>JBAIAC010000026.1:18376250-18992500 GCA_037349315.1 Chelydra serpentina | reverse complement strand
TGGTGTTGGAGTGTAAATCTTCTCGACATTCCCTTTAAGCTGTCCTCACTCTCGATGATGTTATGCTGAGGCGAATGACTAGGAGACAGAGAATGGCCTTATTCAAAAAGGCAAAGGGCAGAGTGGTGAGAGATACTGTGAAGTTATTCACCAGGATGGTCCCCCCAGAAGCACTGCAGGAGTAGAAGGGCTTTCAGACTATACTGGGGGGACAGGTGTACAGCTATTCCCTGTGATGTGCAAAACAAAATCCAGCTATTTCTCAGTCCTAAATTCTGCTGTAATTACCCTGAAGACACGGAGGAAATACAAATAGATTTGTTTTGAATAGAAATACAAATAGGGTCCTACAATGGTTGTCAGCTACAATGCATGTTACAGGGCATTTGTACCTCAGTGGGCAGCAGAACGGTTTGTGCCTTGACCAGGTGTGCAGTGTGCATTTACACCTCACGGAAACTATGAAAGTTCTGTTCCTGTGAGCAACTGTCTCAAACTGTTGAATTTTACACAAATGAATGTTTTCGTTATTTGAATCCACCGTAGGGGGCTGGAGGGACAGACTGTCACTTCCCCGGGTTGGAGGGTGCCCTTTTGAAGCAGCACAAGGGGAAGGGGACGGGTCGTAGATCACATCCACCAACAATAATAAAAGTTGTAAACATAGGTTCTTACATTCCAAAATTCCCTCCAGGGAATCTGACTCTTTGGTCCCAGCCTGGGTTTCTGGCTGGGGCTCAGACTCAGCCAATGCCGGGCAGGAATCAAGGTCCATCGCAGAAGGGCAAGAGGAGGCTGGCTTTCCAGCTGACCATTGTCAGGGTCCTACATCACAGAAAGATCCTGGCTCTCAGGGGGAAGCTCCTCTCCATCATGCTCCTGCTCAACCTCCAATGGGTTTATCTGATCGGTCCTGGGTGGGAGGGAGAATGCGGCAGCTGGCTCCAAAACAGCGTCTGGGATGAGATGTAATATAACTGTACAGTCCTATCCAGTTAAACAGTAGATATGCGTGAGGCTTCTGGAGTGCTGCCGCAATTGTATCACCAGAGTAATGATACAGTGGGATCCAGGAGCAAATGGGCAAAATCTGGCTCTGTGCCACCTTTTAAAGGGGTGAAGGGTCATCCTGGAAACCTGATAGGGTGACCAGATGTCCCGATTTTATAGGGACAGTCCTGATATTTGGAGCTTTTTCTTATATAGGCTCCTATTACCCCCCACCCCAGTCCCGATTTTTCACACTTGCTGTCTGGTCACCCTAAAACCTGACATCAGGACAGAGAGGGAACACAAGTAAACGGATAGGTCAGTAATGGTTGACCTGCAATGCACAGTGGGATAGCCATTGGAAGCATGCAAAAAGTGGTGCGCAGCAATTGTGCGAACACAAATAAAAGACTGAACTAATTTAATTAGAAGCAAACCTAGTCCACTTTGCAAGAGGACTCCAGAGTTCTCAATAATGCAGAGTTAATGTGCAGTGATGGGTTGTGTCATGTGTTTGCAAGCCTTTTTAAACCAAATCAACTCAACTTGATGCAGTTTAAAATCCCTGTGTAGACAAGCCCTAATTCTATTCTAAATGTGTACTTGTTACAAAACCCACACATCCCACCTTTAAGAACTGAATTCATTTTAGTGGCTCTCACTGTACCATATAGACTTCATAAATAAATATTTTTCATGTTTCTGTTTCAAATACTTTTTGGAAATATAAATTATGCATACTATTTGTGCTTCAAATGCATCATCAATTGTATAAACGGTTCCTTTCCTAGTTAAGAGAGACACTGGCCACCTTTCTTGTTCTGCAGTATTTCCTTCCCTGTCCAGCCCTCTGTAGCCTCATGCTTTTGGGTAATCCATACCAATTGCTTTCCTGTTTCTATTACTACCTCCAGTAGAATGGCAGGATGTAATTCATTTGGCCTAATACCGGGCAACATGTTTTGGATAAAAAACTTTTTTTTGGCCAAAAATGCAGAATTTTTTTTGGCAACACTTAAATGTGAAGGTATGTTGGTTTTACCATACTGTTCATGTTAAACAAACAAACAAAAGTAGAAACATTTCATTTTGACACTTTCAAAATGAATCATTTACATTTTTCTGTTACACATTTTTGTTTCAAAATGTCCTTCAATTTTAAAGTCAAAAACATTTTTAAATGATTATAATTGAAATAAAATATTCCATTTCAGGTCAAACTTAACATTTTGTTCAACCTGAAATACTATATATATTTTATTTCTTTATTTAGCATTTCCACAAACTGGAAAATCCATTATTCACACAGCTTTACATTGGACCACCATTATTTTCACAGGGGGCAACATCTCAGGTTTATAAGCCAAGTAACTTTTAGGCCACACAGAAACAGTGTCTGATTTTGTCCCATGTCATTTATAAGCCCTAAAAAACATTAGGATTATTAAGGCCAAAATTATAGTAAATCTCATCTTTTGAATTTGAAGCTATTTACAAACCATTTTCAGTTTTCTACAGGGCTAGGTTTTACTGTATTCCTCATTTGGGGCATTTGTTCACATTTAGGCTCCAATAATTTAAGAGGTACAAATGTGTCTGAGCCTTCTGTCTCACCAGTTCTAACTTTTCAAGCTGCTTAACTATCTGCCCTGGATAGCAATGAAAATTCTATCATTTTATACCTCTCCCAAAAGACAACTTACCCCAACTCTAGCATATGACCTATTTTCATGAATAATAAAGTAAAGAATTAATTTAGGCTCTTTGCAATATCCGCCACATCTGTCGCCAACTTTCAAAACAGATCCCTTAATGGCTCCATGGACTCCTTGTCTGGTTCTTTGTTTCCTGTATTTAAAGAACTTCTTACTACTTATCCTGAATTCTTTTTAATCCTGTATTTTTCTTCCAGTCACTGCAAAATATATATAAAAGCTAAAATGAGACTACTGCTGCCTGTTTGAAAAGGCCAAATTCCCAAAAAATCTTCTCTTCCATGTTCCTCTCATTAAGGAGCTGAGTGAGGCAGGGAAGAATCTTAAAACAAGCTGGCCTTTGTTGAATACATTTGAAGCTTGACTATTGTAAAGGGCATGAGGTTTCTGCAATTGCAATGGCTGTCTATTTAATAAAAACTCACTCCATGCCCAAAGCACAGCACACAATGAGACTAAGAAGAAGAAAACTAACAAAAGTTCTACATTTTTGCAATGAAGTCATGCAAACATTCATTGTCAATACGTTACGTTTATATTGAGGAAAATGGCTCCTACTAGAGCCGAGTTCCTTACACAGAGACATCCGTACCAACAAGCAGTTTGTTGTTCAAATCACCTTTTTTCAGACCATTTTCAAAAGCTGTGGTGCCTTGGGGCAGGCCCAGTGGACTATGCCAGGACAAACTTCAGCATGGAGTTGGAAAACCCAGGGCTGGCCTTACCATGAGGCAAACTGAGGTGGCTGCCTCAGGTGCCAGACTCGGGGGGAGGGGGAAGACCCAGAGCGTAGAAAATTGTGTCTGCTGCTGGTGCATATGTATTCTCTCTGCTCTAGATGCACAGAGATGGTGGAGTACTCTCCTGGAGGAAGGAGGGCACAAGAGACACAATAGGCAGGCAGGAGAAAAGGTGAGAGGGAATAACAGAAAGCAGCAGAAGCTGCAGGAAGAGAGAGGAGGAGCCGCTTGTGTATCTCTCAGTACCCCCAGGAGCCTGGACTGATTGACACCAGCTTCTCAGGGAGAATCAGCTTTTCCTGCTGCTTTCCTGAACCCATTTGAGGAGAACAGGCAGTCAACTGAAGTAGTAGGAGCCAGTTAGGCCCTTGAGATGCGGATATTATCCCTCACTCAGGCCCTGCTACTAACCTGCTTATTTATCCCCTTCAACTGAGTATTGAGAGCCACTATAGCTGGCACAGAACAGCAGTCGTGAGTGAAAGAAGAAAACGCCCCTCTGGGGCAGCATTCCAAAAAAGCAAGAAAGCAAAGGAAGCTTTTCTATCTAAGCAGGAAAGAGCTCTCCTGAGCTACATAGATACAAATGTTCCCGGTGAGCCTTCCGGCCCCAGTGAGGATGTGAGTGGCGAGAAGATACCTGATCTTCCAGTTAGTCAGAGTGCAGGTGACCTGGCAGCTACTCCAGCATCCATATATCCATCTTAAATGGATGTAACCATGCACATTCCAGAAGAAAAGTGTTGATCAGAGAAGAGTGTGGTGGAGGCACAAGAAACAGCTGCTACTGAATTTAGTTCCTTAAGTCTAGATGATCCAGGACTGTGGACCCACCTGAGCAGTAGCCTGAGGGACTTCCTTGTACTGCATGGGCCACAGCAAGTGAAAAACTTCATGTTCCCCAAAGACAAGGAAAATAGACGTTTCCATCCAACACATTACTGTCATGAAATCCCCCATGGTGACAAAGTGGAGAGGCCATGGCTTATGTACTCAAAAACCCAGAATGCAACAAAAACAGTATGCAGCAAATTCTTCCAGTCTAATGTTCCAGCCACATTGGGTTCTACAGGAACAAAGGATTGGAAAAATCTGGCTATAAATCCGGCATGCCATGAGAAGGCAGCAAATCACCAAAGAGCATTCCATAGGTGGAAAGATCTTGAGATGAGACTAAGGTTAAAGGCCACCATAGATGATTAGCATCAAGAGAAGATTGCATCAGAGTCTCTTTACTGGCAAAATGTTCTGAAAAGGCTCATTGGGTAGCAAGCATTCTCACAATGTCAAACTAGCACTGCGTGGCACTTCAGATCAGCTGTATGTGCCAAACAATGGAAACTTCCTTAAAATTGTGGAGCTGATGGCTGAGTTTGATGCTGAACTCCAGGAGCATCTAAGAAGAGTCACAACCCAAGAAATGTACACACACGACCACCATCGAAAAACAATTCAAAATAAGATCATACAGTTACTGGCAACAAAAGTCAAACAGAAGATTGTGGCAGATCTGAAGTCAGCAAGATATTACTCTGTTATTCTGGACTGCACACCTGACATCAGCCATACGGAACAAATGACTCTAATGGTGCATTTTGTAACAGAACATAGTGAAAATGTCCCTGCAATGGTGACTGTCAGAGAGCATTTTCTAGAATATATTGACATTGATGATACTACAGGAGTTGGTATGACAAATTCTTAAAAAGCTGGAAGATACAGGAATTGTGATAGCTGACATGAGAGGTCAGGGCTACGATAATGGTGCCAAAATGAGAGAAAAGAACAGAGGGGTGCAGACACGGATCCGAGAGTTAAACCCCGGAGCTTTTTTTGTCCCATGAAGTTCTCATTCATTAAACTTGGTGGTCAGTGATGCAGCATCAGCTTCTAGTGAGGCTGCTGAATTTTTTAATGTAATTTAAAGCGTCTATGTACTTTTCTCTGCATCAACTCATTGATGACAAATTTTGAAGCAACATCCTCTGACACTGAAACTACTGAATGCCACACGATGGGAAAGTCGAGTGGAGGCGATAAAGCCTATCAAACACCAAATTGGGAAGATACATGATGCCTAGTTGCCATTATGGAGGATAATGTTATGACAGGAACTGTTCATGGGAGAACAGTGGCAGAGGGAAATGGAATCACCAGAAACATACATAACTTCAAATTTCTTTGTGGCTTAGTGTTGTGGCATGACATACTGTTTGAAATAAATGTTGTAAGCAAGCATCTCCAAGGTGTTGACCTTGATATATCTGGAGCAATGGAACAACTGGACAAAGCAAAGTCATACCTACAGTCTTACCGATTAGATGAGGGATTTCAAAATATTCTGAAAAGTGCACAGAAGTTGGCAGAGGAACTTCACACTGAAGCTATTTTCCCACCCATTCAAGAATACAAGAGTCACCGAAGAAGACGACATTTTGATTACAAGGCATGGGATAATCCCGTAAGAGACCCCAAACAACAATTCAAAGTTGAATTCTGTAACCAGGTGCTAGATTGTGCAATACAGTCAGTTGAAGAACATTTCATGCAGCTCAAGGAACACAGCAGTATATTTGGGATGTTGTATGATATTCCAAAACTCCTCACTATACCTAAAGACGACCTACACCAGCAATGCAGGGTACCAGAAACAGTGTTGACACATGATGACATGCGCGATATTGATGCGAGTGATTTAGGTGATGAACTGAAAGCCCTTTCAAGATACATTTCAGCAGGATCAACTCCAAAGGTTGTTCTGAAATATATGTGCACAAATAAGATGACCACCCTCTTTCCAAATGCTTTTGTTGCTCTGAGCATACTTCTAACACTTCCTATAACAGTTGTCAGTGGAGAACGCAACTTCTCCAAGCTGAAGTTAATAAAAACACATCTACAGTCCCCAATGACACAGGAGAGGCTGGTCGGCCTTGCAATCATCTCAATAGAGCATGAGCTGGCCCAGACTCTGGACCTTCAGGAAGCAGTTCATGAAAAGCACCACTTTGATTATTCAAACAGATAAAAATGCCAGTGGAACCCTCCCCCGCCCCCCCCCCCCCCCCCCCCACACACACACACACCAGAACAGTTATTTACTCAGCTCCAATCAGAACTCCCTAGGGTGCACTCCAGACAGAACCCCAAGTCCTCATACACAAAATCCCTGCATCCACTACATTCAGTGTGTGAAGAGGGAAATGTTAATGGAGGGTCAAAGATAAGGCACCAGGTCAGAATGGGAGGTGGAGAGGCAGCTGTGGGGGAAGAAATGACAGCCTGAAGAATAAAAAGGGACAAATGTAAACGGTCTCCTCGCTCAAATGACAAAGCTATCCTTTCATCAGTAGTTAGTAGTCCTTTGGGCATACAGCGGTGCAGGCAGGAGCAAGGAGCACAAAACATACATATGTGGTTTCAGCAGAGGTAAGTGTGTTATGAAACATAGCACAGTAGTGATACAGATAGTCAGCACTCTTTCTGAGTTTATGAGCTACATGGCCTGTGTTTTCTAAAAGGACTAGTGATTGGGGGTAGCCAGCACCTTAAGGGGACCTGATTTTTATAAAGTACTAAGCACCCAACTGTTGAAAATCAGGCCCCTTTAAAATGTCTGTTTGGGCACCCAACAACTGTGACATCCAAGATTTCTAGTACTGCTTAAAGTTTACACCTAATGTCTTAACCCAACTCACCCACTGATGAATGTGTGTTGCAGGTCCCCCGCTGTGCTGATCTGCAGAGAACACAAGTTGTCACAGTCCCCCCGATTCAAACCACTGGATCTTCAGCTCAAACTACAGCAGCTCATGCTTTTAGCTCTGGAGGTCCCTGGTTAAATCGCTGGTGTGTGGGCTCAGATGGTGGCCAGCACACCCATAGGACACTTTTAACCCACTTTCTGATACAAAAGCTACACCAGGAACTATTCAAGAATCCAAATGATTTTTTAACAGAAAAAAATAAGTTGAAACAAGCTGCTGAAAAATTAACTAAGCCTTTGGGTCGTCAATGGAGAGGGTGGAGGCAAGGGTTCAAATAACCCTTAACAAGAGAGATTGGGGGAAAGCGTTAGAAAAATATATAAGACAATAAATGTATTTAAAATAGTTAAGAAAAGGCATTTCTAACCTTTTCCCTTCTATTTTCTCTTAACCTTTTACTAGGAAACTTCTGGTCATAGTGGGATACATTAGATACAGCTTCACAAAAATATTTTTGAGTAAGATTTATTTAGAAAGTGAAATGTAAAATCAAGGAGTCACCCCACACTAAACAGTAAGTGGTAAAAGGGTGTGCATTAGTAGGCTATTGATATACCACACAAAGCACTCCCCAGGCATTCAACAGCAGCCTTGGAATACACACTGGGCAAAATCTGGCCCCATTGTACTCAATGACAAACACTTATTGGCTTCAATGAAGTCAGGTTTGCACTCACTGTCATAGCTTCTTGCTCTCTTATTATTATTATTATTACTATTTTCCATTTGGGCCATCAGAGAATGGCAATGACTATCAAGCTGGAGTTTCTGACTCAAGTGGTTGATCACACACACACACACACACACACACACACACACACACACACACACTTCCTCCCTCAGAAATTTTGAGCTGACACACTTACATTCCTCTGTACTTTTAATAATTTTTCATGCTGAACAACCACACAGTCAAACTTTTAAAATAGTATGTTTTCTAATGCTATAATGCCCAGAAATATCCAGCCATTTTTAGATAACATCTGTCACCAAATAGTTCAATTTATATCTTCTAAAGGAAAAAGTCATAGACTACCTAGTTTTAAAGTTATATACCTTAATGTTTAAGAGGTTTGAAAAGATGCTTTCCTATCAAATATTAATGTGTTTTGGGTGTCCAGCTCCCATTTAAAGTCAATGGAAAGACTCTTCCTGACTTTAATAGGCACTAGATCGAGCCCTAAAGTTCCTGTGTATACACATTCATCTGAAATAAAAGTCCCAACCTGTTCATACTTTAATTTTATAAAGCTTATAATACAGATCACAGGAATGTGATTGCTTCAACCTTCACTTTAGTCAACAGTTGCTTAAATAAAAGCAAAGCCATCACACACAGTATTACTGGAACTGACTCCCTTGCATCAGAAGAGAGAATTTTCAATTACATCCCCAATTAACATATAGTCTTGGCAGCTGATTTCAGAGGTGACATTCCCAAAAGAACCACACCATGCTTCTCATATAGTGCAACTACAATCAAAGCCATGATATCACTATAGCAATTGTGTAAAAAAAAATAAATGGAAATAGCTTTGGTTTTAATTAGTTGTCCCTCTGTTGAGCATCTACATCAGAGTGAGTCCACCCTGCCCTGCAGATACTAACATGACTATGTTTTATGCACAATAGGGAATGGCAATGAAGAAAGGACAAAAGCAATTCCCATCAGTATTCTCCTACATTTCAAAAGTAAACAAACTCAAACAGAAGGCTCAATTAAAAACTGTTAACAATTAGAACTGCCATTAAAATTCATTGACAAGCCCTGATCTCACAATATTTTCATTTTCTTGGTATTTCCAATGTACACTTTATACACACAAATAAGCAATGTGCAACACTGGAGATAGAATTAAATGGAGAAAAGTCACATATTATTTACTTTCAAACTAAGGCAAATAATGTATACACTTAAATACAATTTTCACAGACAATTTTGTACTTTGACAACCGTTAGAATATATTAAAGATGTGTCAAACTGCCTGAACAAAATCAGATGGAAGCATGCTTGCTTCTGCATACAGCCACAAATTTGATACTTGATAATTTTACCAACACTAAGAATAAAAACTAGGCACAAAATACCACCAACCCTACGTGCACCTATAAACCCCATAGCCCCAATTCAGCAAACCATTCCTATTCCTAAACTCTTCTGTATAAACTGTTCAAGTGATAGATTCATTGTTTTAATACTCAAGAAATTAAAATGTATGCATTTTCAGGGTTGTTTTTTTATCTTTGCTCTTATAACAATGAGACAGTTGGTGAAGTATGCACGATGGCATATTTTCAAAACATTTTGTAAACTTATTTTTCGTTAGATTATCTTTCTAAAAGGTCCTTCTACTTTAAGTCTTCTTTCATTTCTAGCACTCTTCACAATCCTGGAAAGGGCACTTTTAAGCTTCTAATGTTATGTCTACACAGGCAATTAAACACCAGCAACTGGCCTGGATCAGCTGACTTGACCTCATGGGGTTCTGGTTGCAGGGCTGTAAAACTGCCATGTAGACATTCGGACTCGGGCTGGAGCCCAGGCTCTGGGACCCTCTCATCTCATGGGGTCCCAGAGCTTGGACTTCAGCCCAAACGTCTACACAGCAATTTTATAGCCCCACAAAAGACTGAGGCAACTGACCTGGGCCAGCTGCGGCTGTACCACAGGTCTTTCATTCCAGCATAGACGTGCCCTTAAGATCAAGATGGACACCTCAGATATCTCATACTGAGAATAACACAATTTTTCTTTAAATGGCGCTGTGGGAAATTGGTTGAAATCAATACCCATAGCTGAAGCACACTGATAGCAAGGTTTCTTCAATAACATGCTGCTCTTATAATGGCATGTGTTCAGTAATACTTAATTCACAGCTTTCATAAACTCTCTGGGATAACGAGAGGATTAGCAGAAGATTAGTTTAGACATCTTGAATCTCTTTAGGGGAAAAAAAGCCATTCTTTAAGCCCCTAAAATTTAACATCTGGTTAAGAAGACAGAAGTTATAGACATGGTTATAAAAATTGCCCCTGCCCTTCTTTGCTTGGAGAAGTCTAGAAATGAAAAATCGTACTAAACATAGGTAATTACTGACCATATTTTGTATTATGCTCTTTGAAATCAGTGCTGAGGAAAATACTTTACATTCAACAATCAAACTCACAATCTGTGGGACCCCAAGTAAGAACACAAGCTTACTACTGTATATGCAATCCATACTTATTGGCATATGACAGAAGCTATTGAAGATAAACATTTAGACCTTTTGACAAATGAATGTTGACTCATGTTTTGACCAGCTCAGAACCAAACATCTGCTTCCAATATAGGGTTAAATTCCTTTTAATTACACCGATGTAAATCTAGAGAACTATTGGCTGCATGGAATTAATCTGGAGTTACACCAATTTTAACAAATCACAGTTTGACCCAGCTTTGAACAAAAATGGCTTTATAATTCAGGCTTTAGGTACGCCCAGACTTACTCTAAAGAATTGTTTTTTCTCACATGTACTTTCTCGAACAAAAGGGACTGTCCGGATTCTGGCAGAACCAAGTGTTTCTCTCCACCTCTCAGTTTATTTGTTTTGTCAAACAAAATAAATTTGAAAATGCTGTAGCAAGGGGAAAATGAATAAATGCCAAGGATTAAAGCAAGACAGAAATGGAAAATGGATAAGGGTAGGGTAAGAGAGTTAAACAAATAAGGACATATGAAGAGAAGAACAGTGAGACAGACTGACACTCCTTCACTTTGAATAGCACCATTCTGCACTGAAATCCATGGACTACACGTAGAATAGGGCACTAATCAACATGAGTAATCAGACTCTGTCACAGTGGTAAAAAATAATTAATTAAGCAATGGTAAAAACAAACAACGTGTTTAAAATTGTAAATGAGAGAAGAAATGAGTACTGGCTAGGTAGAGAGCCAGTTTTAGGTCAGTCTGCACACACCCTTTAAAAATAAACAAGGTGCTCACGTGAAATATGACTACTCTACTAGTTTGTTCTATCATCTTATCTTTGGGGGTGGAGGGCTTTTAGGCTCTGATCTTGCAATGGGTAGAGTGCAGGTAGGTCACCCAGGCACCATGACTTCAATGGAGCTCCCTTTGGGCACAGCAGTCTGTCAGCATACTATCAATTGCAGGATTGGGGCCTTAGACTTTTGGGGTGAGAACTGTCCTCTACCTCTGTGCTCAAAAAACCATCTGTCATGTTCTAGGAGCTACTGCAATGCGCAATGTAAGTAATTCTCTCCAGGCTAAAGAGATTACTGCACATTTCTTCTTAAACGTACTGAAGGCCATGTGGTTTTCAGGAGCTATGCTGAGGCTGTTGGGCAAGCTAAGCCATGTGCTGAATCTCGTAGCCACTAGTGTTGGTTTGTAATTCAAAAAGATTAATTATCACTGATGTGTCTCCCTTACTTTCCACTTGTTTGTTCTGAAACTAACCCAGTGGATCCGATATCAGGAGGAATTGCCCATGCATATCTGGCAGGAGAATTTAGCCCTATGTTCTTAAACATTTGTGGTATATCGAGTTTAAGGTGAGCTTGTTTTTAAATGGCTTTGTAATAAACTTGATTTAGACCTCTAATCTGAGAGAACTTCTCAACAGAAATCACTCCTGTGTGTTTTTAAGAGTGAAGTCTTCCTTTATACAATACAGAAATAACATCATAGGTGATGGAGCCGAATTTATGAAAATATCTTTCAGATTCCCAGGATAGCAGCCATTCATGCTGAAAAAGTGAAAGAGGATATGGAATTTTTAGCAAATAACCTACACTATTTTTGAAAACTCTTTCAGGCTTATACGGCCTCAGACTTTTCTCAAGCTAACCCCTGCTCAATATTGGTTTTATGGTTTAGAGTAAAAATGAGATTGTAAAAAGAATAATTTCACCCACTTTCACATTTAGTTTAGTTTTTAGGAGCTATAGTAATGCCCTTTTTATGTACAACTAACTAATACACTTGAGACTTCTTTTTTATCAAATATAGGAGTTATTTCACTCTATGATTTTAACATCTATGATGAAGGTTAGTTAGGGCAGACAACATTTGCATCAAGAACATTACAATCATGTTAGCTGCATGGCACCACTTTGAATTCTAACAAATCTTTCAGTTGGACTGGCAAACATGTTTAGAGTTTGTATAAAATACTAGAAATGGGAATTCAGCATAACTGTAAAGACAAACAAGGGGCCCGGTTAGTATTGACTCGAGCTCACGAGTAATGTAATTAACATGAATAGTCCCTTAATTTGAATGGAACTACCCACATGAGTAAAGTTACTCCCATGAGTTTGCAGGATCAGACCCAAACTGAGGAAAACAAATTGTGGAGTAAACATTTGTTTCACAGAAAAACTTCATAGTTTTCTGTCCTTTTAAAAAAAATAAGATGTGTGTGTTTAAAGTGTGCTTGTACTTTGAATAGCAATTATGTCAAAAATAGCACCTTGCTCAACAAATCTGCTCCCTGTGCATATTCAAAATCATACCTGCTTAATTTAGGGACAAAACGTGTTTTTATTACCCTCTGTTCCTATTGGCACTGCAATAGGACAGTGACCTGGATTCTATTCTGGCTCACACAAAATGACACAATCAACAGGAGTGTTAGGTAGGGCTGGATTGAAGAAACACGTGGTGAAGAACAAAGAATCAAATTCCCATAGGGCTCAGTTTGAGGCAGATTACATGGGATCTACTGCCTTGGTGTCTCACTTTACCCTTCTCTGGAAACAGGGATTCTGTGACTGGATGGGCAGATGCTCCCCTTCCTTATTTCTCTCCAGTATATGCAAAATCTGGGCACAACCTCATTTTATTAGTTACTTGATGAGTACTGCAAGTGAGGGAAATTTATCCCCAGGAAGGAGGGTGGCCAGATGCACAGATTTTGGTGAGTGAAGGCTACATAAGCCTACTTACAGTCAGATGGAAAATTTGGAGGGGAAAGAGGAAGGGAAATCAGCTGACCTCATCTCAGAATGAAGCAGAGGTATCATCCCTGGAAGGCCATGACATGTCTGACACACCAGTGATTGCTGAATTTCATTTGTGGACTAGATTTAAATTATTAGAATGGTTTGTTTTTTGCCAATGAAAGGCCTCTTTTGCAACATCCTGGACTTTGGATGTATTTAACGAACAGCAAGACTCATCAGTTCTCTCACTAAATTGGCATTATGAAAGCAACAGAGGAGATTCTCCAAACACACAACATTATAATTCACATTACATTAAATATTCATTTCCCATTTCCTTTTGTAGATGGCCTATTGATGAAAGGGATAGTGTACATTTTTATAGTACAGTTGATGAAGCAGTTGAAGCCAGTATAATGATGAAAAGAGATATGATCACTGTTCAAGTGCAAATAGATACAGTTAGAGCAGCGGTGTCCAATACGTTCACCACTAGCCACATGTGGCGAATAGGCTATTGAATTGTGGCTAATGCATAAGCAATGCGTTGGTGTATTGAAGACAATAGTACTGGAAGACAGATTGTGTGCTTTGATATACAGCTTGTTAACGTGGCTAGGATATAGTAATTTTGTGTTAGTGTACCCATTCATATTTTTTTGTAATATCTACTTATTTTTTATATTTGAAATGTTGTTTGTAGTATGTTTTTTAATCCTTTTTTATTATGTGGTGAATAAGAAAAATTCAAAACCACAAGTGTGGCTAGCATCAAATTTCTATTGGGACACCCTTAGAGTATAAAAAAAGAACTGTTGCCATATAACCGATAACATGCTTGTCAGCCCAGAAAGTTGTTGCATGTTTGTGGCCTGATCATCCAAGAGAAGAGAATGAAGATGATTTTTTTGAACATTAATGATATCAAGGAAATTTTGGCTTATGCTAATGTGTCTGGTTTCTCCCAGTGGTACACAAAACAATACAATGAATTTCCCTGGGCTGTATAAACTTAAGGGTTAAGAGAGTGTGCACCATGGAGACAGCAGGGTAAGGAGAACCTTGTTTCAAAGAAAATTACAGCTAACTTCTAAAGAGCCCCAAGGCCAAAAAGGTTTGTTTTCATCCTATCCAAAACAACAAGGTAGAACGTTGCAGTTCTGGGTCAAAAGCTAATATAATTCTGAAGCCAGATGGCTTAAAAGAGAGGATATGAAAGAGTTTTCAAAACTTCCAAAGTTCTTTTTCCCTAGTATCGCATTCTGAGAGAGCTCACCCCTGCCCTCAAGTGGAGTTGAGTAATTTCCTTCACATCCCCAAAATCCCCTGAATGTTCAAGGTGCTAGTTACTTTGCATTAAGAAAAAAATTGATCAAGACCCAGGTTCCAGAGGTCTTGCTGCACCTGAATGGGCTCCTTGCTGGCTTCCAGCACCAATTCTTAAATTCCACCCGCCTCACATGCCTAGCGACATGAAGAACTGGCAGTTACCAACATGACCATTGCCTCTATTTTACTTCAGAACCACCTCCTTTGCTCGTGACTTCATCCCTGGAAGTAATCCCTGCCACCCAGGTGAGCCAGAGCTCCCCTAGGGTCTTATATTTTACTATCTTCTCCCAGAGCCACTCAGAGCCGCTTGCCCTGGTGAAAATTCCAGATCCGATGCCTCCCAGTGCATTCAAATTAACACTTAGGTCCAACTCTGGCTTCTAATTCTCCCTTCAAAAGAAACTCTATTGAACTGATTCAAGATTGTCCAGCACTCAGTCCTCCCTCTCTTAATTTATCCTAATAATAAATTGGGTCTGGCCACAACTGAGGTGGGAGAGCTTAAAAGCTTCTCTCTCTCTCACCAACAGAAGTCGGTCCAGTAAAAGAGATTATCTCACCCACCTCGTCTCTCTAGTACCCTGGGACTGACATGGCTACAACAACATTGCCTACAAATGCAGAACACTCATCCTGGGGTGTGAAATGGAAGATGGACAAGGCTATAGTTCATACAAAGTAGTCTTCTTGGATGACCCAGCCCTCCCAGCCAACTCTCAAGACTGCCAGTTTATTAACAATAAGTAGATACACCCATTTCTGTACCTAACTCAGTCTCCAGCCAAGTCAGCCTAGTGAAGGAAGGCAGGGTTCTCGGTGTTCCTTTTGCTAGCAGCATTCCTAACCTACCAGCCAGCCTGCAACAAAGTTATCAGACTTGTATCCTCTTTGAAATCCACCCTTGCTGCAAGTTAAAGCGGATCCAGGTGACCCCCCCATGCAGAGCTTGGTCTTAGCCAAGCAGTCACTCCTAGGCTTCAGGGACCCAGCATCAGATGGGGAGGATATTCAGGCCCCCCACCCAGCTATGTTATGTCCTCTCTGGGGGGTCTGTCTATACTTCTGGGCTGTGTGTATATAGATATAGATATATATGAGGAAACCTTCTCCATGTTTGGGGTATATCTCTGTATTCCCTCCCCAGGGACAGATTCCTCTCTCTGCTCACCTCCATGAGGTCCCTTCACTGAAGTATTCCCCCCACTCATATCCGTGGTCACCCTCTGAAAGGGGTTTTCTATTATAGGTAGAAGACCACCACCCCTTGGGCTCAGGTTGGAGAGAGAAGCTTATATACCCTCCTTCAGGTGTCAATGGGTCACATGAGCCCTACTATTCCAGCTCATCATCTCAGGTGATGCCTTCCCACCACTCTTAACCACCTCCCCGCCCAACTCCCAAGGGAGCGGGGGCGGGGATCCTTAAACCAGACCCACTTTTTTCCATCCAGACAAAGACTTTGAGGATGTGGAGTAAGGGGTGCATTTTGTTCCTCCTCCCCTCACTCTTGGTGCCTGATAACCATCCCCTGAAGAATGTAACAGACTTAACACATTCACATGTTAATGTAAGAATGCTATACCTGGATTTCTCATAAGAAAGTCTTTAAAAAAAAACCCCAAGTATAAGTCACTGCTCAGCTAGCTGACAATGTTTTAAATAACTTATTTTATAGTGACATTGGAGGTCAAGTGTCCCGGAATGGTTATCACATACGTTAGGGCTTGTGAATAGGTACTCTGAACTTTCAGAAGACTTTCTAATATAAATATCTCTTGACTTTTTCATTGTTTGAATAAATGACTACAAGGCAAAGGCTTCTGAGAGGTTGCTGATTAAAGTGCCCTTTATTGTTAAAAGCATAATTAAATAATACTTGGATTTATCACTCTCTTCAGGGAGCCCATGCTCCTGAAGAAATTAGAATCTCAAATGACACAGCCAGAAAGTCATCCACTTAATAATACTTTTTAATTATCACAGCTAGCCTGTGCAGCATTCACGTTTGCAAGGTTTCATTTTATTTAAAGAAATTAAACTGCAAATCAAGTTGTGAAGCTTTCCTATTATGAGTTGTCCAAAGTCTATTAAACAAAATATAATTTAAAAACAGCATGAAGTTATAAATATCTTGCTGCTTGGAATAGCCTGTCAATCTGTTCCCAATTATATATGTTAGCAAACAGTTCTCTAATTAGCACTCACTCTTGATACTACAGCTCCTAAAATGTTTACATTGGAAGTTACAAATTACTGTCTAATTATGCTGGCTACTTTGTTTTGCATAAAATATAAATAAAATTTCTGCCCATGCTGTAAAAATAAAACATGTGCTGTCCTCACAGGATGACTATAGAATGAATCAGTATTATTCTGGGTCTTGAAAAGGAACATCCTCAATTAAAAGGAGTAGAGTAGCATAACGAAGCACAGTAACATCTTTACTTCCTCAAGTAAGTTCCTTAAGAGAGTGCATAACTGTGTCTGAAACATATTACATGGAAAGCTGCAATGGACCCAACACCAGTCTTTTACATTCTGCTGAGCATTTCCCTTCAAATGTACACGCTGTCATATCTTGGAGTTACATTCCACTGGCCATTGGGGATTTGGCATGAGAGAATGTTGACCAACCGGGGAGGGAGTAGAGAGAGAGGTAAGACTCAAGTACAGATAACAGACAGCCATGCACAATATTCATTGTTACAGTACAACCCCTTTGCACCAGCCACAAAGGCCTCCTGTGGCATCTCTTTGGTTCAGAATGTCCTGAGACCAGAAGTAGCAGCCATGACTTCAGGAGACCTACTGGGGTTGGACAGGGTCAGAATGGGGTGTGACTGGAAAGGACTTGCATTCCAGAGATCCTGCCACCCCTCCTCTCCCACCCCGCCAATAGCCCATTGTGGCCATGAAGCTGGTACCCAAATTAGGGGCAGCCATCAAGGGCTGAATCAGCTATGGTAGCCTGTGACTAGCAGGGATGAATTTGCCTCACACAATCTAGGTGCATCAAAACAGAATTTGTTGCAGGAGAAAATTACATGTTTAACTGCCAATCTTAAACCCTTTTTTCCCAATGAGTTTAGAAAGAACTTTGTTGGATAAAAGAATAACTTGCTGACGAGGTGGGATCTCCCAGTTTAAAGGATCCTGTTAAGCAGAAATTATCCATGGACTTCCAAACGACAAGGATATTTAGACGAAATCAAATGTAATATATTTTTTTCTTTTTCATGTCCTGGCTAATATAATCTATAAGTGGAGTTCTCATTCTTTCCAAATCCTTTTTCCATAAGTGTCTGGATTTTAAAATTAGGGTGTATGATTTTCTGGTAGTATTTTTTTTAAGCAGTGTGTTTGTTTCTCCATCAAATAATATTGAACTAGTTCCCCACAGCACTCATGGATGATCAGCCATATTGGTGGCCTGTTTTGGCCAGACATTGTTACAGAAGAGCTTATTCTCATTTTGATCAACGACAATATGCCCATAATCCATCCTGAAAAGAAATCACAATAGCTATTGGGTTATAAAACAATATCCTTTGCAAGTACTCATCCAGAGTAGACCCTTCCCCTGTAAGTGATATCACCTGGTGTTTCCCTGAGGAGGCTCAGTGAATTCACATGTATGTAATTCTTATTACTAAAAGCTGTGTGTCATATAAAGATAGGGGTTATGGATAGATCTAAAGATCTGGCTCAAGGAAGAGAAGGGTAAGGACGGCAGCCTAAATGAAGTCCTCCATGACTTTCACCCCCTACACTTTTAAAAATACTAAACTGCAAAGCTGATAATGTTGTCACAGGGAGGGGAGGGTCATCGACAGCTTCATGGTTTATTATGCACAGAACAATTTTTTCTTTAATGGATCATGCCCCAAATACTCTGATGGTCTCAAAACGCAGTTTTGTAAAACAGTAGCATCCACGAGAAGAGTTCAGATTGTGTGTGTTCTAGCAATGTCAAAAATCATATTTTTGTACCTTCAAAACATGATTTGTGCATACAGTTAACTAATTCTCAAGGGCCCGGGACAACACTTTAATGCACAAACATATGTTGTCAGATATATCCTGACACTGAAAGATACACTCTTAGAGAGAATTTACTCCAATCCATAAGTAGTTTAGACAGAAATGTAAACAGAATGGTTTCACATTGTTTGCTTTCATTTACCATTAATTCCAGAACAAATTCTTTTGAAAGGTGTCTGTCATCTATATTCAGCAAACCTATTTTAAATGTACTATGTGTGGTTCTAAAATCTGATTTAAAATATCCAAAAATAGTCACCTCTGTTTTCAGTGCAGAGGAATTGGCTTTAATTTCTAAAATATCACTTGTTTTTACATTCAGCATATCATTACTTTTAGATACTGATATATCTACTTTTTGTTTATTTTGTAAATGATTCCATACTGTAATACATGCTGACTGATAGTCACACTATTCTAACAATGGCCAATTTAGCTTTGTTAAGAAAAGAGGATAATATAAAACCCAGTTCTTGTGGTATTGAACAGTGAATAATTAGTTAAAATAATTCCTTCAAGAATCTACTAGCAAGTGACTGTGTAAAACCCTGAACAACTTGCCTCATACAGAAATTCACTGTCAGATTGTAACACCCTTGAGGCACATACTAATTAAAAATACCTTGTAGCAGACTGCATAGCAAAAGGTTTTATTTTTCACATACATCATCATTCTGAAATTTGGATAATGTACCATTTCGGGAAATAATAATAAAATGAAACCTATCTATGTATCCACACAGACACACTGTAGTCACCCTTAAAAATTTGCCTTGTGCCTCTGATAACTAAATGATGTACTTCAGTATGTGTGCCAGTATTTGGTAAGGCAATTATAGGAAATGCAGGCAAACACTAAGTGTGAGCACCTCTGGGCAGGGACTGTGCCTACTTTTTTGATTCTTCAGCACATTGAAGGTTCTATTGCATATAACAGCAACTACCACCTTCTATATCCAAGGCTTAACTAGAAAGATTTTAATGGTGATCATTGTAGGTATATACACAGGCCTTAAAAATCCACAGAGACATACAAGCCTGTTTCTCATTTTTACTAAGGCCACTTTATACTGCTCTGGTACAAATTACATTTACAATCACTTTTAGGGCTCTTTAAAGGGGCTTTAGTGTGAATGAGAATCACACATGTACAAAGAGAAAGCAAATGAGAAAATGATCACATAGTTTCTAAACAAGATTTTTTTTTTATTAAGATGTTCTGCTGTGTGATAAAAGTTCTTTATTATGGATCTGCTTCACCTGTACTCTGCCCACTAATCACACATTTTGGCTTTAAGCAACCTGCCAAAGAAATATTTCCTTCTTCCTCCCTCTCCAAAAAAGTGGCCTTTTGCCCCCAAAATTATACTTGAATCAAATGATTTTAAAAGTCCTACAGAATGTAAAAAAAGTAAACAAGAATTTTTAAAACACTGCAGGATGTCACTCTCAATTAAAAACTATTGGTTGTCTTAAAATGATATGGAATTTTATTCTTATTAAATTCCATTCATTTTAGAGTAATTTGTCTGTAAAATCTCTTATATTAAGAGACATTGAAATGACTGGGGCTGTTCACCTTAGCAAATTTATCAAAGATTTCATTATATTATACACACACACACACACACACCCTTATACTGTACTGTCTGACTACCTCACAAACTTCCATGGATTTATGCTCACACCACCTCAGATCTCCCAAATCTTAGTCTAGTGCCCTGGTCACTGGACCCTCCTGCCTCTGTAAGAGAGGAGACAAATAAAAAGCACCCTGGTGAAATAATTCAAAAAAAGGAATAGTGTAGAGTGTGAAGATCAGATAGTTCCCTTCACCCTCTCTCGGATACAAGAACAAGAGGATATTCAATAAAAATGAAAGGTGGTAATATCAAAACTGAAAAAAGGAAACACTTCTTCACACAAAGCACAATTGGACTGAAAATTTCATCACTACACGGTATCAGAGACAAAGAACATAGCAGGATTCAAAAAAATATTAGGCAAGAACATCCAGTTACAATAATACTTAAAATAATAGGGGTTTAAAAAAAAAAAAAAAATCTATGGAAGGGATATAAATTCAAGCAACAAGACATAAGCCAGCTTTTAACCACCGAAGCCTGGCAGACAACTTTCTCTCTACTGAAAGGTTTATTCCTCTGCAGCAGCCAGCACTAGGCACTATCAGAAACAGGACACTAGACTAGATCGATCACTAATATGATTCCATATAGTGATTCCTAAGGGAATACTGTGTCTTTTTCCCCCTTTTGTTTTTGAGAAAGGATCTCTGGGAACATATACGGGGGAAAAAGCAGGGTTTCGAGCCATCTGCTCAGATTTCATTGCTTGCCTGTTTTAGTATATCAGAGTGGACTGGTATTCCTGAAAGAGGAAAATAGGAGCTACATTTGCTTCCCTCTACAAACACCATCAAATTCCTGTTTAATGTTAACTTTCTTCTGCTCTGGCAATCTTCCATGGCATGATTATGGGTGTGATACAGGTGAAGATAAGCTCGTCAACTAGTCATCGCACACTTGAAAAATGTGGCCCTCTTTTCCCCTTTGCTAAATCATTCTCTTTCGGGCTTTAAGCTATTGGGTAGATGAGTGGACAGACTGTCAAAAAAGCACCTTACCTTGTTTTCAGGAAATTTCTACATATGGAATGTATTTGTGCTTTTCCCAGTCTGGCTTTAAGTGTCTAAAGCCCCAGGATTTTGTCCATGTCCCTTAAATGTACAGGGTAAGGTAGCTCTGTATTATTTAAGAGAGACTGAACCTATCATCAAAATATAAGTGCAGACATTTTATAAGACTACCTTTAACACTTAACTACATTAACTGATCTGTATTTGTAAACGCAATTTAGTTTAAAACTCTGACATCCTGTATTCTTAAAGGACAAATACAGTTCCTGCCAAACAGTAATGGGCCTATGAGAAAATGGGAGTTAATTAAATCATTGCTATTGTAGAAGCCCGTCTGCTTTTTCCATTAACACTGAAGGCATTTTTATCTTGCTAGAACAGCCTTGTGCTGTGAAACTGAGACTACAGACCACATGCAGCAGAACTTTGCAAATAAGAATAAAAACAGCACAAGAAATTTTTGACCTGGATATTTAGTCTTTTATAACCAGGGGAATCTAGCTGGCCTCAGCAGTGCCAGTAGGGTAGGGTCAAAGAGGTGGTCCTTCAGGTAGGCCAGTCTATTGGCTTAATTTGGTGAATTAATTAGATTTTAACAGAATTTTGGCTGGGAACCTAAGGAACCTAAAGGTGTTGGGTGCCAAACGAATTACATTTTATTGGGATTTGGGTGCCTAAATCCCTTTGTTCCTTAGAAAAAAATGTACTCTAATAAAAATGGATTGAATTTTATTGATGGACATAATTAAATGTCTGTCTATATAATGTAGCGAGATCAGGTGGGTGAGTAATATCTATTTTGGACCAATTTCTGTTGATGAAAGAGACAAGCTTTCAAGCTTACACAGAGCTCTTCTTTAAGCCTGGGAAAGGTACTCAGTATCACAGCTAAATACAATACAGATCTGAAGAAGAGCTCTGTGTAAGCTTGACTCCTTCGCCAGCAGAAGTTGGTCCAATAAAAGATATAACCTTACTCACCTTGTCTCTCTAATATCCTAGGACCAACCAGGCTAAACAACATTGTAGCATGTGTACTCCAAAAACATTTTGATTTTCCCTATTAAATTAAAAAGTGGAATCCAAACTGACAACTGACAGCAACCCAGTAAATAAATGTTCAAGAATACATAAAACAGAACTGAGCATGGCTTATCTCTCAAACTGGTTTGCCACCAGGAGAAAAATACAATATTATAATTCTATTTCTTCCTTTCATGCTCAAAATGTAAAGCTTATATTCATCTACCTGTCTTGTTTCTGTATTTTCAGTCTTTGAGATGACTGAAAATACTCTTTCTACAATATAGAGAGTACTCTTTGGTCTACTTTCAGGATAACATAGACTTCAATACAAGATTCCAGTATTTAACGTCAGGAAGATAAGGTGTTTGATATACAGTAGTTAGACATCCTGTCCTACAAATTCAGCCTTTGGAAATTTTTCTAATATGTAAGTATAAAGTGTTAAACTCAGTACATATTAACTTTTTTCTTAGAGCTTATAATGAAGTCATTGACTATTTATGTAGTCTTTATAGATTCTAACTGGAACTCATTTCATGCCAAAATATTAACTGACTTATCATAAATAAGCCCAGATCATCCTCTCCCATGGAAAAGCTTGTAGGAGGAGGCTTCAGGGTTAGAAAACCACGCCATCTCCCCACCCTTTATATCTCATCAGGGAATGGGATAAGGTTGACCCTCCACCTTCCCCCACAGAAAAGGCTGCAGGGATCACCCCCAAACCTGCTATATGCTGGGGCATCCACCGGTTTCCAGGACGATCTACACACAGGCTATGTTGCCCCACAGCAGCCTTGTGACTCATCACTTTAGATATATTCAGCAATGCTTAAACTCAAAGAAGAGCTGCTTTTCAGGGGTGTAATGGATGTGCTAAAGGAAGGTATTTTTAGGTCATACATTTTGCATTAGGATAGTGTTCTAGTTTCCTCCTCTTCTGAATGGTAAAAACCTGCAGGCAATCAGATAGAGCACGCAAATCCAAACAATTTATGACATTAAAAGTAATGTAGTGAATTTCAGTCCTCCAATTCCTCTTAGATAATATATTTTGGATAGTTATGAAGACAAGGTTTAATAGCTTATATTAGCCATTTGTGTCCTACAATACTACTGAAATGTTAGGAAATAGTACTAAGAATGTTCTTGAACAGTGAGTTAATTATGGCACCATTCCTGGAATGGAAAACATTGGTATTTTCCACCACTGGTATTTTTCAAGATCAGATTAGACTATAGAAACATATATGACGTGATTAGAGTACTTTGTTGTACTCTGATAGGAGGAGTTGGATTGCATTATTTGAGAGGTTCCTCCCAATCCAATCAACAATGACTATAATATGGTGAGCAGAAATATTGCTGGCGAGAACTGTGCAACAGGAAGTGAAATGGCTACAGAAAAACAAAGATGATTTTTATTTATTTCTATATTGGGGAAGCAAGCCAAGATGAAATTATACCACTTGAATATCTGATAAATAATCTCTATTTAGGAAGGACTGTATGTTTTAAAAAGTTTTCAAGTGCTGAAAAGTGCAAATTAAACCCTCATAAAAATAGGCCACATTTTATACCAAGGTTTAATTTATTTAATAGCCCATAAAAGGTTAATAAATTCTTAGATGTTTTAATAGAGTACAACAGTTCAATAGGTTGCTTATAACCACCTATAACATCTTCTACTGATGTGCTTATAACCATTAACATATCCTATTTATGCCTGAAACATACTTATAAACCATTTAAAATGAAACCATCATATAAAGCAGGGATCGGCAACCTTTGGCATGCAGCCAGTCAGGGAAATCTGCTGGTGGGCCGGGACAGTTTGTTTACCTATAGCATCTGCACGTTCGGCTGATCGCAGCTCCCACTGGCCACAGTTCTCCTTTCCAAGCCAATGGGGGCTGCAGGAACCAGCGGCCCGGCCGAACCTGCAGACACTGCAGGTAAACAAACTGTCCTGGCCCTCCAGCGGATTTCCTGATAGGCCACGTGCAAAGGTTGGCCGATCCCTGATATAAAGTATGGCCTAGGAATCACTTTTATGACCGCACAAGCAGACCATTCAGAGAGGACAGCAGTTGATGAAAAGAAAAAAGTTATGGTTGTCTCTGTTCTTATTAGCAGAGCATGGAAGCTTCAGAAAAAAGCCTGCCTGCCAAACAACTAGAAGAACTAACAGAAGATTTTATAGAGAGTGTAGGACAACTTATACTATGAAATTTGTGAAATAGACCAGGGATCTGATGGCTTAAAGTAGGATGCCATGGCAAAGTAATTGTTTTTAACATTCCTGCTGGTAATATCAAACAGCTAGTGAACATACTCCATGCTATGAATGGGGTTTTTAAAAGCTCTCATTGTTAGCCTAACGCTGCTCCCCAAATAAATCAATGGTAAAACCCACTGACTTCAACAGAGTAGAGTTGAGCCAACCTTCTGAAAACCTCTCAGGTTCTGCTGTTGGGAGAAGGTTGAATGAGTAAAGCGTTTCCCCTCACAAGTTCATTCTACAATAGTCCTCAAAAGACTTGATGTACTGTGTCCTTGACATATTCCTTCCCTTGAAGGAAAGTGATGTGACATCCAGCTCTACGGATTTCTTCTAACGCTCTGTAGTATTTTTTAATATTAACATTTCTTGCTGCCCTAATTATTAATTGTTTTCTCAATCAACTAAAGTGGCCCTCCCTAGTTCAGTGAGCTTTCCTCACCAACACAAGCCCATTCACCAGGCTAGGATTGCCAGACTGTCACAGACTTGGTTTGATTATCCTGCACTTTTCTATCACATAGAAAATTAGTTGTCACAGATAATTAGGTTAATTTAACATAATGTTCATCCGAAATGTGAACATGTTATTAACAAGGAAAGCCAACATATGAAGCAGGTGACCTTGTGTCTGTCAAAGAACGATCACTTAGTCCAATATTCATCATGAAAGACAAGCAACACACCATCAGCACTTGCTAGACATGGCCTCTCTCTTTCTCATATAATCACCAGGCCCAATTCAGCTGTGGGGTATGTAAGTGGAAACACTTCTATTGATGCCAAAGTCTTTACAGGCTGAATTTGACCCAGTCTTCCTCCACCATCTGCAAACAGAGAGACAGAGGAAGGAAGGAAGGAAGGAATTTTGGTCTCATTCTACATTCTTTGAACAATCAAATAGCCCATTTGAGTTGAGGGGAATTGGGAATGACTGGAATCTTAGTAAAATGCCTAACTTCTAACATGCCCTACCATCCACTCTTGTACTGTACAGGAACTATGCAAAAATAACATATTCCAAGAAGGAAATAACATTCATTTTGTGCCAAACCTCTAAATCAATACACTGAAAAAATTGTCAAGAAGAATATTAAAAGAATTTAACCACGATTTATTAATTCCTACACAGTGAGAACATATATGATACCTTAGTCTCTAAGGTGCCACAAGTAATCCTGTTCTTTTTGCTGACACAGACCAACACGGCTGCTACTCTGAAAGGTAAAACTAGATCCATTGAATAGACATTTTCAGACCAGAAATAAAGCACAATTTTTTAGCAATGGATCAGTTAACCATGGAATCAGACTATTGAGAGATGTGGTCATATGAGGTCTTCAAGTCAAGATGAGATGTCTTCCTACTTCAACCACAAGTTATTGGGTTCAATGCAGCAACTACCGGGTGCAGATCTATCACTTTTGTCATGCAAGAGGCCAGACTAGATGATCTTAGTGGTCCCTTTAAGCTAGAATATATAGAAATCATGAATAATTCTGGTCTTCAGTATTAATTTGCTTTTCCAGTCTGTAGCTGTGAATTACCTTCCCCCTCCAAGGAGCTGGGAGATATAAACCCTGATTTTCAAAGATTGATTGCACAGCATTTTCTGAAAATCAGGCTCCTTTAAGTTGTCTCAATTTGGGCAACCAAAGACACTGGTCTCTTTTCAAAATATTGGCCAATGAATATTTTTTTTAATTTGTGAACTGAATGGATTTGCTATTGAAGATAAGAAACATAGAAGTAGCCAAATATATTTACAGAGCCACTCTTCAAAACAGATCCACATTTTAAGTCTTTGTAAACAAAGAGCAAAAATTGGTAACATTCCTTTATGCTCCACAAGTGACCTTGAAAATAACATTTGTGAAACATGGTTTAACAGATACCTGATAATCAACTGAAAATTCTCTCAATAAAAGGATCGGGGATAGTTAGTGTGGATACAGACTAACACAGCAAGGAATCCGGTGGCACCTTAAAGACTAACAGATTTATTTGGGCATAAGCTTTCTAAGCATAAGCATCTGAAGAAGTGGGTTTTTTACCCACGAAAGTTTATGCCCATATCAATCTGTTAGTCTTTAAGGTGCCACCGGACTCCTTGTTGTCTCAATAAAAGGAGTATGCCAATTCTATATAAGTGTAGGATAGCTTCCTTTCTCATGCAAATTAACCCAGGGTGGGACAAGCGAGTGACTATATATACACAATGCAGAAATTTCAATTGGTTTCTCATTGGAATTTTTCTCTCTCCTCCCCCTCCTCATTTTTTCAAATTGAGGTTTTCATTCAGTCTGATCTCTGCTCCGTTTTTTAATCTTTTCCCTTCATTGGATTTTTACCCCACCATCTTTCTTATAGAGAACACAAAGAGTAATGTCTGAGCTAGACCTGAACTTTCAAACCACAATGATTGAGTGGGTTCAAAATTAGGCAAAACAGGTGTGATCATCCCTCATCAGCAAAGCATGAAAGATAACAGGATTTATTTACTGGATTGTGAGCATGGACTGAAGTGTCTACGTGAGGCAAGCAAAGAGTAGTTAGGGTAGGTTTGAAATTCTCCCCAGACAATAATGAGCTGGTGTCTAAATGAGCATGTGGTGACACTGTGGACTTTTATTTTTTAAAGGACAAAATCCCTGCCAAAGGAAGTAATAGAGCCATTTGATTCTCAGCTGCTACACTGCACAAGGCTTTTCATTGTTCAGGAAGGATTTACAATTCATCCTCCTGAGAAATTTACTGAGCTTTTGTTTTAATTTTTTTATTTCATTTAAGAGTGAATTTGATGGATTCATGGGGGGGGGGGGGGGGGCGGGGAGGGGATTAGCTGCAATGCCCAAGCCAAGCACAGTGTAGTAGGCAATCACTTTAATACACAAAGCTCTGCCTATATATTTCAGTCTTGACCTGAAACACCTACTGCTCTTCTAGTCCTGGGCCTCTCAACGTAGTAATTCTTACCCGAATCTATCCAAAAACACCGGTTTTTAAATAAGGCCCAGAACAATAATACATTATGGTAGTTTTATTCAAAGGGATGTTTGTGTGTCACACCGAGCAGTTTTTTGCAAAAGTATGCGGTCACATTTAAAAAAAAATACATCCAAAGAGCCACTATGTGACTGACAGCATGTAGAAAAACTAAGTGAAAGTGAACTTACAATACAAACTAAAGAGCACCCCAGCCCAGTTCCGTGTCTTGGAAATGAGAGTTAGACATTTTGGTGTGAGGAATCATTTACCTACCCAAGGGAATCAGAGCCTTTTTCACAAAAATCAGGTAGACATGAACTCAGAACTGGAAGGGCCTGAGCCACCTATTTAGTCAAAATAAAGTTGTATTATTTGTGTTTGGGAACGTTTAAAAAGATCCCAGTCAGGATCTAGCACTCTCCCCCTCCCCCCCCCCCCCCCCCCCGCGCAGCTAGGCACCCCCACCCCCGCCCCCTGCACACACACACACACACCCCGCACCCCCACACACACACCAAACCGCTTACAATCTAAATATACGATGGGAGACAAGAGGTGGATGCAAGAAACAGACAGGTGAGCACAAGATAACAGAGATTATTATGGCATGTGTTATAAATCATGATCACAACACACTCGCTGCTTACATTTTTGTCATGAGACTTGCAGGCATCATCACATGAGTAAGTATTCTACCTGCTCATCTTCAATATGTTTGCTGATTAGGCATTTGGGGCATATTTTCATTTAGTTTTTTGGTCTTGGCATACATTAGGTGCCAAGGGAGATATCAGGAACTCTTAAAATAAAATAAAATAAAATAAAATGGTGTAGGAAAATGCTTTTTAACCCAGAATAAAGAGAAAACTATAATTATTCCAATGCACAAAATTAGAGTTACATTATGTATTACAAAAATACCTGAAGAAACTAAGATTAAGTTGTAATTAATGCTAGGGCAAAAAGTTTTAATTCTCTTAAAAATAGATTAATATTGACATAAATAATTGTTAAATGTATCTGAAATCTCTAAGCAAAATGCAACTGCATAAAAATTCAACTGGGAAACTTGTTGCATCAATTTATTTTTTGTAGGTACAAGAAACAGCAGATTATTGCAATCCACATCCTGTGTCAGAAGCATGTATTTGGGGAGTTGTTTTGCAGTTTCCATTCCTACAATTAGGAATACGATTCCGACATTTTGTTCAATCATCTCCTAATGACCACCTGCATGTCTTGGAAGTCCCATTAGTTGTTTCTCAGTCGTGTCTTGCCTCGCCTGAAACTCAAAGTGGACCAGATTCCATTGCTCAAAGATTGCAGAATGTGATGCAATCTGTGATGTTTACCAGCAATGCGGTAAACACGATGTTCACATGACCACCTGTGATGAGTTTTATACACAAGATTGTCTATTCCACAGTTTATCTGTTCCAAGATCATTATCAGAAGCTTCCCACAGCTCAGGACCCACAAACTCAAAGCAGCACAAAACCCTGCTGGATCAGACGCAAAACTTGTAGACATATCTCCACTGCTACAATGATCAACACCCCATACACACACCTTTCAAGATTCACGGATCTTACATATGCCTATCACAACATGTGGTGTACCTCATCCAGTGCACTGAATGTCCGAAGAGCAACTATGAGGGTGAAATCAAACAATTACTACGCTCCTGAATGAATCCACACAGGAAAGTGATAAGAGATAGGAATACCATGTAACCTGTGGAAGAATACTTTTCACAAAGCTATCACTCTATATCTGACCTATCAGTCCTCATCCTCAAAGGAGCCTGCACAAAAGACAAGCCTGGGAGCTTAAATTCATAACTTTGCTAGATACTAAAAATCATGGACTGAAGAAATACATTAATCTATAACCTGCACAACTCTAGATTTTTCCCCTCTCTCCCCCAAATGACTGGAGAGGTGTAAACAGGCCACTTCACCTTGAACGGTCCCTTGAAATGTGTGTTAACTTATGCTCAACAATGTGTTCCACCTTGTATTTAGCTGTGACACTCAGAATACATTTCCACAGACCTGAAAAAGAGCTAAGTTGGTCTAATAAAAGATATTACTTCACCCACCTTGTCTCTCTGTCTCTCCAATAACACTGCATAAATCAATCCTGTCTAATGAAGCTATGAGACACTATCTACACTATTTTACAATACCTGTTCAACAGATTAACTGGTTCTTCTCATGAAAATGAACTTTTACTTCCAGTTTCCTATTTTTCAAAACAGTCTGCCTACCCATTTATATGCAGTGTTGTTGTAGCCCGTAGCTCTATGGTCCCTTAGAATATGTGCTAACTACTTATGCTAAACTATTTGTTCGATCTTGTATTTAGCTGTGACACTAAGGCCAGGTCTACACTACAGACCTATATCAGAACAGCTACATAGCTCCGAGGTGTGAAATATCCACTCCTCTGAGCAACGTCATTATACCGACCTCACCCGCCATGTAGGGAGATGGGAGAGCTTCTCACGTTGACATAGCTACCGCCTCTCTGGGAGTGGATTAACTACACTAATGGGGGAAGCTCTCCCATTGGCGCAGGAGCATCTGCTCTAAAGCACTGCACTGGTGCAGCTACACCACTATAGTGCTGTATGTGAAGACAGGTCTGGGAAAGATACTAAGGGCTTGAAGAAGAGCTCTGGGTAGCTTGAAAGCTTGTCTTTCTCACCACCAGAAGCTAGTCCAATAGAAGATATTACCTCACCCACCGTGCACCCATTTATAGCAACACATACATTATTAACATTCCTCTCACTCTGTATCCTCCACTAGTACTGGCTAGCACCATAATGGAAGTTTAAACCAATGATTTGGTTCATGAATTTTTTATTTCCTTCTTGCTTTTGGGACAAATCTCTATAATGGAGAGATGCATCACATCAAGGAGGCAACTCTCAGAGCGGAATAGCGACTACCAGAGTGGAATAGGAATTGCTTCTCTGGCACTCCCCTCTCTAGGGGGATTATCTTTCAGCGAGGTGTAAATCAGGAGGAAGTTGGAAAAGCGACACCCCCTCTTACAGGTTTCCCTACTGATCCCCTAGCATAATCTTGAAAGCTGCAGATGTTCTCATGCCCAAATAGTCCCCAGATGATTTGGTTAGTGCTGATGCTGTTAAAGCCTATTTACCCATCATTAATGTTTCTGTGACGATGAAATGCTTTGCTTCAATACCCACTTCCTACAGCCAATAAAGCGCAAGTATGATCTGCGGGCTTATCTGCACTTTCGTTTTAATGAAGAGTCACTCCAATTTGCATTCAAATTGATCTTATTATGGTAAATATTTTACTTCAGATTAACAGTGGATAATTTTTCATCTCTTTACTATCGATAGAATTCAGTGCTTGGTGGGGGGGGAAGGAAAATTATGCACTTCATCTAGTTAAAAAGGAAAACTTCCTTTGGTTTGTGGTTTATTAAAAGTTACATAAAACCAGAGAGGGAGCTGCTGGCTTCAGTGAATTGTGATTACCTCGTACTGTCATAGGATCAGAGCCCTGTACGAGAAACACCTAGTCTTTGTCCATGGCACACGCATTTAGTCTCCTGAGGGCTGTAGTGCTTTGGTCTAAGTTCAGTTGGCGGATTTAGGGTACAGGTACTGGGGGAGTCTTGGTGTCCTGAGATATACCAGAGATCAGACTAGATGATCTGCTAGTCTTTTCTGGCTTTAAATTCTAAGACACTAAATGTATTAACCTGTAGAGAGGCTTTTGTAGTCTATTTGCCTCTTAAGTGCTCACTATGTCTAACTACCCTGGCTTGGCCCCTCAGAGCTTCTGGTTTACATGTCTCCTTTTTTAAAACAAGGGGACATGCTCTGCTATGGCCGAGCTGCCTGTGCTGCAAGCAGTAGCGCAGCCAGGTCCGGAGCGCAGGGGGAGCGGCGCTATAAAAAGGCGCCTCCCCCTGTACTCACCCGGCGGCGCTCCGGGTCTTCGGCGGCGGGTCCTCACCCACTCCGGGTCTTCGGCGGCACTTCGGCGGTGGGTCCTCACCCACTCCGGGTCTTCGGCGGCACTTTGGCGGTGGGTCCTCACCCACTCCGGGTCTTCGGTGGTACCCGCCGCCGAAATGCCGCCACGCCGCCGGGTGAGTGCAAGAAGCTCTGCTAAAAAAAGGTGCCACTTCCTTTTTAAGGCACCGCTTCTGCTCAAAGGGGGAGCGTCCACTCCCACTGCTCCCCTCCGGCTACGCTACTGGCTGCAGGATGGGGACAGAAGAGAAAGATAGTTGACTTTATACCACCTCTGTGTTTCACTGATCTCAGGGTCAGTCTGAGGCTGGGCTGGCATACATCAGTGTGGATGTAGGTGTCAATTTCAGGGTCACTGCACCTGTATTCCCCCTCCACGGTCCCTTGGAAGCACTCATGTAAGGCTTCCGGCTCTCAGCCATCACCTCTTTCAGGTAAAGACCCATGTCTCTCTCCCTCCCGACGGGGGTTTTAAGGCTGCACAGCTCCCTGCCTTACACTGTGATATCCAAGCAAGCCAGACTGCCTAAAGGCCAGTGCCCATGCTTGGCTTTTCTTGCTCACCAAGGGCTATGAACAATGTATTGCCAGCAGTTACAAGCTACCACACAGCGCTTTCTAACCCAGCACATTTATTCTTAACATAAAAGCATCAAAGAGAAAACAAAAATAATTAAAAACTTTGTATAAACTTTGCATGCTAAAAAGCTTACTTGATGTCACTCATCTGTCTTCTAGTAGGCCAAAGTCTGTCCAACCCTTTTGACAGAAGGTCTTGTCCATTAGCTGGATCAGAAAAAAAGGCCCTGAGTCATTTTAAACCCAGCCTTTTTAATCAAAAACCCATTATTTGTCTGCTGGTCTCTGGAAAACCCAGTTCAGACTAGTTTATGCAAGCATCCCCAGGGGCTGGTACCTTTCTGGAGGTATTTACAACGTAAGTGATTCACCTTAATCACCCCTTGAACAGACATCTTGAGTTTTTGGTTCTAGGAAGAGTTAATCATCCCCGACTGTGGTGGTAATCCCCACCGGAGTTGCACAGAATTCATTCCCACAGTGATACATAATACTGTCAGAAACATAATGCAATATAGTCCTCCCAGAGACTACATGCTGTTGCAATATCCATCACAGTAGGCAACTCTAACTTAGGCATTGTACCTATGACCCCCAAAGGCCATTCCAGCATCTTGGTATCCTGGGGGTGTAAGGATGTCCACTTCAGTACAAGAAGGAGAAAGGCAGAGCACCACTCCAGTAGATGCTCAGTTTTCCTTGAGCAGGGAGAATCCTCAGAGGGCCAGATCTGCTGGGTTTCTGGTTATTTTGCAGTGCAAATTAGTCTGAATAGACCCAAGAATCAGACCCAATGGGTTACAGATACATAGTTCAATATCTATAATGCTAGTCATGAATCAATACATATTTTAGTTATATTAATATTAAGATTCCATTTATAAACAGTTTATAAAAGGGTTAATAAATTAATGATGCTTTACTAAAAGGTTAAATCAGTTGATATGGAGTCCAACAGGTCAATAAGTTCCTTAGTTATAAGCATTATTTATATCTATAACACACACTAGTCAGGTTTGTTACATGCTTATATAATATACATTTATCTTTTATTAACTGTATATAAACCATTTATAAATGGAACCTTAATCTAAAGCGCAACCCATATTTCCTTCCTGCTGCAGTGAGAGAGAGAGAGAGAGATGCTATCTTTTTCTATTTTGAACAAGACCTGACTGTGCCAAAATGAAACCAACTTGCCTCAAATTTCACAGGTGTGATCTTATGCAAGCGCAGAATCTGGCTGGAAAGTTTCAGGCAAATTGGACATGAAATTTGGAATTGATGAGTATTCAACATAAGGGTGAATTTATATAACCATTTTCTTTGAGTTTTGGCTCATTGTAACTTCATCATGAAGCATTTGTTTTAATTTGCTAGGAAATGAAGCACCAATCAGACAAGGCAGATTTAGTATCTTGGCTCATTCTGAAATGTGAGGACCTTTATCCAGCCCCAGATCTCTTTACTCCAGTAACTTAGACTGCTTTAGTTCTGATTTCCTCAATACCATTTGTAATAATGTTTTTATTTCAATCACATAGCACATTTTACACACTTTTTATTAGAAAAGTAGTTAGAAATAACCTGTGTTACTTCCTTGTTTATCTGCTGCAAACGGATACCACTGAAATCTGGTTTCTAAATTAAATGATATGTCAATGGTAAGGAGAGCAAAGATAGAGGTTCACTGTACCATAAAACTAGCTTTAACTCTTTGTAGCACAGCAAATGATTGCTGAGCAAGTGCTTGACTTTGTCATGGGCAGTGAGACAACAAAAAATACTGTATCTCCGAATTCTGCATTTCACATAGGCCATAACTTCTCTCTACAAAACAAGAGACAGAAACTGTGTGAGTTTCTCGTCATAACCTTCTTTGGAACATCCAAAATACCTCACCAGCTCATATCGTCCATTCATCTGTTCAAATAGCCTGTCTCCAACAGAGGCTAATACCAGCAACAACAAACAAACAAACAAACAAACAAAAACTTTATGGAATAACTTGATCATGGGGGCAGATTCTTTCTAACCATAATCATAAGCAGTTAGTAGCTAGCTTGTGCCCTGAAGCATGTTGGGTTAATACTATTATAAGGGGGTGTAAGTAATTAATAATATGCAGAAGTATTTCACTGGAGAAACAGAGCAGGTAGCAACTGCTCTGTGAAATATCATTCAGATAAAAACATGGATTGATTCTAAGCATGGAAGAAATCTCAGCCAATAACAAAGCTGCATGTCTTTTGTAACAGCTGGTAGTGGGAAATTAGAAGATCCAGCTCTTTGTACCAGTGATTGCACAGTGCCTACTGCATTTTGGCCCTTATCCTGACTGGGGGTGTTGTAATATAAATGTTAAAATATAAGAATATTTGAATTGGCTGTCCTGAAGTATTAACTCTAAGCAGATATTTTACCTTTACTGTCCGGGAGCTGGACACCAGAAGAAAGATAAGCATTTCCCAGTGTCGGGTCTATGGAAACATATATAAGCAGTGGGGAAAGACTGTTGGTTCTAAAGGAAAAAGAATTAAAGGGAATGAAAGTTATAGCATGTTCTGTTCTCATTAGCGGAATATAGAAGCTTGGGAAAATCTACCTATTAAGAAAAATTGCTGTAAGCAGGGCCGGCGCGCCCACTAGGCAACCTTAGGCGGTCGCCCAGGGCACCAGGATTTGGGGGGCGGCTCACCGCGGCTGCCTCCCAGCTCTGTGGCTGAGCCGGGAGCCGGCTCACCACGGCTGCCTCCTGGCTCCACGGCTGAGCCAGGAGGGCGGCTCACCGCAGCTACCTCCTACCTCCACGGCTGAGCCAGGAGCGCGGCTCACCGCAGCTACCTCCTACCTCCACGGCTGAGCCAGGAGCGCGGCTCGCCGTGGCTGCCTCCTGCATCCTGGCTCCGCAGCTGAGCCGGGGGGGCGCCGCGGGCGGAGGGAGGCTGCCGCGGCCCGTGGGCAGGGGGCTGAGCTGCCAGCCCGCGAGGGGTAGGGAGCTGCCGCGGGGGGGACTGGCTGCTGCAGGGGGCGGGGAGCGGCATTAGCTGGGCGAGGGGGGAAGGCCTGGTGCAAGGAAGTTTCGCCTAGGGTGCGAAACTACCTTGCACCAGCCCTGACTGTAAGAAAGAAAAAACACCCCAACCAACCATGTAAGTATGAATAAATCAGAGCCCGAGCTAATTTCTACAAGTCACTATAAAAAGTTCCTAGAGAAGGAGGTTGGGCCAGTGGTTAGGGCATTAGCCCAGGACTTAGGAACCCTGCGTTCATATCCCCATTCCATCATAGACTTCCTGTCTGACATTGGGCAAGCCACTTAACCTCTCTGTGCCTCTATTCACCTACCTCACAGGATGTTATGAAAATAGATACACTGGAGATTCTGGGGTTCTCAGGTACTACCATAATAGGGGTTGTAAAAGTTCCTAAGATAAATAGGTTTTTTAAAAACTCCACTGAATCACAGCCAATGCACTTTTGTAAGCAGCCATTAGACAGTGGTAAGTTTTCATTCTCTGGCATCTCTTTAGCTCTGACGTCAATGTTTCAATAATCTCCTAGGATAGTTCAGACAAGAACCTGAATCTTCTCCTATGTTGTGTATAGCCACATTAATTTAGACAAAATCATCGTCATTTTTCCGTAAGATGAACATTTTCCCTTCCCAGTAGTCTCTTTCCTATATTAGATTACTTGTTCAATATTTTGAAAGTTGCCCTCACCTTTCTGTAGCTGTGTAGAGACTTATACAAATAAGCAGTGATGCTTAAATAGATATCCGGATTGAGTAGTCATTTGCTAGGATTATTAAAAATCCTAGCATGAAAGTGTTCCACATCGCTGTCATCCTCATGTTGTCCAAATGGCTCATCATCTGGGCTAACTGTTGAGCTTCTAATCTTACAGACAGTTTTAGTGACTCATCTTGGCTAATATTAATTAAAGCATCTTTGATTTCAGCTAATCTAGCTCACAGAGCTGTAGATGCATCTGCTCTGCCAGATCACCTAGTTGAGTAAAGACATTTGGCCATAAACTTCTTTCATGTTTTTTTCAAAACAGTTTGTATGCATTTCCCCAATGGCAAGTGACGCTGACAAAATCTTGAACAAAATCAAACATGCAGCAGTAATTATATACCATTTCACAGCACAACTCTGTGCACCAAATGTAGGGAATATTGCACAAGAAACTCAAGCCAGCTGCTTCACTGTGCTTTCTTCATCTTGCTTGGGGGGCAGAGCATTTTTCTGCCACATTTAAAGTATTCCAGGATTTGGACTGCAATTTTATTATGTATGCCCAGATTCAAGTATATCCAGAAGCATATTTGCCATTTTTTACATCACTACAAGTCTTAAATGAAGACAGAATGCCTTTGTAAAGGGATATGCAGTGGGAATTTTTCACAGACCTGAATAGAAGCCAGATTAAGCCCTTGATGCAGGAATGACTGATATTCCATGGTTTGTGTTATTCAGGTTAGATTAGATAAATGTAATGGTGCCTTCTAGCCTTAAAAATCTATGAATTTAGGTTAACTGCAGATCACACATTGAACGGTCTGAACCACAGAAATCTTTCAATGGCTGCCCATGTAGTGAAAAGTAACAGGATAAACAATAATTGATTGGTGTCTAAAATGTCAGGTATTGAGTTGGAAACAACTGAGACATAATGGGGAAAAAAGTATTTAAAAATAAAAAGATTATTCAAATCTTTTTTCCTCGGTCAGCGATATTTATTCCCCCTACAAGATACTGGGATCCTAGACCCAGATCTAACCTGGCACCATGCCAAATAATTTTATTTCCTGATTCTTGGGATTTGAACAAGATTCAGAATGTGTTCCTGTTTTGTTCTTTGTTTTTTTAAATCCAAGCTAAATTGAAAGACACTAGGACAGATCTGGATCTGTGACTCCAGGACCAAAGACTATAAAAATGTAGATGAATTCATATCTGGTAGGCCCATCTGTTATTAGTTCCAAGTATCAAAGATCAATTAAAAGGTGAAACTCTGTTTCCAGACTGTGTCTGTCATATAGAAAATTTTTATATTGTAAACCAATACAACCCACTTCCTCTGCCTCGTTTTCTTATTCTCACTCTTCTGATGTAAAGTATCTATTTAGTACATCTACAGCAAAGGAGTCCATAAATCGGAAACTAAATAAATTTAATAAATAGATGATATCTGATATCATTACAGTAACCAGAGACAGAAATGTAGTTTCCCAGTTTCATAAGAAACAGCGGCTACTCTGTAAATCTGCTCTGTCAAGTTAAAAAAAAAAAAAAAAAAGGGACTGATACTAAACTTGGAAGAAATCTCATCCAATATCTAATCTGTACGTCCTGTGTAACAGATTACAGTGGGAAATAAGAAGATCCCCATGCCTGCCCTCAATGTAAACTCTTTGCTGCACTTCCAGGTTTCCACGGTGCTTAGGCCCTAGCCCATTGGGCCCTTGATACTGACTGAGGTGTTGTTATACTATTATAATAATATTTGAGTTGTCCGTACTAAAGAGTTAAGTCTAAGAGCACACTTTATAACTTCACCAGAGCCTTGTTGTGCTGGGAGAGAGAATAATTTGCTCCACCTATAACTTGGGTCTTTTGTGAGAGTCACTAGTGGGGCTGAAACAGCTTAGTAGCAGGCTTTGCATTCCCGAGTGCAAAAGCTGGGGTTCTGGGTGGTCCTTCGCAGGCCAGGCCAGGCAGGCCTCTTATTCCTGATATTCCCAGTGCCACATAAGGGCCAGCACAATCTACCCCTAAGTATTCCATGTAGGTACAGTCTAAATGTTTTTCAGTTTTTGGTTCTCCCCCTTTCCTTTTTTCCTTTACCCTCTCCCCTTAACTCCTCTGCTTTTCTTCCTCTCCCCTATGCCCCCCCCCCCCCGCATTTTCTTTTTTCCTGTTTGCTAGAGCATTCGGGGGAAGAAAGGAAGAAAGAAGGGGGGGGATTAAAAATGGATTTTTTTTCAAAATTCTTTGTGAAACAAACGGTTTTTCCAATCAACTCCAGCTACAAGTAATTCTGCATATGAGAGTTATGGGGTAGATCAGAGGAAGTTCTCCCCAGTAATTCTTTCTTTAACTCCATTATTTGAGAGAATTATATAATACAATCTGTTCAGAAAATATCTTCAATGGATATCATTCATCTTTTAATAATAATGTTATTCTGAACTCTCTGCTGAAATAATATTCTCTATAATATACTATTACATTGCGCTACAGAAATACAGTATATATTTTTTCTATTCTGGGCCTCAGACACAATGTTGGCATATCTCAGAGTGGGATCTGGCCATTAGTGCAAAACTATTTTTACTTATATATAGTTAGCCAAATCCCCTAAAAACCCACAGATTACTCATGGCTTTGTGCAAATTAGTGTGAAATTAAATTTGCACAAATCTGCCTGAAATTAGAATAGAGTGAAATACACCAGAAATCGTATTTGCCCATTTTACAGTAATAATCTAAAGGTTTACTGCTGTTCCAGTGAATTGTTAACTCTCCACATTTTGCTGAGTTTTTTCCAATTGTATTGTGGCTTGTGCCCCTAACTCTATACGAGCTCTTTCGTTAAATACTATTACTTCTATTTTTGGTACCTCCCAAAGAACCTTTTAAACATGAACTCATACTTCAAAGAGCAATGTACATCCGATCTTAATTTTTGGCAGTGATTGAGAAAGATATTTTGGCTGCCTTGGTGGATTTGATGAAAAACTGTATAATATTTACATGTAATATCCACCAACTCATAGTATTTAAAATAAAAACACACACAACAGGCTGCTAGCACGCTCAAGTCACCTGTTGAACTGAGAAGTTTTGGTGTGCAAGAAATGCAGGATCAGACCCCAATTCAAGGCAAACACTAATAACTAAAGACTGGAACCAGCCTCTTTTACTCACATTGATGTACTTCAGGAGCAGTCTTAGTGAAATCAATGGGACTATTTGGGTAGTAAGATTGTACCCAAGATATTTTAGATTTCCTCTTTCTACTCAACTTTCTAGGGCTAGATTCTGCAGCCTTCACTCCTGTTGAGTGGCACCTTACACCATGAATAACCCTATTTATATCAGTGGGTAAAATTCACTCCTGTGCAGAGAGCCCACATCACATCCATGCAGCATTTAAGTCCCACTTAAGCCCTCAAAATATGGTTAAGTGCTATTAAAGCAGTGCACAGATCTAGTGCAGGCCCTATGCATGGGATGAATTTCAACTGTTTGTAGGGGCAGCAGAAAATGGCCCTGACTTCACTGTCCTTTTAGAGAACAAACTCCTTTTTTTATTCAAATTGCTGACATTTTCTACCAAAGAAAGTATTCTAGAAAGTATTGACCTTAGAAACTTGTTCCCTTTGTCAAATTGAACTAAATACATGTATCACTTTAAATGAAGCAACTTCAGCTTTCTAATGCTATATTAATCTCTTTAATTTGCATTCATCAGAAAGAAGACATGCTCATCTACCATTACAGGTTTTTATTTTTAAATAAACAGTGTATTTCACACACTGGCGTGGACTGCCTGCTAAATCCTTGCAGTTTGTTCTGATACAGCTAATAATTTCGAATGGCTGAACCAGGGAGCAATGGTGTTTTTGTAATTGTCACTACACAGCACACTCATCACTTGTGAAACCTCTGGCAAAAAGTCTCCTAGAGATGACCCAGATCCTGCTATATCATCCCCCTTGGAAGATGGATTACATGGTGGTATTTACTTTGAGAAGATACAGGGGAGGATGGAATGCTACTCAGGAAGTCTCATGATCCACAGGAGAACTCGCTACTCATCTAATACCCATCCCAGCCTTCATTCTCGATTCTGATCCCAGTTTATTAAATTAGGACAAGATTGTTGAAGCCATTACTAGTCATACATAGGTGTAAGGGCTCTTGGTTCTGCTCACATTGCTATTGTGGCTGGGGTGAGAATAGCAGTGACAATTCACCCAAAGGGGGAGTCCTGTGTCCACCTCTCAACTACTTACCAGCTAGATACATGTGGGGGAATAACACACTCCAAGAAGAAGGGGTAGGTTAGGGAGGAGTGGAGAAATTGAGACTCTCCAGTCACAATTCACTCTGTGGTCTGCTCCTGGACACATTCATTGTATGGTTAGAATCTAACCCTTAATTGGATAACTGAAGCAAAAGCACAGGAAATAGCAAGACACCATCTAATAACAAGGGCTGCTCGAAGCTTTTCAAAGTAAAAAGTTCTTTTGTCACAAAATGGCTTTTTGTTTTCCAAACATGATCTTCCCGCTGGCCCCAACAAAATGTTGGCTATCAACATTGCTCATCTTCTGTGGAAAATGTCGTGCCTTTTATCCAGATTTCTGTTAAACTACTGAAAACATTGAAATGGTTATCAAATTATTTACTTACTGAAAGATGGATTTTCTTATTAAACAAAAAGTTGATACCAATTTCAATAACGTGTTCATTAAAAAAAAAGTCCAACAAAATATCTGAAAAAAATGAGTGTCTATTCTGAGCATTTAGCAGGGAAAATAATGTAGAAATTTCAATTGTTTTCATGAAAATGTGTTTTCATTGTTCAACCAGCTCCAGTAACAACAAACACTTTACACAATTTTTTGCAGCCCTCGTTGTCCCATAGCCCCTCTCCCACTTTTTATCATGTCTTGTTCTATGATATCTAATGTAGGCCCTGGACCTGCAATCTACTCTGTAGGAACAAACTCAAAGCCTGAGCAGTGTCCCACTGCTTCAATGCATCACAAAAACCCATCTCATAATTTCAGAAATGTGTGTACTCCAAGGAGTCTGGTGAAACCCTCAAATTTGTAAACTTTGCTTTGGCACAGAAACCAAATACCTCATTATACTCCATTTTGCTTTCTGTGACCCAAATGTTCATTAGTCTTGCAGACCTTTGTTTCTTAAGAGTTGATATTAATTCCTGCTGCCTGTTCCCCACCTGGAGTCATCATAATCCTTCGTTTTTGACCTCCTAATGACTTCCACAGCAACCAATTACAGTATGTCGTTGTGACGAGAGGATAATAACTTCAGGCAGGGAAAAAGCAGCAGGAGCTGATGAACTCTTAGGAAATGATGATCCTGTTATGCAAATGTACTTAGTAATAAAATAAGTGAAAAATACAGATAATGTAAAATATTTAGTCAGAGATGTTTCTAAATAGAAAGCCTTTTGACATTCCCCACATGAGGTCAGTTGCAATTTAAAATATTAACAATTTTACATATAGGTTGATCATAGCATTAGCAGCACAATTTGGTAGTTTTGGAAGAAAGGTCCATCAGTCTTCGAATTACTGTTAATGTATTCTCATTGTCACAAAACATAGCTTTGGATGGGGGTGACGAACAGGCAAAACTTATCTTTTCGTTTTCAATTTTTACAGATTATCTACTGAACACTATGGAGAGGTAGGTGAATTAATTGCAACCTTACACTGACTTTATTCTATGTTTATTGCTGGATAATCATCCCAATAGCCAAGTAACTTGCCCAGCTTTGGGCGGGGGGCACACATCTCTATTTAATGTCATCCCTCTGCTGAGCAGCAGCCGCCAAATGTCCAGGGTCCTGCAAATCTCATTGGAGGAGAAATCAGTGACACAGGGTCAAGGTATATTCTTTGTGTAACTTGTTTTATTTACACAAGTATACATCATTTCTGGAACAGGCAGAGTCACAAACAACATGCAAGCAATCCCCTCTTTCAGGGATCTGAGCCCAAACACCAATGCCTGGTTCCCATGGAGAAACTCTGCCTCAAGAACTGACTCTACTTAGAGACATTAAGGCAGAGAACAAAACACTCTGGCTGATCACCACAACGCACCCAATGAAACCACAACAGAAAATCAACTGCAAAGCGTTTAATTCCACGACTGAAGGACTTCCTTGCCTTCTAAGAACGAGAACTTGCAAGACTACGTGTACGAGTGCCATCTGATGACCCCTGCCATAACAATAATTTAATTGTATTTTTGATTGAGTTACAGAATAAATTTAGTCTATTTGGATGAATTGCTGAAGTTGAACTTAATTTCATCTGTATCCAAGCTCCGCTCAGATGCAGTCGAGGGGGAGCTTCGGTCAAGTTAGCTCTTTGACTCTCTGCTGCCTAGGCCCAGCATGCTGTGGAGCAGCTATAAATGATACCACTGGGGTAGCGGCAGATCTTGCATTATATCATAAGTTAAGTGGGGGACTAATTTCTAACACAGACCATTCAAAATGATCTTGGATTCAGGGCCAATTGGTTTCTTTCTTCTTGATTTAACCAACTCTTTGCTAGAGTAAGAAACTATTAAATAAAAATATTTTACATGCTTTGCGTATTACAAGAGCAATCCATGCATACCATGTTAAAATAATATATTTTATATCAATATATTGTGGATTGCCTTTCATTGGAATGACCAACAGAATCAAGCACTTACTAGAGAAGTGTCTCCCTAGACATGAGTCTCTCTCAAAACCTCTAACATCAAGCTATTACTCAAAGTATTCCTTCAAAGGATTTAAACTATAATAGAAGCTGAGTGCTCCCAGCACTCCACTTAACTCATTTCATTAGTATGACAATCTAGCAATGCTAGCAGCTTCACTTTTGATATTATGACACTTTGAAGACAAGGGCTGATTACCAACAGTATAACTAGTAAATGCCACCATGGGGAACACTTTTTAACATATTTACCTAATTAGCCCATTATAAAGTGTTATACGAGTTCTGCACTTATTCTGTCATTAGTTTTATGAGAACTTTGAAGAAACCGACAGAAGCAAAGGGAAGAAGTGGCACACAGCTAGTCTCCATATGCTTCTTCAAATTCACAGGGCTGACCTTGGAATTAACAAGGTGTAGATGAATGTTCTGGTACAAGTCAGTAGCTCTTGTAACACATGCTCAATTGATTCCCTTTAGAGAGACTGTGTACAATAGAACAATTCAAATCCACTACCATGGATGAGAAGGCTGTGTCACAATTTCTTTTGCATTCCTTTGATAGCATTTTGGACTAACCATCAAAATCAGCCTTGGGTGGGTAATGTGAGTGGGTACCAGGAGTGGAAAAGGGGTAAAGGAGTCTTTGCAAAAGGACCGTGTCTAGAAGGTCACTTTTTTATTTTAAATGAACTCTGATATCCAGATAAATCTATTGGTCATTTCAATTTGTCAGTTAGTTTGTAAATGCAATTTAGCATGTTTTGAAAACAGATCAACAACCCCCTAAAACAAACAGATATTTCTATTACACAACCCATGAAGAGTAATAGAATAGTCAACTAGGCTTCAGAATACTAGATACAGTACTTTGGATCATGAGAAAAGGACATTTTACCTTTGATTCAATCAATCAGTTTCTTAGCAATTCTCATAAAACTAACTTAGGCCCTGATCCTGAAGTCTGCCCATGCATGATCACCCAACAGTAAAGATTGATTATCTAATAAAAGTAATCATTAACCAAAAATGGAACAGTATTATACTGGAAACCTACAAACTACATTAAAGTGGTCCTGTAAGTCAGTTAACAGTGGTGATCCTCAGTGCAAAGTCAACATATAGTATACGAATTACCAATTAACGTTTTCTTTGTGCTTAAAACACTGCAGGTCAGTAGTGTATTCATTCAATAGGTGGTTGGCCAGGAGCTACTCATGATTATATTGGGGTATGATGAACAAGGGCAAACAGGAACAATCTGCTATGTCTCTGTAGGATCAAATCTACTTGCTTATTATGCACAGATGCTTGTATCAAGGCAACTGAGATTGCTGTAAGGACACAGAAATCATTAACGTAAGAAAGTGTTCAAAGGAAAGATTATATTCAGGTCCCTAGAGAACATCATTATAGGGGAGATTACCAGTCCGCATTGGATGGCCAAAGTCTAACAAAAGCATAATGAATTTCCTAAAAAGGAAGTTAAGATATAGAATTTGATATAAAATGTGGGAGAGAGGAAAGACAAAGGGAAAACATTTGTGTGTGTGTGTGAAGTTTCATCTGTTAAATGAGAAAGTTACCCGGTTTTCTTTTGCTGTGATTTAATATCAGTATGAGTGTCTGGGAAAGTAAATTGGAAAGTAAAGGAGCTTTAGTGACTTTTCCTCATGATGATCCAAACAAGCCCACAGAAAGCTTAATCAGAAACAAGGGTCATGTAGTTCAGATGGGCAAGTCAGCTGGCCTCAAGATAACAGAAACCCTTAAATTATTTCTGACATAGACACCCAAGCTATTCATAAAACATGTGCCTCTACTCTAAACCTCTCCCCACTTAGTCTTCTAATCTTTGAAAACAAATCTCTTTTCCATGTAAGGACTGCACCATGTTTATTTAGCATCTGTGTTTCATCTCTTTCTTTTATCTAATGGAGCAAACACGAGGTCTTGTGGATATTATACCAACATGATAGCCTTGCCCTGATCTAGCTGATTACATTGGGATCTGGGTAATGCCAGTCAGAAAGCTTGTATAATTGATTGAGCTACATGGAACACCATTATCATTATTTCAGATGGCTCAAGAAGAGTTTAGCTTTGAACAGATATGAAGGCACTGGAAGCTGCAAGAGCACCGGGCTTGGAAAGATTAGTTTGGTGTCTCCCTTTTTGAAGGGAGCTGAAAAGCAGTAAAAAGGTCCAGGCAAGTCTCTACTAATAAAGGGCCAATGACAATACACTGAATTACCCAGAAAACGCATAATTGTACTTAGTATCAGGAACTCCAGAAGAAGTTTCAACAATGTATAGTATTTTCCATGACCCTCCCAAAACTTTACACTCCAAAGAAAGTGGTGAGTAATCCAATATTAAGCAGTCCAAAGGTTACCAAGACTGCCTCACAGAACAGTAAAATTCAACTTACTTTCAGCATGCGCATGCTTTCAACAACAAACCCTCTGTGATTCCTACTTATGTTCAGTCCCTATGCAGTTAATGTCATGTTAAATTACACACTTGCAGAGGCTTTTCCTCAAATAATTGCACCATCTTTACGTCAACCACACTTACTACTGAGGCATTACTGCATAGTAAGTAATGGTTACTCACCAACTATCCTTCAGTATATTTTCAAAGGGCCCCTCACTCCATGTGCATCTAACTTTAAGAATTATGTATATTTAAAGCACACAGGATAAAATCTTGATGCAAGTACTCCACCAAACCACAGCTAATTTTTAATGGAAGAAGTCATCATGAAAATTCAGTTTCATTCTGCTTACACATATAATCCCAATATGGCAATAATCATTACAAGTATTCCAAAATTATTGAACTGCTGCCAAACATTTTTAGATTTAGGATTTACAATGTATTAAAATAAACCAATATTTTATATTGTATTCAGAATGTTGTAAACTTTTAATGTCTTAACTTCTCTCATTTCTCTAGGGCAAAACTGCTTGCATAAAATTATATCTGTTACTTGAAAAATTTCAGCTACTCACACATGCCACATGTTGGGACAGGAAACTCTGCTACAAGACATGAAGCACCTGCTCTATTTAACAAACAGCCTTACTTAAACAATTTATCTTTTATAGCACCATTAGAGTATGTTGTCAGCCTCTTATAATTCATGCCTCTGTTCTGCTGCCTCTTAGGAGCACCTGGCTATTGCTAAGAATCATCTCTTATTAATACAAAAAAAAATATTAACAAAGCTAAGTAACAAATTGTGTATCCAGAAATAGGTGATTACTCTCTTCAGAGTGCAATTTGTACCTGAAAATATTACACCTATTTTTTGTAAACCAGCAATTCAGTTGTGGGTGAAAATGTGCATACTTGCACCTCCCACTACCTGTTTGGGGATGCAAGTCAGGTACAGTAGAGGCAGAGATGCAAATTCTCCACTATCCACCAGTATTCACTGTAGTTATGCCAGGACAGCAATGTGGTAGGTCTGCCATTTTCTCCAGGATTTCCATCAGAAGGGGACAACTCAAATGTTTGTCTGAGGCTTCCAAGAAGCCATGGTGACACAGACCACCCCAGAGATGCACTGAACCAAAGCTTCAGATGGTCTCAGCTTTCACTTGGTCTCCAGTTTGAGATAAAGATGCATTTAAATGCCATCAAAGCAAAGGAACCGCACACCTAGAAATTTAACAGCCTGTGTTGGTTTGAAAAGCCAACCTTGATCAAGGCCAGAATGAACAAAAGTCTCTCACGGGTTTATCTTTGGTGGTAAAGTTAGTGGGGAGACAGACTTGGCTAACAGTTATCATTTTTCCAAATTGCAGTGGTCAAACATAGTAAGATTCCATCCAAACCTTTCAGCATGATGGATTAGAGCAATACTCCAGGGGTCTTCATTTTGCAGTAGGCTGTGAAAGCCTGATAAAGGTGGCTGAATATAGAATGATTAGGTTCTGTTTTAAACTGGGTGCTTAACACAACAAGCAACACACATGCAGCCATAGACATTAGCTGAATTGGAACAGTCAGAAATGTAGACTATTCACAAGATTTGCTCTCAGTACATGACAGGTCTGCAAGCCAATCAAAAAGATGGTAGGCGGGCGTGTGCATATACCTTTTAGTTTCTAAACTTTATTTTTATTGAAAGTTGAAGAACAGATGCAATCTAGCAGTGATGTTATAGGAGCCTAATCCAGCCATTCTGAAAATATTTCAAATCATAAAGTGAAACTGACAAACATTGACTTCACCTATTGTGCAAATATTTTTTTTTTAAATCACTTCCCTCTTGCTTGATTCCACTTGGTTTTTCAACAGAGAGAAAAAAGCAAAATGTTCCCACAATCATCATAGAAGTACATGATGGTCAGACTCCCTATAAATTCACCCCCCCCCCCTCTTTTTTTCTTGTCATATAGTCATTTCACTCGTTTATAAATTTTTCTTTTCTTCACCATGTTTTGTTGGTTTTGTTTATCATTTGCAGTATTTTTTGCAATTTGAACTTTATCTCTAGGAATTAAACATTTGATACACACACCATAAAATGTGTTGCTTCTTTCTTTGCAATGGTCTATTCTCTGTGTGTCTGGAGGATATTTTACACACACACACACACACACACACACACACACACACACACACACACAGTCCACAGCTCTTTCTCTACACGCACATTTCCAGCTTCACCTTCATATTTCCCCTACTTTGGAAGAATTCTTTTCCTCTAAACAATAGATAAAAAGAAGCATTATCGCTCTCCCTGTCATACCACCTGCTTTTTTGTATAAAACCTTTCTGATTTAACACCCTTTATCATTAGCTCTCTTTGGAAGATCTATTCCCTTTGTATCACTTTCTGCAGTGTAAATGAAGGCCATGCTGTTCAGTATCAGTAGCTAACATTGCATTGCCAGCCTACCTTACTGCTTTTATACTGGTCTCAAACTAGTCCTTACACCATTTTGAGTCTAGCCCTGCTTTCCTTTAGGCTCCAAATCCCCAGGGACTTTAAGGGAAGTTTCGGGTTGCAATGGATGCAGGTCCAGCTCCTCTGTCTGTACTATCTAAACCATGATTGGGTCTCAAGTCTCATCAATAATTCACAGTTTCAGCACTGGCAGCAGTCACATTTTAAAAGATCATTTTACACATCACACAGACTACATCACCGTCATTCATCTCCCTGATCTCAAATTGTTGTCTACTCCTAATCAAACTGATTCCTCCCTATCTTTCAACGTAGTCCTAACCTCTGCCAAGAGTCCTTAGCTTGCAACTTGGTGGAAAAAGTATTTGCCTTAAATAATTGCCTTACAAATGTTTATTTTGTTCAACTAAAGGATCATTCTCCTTGCTCCACACATTGTCACTTTCATTTGTCCAATAGCCTTCTCTTAGCATTCGCTGAATCCTCGTCCAGCATCTGTATTACACTGAACAGTGCATTCACTCTGATCGTCTCCAACAGGTTTGTACTGCTTGCTTTTCCCCTTCACGTCATGTTATTGAAATGTACCAAGTCGATTATAGGATAAAGGTCTACACTGGTGGGTGGGGGGGGGGGGGGGAAATCGATCTAGGATACGCAACTTCAGCTACGAGAATAGCGTAGCTGAAGTCGACGTTTCCTAGATCGAAAGTAATTTTACTTACATCGGGTCCATGCGGCGAAGGCTCGCTCCCCCATTGACTGCGCTTCCTCCTCTTCCCGAGCAGGAGTTCCGGAGTCGACAGGGGCGCTTCTGGGATCGATTTATTGCATCTAAATGAGACACGATAAATCGATCCCCAATAGATCGATTACTACCCGCCGATTTGGCGGGTAGTCTAGACATACCACCCTAAGTAAATTTTCATGTTTAAAGAACTGCTTTTTTTAAAAGAAGAGAGGAAGGAGCCTGTATGTGCAAATGAAGAGTCCTGGTGTGAGGCGTTAAACATTGCTGAGAACCTAGTAGATCATCAAAAAGCTTTTAGCTTTAAATCTCCCATGTGATCTCCAATGAACCTGAGCCAGCCTCTCACTTTTTAAAGTTCTCCAAAGTGAAAATAAATAATGAACAAGTAGTATAAGTGGCACATTTTAAAAAAAACCCTCTCACTATGCACAGCTAAGATGGAAGTGTCACGCCAGGCTAAATAATGTTCATCACTACACAAACCCATGGCTGAACAATGACACAGAGAGCTTTTCTCCAGCACACACTTCAGAACATAAACAGAATTTGTTTAAGCTGGAGAAATTTATTTCTAGTGTCCCAGTGGGTGACGAGAGAAAGTCACAAGCCCACTGGTATTGTCTTCGCATTGTAAATCAACAGGAATACAAACAAAAATGTCACAGTATGTATGGAGTAATGGACTTACCATTTGTACAGTAAAGAGTGGCTGTCTTCTCCTCCCATTTGCTCCCCCACACAATCCATATTTATAAGGAGGATTATACCCAGTTAGGAAACTGGGACTGGACCTAGAAAACAGAAGTGCCATAAATTATCCCTTGTAACCTTCTTTCCTTTCTTCTGGAGAAATCATCCCAGCTCAAAGGGATCAGAACCTACCCCTCAGCAGGAAGATCACCATTCTGTTCTCTTTGCGGGAACCGACATGGCATCAGGGAGATATATTTCAGTTTATTTAAAACGTGTCCCTCACTCCCAAGTATATGTACACAACATTCTTTAAAAGAAACAGCAGAGCACGGTAAATTGACCGGTGTCAAACTAAATATATTGCACTCAGACCCTACAACTAAGTTGCAAAACACAAACACACCCCACAATCACTCCCACAGGCAAAAACGTCAGCAAAACATGCAGGCTTTATATCACATCATCTAGGACTTGGACTTTAGACTTGGACAGACTGAAGCACAACAGGAAGTTAGTGGAACAACACACGATGGATGAACATTTAACTAACATACCCAACCCCCTGTGTTCTCTCAGACGTGAAGGACCAAGACCCCTTTAGTGTGATCGCCTGAACTCTGAGACTGACATTCCATCCCCCTTTGAGATGAACATGTGTATGTTTGGTTTCTGCCAGAAGATGAATCTGAAAGTTATTTCTCAGACAATTTTGAAAAAATGTAAATTAGATTTCCATTAAAAAAAAAAATCTAAGTACCCTTTTTTCAAAACAGTGCTACAGCAACAATGACTGAAGTTTAAAACATGGCATAGTTATAGCCTTCACTGAAAAAGAGGACAGACCCTCAGGAGGAGGGTCTTGTTTGTAGATCTGAGTTCTATTTTGAAAGACTTTAGCAGGACTTAACCTTCATCTAGCCTTAACTGTGTTGAGGGGGAATTGTGTCCCCCAAATGCATCCATGCAGAGTGGTCACTGCATTCTCCACATTGCTTGCGGTTCTTCCAATCAGCTGACCTTGGGCAAATGTGGTGGCATGCACTATGTGTTCTCATGGTGGCTGGTTTTCAATGGTTGCCAAGGAATGAGATTGCTGCTCTGATGGACATGGTGAGAGGATGGGTAATAAGGGATTCTTCTCTTTATGTGTGTATCTATGAGTTGGTCTCCTAGACTGACAAGGAACAAGCGCCTTCTTGGTCTTGGTCGAGTGTGGTGCCAAACGGGATTGTTGCTGACTCAGACGATTAAACTAGCAACGCCAGCAACTCTTACACCTGAAAGAGTGCATTCTTGCAAGATGGCCCATGTTATTGACACAACTGTTAGTGTCATTGTAGTGGAGAATTATGTGGGGTTTCTTGTTGTCTCCTTCTAACACCTTGTCATGATGCATCCCTGATGATAGCATTATTACCAACTTCCCCTTCTCTGGAACACAGAAAACCAGGGTGAGTGGCCCAGCAAACACTAACATTGATGACAATTTTTCTCTGTTGCAATGTGGCTGTCTCTCACAAATGTATATCTGGCTTGTTTTGTGGGATTGTTCCAACATAGATCAAATTTTCGGGAAGTAGATCTTCAGCAAACTGAATAGTGGTGAGGAAGTTATCCCCAACTACGTTTCTTCCAATCTTATACCAGAGCTGAGCACAAGCTCCTCATTGGTTGAAGACAAAGCTGATGAATGGAAACCATCTTTTTCAGAGCAACTCTCGACACGACTTGGCACAAAGTTACTATAATCTACTAGGGTACAATTTTTAGCGCATACCAGCACTACCTGGCCACATGGAGCCTACAGGCACAGACTAACAGTTCCTCAGGGCATGCTGACAGTCCCACTTGAAACTGTGCTACGTCAACACGTACTAGGGAACTTTTACTGAGCAACAGCAAGGTCTACAGGGCCAGTTAGTGCACAACACACTAAGGCAAGTCACTTGACCTCTCTGTGCCTCTGTTTCAAAGCAACAAAACCACTTCAGCTAAACTGCTGAAAAAAACCTAACTAAAACCATAGACAGAGGAGTAATTTTCTGTCTCACAATAACAGAAGGAAAAAATGGATTAGTACTGTTTGGCACATTCATCATTAAGACACATGCATATTATTCTAGACTGGGCAGAAGACAAACCATTTGCTACAGAAATGATTGGGGCTCTGTCCAGAAAAAAAAAAAACTACGTACTCTTCAGGTCACACATAATTTGCTTTAGATTTATAATCCAGTAGTGAAACATGATCTCATTTGTCAAATATTTTAGTTTTAAAGAGTAATTAAAATATACGTTGCTGTGAGCATAAATTGACCATTAATATGCAGGTTTTACTCCAACTGTAATTCAACTTCAGGTTTAGTGGAGGCCTCTGAACAATGTGCCGTTACTTTACAATGACTTTCAGCAAATAGTTATCTGCATCCAACAGACTGCTTTTCTTCAATATATCCTCTACTGCAAGAGAAATAACCTACTGAACAATCACCACTGTAAACTAATTATTTATGGTTGAAAATGTTTAAAAGAATCTGTTGAGGCATATAATATGCCTTGCCTTTAACTTGTTAGAGTCTAACAAAGTTTCCAGTTAGTTATAACACCACTATCCCATTACATTAGAGGTGCCCAAACTTTTCTTATTGCGTACCCCCTTCCAGATCTACCAGCTGCCTGCGAACCTTCTTCCAGATCTACCATACCCTTCTCATAACGGATACTGCATGTTCTTCTTCACACTATCAGTCGTTAGCCATCTGGCCCTATTTCACTATTACTTACAGATATAGTTACAGTGCGACATATACAACCAGGGGGAAAAACCCTCAAGTTCTGAGCTCAGTTAGACTGGACAGTTTCTGGGCAACTAAAACCACACTGTACAGTGACTGGAGATGAGGGCTCTGTATTTCCACGTATCTGTGTTCTCATTGGTACATCCTGAAGTAAATTAACTACCATATTTTATATCAAACAAGTTCCCACGGAGTTTTAAAGCTTCATCTGAGTAGCCTATTATGAAAATGCAATAAAATAATTAATAAAATCCATTACACAAGTTCTCCCATGTACCCTCCAGAGACATTTTGCGTACCCCCAGGGTACCCTTACATTATCTGATTTTGTCATACTGAGATTCTGGGTTGAAGTTGGGTTGGATGATTGGTCAGGGTTTTCTTATTTGTTTTGTTCACATCTTTGTTTGGTTTATAGATCACCACCCCTGCTGAGAAAATGTTGAAGTCCTCCCACCCCACAGCAGTACCAGAGCCACTAATTCAGTGGACCCCAAAATGGCTTGTGCTCCTGTGTGCTGTTCCTGAAGGAGCAGTTAGGGGACACTGTTCTTGGAGATTATTGGGGGGATGCTGTAAAATGATGCTTACAGATGATAAATGGCTTTATATTTTTAAGTAAAAGTTGGTTGGGGCTGTGTATTTTACAAAGCATGTGACTGCACATCGCTAGTTTTATAATATGTACGTCATATCTAAAAGCAAGAAGAAATCCTGGAATATAATGCAGTAACAAGGAAACTGCGCCATAACTAGAGAGATTTTCATGTACATAAAATGTACATATGCAGCAGCAAAGAATTTTCCCATATAACATGTTTCCAGATTTGTCCCACTGACTTACAGGAAGAACCTTGATGGACAGCTGCTTGCTAAGTTTTTCAAAGTTGCATGTTTAAATGAGGAATAAAGTAGCACAGATGCAATGCCAGAAGGATTTCCTCACTTTCATCTGTTATAGTCATTTCTTCCACTGTGTTGCTGATTGGCAATGCCTAGAGTAATTTCAGTGAATGCAGTGAAAAATAGGCTGATGTAGGAAGCTGGTTAACTCTTTCAACTGCACATAGGAGGGAAAAAATGTTTCTGGGTCCATATTTTCCACAACACTTAATCAGTGTCAATATGGAGAAGCCTTGCATGTCATGATAAAGCCAGTTAAAAAGGAAAATCTCCAGGGTACTAGCCCTCCAGTGTGATATTGTCCATCCATTGAATTTTCTGAAACGCAATATAAAAATAGGCTAGAAGCAGGCATAGCTCAGGTAGGCATGATTCAAAACTTTCCCACACAGGTCTGCAAATATACCTCATCCAGAGTTCTTTAATCTCCAGTTGCTTCCATCCGGGTCTTCTCCAAGTCTGACTTTACCAATTACACTCTAGTTTTGTAATGGAAACAATGCCAACTGCACAGAAGTTTGGTTTATTGGGGTTATTGTTTTGTGTATGGTAGGTTTTGTGAGGGGGGTTTTGTTTGGCTGGATTAGTTTGTTTTTATTTTGTTTTATAAAACCTCTTGTATTCTTTATTTAATTCTAAGACCAGTCCAGACCAAGTTCTGAGGTTTTAAAGATAAAAATCCCCCAACAAGCCCATCATTGCTGGACAGGAGATTAAAACACTGAGGAATAGTCACAACACTACCAATGTCTAATCACTGATCGGTAATGGAATAACGAATTCTGAACACCTGACATTTAAAAAAAACCATTCTTTAGTGATTTTATACATTGATATAATGCTTTTCACCTATTCATTTGGATTTAAGAGGCACCTTGTCTAATCTCTAGGCACTTGTGTAGATTCTAGAATCCATAAAATTAATGGAATAAATGTATTTGCCCTTCATTGCCTCCTATATGGAAACCCACCCCACGCCCCCATTAAACAAATTTACTTCAACTCATCACCAGCTGACCCAGGACAACCCCAGGGTAATAAGGGATGCATTGTGGCATGCATTGAAGTTAAATAAATGCAAAGCTCAAAACCAAGGAAAATACAACTAGTCCCCTAACCTTTTAAACCGGGTATTATCTTAGTGTGAGTATTTTCACTGATGGCAGCTGCAATGGTAACACACAAAGATTAAATGATTTTTAGGTAGCTATGTTCCAAATCATGACAGCAGCCATCAACTGTCCTCTATTTTAACTAATTTTGTTTAGATTCTCTCAAAGATTTAATATATGAAAACTTTAGAATTATGCAGCTACAGATTTTTGCAATGGTAGAGACTGAGGACAAACTGGAGGAAAGAAACACCATTGTATTTCTACTCCTAACTGATTTCCAATGCACATACCATACCAACAGGCTTGTAACTTCCACTCATCACACAGTGAGAGACTGAAAATACATGCCTCCTTTTTCAACAAATTTGGTTCATTTTTGTTGAAGAAAAACTGAATACTTCGGTAACAGATTTGCCCAGACACGGACATTTTCCTTGTGTGGCGATTCCATTTTAGCTCTGCATAGCAAGAGATTATTTTTTAAAATGTGCTACTTATGCCACTTGTTCATTATTTATTTTCACTTCGGAGAACTTTCAAAAGTGAGACCCTAGCTTAGATGCACTGAAGCTTATAAGGGAGATTTAAAACCAATAGCTTTTTGATACTGTACCAGGTTCTCAGCAATGTTTAACCTGTTCTCATGTAATCAAAAAACGTAACTTGCAGATGATTTTGTGGTTATGTTATTGGTTTTTTTAAACTATCTCCCGCCCCCATGGATTTTTCCCATGCAGGATCCCTCACTTCTCTCTTTCCTTAAAAAAAAAAATCCAATCTTGGCAATTACTATCATTTATTGGCTGCACTATAGTTACCTCCTGAACCAACTCCTGCATGCTATTTAAGACTTGTTTGATAACACAATCTCCTCTTGTGAGCTCTAGTATTAAAGGATCCAAGAAGTAATCTCTTAAAAAGTAGAGAAATTGCTTCTCTAAACCTAGTCCCAATGTGACAACTGAGCAGTTTATGTGCTAGTGTTTGAAGTCATCCTTTATCGTCACTTTTTTAGACATTGTTGCTTCCTCAATATTGTGCCCTTGAGATCCTTTTTCTGGTCTTTAGATAGCAAGGGGAAATATAATATATTCATTCAGTTCACAAACTGTATACTCAGAGGACGGTAAGTACTTCCACCTCCATGGAAGAGCATGCCACTGCCTCAAACACAAGCCTATAGAGATCAGTTTCTACTTCAGGTATTTATACAGCTTGTTGGCTGTGCAACAAATCAGTCTGAAGATGCAGCAGATCAGTTGACAAGGCCAAGTTTGGAAAGCACTCACTGAACCCTGTTTACATAATTAAATCAGACAGCAGAAACCAGGCACTGTTCTCAACGAGGATGGAATCAGAGGTGTAGGGCTGGAAGGGACCTCAACAGGTCATCTAGTCCAGTCCCCTGCACTCAAAGCAGGACTAAGTAATAACTAGACCATTCCCCTGTTCTTAAAAACCTCCAATGAGGGAGATTCCACAACTTCTCTAGGCAATTTGTTCCAATGCAAACTACCCTAACAGGAACGAACCTCCCTTGCTGCAAATTAAGACAATTGCTTCTTGTGCTTTCCTCAGAGGCTCAGGAGAACAATTTTTCACCCTCTTCCTTGTAACAACCTTTTATGTTCTTGAAAACTTATCACATCCCCCCTCAGTCTTCTATTATCCAGATGAAATTAACCCAATTTTTTTGATTGTTCTTCATAGGTTGTGTTTTCTAGACCTTTGATAATTTCTGTTCCTCTCCTCTGAACTATCTCCAATTTGTCCACATCTTTGCTGAAATGTGGCACCCAGAACTGGATACAATGCTCTAGTTGAAGCCTTATCAGCACAGCATAGAATGGAAGAATTACTTCTCGCGTCTGTCTCACTACACTCCTGCTAATACATTCCAGAATGATGCTCACTTTTTTGCAACTGTGTTACACTGCTCATTCCTATTTAGTTTGTGATCCACTATAACCCTCAGATCCCTTTCTGCAGTACTCCTTCCTAGGCAGTTATTTCCAATTTTGTAGGTGTGCAACTGATTGTTCCTTCCTAACTTTGCAGTCATCTTTATTGAATTTCATTCTATTTACTGCAGGACTATTTCTCCAGTTTGTCCTGATCATTTTGAATTTTAATCCTATCCCCCAAAGCACTTGCAACCCCTCCCAGCTTAGTACATCTGCAAACTTTATAACTGTACTCTCCGTGCTATTATCTAAATTGTTGATAAAGATATTGAATGGAACCAGACTGGGGGCCCCACTCATTATGCCCTTCAACTTGGCTTTAATGGTAGATGTCATTGGAAGACGGTAGAACAATATTCATATCCTTGCTTCTTGAAGGATGAATGCTGTTGAGAGCTAGTTAGGGAGATAAGGAGCATTGTTTCATACCATGGTAGTCATGTTTTGTGGGAACCTAGAAACTAACATTCTGCTTGGCCTAACTAGGGGTAAACCTTTCATGGCTAAAAATCTGCTAAATTCACTCCATTTTAATTACTTACATTCAGGCTATTTTGTACCAGTGAATAGATGAAGCCAATGCCTCATTCAATAAACTTTACAAACCGTTTCAGTCACACTCCATTGGCTTTAACTGCACTTTGATTTTATCCTCAGCTTTAATTATATTTTATTTTAATACCTTTATTTTAAATGGTGACAGTGTAACTTCTCAGATGGCAGCTAGGGTTGCCAAATTTCTAATCACATAAAACTGAACACCCTTGCCTTGCCCCCTGTCCTGCCCCTTCTCTGAGGCCCCGCAGGCCAGGTCCCAGCCAATGGGAGCTGCGGAGCTGGCGCCAGGGCCTCCACTGCTCCATTGACTGGATTTTTAGCGGACACCTAGCAACCCTAATCAGCTAGTTCATTGTACATATCCACCAACCTGTTATTTTAGCTGACCACCCTTTCATTTTACCTCACATTCACTTTCACATTGTAGTATTATTGTTAAAGGCTGGAGACTGACACACTCCATCCAATACCAGTTGGGTTGAGAGCTGGCTACAAAAGAATGACAAAGAAAGAGTCACACCTTTACAAGTAGTAATCAAATTCTCTATAACTAGTGATGCATGCGAATGACCTGTGTAGAAGGCAAAGGAAGAGATGCTAGTCTTGCAGCCTCCATGAGGGACGCTGTAACAAAGGCAGCTGCAGACTCTCTGAACCAGATACAGAAAGCAGGCAATCTCCATGTGAAGAAGATCTAGGCACAGAAGCCAAGAGCAAGAAAAAGCCAGAGGGTGCCAGCAGAGGAGAAATAAGAACTTTTTTCTGCAAGGAGGTACTTGGTCATTGGGCAGGAAGAGAAAATGGAGAGCAGATCTGAGAGCCACTGAAACTAGAGACAGAGCCAGGCCAGAGGTTTAGAGAGGAAGAGGGAACTGGGCTTTTGGAGTAAAGGTCATTCAGGAGGCTAAGAGATGCCTGAGTCAGGGAAACTTGAAGCAGATAGAGGGAGAGAGCGGAGGTTTGGGTAAAGGAAGAGACTGGTGTCAGTGCAAAGGAGAGCGATGGGAACATGGCTGTGTTAAAATCTCTCTCTCTGGATATGCCATGCTCCTGCTCTCAAGTTCATACAATACTTGGTTTTGAAAGGGCTGTTCGCGCCCTTTATTCCACCAGTCAGCTCCTGAAGGGCAGACCTGCAGGGCTTGAACCCAATTGGGCCAGCTGACTAATCACAGTTGGAACACAGAGGGTGATAGCCCAGGGACTTAGACTAAGAGTGGAATCCCATAATTCTCCCACACCAGGCCAGAAGGGACCATTATGATCGTTGACTCTGCCCTTCTGCAGAAACACGCACCGCGGAACTTCACCTGGTAATTTTTGCATCAAGTTCATAACTTCTGTTTGAGCTAGAGCATCTCTTTCAAAGAGATATTCCAGTCCTGATGTAAAGTTGCAAGAGACAGCGAGGCCACCAAGTCCCTAGGTAAGTTGTTCCAATGCTAAATTACCCTTACTATTAAATATGTTTGTGTGACAGAGTGCTGAGAGCCAGGAGCTGACCCAGCACGCTGATCATTTACACATTAATTAGCTCCTCCAGGAAAGCCCTGATGGAGGAGGAGTACTTAATTGCCTAAACAGACTGGGGGTTGATAAGGAGCTAATTATCCCAATCCACTGGGGCAGCTAGTTAAAACTCAGGAAGGAGGAGCTAGCAGAGCCCATGGGAAGCTAGGTCTCTGGCTAGTGAGATTCTCCAATGAGAGGAAGTAAAGAGCTGAGGGTTGAAGGATATGATAGTTGGAAGTGCTGCACAAGGATTGGGACAGGACTGGGTGGTGGTAACTTTAATAAAACTCTCAGGAGGTGTTGACAATAAGAGGCATCCAAAACTGTTTTTGAGGGACCCCAAGACAGGAGAGGAGCCTTTCCTGTTGCCACATGTCTTACTTCTAATCTGAATCTCTAGCTGTATCTTCCCGCCACTGCAACTATTTCACTTGGGTGAAGGAGAGGGATGAATCATTTCCACTTCGGGGGAGGGCTCAAATGGACATTCCTTTTCTATCAGCTCTTCCTCAGACACGGGGTACTAGGATAGTCTCAGACTTCATGTGACTGCCTCTAGGGCTAGTATTATTATCGTCCGACGCAGAACAGCCCAAGCAGGTAGCAGGCAGGAAAGGAGCAGGAGAAAAGTCCTAAATCTTTTCTGATTTGCACTGGCTGCCCATTGCTTTCCAGGTCAAGCTTAAGGTATTGGTTTTGAGCTATTAAGCCCTAAACAGCCTGGAACCTCAATAACCAAATAAAATGCAGGACATGCCAGGCAAGACTCTGCAGATCTGCATGTATTACAGCCAGAAAAAAAAAACACAAATAACTTCAGTTATGCTCCCTTGGAGGCAGGATTTGGGGAGGGGGAATTGGAGACAACCGATCCCTTCTACAAGTTTTGCACACAGAATACATTCGTATTACAGCCAAATGATGTAACCATAATTTGCGATCTCTCTTCCATGGAACCAGAAACCTTAAAAATAATATTCCTGTGGCTCTCACATTAGAAAAGGTAACTTCCATAAAATGGGGAAGGCCCTTTTACAGGCATGATTGACCAGTAAAACCCAGCTGTCTCTGGGATTTGTTTATCAACCAGAATTTCTTTAGCAAAGAACTTCTCTATCAACTTGCAAAGAAAATCCTTTACAGGCAGATTAATGATGAGTCTAACGAGTCAGACTAGAGCTATCCAACAAATTAGTAGTGAATCAGTGTCTGAATACTGCACTCAGGCTTGTAATTACTATAGTAGATGGTAACCCTGATGCTGTAATGGAATTGACAGTGATAGGAGAACACTTAAATGTACACAGAGCATTTTGGGAAACTTGTGAGGATTCTGCAGAAAGTACGGTTCCCTTACTCAAGTAGGGCTGCTTTCACTCAAAGCCAGTTTAATTTTGAGCAAGAGATTACAAGTAGCTCCCAAGGTTGGTTCTCTCCAATTTCAAAATAAAACAAATATAAAATAAAACAGATTCAAGTAGGACAATCTCAGTCTGCTGACTTTAAGCATCTTCCAGTGTCAACAGTGACATTTTATTTTCTTGAGGAGCGTAAGAAGGGTCTCCTAAATCTTGTCAAATATTAGTATTTTGGATCCTCGGACAAATAAAAAAAGTCACAACACATCATACAGCAATAGATTTCCTGTACCTTAAGCAATGTTCCCAAAATGTATAATGAAATACAGTCATAAAAAACATTTGGTATATGGACAATTTATTGCACATACAGGCTCTAATTCAGCAAAACAATTATGCACATGCCTAACTAAAGTATGTGCTTAAGTAACATTGACTTCAATGAACCCTCATGTTTAAGTGCTTTGCTGAATCAGGGCCATACCTCTCAAATAAAATATGGAATTTACCAGTTTTTGTTGTGGACATTAAAGGTCTATTCAGCCTTGGCATCTAGAATCCCAAAATTTAATATTTTTTCAATTAAATTTAAACTCCCTTTTCACTGAGAGAGGAGCAGCAGCATTCAGTACATCTATTCCACTGTACAGTGTAATCTTGAATTGGGAGGGCTTTTTCTTCCATCAGCCCTAGTGCTAAAAAGAAAGTAGTAAAGCTGCTCCCACACAGGTCTCGGTCTCAGAACTATTATGGACTTTAATGGAAGTTTTGCTAGTGTAAAGAACATAGGCTCATGTCCACCATGATTAAAGTAATTCCTTGCTCATAAATAATACAATCAGAGACAAAACTGTTCAGACTACTCATTTGTACTACCCTTTTCAAAGTTCCTAGCAAACTATCATTTACCCGTCTGATACGGAAAAGATACATAATTAAAACTTACTACTGTAACATGGTATATCTTCGAGGCTTACAAAATGGTCTTTACAGCTTTTAAAAAGCTATTTTATTTGGTATTGATTTTTCCTCCCTAAGAGCCTCTCTCTCTCTCTCTCTCCTGTTGGCTGTGTTTTTCCTGACAGACACTGAGTTCTGCCATGAAATTTAACCTTCAGAGATGGGGATGAGTCACAATATTCTGGACCACTCTGCTTCTCATGCTTTGTTATATTTTTAAAAACTCATGAAAACATTTTGGACCGAGAGCTTTAGCCAGTTTAATCCCATCCAGCCTATAATCTTCGGTATACACCAGATTCATAAAATGCAGTGTTACTAGTGTAGGTGAAGTTCTATTCTTCATTCTAAATTGTCAACATTCTGTTAAAAGGAACTGAGAATACTTATTTTAACTATCAATTAAGCACTGAAAAATCGTGGCAGAATAACTGCATTTGACTGGAGTGCGTATTCATCTCTAACAGGGAAACTCCAGCACTTTATCAAAATCTGTTTTGTACATCTCTCTTTCACGACAAAAATAATTAACTCATTCATACGAAAATACAGACCTATAGGAGACTTCAATCTATCAGTCTGTTTCAGGGTCATTCCTGTTATCAATATGTGACAAGTTAATGGGTCTTAATTATAAAAGCGGCAGTAAAACAATTAAACTGGGGGGTTATAGTGATTCCCAGCTGTGGCAGCATGTTTCTTAGTCTTTCTAAGATAAGAGATATTTTCCATTGTAAATTAGATGAATCTTCTTAAGCACTGTCTGAATCTTGTGCTGAGAAACTTTTTAAAATAGACCCTGGTCTCAAACATGATGCTGCAGATATACCATTTTATCTAGATATTTGATAATTGCATACTGTGATTCAACTTAAATTATTACAAAAAAGTGACAATAACTTAGTGGTATGTGTCTTGTGAAAGCCCTGGAAAGCAAGTGCCTTTGGATTTAAGACAAACGATCTTTAACCCTTCCTATTGTACCAAGGTATTACAGTCGCCAGGGCTGGAACACCCCTGCAATTTCTATCAGGTAGCGCTCTCATGGGAAGCTTTACTCTGTGTGTGGGGGGGGTGGGGGTGGGCCTGATTTGGAGCCACATGTCTCTGCAGTTGCACACAATTCTGTGTGCACACACCTTGGTGTACTAACACTTCTATTAACAGCTGATAAATGCCACATTTTCACATACAGGTGATAACATTTTCCACATGTGACATCTGCTTATTCCTATTACTATTGCATACTCAGGCATTAGAATCTGCGTGTACAGGTGTTTGTGCATCAATTTGCACACAGATATTAGTATGAAGTATACACACAGTTGTTACTGTACTGAAGTATGTATGAGAGGGAGTGATAATGCAAAAAACCGCACATGTGCCAGTGAAGATCAGGTTGCCGGCGTATTGAAGATTTGACCCTGAGTGAATGTTTGCATTCAATTCAGTTGCAGCTTTTGTAACAATATATATTTTGTGCTTGAATAAATCCAAACCTTTAAAAGGGAATTTTTGAATCATGGTGCTGCAATACATGCTACATTCAGTTACCTAGGAGTTTCAAACTAACTGGACATTAGGATTGCACTGCATTTTTACATGTTTTTCTACTTTACAATAGATCTTGAATTCAACATTTATACCACATGGTTTCTGTGAGCTGCATTAGTAGAACAGTCCTGGAGTGTTATAGCAGGTGTTTGCTGTAATTGCTTGTAGTATTCCTGCTATGTATGGTTCAGTTGAAAGTCAAACCAGTAAATGTTCTCTGACAATAAAATATGAGTCTACAGAACAAGCCACTGCATCACTGTCTGGTGAAAATACACTGAATTGTAAAGACTGAAACTGTGGCTTGTGTATTAAAGCAAATACAGAAAATGCAATTTCAGGAGTAGAACTTCAATTGGCCCAATGCTTCAGTCATTTCTCAGGCAAATTTTCCAGGGAACTCGGTGGGAATTGTGCCCAAGTAAAAAATGCAGGATCAAACCCACCGGCTTGGATTCTCATTTACACTAAGGTCCCTTTACACATCACAAATTTATACTTTGTAATAAAGCCCATACTGCCACAGTAGTACAAAGGGGCCTTGGTATAACTGAATTCAGGCCATAGTCTTTGTTTTATTAAGTTCATTTTGGAATGTTTCTTACTGATCTAATTTGTACAAGGTACATTTTACTTCAATAAAAAGCCATGTTACGGAGCAAAAAAAGTGGATTTTTGTATGTAAAAAAAAAACCAGCTAACTCCCACTTCTTCTTGCCATGTTTGTCTCTTTTTATTACTACCTTATGCAAAAGCGACACTTGAGTTTATGGGCATACATTTTCAGTGTGCATTTGTTAGATGAAAAAGCAAGTGTGTACAGATACATACTAGCACAACTGCATGAGCCAAGAACACACACCCAAGCACCCACAAAGTTCTCTGCCAGCAAAATCTGGAACTACAGAGTTTCAGTTTGTGGCTCATCACCATCTAAATTACAATATAAATACCCCACTTTCCTGGTATTTTTCATTTTTAATAAATATATTTGAATAATAGAATCATAGAATATCAGGGTTGGAAGGGACCTTAGGAGGTCATCTAGTCCAACCCCTGGCTCAAAGCAGGACCAATCCCCAATTTTTGCCCCAGATCCCTAAATGGCCCCCTCAAGGATTGAACTCACAACCCTGGGTTTAGCAGGCCAATGTTCAAACCACTGAGCTATCCCTCCTCCAACATTGAGTAACATTATAAGGGCCCGTCTCTCCAATGGCATCCATTAGCATAGACCAAAGTAAGTATCATGTGGCAAGTCAGTCTTTTGCACATGCTACTGACAACGAAGTCAAAGTCTCAAAACAAGCTTGATTTACTAAGTTGGAATTGATTTACTGTACAGTATATGCAACATTTTTAAATGCCACTCCAGGCTAATTACACCATTCAGCTAATCCCCAAGTGATTAATAAGGTTCCTGACTAATTTTCTCTCTCCTCAACTGCCAGATGGAGTGAGGAAAATTCATCCACATCACATAATGCATATTTGCACATTAATGAACAGAGCTTATAGCTAAAAGAACTGGAGAACATTTTACTTGTTCTCGCTCTTCCCTTTGATCCCTGCAGGAACCAAACGAGAAGAACTAATAAGGGTTTCTCTTTTCTCTATCTTTCAGACAATATCACTAGTCCAGTTGTATTCCTTTTTATTTATACCATAACAACATTATTTTCAATGTTGTCATTGGAACAATTCCACTGGTAAAGTCTCTTATAGTACCATGGAATTTTGTATCTCTATTCATGATGTTTCGGGGGGTTTTCCCCCCCAACTTCAAACAATTTTTGCTGGGAATAAGAAACAATATTGTGAGAGGTGGCAATGCTATCACAAATTTCACGATACTTAATGTGGTTCTTAAAGACACAGATCCTGTAGACTAGGAGAGAATGTCAGCTTAAACTCTATTTTAAAACAAAGTTTAGTAGAAAAGATTGCAAGTCACCCTAGTCATTTTAAAGCTCAGAAATCAGAAGGCAAATAAAATTAACCAAACACTTGACATTTTTTAATTGATCAGTCGTGTTCGAAAGTTGTGGTGTCCCATTCAAATGTCCATACAGAGAAAAGCAATCAAGTTAAGTGTTACGCTTCCCAAGCTCGGCCAAAAATGGATTTAAAAAAAAAAAAAAACAATGAAGCCCACATAAGAGCTCTCTTGTTTTTTTGTGGGTTCCAACATAAAGGGAGCAGAGTCCAAAAGATCAATATAACATGCTGTGAGTGCCTTAAAACAATTTCCAAAAACTATCCTATTCCCCTTATATGTTCTAATGGCCTGACAGAACTGTGGAATAACAGGATGGAGCTTTTAACCTAAGAGCTTAGGTGGTGGTTGGGTTGGGTTTTGGTTGGGTGGGGGTTGTTGGGCATTTGTTGTGTTTTAAACCCAAGAGATTAGAGGATTGTGGGGGTTTGGGGGGAGGGGTGTTTGTTCGTTATTAAAACCCTAGTCATTTTAAGTATTTCAATCAAAAGGCATTCATAGGTGGTTTCTTTCCTGAAGTCTTGCACAAATTGAAGCAGGTTATTTTTAAACATCAGTCACAACAATGTTGGCAATCTCTGTGTTTGTAGGAAATCTGATTCAGAGAAGTGAAGGAAAGGGACATTAACTTTTCTCACAAACAAAAAGCCATGCCAAAGGTGACCTTGCTGTTCTTTTTTAATTTTATAATGAATGCAAAAAGTAATCAGAATGAGATAGCCAGTGATTCAATTCTTTAGAGAGTGATTCAAATTCATTTGTCCCTTATAAGAACCAAAGAAAAAAGCCATTATTAATTTAGGCAATTAGAGTACTTTGAAAGCAATATCCAGTACATTAAAGAACCTATCCCTTGAGTGCTGCCTACAGTCTACAAAAACTTAATTTTATAGCATTTAAAATGAAGAAAGGTCATTTCTTAGATGTGCTCTACAAAGATTGTAATTTTAAAGTGGTGATTTTAATGAGAAGTAGGTTTATCATAAATATGGAATGAATGATTGCATGAATTAGAAATAAAACTAAAAGGCATGTATTATGTTCATCATGTCATTTTAAATGAACCTGTGCACAAAAATATTTACTGGTCTCTTCCACATGTGCATCAAAAAGAGACTCTTATTCTTGTGGGTTTTTTCCTAAATTGATACCCAATACATTATACTACTTATAATCAGAAAATAGAAAGTTTTGACACAACAAAGCTATAGTTCAAATGCATTTGGGGCCTGATCCAAAGCCCACTGAAATTAGTGAGAGTCTATCTTCTGACCTCGGTAGACTTTGAATCAGGCCCATAGAGAAGATAAATTCACATCCCATTTACTCACTTTCCAATTTTTGGAAACAACATCTAAAAGACTGTTTTCCTGGTTTTAGTGATTTATCTGGTGATCTTATTCTGTAGCATAAGCCTCCCACCCACATTATCCATCTGACAATAGGAAAAGGCCGTGTGTGAATGACCTTGAGCAAGTCACTAAACTTCTGCAAGGTTCGTCTTTACATTAGGGATATATTTACCCCACTTTAGAAAATGCACTAGAAGGCACCATAAATGGAAACTTATTTACTTCATCCTCTGGCATGAGAACATTATTAAGGGCCACATAGTTCTGAAAATTTGGTAAAACAAGTTCTTTACCTTTCCATTTGAAAAAGTTTAAAAAAAAAAAAACTCACCACAAAAATAAAAGTATCCATGGCATACATTGTCTTCCTATAGTTTGGTTTCTTTCCCTCACAGAAAGATAAGAGAAAAGATACTTTTGGAGTTAAGGCACTGGATTGGAAATTAAAAGACAGGGTTCAATTCCCACCTCTGCCACAGACTTCTTGTGTGTGACCATAAGCAAGTCACTTAATCTCCTTGTGCCTCAGTTTCCACATCTGTAGAATGGGGATCATACTTTCTTGAAGAGAAATCCATCAATGCTCATGTGAGGTTCAGATTCTAGTATGAAGAGGCTGGGTAAACAAACATCATATCTAGTTTAATTAGTGGTAAACCAATAAGATTCTAAAAATTACAATATTTAAAAAATAACTTCTATATACAGAGTATCCTTATTACATTTTGTAAGATGATTTTAAAACCTCTAGAAAAGTTATCACTTTCTATTAAAAACACAAGAGGGCTTTTCTAGAAGGAAAGGGTCAAATCCTGCTTGCCTGACTCAACAAGGTAGTCCCACTGACTTCAAAGGAATTTTGATATCAATACAGAGAACTAGATTTGGCTCTCTCAGAAAGTCTAAACCCCTTAAAAAAGCAGTTAAATCAACTGATTGCACACTGTGTTATTGTACTATAAAAATATACTAAGGTTTTTTATGAAAACATGTTCTGAACTGGTCATTATGTATATGTATATAGATTGAGGTTATAAATTATGTTTATAGAAAATTGAGCTCATAATCGGTTATGAAAATTTAGCTACACCTCACAGGAGATGGTGAGCAGTCAAGCAGGGACAGTCAAGACATCCCTGGCTAGAGTTTCCCCACTCTGAATACCCATGAATCACCCTTCAGGAAAGAGAGGAGATAAACAGGTGGTGAGGGGAGGAGGAGCCTAAGGGGAAGCCTTTTAAAAACAGATTTGAAACTGAGTTTTGTCTGAGAGACAGTCTCTTAAAAATTGTAATTTTTAGAATCTTATTGGTTTACCGCTAATTAATCTGGCTGTTTGTGAACACTGGATCCCCCTATTGCTAGGCAGTACAATGGGAACTGTTCAAAGAAAATAGGTAACTTGAACTAGAAAAGGGATCATATCTAATAGAGAAATGTAAAGCCTGAAGTTGAATTATTTTATTTTCAATGTAACTTGTACATTTGCTTTCCCTTACTGTTTCATCTTGGAATCTGTGTTTTTTCTATTAAATATACTTTTTTGTTTATTTTTACCCCCAAGCAGGTCCCTCGGATGCAAACAGCATGGAACGCGTGAGCCAAAGTAAGCTCGTCTCTGTGGGGGCTGGTTTCATGCCTTTGGGGTGATGAACCACAGGGGAACGGTCTGAGTGTCTGTTACTTAAGGACCAAGGGAAGATGGATTTGGGGAGACTCAAGACTGGAAGGGCTGTTGGAGTCACCTTGCAAAAAGTAACTAGGATGGTGGAGGCCAGGGTGAGACCTTGTGTTTGTGGGCAAGCTACTGCTGCCAGGGAATAGAACCTTACCAGCACAGCATAAAGGTTACAGGGCAGGTGGTGACAGAACTGCTTACTGGTCTGGACAGCCCCCAAAACATCACAGTGATGAACACCCTTCCAAGCCCAGTGAAAGTCCACAGGAGTTGAAAAGTGTGCAAGCACTTTACAGGAAGTGTTAAATACCTAGCAGGACTGGACTGTGTAAGGAGCAGTGTGACATATAGGATAAAGCACTGGAAAGGGACTCAGGAGACCTGGATTCTTTTCCAGGCTCTGCTGCTGGCATGCTGGGTGACTTTGCTTAAGTCCACCTTAGTATCTCAGTTTTCCCATCTTTAAAATTAAGATAATGGTATTTACCTCCTTTGTAAATGACTTTGAGACCAACAGATGAAAAGTGCTACATGAACTAGGTATTAATAATACATTCTATGGTTACCTTATTCTAATACAACCACTGAATGAAAGGGCACAAGATACTGTGGTGACATTTTATACACGTACATTAAAAACAAGTTCAGAAACCTTTCTGAATTCACGCAAATAATGAATCTAGATAACCAATACGAAGTCCCGCAACATGCATTAAATTCACTTGTCTCCAGGCTGAGAATACAGATCCATCTCTCTCTTATTCTTAATGGTCAGCATGGATCATCTGAGATTAACTGCCACAAGATAGTTCTCAGTACAAAAAGAAAAATAGGCAAAAATGGTAACAGCTTAAAACAAAATTTTAACAAAAATTCTCTTTATAAATTGTGTTAGAAATGCATCAGTTTGAAATAAAGTTCTGTTTCAATCACAAAGGATTTAGAGGTACATTTACTGATGACAGGGTTATCATATTCTGTCAAGCTGAAAGATAACAATAGCTTTCAATTTGATAGAGCAAAGAGATTTCATGGGACTAAACCTTATAGTCTAATAATACACAAAGAAGATTTGTTTTTGTATCTATTGTGATGCATGGCTAGAAAGGGTTAAACAGCTTGTAGGCTGAATGACCCAAAGCCCACCTTTAAAATGTATGTGAATGAGAATTAAGGCCATTCATACTAAATAGGCAAGAACTTTGAAATGCAAACCTATATTGTTAGAAGTAATACGAATTGTGTGCATCATAGATGCTACCCCTAAACAGACAGTTCCTGTCTGTCACTATAACTACTGATTCACAGATCAAAAAAGGGAACATTAACATTTGGATGAATCTTGGGTAAAATGTCATTGTCTATATGTCTCTTTGAAGTTTGTAATAGGGCAATTTATCTATTAGTCAATCTATTTTAATACTGATGGTGTTTAGAAAGCAAAAGGTTACATCAGGCATCGGCAAGCTTCGGCACGTGGCTCGCCAGGGTAAGCCCCCTGGTGGGCCGGGCTGTTTACTTGCCATGTCCGCCAGTTCAGCTGATCGCGGCTCCCACTGGCCGCGGTTCGCCATCCCCAGCTAATGGCTGTGCTATATGTGCAGCCAATGGGGGCTGTGAGGTTCCCGCATTGGCCGGGGACGGCGAACCGCAGCCAGTGGGAGCCGCGATCGGCCAAACCTGCAGACACGGCAAGTAAACAAACTGGCCTGGCCCACCAGGGGGCTTACCCTGGTGAACCGTTTGCCGAATGTTGCCAGTGCCTGGGTTACATCAAAAGCCTATTGTTTAACCAGGACTGTATAGTCAAGTGGATGCCAGGACACTGTATAAAAAGACCCTTGGGTCCTGATCCTGTTCATCAGGGGAAGTTTGAGTTGCAAGACTGAGGTCCTAGTTATGCTAGCATGCCCTGAATATGATATTTGGACATTGGACTATGTATAACCTATGAACTATTTCCGAAAACTCTTTGCAACTACAAAGCTCACCATCTATGTTATGAATCTGAACCTCAATTAAACAAACTCATGTCTGTATGTATATTGATCTTTTAACCACTCTCTCTCTCTCTCTCTCTCTCACTCTCTCCTCTTTTGTTTAGTTAATAAGAACTGGCTGTAGCATGTATTTGGGTAAGATCTGGAATATTCAATAACCTGGGAGGTAATGTGTCCAATCCTTTGGGATTGGTAGAACCTTTTCTTTTATATGATGAAATAAGATTTTCATGAATCATCATATTTGACGTGGGTACCTGGATAGAGGCCTGAGGCTGTATCACTTTAAGGGAACTGGGTTATTTGGACTTCTGAGTAACCAGTAAAGTATTAAAGAAGCTGTTTTATGCTGGTTTGGTAAATCTAAGTATTGGAATATCCACCAGCTTTTTGGGATTTGACTGCCCCATTCATTGCATTTCACCCTAATTGAGTGACCATAGCTGGACCCCGATCACATCTATACAAACAGATAATAGTCCCATTAAATCATATTCTCTTCATTGCTGCTACTAGTGGAGGAATAATGCTCACCTGAAACTGGGGGAAAGATGGTTTCTGGGTTAGAAATGTCTTTCTTCTGCAAAGGTGTGATCAGGCTGGGGAAGAAAGCCTGGCTCGAAGGATTGCCAGATTTTTAATGGAAATATAGACAAAGCTCTTTAAAGTTTTTGTAGTTAAAGCAGTATGATGTGTGTCCTCTAAAATATTGAGAGTGACAGCAGCCAACCAGAAATGATGAAAGGGATAAATAAAGCAGGTAGTGAATATAGAAAAAGGGGAGAAAGAATTATAGATAATATAGAGCACTAATAATATAGCATAATGTTGGATGAAAGGTGAAAATGTAGGTTCAGAGTGAGAAAAACCATCAAGAAAAAAAGGCTCAAGGATGCAAAAAAAAAAAAAGGAGAGGAAAACAAATTTACAAATAAATCATGCTGAAAATGTATTAAGACCAAAAGTGCATTAGAATGGAGTCTTGCTCATGCACCCAAATAGCATTTTCTTTTCTTTTTTTAATTCTACACCTTACAAAAAAATTAGAGTCTGGAAATGAACAGTTTAAAGGAATACAGCCTGTTCTCTACTGAAATATAATCCTTCATTGCTCATCCAACCCAATTTATACTTCCCACCCACACTTAGTTGCACACTATAAAGTTTTAAAAGATGTACTCAAAAGGTCAAAATAACAAATTGTTAAGGAAACTAATGGAAATAAAAGGCAAATAAGGTGGTTACATTGAGTGAGAAGAAGAAAAAAATTGGAGTGTGTGAATCTATTGCTTGTGTAAGTAGGTGGATTGATGGCTCTGGATGCTAAAGTCCTCTAGCCACAGGGGCAGTGCAAACTTTCCAGACAGTGTCCCAACAATGTACTTCAGCAGAAGGGAACACTGCTAAGAGAAAGGGGTGGGACAAGAAAGCAGTGCCAACTCCATAACCATTCCAGCCTGGGCTTCCTAAGGTTCCCAAAAAGGGTGAGTTACAGCTTAAACACCACCAAGATACCACAGTGATATGGTGATGAGCAGCGTAAAAGGGGTTTTTGTGTAAACAAGAATCAAGCTAAGAAATTCAATCCAATTCTACAAGATTTTGTAACAAGGACCAATTGATGGCTTCAGTGTTTTGCAAATAAAATAGACATCCATGACTATTATATGCATCATGCCGCAGCATGTCCTCAAACAGCAAGTGGAATGCTTGTATGCAATTTTCTTATTAGTGACTTGCAAAAAATGAAAGGAAGTACATGCAAAACCATTGTGAGTGCTTTTTATGTGGCTCTCAAAGCTAGGAAAGTTGTTTCATTGATGTGCACGTATTCAGAATGGACTGTGCATGGAGTAACAAATACATTGTAACGACTCTGGGGAAGAGGTGGGAGACATTAAAGCTCCTAGGCAATTGTTAAAAGTGGAAGCAATAGAAATGATGTACGTCTTCAAGCCATTCTGCTCTACCACCTGCAGTCACGTTCAGCCTGACAGAACCCAGCAGTGCCAGGCCCACTGTTCTGGTACAGCGAACATGCTCTGGAAGGAGCCCCAGCTTTATACAGGGACTGCGCATTACAGCAATAATATGTCTTCTCACAGGCTTCCAGGGTAGAAACTTGCTGCTTTAATTAACTCCATCTGAACGGAGTGAGGGGACAACTCCCACTGCCTAAACAGTAAAGTAAGGGCTCCATCCCATAACTCAGTTAACCTTTTCATGACCACTCTATTACAATATTTCACTATTGGATGATGTGGTCCAGATTACTTCCTTTTACCAACACAGACCAGGGCAGAAGGCCTCAACAGGGGAATGTGCACCCAATAGGTCACATCGTTGTTGATGGGGAATGACAGAAGTTTCCTCTGCATTCTTGGAGCAGCCCTTTCTGCTTTTAAATTCTCTGTTTCTACATCAGGCTCCCCGCTCCTCTCCCCCTTTGTGCTCAGGTCCTAGTTCAAAGACCTCACATTTAACAGAATGCACCATTAAGACGATGACAGACATGATACTCTTATCCTTTTATGTAATTAAATAAAAATAGGTGCACATTTTCCCCCCTTTGTAAACGCACAGCCATTTATGATGTGTCTTGTCAACTACCATGCACTAAATATGCCGCACAAAATTTTTTGGTTTTAAAGGTAAAGCATTCTGCCAGCCACTGTCAGAATGGATTAAGAGAAATGTTGTGTGCACCTTAAACACCTGAGGAGCCCTGCGTCAGTTATTATGAAGGTTTTTTTGTTTCATTAGGATATACTAATTGGTTTTGTTCATAGGCCACTGGCTACAGAGCTCATCATGTGCTTCTTTCTCACCGTCAGTTGAGAATACTGTGCTCCCCTTAAAAAAATAAACAAACACCTTCTGTTTTTATCCTGGCTCTGTTTCAGCTTTAGTACTACAACATATGTCATCGGTTTCCCTAAACAATCTGCATGAGCACTGCACTATGGGATTAGTAATTTGAGAAAATGGAAAACAAGCTGTAATTGCCATACATATGCAGTCACATCTGATTTGCTTTAAGTAGACATTTTAGTACATTATTCTCCCCTCCCCCAAAAAACAGGTCTATAAATCACTTTTTTATAACCTTGTTCCTGTAGGCTTCATGTTTTCAAATATTGTAATGTATGAGGCATTAAAAACAAAAAATCAAAGCCCTCCAAGCTGTCCTATGCAACTGGACAAGGAAACCTCTCTTGAAACATCTGCCAGAATTGTGCTTTGATAAAAACTAAACCAGTGTTGTAAAATTACCTACCCAACAGAAAACAAGTTTGTTTTAAAGAAACGGTAATTAATCCAAGTGTTAACTTAACCTTCCATCTTTAACCTTCATTAGATAGCAAGTCAAGCCATCATTATAGAAATTATATCTAATTTCTTGGCTGCAAAGAAGTTGATTCTGCTCTTTGCTAAATTAATTATTTTTACAAAAATTCTAAGCCAAGAAACTGACAGAAGTTGGCCTACCCATTAGAAAAAGGACATGATGAAACATGGTTTTAAGTATGGCCACAGAATATGCAAACAGGGCTCAATTTTTAAACATTTGCATCTTCATTTTGTACCCAAATGTCACATTTGGGTAGCCAGATTGTCAGTTAAGCATTCAAATAATGTAGGCGTGCAAAATGGTTATGTGTTAATTTGAACATCCAAATATCAGGTTTGTGTTTCTAGCATAGGTCGCAGGCATGAACCTAAAGGTGGCAGCCACTGAAGCACTCACCATATACATGCATTTTTGCTTGTCTGTATTCATACACACTTGGGGGCTCTGATCCTGTAATCAATCAGCGCAGAAGGACTTATGTTCATTAGAGTTTGATCATTGCAAAAGACGGGGACGTGTTATACAACAGGCCAAAATTGAATCTCTGAACAACATCCAAAAGTACTAATAAAAAAAAAAAAAAAAAAAAAAAAAAGGAACTTCCATTTTGTGGCCAGACCTCATTTTACCCAGAGTAACTTAGATATATTTAGTCATCAATTTAACCTGCACACAATATTCATGTTCCTACTATGACACTTTATTTTATGTGACAATTCCATGTACTATATTTTACCAGTATTATATGTACTAATATCAAATACTGACAGAATGAATGAAGATCATTTTCATTTTTGTTCTTGTCTGTCTTTTGCTCTGAAGTTCCAGACCAGAAATTTCAAACTCCTTGTTCTCCACCCAGATGCAATGTTTAGGTTCACTCTTTCTAGATGAATTTCCTTAAACATGGGGGGAGGAATAGATTGATAAAAGAATAACTACAGGTATCTTTAAAGGGCAAAATGTTCCTTTGAGATCTGCCCAAGGGAATTCAACTTTGATATACTTCAATTGGAGTCTGATCCAAGAGAACAATAATTGGCTTTGGATGAGGCTCTAAGGCCAAAATTTTCTTGGTTAAGACAATTAAATGCCATACCTACCTGTTTGCAGTAGTTCACAATCAACTTGTGTATGTGAGCAGTCCCATGTGCATAAAGTTAAGCACGTGCATAACTGTTGCAAAATCTGGGCCTATATCCTTATTTAAAAATATGTGGCCTGACTATCCAGACACTCTCATCATGAACATCTCCCACTGAAGTGATTTTGACCTGTCATGGTCAGTATGTCTGAAACCAGGCCACTTATTTGGGTGCCTAAATATAGATTTAAGTGCCTTGCTTTAAGCACCAACTATTGAAAAATTTGTCAGTGTCAAGTGAAGAACAATACTTGAGTTTTATCTCAAAATTATAACTTTCCACAGAAATCAACAACAGATCCACATGTGTAGAGAAAGGAGAATATTGGAGTTGAAGTCTACCAAGAGGATTTGAGAGAAGAATTTTGCTCTCAAGTTGTTAAACACTTCTAGAAGCTTTAAATCACTAGAACTGTAAACAAGCAATCGAAATGTCACTTTGAATAAGTGCTATGCTTGTGATTTCCAAGAGCAACCAAATATAGTATTACATTGAATACGAATTAACAGAATCTGAATGTCAGAATTGAGACGTTTATTAAATAATGTGAAATAACATGTTTTATTAATGTCAAAAGTCAGTCATACATAAAGAATAACACATTCAGAGAGAATGACACAAAATGTCATACATAAAGCATGACATACTGTAGAGCTTTTCACATTATGTACCAGCAGCACTTTACAGATGAGCTTTTTTGGAAGTGAACGGAAGTGTTGTACAACTGTATCTAGGCAATGCATACACAATTGTTATTTTCCTAACTTTTGATCCATTACCATAAATAAAGAGTGATGGCTTATACTGAAAGCTTGCTAGTTTCCTTTGACTATGATGCTTTGTATGTTGCAAATAGAAAGCTGGAAAAATCCGGAATTTGTGTGTATATCTTAATGCAAGAAATCCATGTCATGAAGACTGTTTTAGGTATTGCATATGATTTCTGAGCAATCTAAATTCACTTGTTTTTAATAATCATACTTAATCATGTTAATTGTGGCAGTGCCTAGGGTCCAGCCGGATTGAGGCCCCATTGCACTAGATGTTGTGCAAACACATAATACCTGAAAGCATACTTTGCATAAGAATTTAATAAAGTAGTAACAGGCACTGATGTGTAATTAAAAGGAGTTTCTCCCTAAAATGGTAAAGAAATAATCAACATCAAAATGAATAATTGCCACGATCAAATAATGTTTTAACACAAATCTAATTTCTGGAATTATTTGTACTGCTGTATAAAGGCCTTTGCAAGTGTACTGGCCTTCAATAGCAGTATGATCCAGTGGGTTAATCATGGCTGAAGGCATACGAATCAAAATTTGGTAAATTGTTTATGTGGACCAGATGCTCAACTGGCATAAATCAGCCTTGTTCTATTGACTTAAATGGGGCTGATTTACACCAGTTGAGAATCGGGCCCTTTGTATTTGTATATGCTGTCATTACTAATTTTCATTTAATTTTGTTTTTAAATTATTCTCTAGGTTATTAAAAAACTGGTGATTTGATTGCCATGCTGACCTCTAACTACTCTATACTCTACACACCAAAACAACTAGCTCTGTGACAGAGTCAAGATTGGAACTGAAGCCTTAACACACATTCTTGTGCTCTAGACATTAGAAAAGAATTGGATGAAATAGAAAAGAATTATGTTTACAGTTATTCTGTAACTATGTCAGTAAATTGTGTCTTATAAATTCTTAAAATCCATAAATCACGATGCATTGTTATTATGATATATACAGTGCTAAGCCTGCAAATTTTGCACATGTTTGACTTCAGTGGAACTACTCAGGTTTTTAGAGCAGGCTTGGGGTCTATATATTTAGTAATTAATCATGGTATATATGTTTTCTAGAGTTGGTAGACAAATGCAGATTCTTTTTAAGAGGAAAGATTTAAAAATTGTTCTCTCTATTTTCATTGAAATTTTAGTCTCTATGATTTGAGAAGGAATGTGAAATTGTTAAAGTAAAATAACTTCATTACATAGCAATAACTTGGATTGCCTAGTCCTGCATGGTTACTAGAGCTGGGTGAAGAACTGATTTCTCAATTAGCTGGCAGCTTCAAAAACTTGGAAAAAAATTGTTCACAGTTAAAACTGAAAAATTCAAAAAAATTGGAAAATTGACATTCTTGTTAGAGTCGAACAAAATACACCCTTTGACCCCAAACATTTTGTTCTGGGGGCTGAAGAGGAGGTGGGCTTGTCAGGGCACGCTCTTGGAATATGGGAGGTGAAGATCCAATTCCCGCTCTGGCACATGTGGAGCAAGGTCTCCGCCTCCCAGGTGGGTCCTGACCACCAAGCTAGAGAATCATTTGCACTCTCTGTCTTTAGCCCAATGACTATTCAAGTATTTCATGCAAAGTGGAATAGCTTCGACAGCGGGTGTTGAGAAAGACCTGCTTCAGAATAGCCCATAGTCCAGTAGTGAGGGCACGCACCTGAGAGGTTGGAAGTTAAAATCCCAGCTCCACATCAAGTAAAAAGGGGAGTTGAACTCCCGTCTCCCACATCCCAGGTGAGTGCTCCAAACCAGCTAAAGGTAATGAGTGGGCCCTCCCATTCCAGCCATTTTGTGAATTGCACTGAAGTCCCTCAAACATTTTGGGGGGCAAAACTATTCAGAGATTTCGGTCAAATTGGCAAATAGTATCAGGTTGACCAAATCTATATTTTTTCGGCAAATAAACGGTCCATAAAATTTCACCCACCTTTTGTGACTAGTGCTCTTTTGGGAGTGAGTGCTGCTATGATTCAATAAGCCACCAGAATTCTAGTTCAGTTTTAAAAGGTGAAATTGTGCTAGCATCACAATCAAAGGTGCGCTGTTGTTGCAGGCAGCAGTCATTCAGGGCTTTCTCTTTCACTGATAACATTGCCTATCATGTATGGAGACGAATATAAGTGATACAAAGGAAGAGAGAAAATAAGGTATACAGAGATGACCTAAAGAGAGCCAGCAAGGTTTGATTTAAGGACTGACTTCAGTGCCCTCTCCCCAAACTCCCATTAAAACCTAATAGAGCTAAGAAATAAGTTTTTACTTTTGTATTTCCCATATGTATCAGAATAGTTTATCACAGAGAACCTTGTACAATTACTATTAGTTTACCTGAACTCATGAACTCAGCTTGGACACAGAGATTGATCCTGACAAAACTGCAATAAGCACATCATTACATGCCAGTGGCAAAGAATGATAGTAAAAGTCGCTTTCTTCTAACACCGAACAAGGACATTTATTGGGATAAGGAAAGTAGATATATCCCTAAAGCTACTTTGTGCTTCCTTCTACTTCACCATAAAGCTTCTTCTTGAAACTTTCCCCAGCTCTGTCTGGCCAGCCTTCCTGCTACAGATTTAAAGAAACACTACACATTTCCAGAAATGATATATTGTCGAAGTGTCATCACACTTCTTAGGTAATTAGTCCAGGATTTATGAGGCTGTGAGAGAGAAAATAAGAGTGGAAAAAGTGTTTTCTAAGGTCCTAGGCACCCATTTTATTCTGTATGTAGGGCTAAGTAAAGATTTTACAATGAATAGTTCATCCTCTTTCTCTGCTTGTGAACATTCACAAGCATATTACAATTTACTTTGGTTAACTTGTGTCGGTTGCATTATTATTAGTTTTAATTTAAATTGCCTATAGGATTCTTTGTGGGTTTTTAAAAACTCTATAGGCTGATTGCAAACAGTTCTCTGAAGATATTCTCTATTTGCTATTGTGTGAGTTAGTAGTGATTGGTCAAATAAGTCACATTACATTGGTTTCTCTGTCTTTCTGAGCGAGCAAGCACTTCCACTGGGAATATTTAAGCATATTTACAGTATGTTCATAAATCTTGCATTTCATATGCAGATATGGTGGTGCTTTGCAGTGTTGTGTTTGCCTACAAGTTCTGGTAAACATATATCATTGCTACTGCTGTCTATTGAGCAAAGTTCTATGGCACATGAGATCACGGACGTTTATTCCTATTCTGGTGTTTTCCTTTTCTGAGTTTTCTTTTGGAATAAATGCTAAACAACATCAGCAGCTTTTTGATTTTGACATTGGCTTTAGGTCTAATGGTACTTTTTCCTTTTTGGAGTTTCTAGAAACTAGAACTATATCAATATTGACTTGTCATTTTAATTATGTATTCATTTTCTGTACATGGTCAAAAATCATCACTAAAAACTTGTTAAAATTTGAACTATATAAAAAATGCCATTCACTTGCAAAAATTCTAACATCATCATAAGAACGGCCATACTGGGTCAGACCAAAGGTCCATGTAGCTCAGTATCCTGTCTTCCGACAGTGGCCAATGCCAGGTGCCCTAGAGAGAATGAACAGAACAGGTAATCATCTAGTGATCTATTCCATCACCCATCCCAGCTTCTGGCAAACAGAGGCTAGGGACACCATCCCTTCCCATCCTAGCTAATAGCTATTGATGGACCTATCCTCCATGAACTTATCGAGTTCTTTTTTGAACCCTGTCATAGCCTGGGCCTTCACAATATCCTCTGTCAACGAGTTCCACAGGTTGACTGTGCATTGTGTGAAGAAATACTTCCTTTTGTTTGTTTTAAACCTGCTGTTTATTAATTTCATTTGGGGCTTGTCTTCACTACCCGCTGGATCGGCGGGTAGCAATCGATCTATCGGGGATCGATTTTTCGCGTCTCGTTAAGACGCGATTAATCGATCCCCGATCGCGCTCCCCGTCGGCTCCGGAAATCCACGTCATCGAAAGGCGGAAGCGGAGTCGACGGGGGAGCGGCAGCGATCGACTCGCCGCCGTCCTCATGGCCAGGTAAGCCGATTACGATACGCCGACTTCAGCTACGTTATTCACGTAGCTGAAGCTGCGTATCGTAGATCGACCCCCCTCCCCTAGTGTAGCCCTGGGCTTGGTGACCCCTAGTTCTTGTGTTATGAGAAGGAGTAAATAGCACTTCCTTATTTACTTTCTCCACACCCATCATGATTTTATAGACCGCTATCATATTCCCCCTTACTCGTCTCTTTTCCAAGCTGAAAAGTCCCAGTTTTATTAATCTCTTCTCATACAGAAGCCGTTCCATACCCCTAATCATTTTTGTTGCCCTTTTCTGAACCTTTTCAACTCCAATACATCTTTTTTGAGATGGGGCGACCACATCTGCATGCAGTATTCAAGATGTAAGCATATCATGGATTTATATAGAGGCAATATGATATTTTCTGTCTTGTCTTTCTTAATGATTCCCAACATTCTGTTCACTTTTTTGACTGCTGCTGCACATTGAGGGGATGTTTTCAGAGAACTATCCACAATGACTTCAAGATCTATTTCTTGAGTGGTAACAGCTAATTTAGACCCCATCATCTTTATGTATAGTTGGGATTATGGTTTTCCAATGTGCATTACTTTGCACAAAAATCATCCTTTAGCCCTGCCTTTCAGAATACAGCCCTATTAACTAATGCTGTGGCCCCCTCTTCCCTTTTCATGGGTAAAACTAAAAATTCAGACATGTAATATAGTTGTGGATAACAATGAGGTGGTTTCCAAGGCAACATAAGTGCAAAATCTCAAAAGTTCTCCCCAACTCCTCTACTTTATTTATTTAAATATAAATAGAAGAAAGCACCAAATATCCAATCAGAAAAAATAAACTGATGGAGACCAAAAAAAAAAAAATGGTGGAAAAAATCTTTTCAAAATTATCATTGCTTTGAAGTCTAAGGAAAGACTCCCATTAATTTTAAAGGGCTTTGTGTCCTAAGCAACTCATCTTCTGTAATTTGTTCAAGAAACAAACATTACATTTAAACACAAATTATAACTTTAGATTTTGGTTTTCTTCAGTGACGACATCTAAGCAAAAGTCTAATTCTGTCCAATTCTGAGCACCCTATGCCCCACCATCTTCTCGGCTCCAGGACAGGTGCACTACTGGAGAGAGGTTCTTTCCTCATGCCCCCTTATGAAAATTCTGATTTTGCCCATCTTCCAGGCCCCCATAAAAGAAAACTCAGAGGAATCTCCTGGATTCCACCACCTGCTCTCCCCCAACTTTACCATGAAAGCCACCCTTCCTTGCGGATATGACTCTTGAGGATACCTGGAAATTATCAGGTTGAAGAAATGATCAGAAGCAGCAAGATTTCTATGAAATGGTAAGTTGCTGCATTAAATACCTGCCATTAAATCTTGCTGAGCTATAGACTGGAAGGCTGATGGCACTGAGAGTGAGGCCCTCATTAAATTTCTTGGACACATATATTCTATTCCTGTAACTTCTTTCTGACGAGAGTTATGAATTATCAGAGTATTAGAGTGACTTGCAAAATACTTATTGTGTATATGGGCCACATTCACATTTCTTAAATTGCAGTATGTCACCATCTTGTTCAGAAGTGGCTTTAATCTACTGTCAGTGGTCTCTCTTAAAAATGGGTTTAAAAACAGCAGCAAACAGTGCAAACCATTGGCTTGAACTGCTCAAACTCCTTGTAATATAATTCATCCAAATATGAATGAATACAAAAGATGTTCACTGATTTTTAAAATATAATAGCTCACTTAAATGACAATCTACACCTAAACAATAGTTATAGCATATAGGAATCCTGTCAAGCAAGATTTATTTATACAATTTGATTCAAATGTGCTATGCAAAAAAAAAAAAAGCAGTAATCAAAAAGGCTGGTAAACAAACATCAAATTTCCTTCTAAGAACTCTCCGAAGAAAAGAACTGAACATAATCCATCAATAATAAATACATAGGCAAAATCTTGCCCATACTTGAAAAAGTGAAGAGTGAGTGTGTATAAATGTGAGAGAGAAAGATGTGGTTAGGGATAGTTTAAAACCAAAATGATTCAGTGTAAGAAAAAACAAAAACTGAACACCACTTGTTTTCCATAGGACATTTCAGAAGTCAGTGAAGCGTGACACAAATCATGATGGACTGTGAAAAAAAAAAAATCTTTCTTGTAGAAAACCGAACACTCCCACACTGATATATTAAATAAACTAGGGGAAAAAACCTAAAAAAAATAAATCTAGATTCAAGCACTTGGGTAACTGAAAATGTGAAACACCAGTGTCGCAGGATGATAGAAAACACGTTACTGTGCCCTATTTTTTCCTTTAAAAGTTCTATTACACAGTATTTAAAATTTCTGCCTTTGATTTTCTCAAAATCTGACTTCGATGCATGATGGAGAAGTATCTGAAATAGCTGGTCCAAATGAGTAGCAACTTCATTTTTTTTTTTTTACACAATCCCTGATAGGAAGTAGTCAGGCTACAATAGCTTTTGAAAACGTATTATTTAGACAATGAAAACAAGTGTTATCCAAGTCAGGGAGTATAATAGAGTTATGCTAATAAACTCTGTGGTTCCAGTATCTTCTAAGCCAGCAAACACCTACTAGTTTACAGGGTCAAGCTATTACTTTTCCATCCTAATTCTTACAAATAAGGAGAGCAGTAAATACCAATGGTCTAATGTTTTGGGATCTTCTGTCTAAACTGTAGTCTTCTAGTCCATTGTCCACAACAGCATCATGCTGCCCATACTCACTAATGGTGTACAAGGAGTGATGAGGAAACAAAGCAGAGCTAACTGTGTAGTGGGCCCCTAAGGCAATCGAGCCGGGCAGGCAGGATGGGTCAGGGGAAATGGAAGGAATGCAATCTGGAGCACAGCTTACTGCGGTTTTAAAAAAAGTATAGAAAGCAATTCCCCCCCCCCCCACACACACACACAGCAGCATATGTGCAGTGATATTTTGAAGAAGGTGGGAGAAGAAGGGCAACCATGCCCCTGAGGCAGCAAGTTTATCCCCTTGGGCTGCAGAATGCTGGTAGTTCTGGGACTCAAGGATATGCTGAGATGTGGAACTCTGCCCAGCTGCTGCAGGGACGCAGTAGGGAACAAAAGCAGCTCCCTGTATGTTCTTTTTGCCTCCCAGTGCAGGATCTGTGTCTTAGCATGTTAAAAATAAACCACGGATGGGATCTGCAAAGCTGCCTAGGGAATGTGGATGCCCATTTCCTATAGATCCTCAAGATGGCTTTGCAAATCTCTCCCCCAAAGCTCATCCTTCAGATTTTTCACTGAAGTTTACCTAAAAACTATGGAAAACTTTAGGGACTCTGCTTTTCCCCCGAAATTCCTTGGATCACGTCATCCTGGATTCTTTTGACTTTATTTTTAAGTTTTGTTTTCACTTTCTGCGTGGCAGTTATTAAGAGGGTGGTGGAGGAGGGAGCATCTCATCTTGCAACACTTTGTGTCAGGTCACTTAAATCACATTAGCTTACATTACACATAAGGGTATGTGACCGGAAACATTCTATGTAACATAATGGGATGCATCATCCAGGACGTCTGAAAACGTATTAGGGAGCCACTAGCATTCAGGCACAGTATGGTTCACTAGCATTCAGGCACAGTATGGTTCAGCTATGATTTAATGTAACACGAGTTGAAAAGTGCAAAAATAAAACTTCCCAGCTTTGCCAGCACTCTACAAACCAAAATCCTCCCTTGGAGTAAATTAATTTCTCCCTCTTTCAGAATAACTTCGAATTGGATTTGAAGACTATTGTACAAGCAGCCTTAGTACAAATACAGCTGAGGCACAGTCCTTCAGCACTGAATCCTTGCTCAGACAAAAACCCCAGAACTACATTCGAATCAATGAGAGTTTTACCCAAGTAAAGTCTCTGTCTGCAGGACCGAGGCCACAATGCTATGTATTGTCATACAGTTATGTAACTACAACCCTGTACTTAACGTTTTGGGCCAAGCTTTAAGAACTGTAAGCATTAAGAACTGTAAGCATTTTGCACATCTCATTTATGCTGACAGTTACCATAATTTCATGTACAGTTCCGGCAAACTGAGGGTGGAAATGGCTATTTACATGTTCAAGTGCATTTGTTGTATGTGCGAGCAACATGCTCAAGTGCACAGTGCTCATTTTCACATGTGGATAACGCGCACACAGAGTTCTGAAAATCTCACCCTCTCTGCTCAGAAATGTTAGTACTACATTAATATCTTTGATTATTAAAAGGGTAAATAGAATTGTATGTCTCGCTTATATACTTACCTATTTTGAAGTTGAGGCAAATATTGAATTACAAAATTTTAATGCAGGATGAAAATTACCCATCAGCTTCCCTGCTATATTTTTGAAGGGTGAAAGCACTTAAAGTCAGCAATCTGCTATGTTGATATGCAGATCTGAGCTTTGCAACAGGCATTCCACACAAAATGCACATATACCCAATGTCACATCAAATCTTCACATATATGCATGTACAAAGAAACATTTGTATGTGTAAATCTGTTGCCCATCCAGCTATTCATTTTGTGAATGCATACATGAGGTTTGCAGGTGCAGTGGATGGGTCAATCAACTTTATTTGAAAATTTGAGCCATAAGCAATTTAGTGATCATTTATACACCTAACTGCTCTAACATACTTGCCTTGTCCCATCACAGGACTAGCTTAAGCACCTACTAAGTATTTATGAAGGCAGGAGTTTGGAGAACTGGGACACAGAGAGATTAAGTGACCAAAGTCTCACAAGGAGTCTATGGCAGAGCCTGTAATCAAACCCAGATCTTCCGAGTCCTCACCCAGTATCCAAATGGTCATCCTGCCCCTCTGTGTTTTGTCCACAAAGTCATCCTGGTTCTAACTTAACCAATAAGGTATAGTTGAACTGATACTATAGAATGGCCGGGAGTAAGAGCATGGGCATGAACAACAAGCTAAAGAGAGTCTTAAAACATTTGTTCACCTTGTCAGTGATGTTCTTAAACTTCCATTGAGTGAGTGGAATTACAGATGGTCTTTTGTGATTCTTTGTTTGAACTTGGGTGTTCATGAAAGTAAGGAACAAATAACATTTGGCACAGTTTGCTCTGTTACTGTCAGGATTCACACAAGCTTTCCCACTGGAATATTAACAGAGGAGGAGTTCTATCTTGACTTACAGTCCATCTCCCAGTGAGAATGTAGCATTCCCACTTTGCCGTAAACAAGACCTATGCAGTCTGAGCCAGATCCTCAGCTGATCTATATTGATGTAGTTCTACTGAAGTCAATAAGGGTCTGATCCTACACCAACTGAAGTCAATGGAAACGTCACTATTGACTTCAATGGGGGCAAAATCAGGCCCAAGTCCCTTGAATAAGCCCCTAAATGGCTTCAAGTTAATAAGGAAATTGAGGGTAGGCGGCATAATGGTTTAGTGTCAGTCATCCATCTTTGGAGGCCTGGGTTTAAAACTGGTCAAAATTGGAAAGGAATATAGATCTCAAATCTTTCCCACACCAAGAAAATCATACATCATTTGGCATTAACAATCTTGTAATACAATACAAACAAACATAGACCCTCCTGTGATGGTGTTCCTCATAGCGAGTCTCTGCATGGGTGAAGCCACACAAGGGGATGGGAACCAGCCCAGAAAAATTCCAGAGGGAGAGGCCGAGGGCAGGCCGGGTTGCAGTACACCCTTTCCTTGCCAGAACCTCAAACGCATGCCTGATTCAGGAGCCTGCTCCGAAGAGGCAGAAGAATCTGCATCAGAGTGCCTACCAGGATACACAGACGGGTGGGTAATCCTGTGTCTTTCCCTACTTCATCTGTGGGTTATAACAAAGGAGTTAACACTGAGGGTCAACCCTTTCAAGAGGGGGAACATACCTGATTGGTGGGAAAAACTGTTGTACATGCTTGGGATGGTGACCTCACGGTCATACAAGCATGTTACCTGTCGGCCTATATCGGGTAAGCGGCTGGAAGCTTGGCACAACAGCAAAAGCATAACAGGCCCAGGCTGCTGTGTGAAAGGGGAAACTGAGGCACACCGCCTCATGGCACTGAGAGCTAAATGCCGAGGTTCCTATGCCTTAACAGGTATTGCTATCTGTATCCTGTTAGCAATACTACACCCCAACCCATTTTCAGGCACCCGGGGACCAGGAACCTCGCATTTTGCTAAAACCATTACGAATGACACCATGTGGTGTGCCGGTACTGAAAAGGGGTGTGACCAAAGACAAACAGGGGCTTTATGTGTACTGCCTCCGCCATGGACAATGTCCAAGTCTCTGGCAGTAAGTTCAGGAGGAGGGTGTGACGGTGTTCCCCATAAAACTTTATGGGGAGATGCTTATAAATGTATATATGTAACTAGAATATGTTTTATGCTACATGTGCCATGTAACATATCTCTGTGAAGGTTATGACCTACTGAATTTATTCCTCCTGTTTGTATGCATGTATCATTGTTGTAGCTGGAGTTATGAAGATTGGTTTTATATTTGCTGGTTTTGTACATAGCCTTTGTAAGTGCATGGGATCATCTTTGGAGCAAAGAATGTGCCTGTTAAGTGCGAGCACTTAACAGACAAAAGACGTTGCAGACCCCAATCCACATTGGGGACGGGTCTGGAATGCAACTGGTTAGGCTGGTTGCCGAAGGGTGCATGGACAGGTGACTGGCCCAGGTGATCCCAAAACTCCATGGTAACAGGATGTTACACAGGGAGGGGAAAAAGACTATAAAAGCCCGGGGGAGACCCTTCCATTTTGTCTTCAGCTGGCTAAAGAAAGAAGCTCTCCACCCCCCAAGGAGACCTGAAAGAGACTGAACAAAGGACAAAGACATTAGGGGGGTGAGTGATTGCTGGACCCAGGCTAGAAGGAAGATAGCCTGTTTACTGGACCTAGTGAGGTTTTTATCTGTACACAGGGTGATTAGACATAGAACTGCGTGTTCTATTTTATTTTATTTAGTAATTCACTTTGTTCTGTCTGTCACTACTTGAAATCACTTAAATCCTATTTTCTGTACTTATTAAAATCACTTTTTACTTATTAAGTTTCCTGGAGTACGAGTTGTTACCTGGGGGAAGGCAAACACCTGTGCATATCTTTCTATCTTTGAAATAGAAGGCGAACTATTTATGAGTTTACCCTGTATAAGCTTTATACAGGGTAAAACGGATTTACGAAGGGTTTGAACCTCCTTGGAGTTGAGCAGCTGGGTGTCAAAGGCAAGAGCGCTTCCAGGGGCCTTACAGTAGTGAGTGGACTTGGTTCGGACCTGGGTCTGTGTTTGCAGCAGATCAGTGGAATCTGGCTCAAAACAGACAGGATTCGGGAGTCCCAAGCTGGAAAAGGCCGGGAAGCAGGGGCAGAAGTAGCCTTGGCACACCAGGTGGCAGCGCCAAGCAGGTCTCTGTGGCCCCAACCCGTCACACCTCCATTCTCACTTTATTAAAGTTTAAGATATTTTGTGCTTACTCCAAATCTAGGTTTGGTGTTGGGTTCTCACTAGAGAGCTTGTCTAAACCCCTGTCAGAGTACTTTCTGGGGTATTTTCCAGTGAAAAATTCTCCCCAGCATATTCTGTCCAACAGCAGCATGAGCCAGGCAAGGGATGAAGAAACAACATGTACTATGTCAGGGAAAGGTTGGTAGGCCACATTAGCAAAGGCAAGCAGCCACAGCAGTCTTGACTCACGTTACCAATAAGAACTACACAACAAAGCATACTTAATCTAGAAGTAGAAAAGGAAGATGCACTGGGCTGGGTGCTGAACTTATAACTGCCAGTTGATTAATTTTGATTTGCAAGAATCAGGTAGCCTCAGCCAGTTATCTAAGTAAGTGCATAGTAAACAGTAGAGATGAGTCCAAGGCTCAATTCTGATGAGTTTGGGAAAGATATTGAACACACACAAGTTCATGGGTTTTCAGCTTTAGAGACTCAGCTCAGTCTACTACAGTAAAGTAGATGATTGTTTGCAAGAAAAATAAGTGGAGAGAGCTGAGTGGAGTCAAGAGAATGTCTCACTATTAAACACCTCTTAAAGAAGAGTCTAATGATCTAGTGTTATGATGCTCTAGTGCCACAAAATAGAATTTCTAGTATGTAACTTTGCCTGCAGAAAAACTAGAGTTTCCCGCCAGACTACTCTAGTTCAATTTACACCCCACTTGTTTCCTTAGATAGTTCTCTTAACATGAAACCCCAAGGCCTCACACCGTGTAAGCCAGCTCCAGGTTTCAATTCAACCTGAGCAATTAGGCCTAAATATGTATAAAAACCAATCTCAGTCCATAACATTTTGTCATCTTCTGGAGAGAAATTATTGTCTTTCCATAGTGACACATTATGGACAGTGTCTGGGCACCAACATGTCATATGGTTACTTTAGGAAACTTGAGGATATTTTTCTGCTTAAGAGAGACTGACTAAATTAATGGTTGATAGATGAAGATGGTGTGCAGATGTGCTGAATAGTATTTTTAAAGCAGGTCAGGGCAAGACAAATTAAGAGAGTGGTTCTGTATAAGACCGTTTCATAAATTGTGATTACATAAGATCTTAATTGCCTGTATTAATTGCATATTCTGATCTGTATTCAAAATGCTATGATGTGCCTATCTTCTAATGCTGTATGTTACACCAAACAAAGGGGGCCCCAAAGACAATTTTCAACACCCCCATCCTCAGGGGAGAAAGTCCCCACAGCAGTGATTATAAGCTATTAAGACTAAAGACGTGTAACTACTCAACCAATGGAGCAGCCATCACAGGGGCATAAACCTGGAGAGGCCCTGCTGAATGTTTTTCCACTGATCTTAGGCTTGCCTACATGGGGGATTTTATAGGTATAGTTAAATTACATTGGTAAACATCCCTGTGTAAACAAACTGGGTCTCAAAAGACTTCACACCTGGGGCCTGAAACACAAGCTACATCTTCACTGCCAAAAATGCTGTGTTTTTTATAGCCAGATACCTAACTCAAGTTAGCTACCCTGCTGTAAACTTACACTTTTTCCGAAAGCACAGACATAGCAAAAGAAACTATTGAACAATATGATAATTGAGCCCAGACACCCACAAAGAAGGGTGGGAGGCTCTCTTAAACAATGCTTCCCTGATATAGGGGAGAACACAGACATGCAGGTGGAAGAGGAAAGAATATAAAGTCATCTCGTCACCTGTGACCAGCGTAGGTGACAGGACAATCGGCATTTGCTAGGGGAATGTAAATCAGGTCTTTTCAGTCCCTGTAACGTGTTGTGAAGTATAAGATTGGAGGAGACTAAATATTCATGTAGATGGTTTGTTGTTCTAAAATCTCATCATCCTTAATGCTTTGTTCAAAATGCTGAATAAAATAACTCTTTAGAAGGCTGTTGGTCAATATCACAGGCTCCTGAAGGGTAAGAAACACAGGTGGCCAAAACCCAGTTGGACCTGCGGGCTGGTAAGCAATTGGTATAAGAACGTCCATACTTAGAGCAATGGTCCATCTAGCCCAGTATCCTGGTTTGCAGCCATAGAACAGGGCAATTTATCTAGTGAGTCATGCCCTGTCATCCAGTCACAGCTTCTGGAAGTCAGGTTTAGGGACATCCAGAGCATGGGGGGGTTATGTCCCTGACTATGTTGGCTAATAACCATTCATCTAATTCTTTTTTAATTGATTTATACTTTTGGCATTCAAAGCATCCCCTGGCAAGAAGTTCCACAGGTTGACTGTATGTTGTGTGACAACATGGAACAGTGTACTCAAGTCCTGGTCTCAGAGTAGCAGAATGGTGAAATTCCTCCCTGAGACAAGTAAGGGCAAGAGGCTCAAGACCCGAGGTGGCTGCTCTCAGAGAAACTACAAAGGAGACAGAGATGCAGCTAACCTAGTAACCGTGTTAAGAGTTTTCTTCAAAATATTGGAATAGCAGCTCCTGAAGCACTGCATAATGAAAATATTGTGCTTTCATTAAAACAATTATAAATATTTCATTTACACCTGCTGTTCTGGCTAGAATAGTTTTCTACTGGAGCTTAGCTTTCCACCTCCAGGCTCTTGGATTAGAAAAATGACATGCCGTTGGTGGAGCTTAAATAAAGCTGTAAACAGAACGTTCTGAAAATCCTGTGGAACTATATAAATCAAGGTTTTACTTCATTGACATTGACATTTTATAAAGTTTTATACTTCCTTTAAACATGACATCTTGAGACTGGAAAATAAGAATCAGGTCCGGGAATTAATTTTATTGTAGTTCAACCATGAACTACATGCATTAGTCTTGTAAACATTAACAGAAAAAGCTGGTCAAACAGTGCATGAACATGCATTCAAAGTCTAAATCACTGTTCAATTAGACTCTATCTTGAGCCCTTGCTGTGTGCTCTTCAAGAACATTTACACTAATGGTGTTTGTTGACACGAGTGTATGAGGAATGGCTTGTATTCATAGTCTCATGCAAACAAGGGCATTCTTGCCAAAAAAAGTTTGTTACTCACTAATTGTTTTTAGAAGTTGCAGTCATCCAAGTCAGAAAGCAAAAACAATACTGTGCGACTTAGTTGACCTGACACCAATAATGAACAGCAAATAGTCAAAATACATTAATTTCTGTCTGCAACTTGTGCACAATTAATTTAAACCACCAAGGAAATAGTTACAAGCCAACACATTGGCAGAAATCAGGATCTAATTACTAACATTTCACAAACAGATAAGAAATTAATATTATTCTCAACTAATGTTATTCACAATAAATTATTCATCCAGCCTTAGCAACCTGACCAGTGCATTCAAGTCCCCAATACATGAGGCACTTGACATTAAAATATTGCAACTAGGGGAGCCTACTGACTTCCCAAATCCATACAGCTTTGAGGAGTTATTATAACAGGTAAGATTTAATTGTCTTATAGTGAATGGCCCAAATCACTTGGTTATGGTGGCAATTACAGGTGAGTAATTGTTTACCTTAAAGGAGACATGGAGTTATTCTCCTTTAAGGTAAACACTATTATTAATTTTCCTTCAGCTGCAGACCTCACTACAGTTATCCATGCCTTTGCCACCTAAAAGGTTAGGCTATTGTAATACTCTCTTCATGGGGGCTACGCTTTGAGACCATTTCTAAACATTAGCACTATTGGAGGGCAAAACATAGATGCAACTACCGTCCTCACCCCCAACTCTTCACTATTCTGTTGATATCCTCCTTAATGCCACTGCAGCTATTCTGAATTCCCTGTGCTGGTTTCCTTCCCTTTTCTCATAGCGGACCCCTCGGGTACAGCATGCATCTGTCCACGCTGTAGGTTGGGGTGTTGCATACAGAGCTCTTAATATCTCCATTCCCACAATCTGCACTGGCCTCGGGATATTTTTTGGCTAGAAGTTAAGGTGTTAGTTGCAACCTATACAATTCTAAAAGGCATGGAATCCAGTTACTTAACAGATTGCCCCTCTCCTCGTGGGATTTTCCTGCAGTTGTGAATACCTGTCAATTTTCCCTGGAGCATGAGATTACGAAGAGATGGTGACAGAAACTACTAGTGTAGTATGATTTTAAAAGTTTCATAGGTGGTTTACTGTAACAAGTGGAGTGGCTTGGGGGAAGGTGGGTAAATTTATATTTATTTGTATAAACAGGAGCAGCTACAAGTCTCCATCCAGAATAGCGCCCCATTTTGCTAGGAACTGTAAATACACATAGTAAGGAGCAGTCCATACCTTGAAGAGCTGACAATTAAAGCTGATTGGAAAACGCCAATTATTTCAAAGAAAGCATGTGTAAGGGAAAGGTGTTTGTTTTCAACAAAACACATTTTTGGTAAAATATTTTATCTGTTGAAAACCAAAAGCTTTTGCTGATGACCCAGATATTTTACTGAAAATGTTTTGGTTTTTCATTGTAGGCAGAGCTAGTTGAAATTATGTCTGTGAATAAATGCTTTTCCACCAAAAGCAAAACATTTTCCATTTTTGATGGAAAAGCATTTCTTCATTGAAATAATTTCAGCCAGCTGTGCATCCAATCTAAAGAGATGGGTGAAAGTATCGTCATTCCCACTGTGCATATAAATTAAGTCAGTCTGTAGTGGAGCTGGGAACTGAACCCAGACCCCCACATCTACTGCATTAACTGCAAGACCATCCTTCCTCATTGTCTGTTATACGGATACTTAGTGGTAGAGGTTTTAAAGTTTTCTACAAACATCTAGAGCTTGGGATGAGCACTTTGAAACAAACCTGAATAAATAAGCACACGCACTGATCACGGGTTTCTGGGAGGAATTATTCATTAACCAAGAGAACGGCACCTTTATGTTTTCAGAGTCATCTCGCAGATTGCCTCTGCAGTATTCTTTCTACATATTAGACTGTACACATAGGCGTGGGATTGCCGTTCTATGGTTTCTTCTCAGAGCATTTTGATTAGTTGTGAGTTACAAGAATCACCACATAAAAAAGGGAAATTTCAGCTCAGCTCACAAAAGGTGTTATAAATACAGGGGTTTCTACAGGTGAAAAACAGAAGCTCCAAGGAGCACCAATCAAGCAATCACCAGAAAGCATGACAGCTAATTAGCAATTGGCACTTAGTATTTGTTATGTGTTTCCTCAAAGTCACTTACACAGATTTTGCGGTATTTTAAAACAGGCTTGAACTTCTGACTTTCAGTGTAAGCTCACTTAAAAATTGAGCACAGTACACTTCCCTGAAGGAAATGACTTGTAGTTGTCTTCAACCCCATTATGTGCAATATCATTTCATCACCCAGATATTCCCTGCAGCTGCAGCAGTCTGGCAAGCACAAGTCACAAGAAAAACTCATCTACATATGGCTTCTGGCCTTGCTCACTAGAGAAACTTGCTAAGACAAATTACAGTGTCAAAAGAGAGCTCATTAAATTTTTATATCAGATGGTTGTGTTACCCTTAATTCCCTGGGTACTCATCCCTTTTGTTGCTTTTAGCTTTCAGTCCTCAAGGCTCAAAAATGTTCAAGGGCAGCAAGCACCAATTATAAACAAAAAATAAGTTGTTTGCTTACGAATATAAAATGAAGCATAAGACCATCACTAATTCGCATTTATCAAAAATATAGCTCCATTACTATGTTGCACAAGTCTGCTGAATAGTGTGGTATTCCCGCCTGTGTTTAATTTAGTGATGGTATTTGTGCTGAGGCAATGACAACAATTAAATATAATGAAATGGGGATTAAGTACATTTTCCAACATTTGTCTGGCTATTTTCTTTTTTTCTTGATAAAAAATGAACTTGTGGACGGTCTATCTAGTGCTGATGTGAATGCTTTATAGAGTTTTAAAATTCTGTGCTTTGGGGAAAGTTAAAAGAATGTGATCATAGCTTGCAGTTATATTCAGTACTCTCAAGGAATAAACATTGAAACAAATAAAGAACATTAAAGTTACTATATTCCTACACATTCATTTTTTAAAGTAAATTAATTAAAAGAAAGCTTTGCCTCCTTTAGAATAGTACATCTAAAAATATTTATTTCCCACCAGAATACTGTCTGCTAAGATTTTTTTCTGACATCTTCATTATATTTTCCACTATTAATATTTTAAAGTAAAACTATTCTCTTTTACTATTTAACATTTAAAAATTAGCTACATGTGTGAACAGTGTATGATATTTTAAATATCCGTTTCCACAACTGTTTCAGTTGTTACAGGGTTTCAGCATCAAAATGCAATAAGAAATGGGCAGTGTCTCTTTTCATAAGCATTTCATCACTTCTCAATAAAGATAGTGTCAAGATTTCATACGATGACAGTGATGCTACATTTGGATTGATCTAAGACCATTTGGTCCCATCTTCTGCATATGGCTCCTAGAAAAAGGTCAAATGACTTTTCAGGATTGATACATTCAGATATCAGCTGATGAAATGCAATCATTCCTTCTGGGATTGATGCAGCACAGCTACTGTAGGATGCAATCCAAATCAAAGTGATTACTTCTGAAACTTCAGAACATGTGATTTATCTTTGGCGAGTGTCAGAGACAGCATGCGTTAGGCCCTGGATGCATCTTGGAGTGCTCCTGAATTCTTAGAGCTCTGTAGTCACAGAATCAGAATTAGAGTTTAAACCTGATATTTTCTGTGGAACTACACTTTTATCAAACAATCATCATCAACAATTTACAGATAAGAAGTCTATCCCCCAGTTACCTTAAGTGATTGCTCAAGTTCATGTAGTAAATTGGGGGCCTAGACAGGAAGAAGATGCAGTTTTTCAGATGCCCACTCCCATGTGCTAATCACTAGAGCACACTCCCTGCTTTCCTTAGTAAGATTAAAACTCCAATAAGGCTATTACCCTCTAAAAATACATTGGTATGTATATCAAATGCATTGCAATCTATTTACTTATGGCTTTGAAGGTCCTAAACATGCTGTTTTGTACTACAAAACAGCAGATTATGCTGTTAAATATAACATTTTTGTATATTTTTCTTGGTATATATTGCTTTTGCATATTTTTGGTATATTTACTCTCACTGAGGGCACCGATTTTACTGAGATTAACACTGGACTATAGAATATAGTTTCAAAAAAAAATTTATTTTTTTTCAAGAGACAGAGAGACAGATTATGGCCTGGCCTATGATGCCTTGTAGGCACATAAGAGGGAGCAAGACAGTTACTCTATTCCCACAACTTGCACACAACCTATCTGGACCTCAGGTTGCACACCCATGCATCTCCCCCACCAGCCAGTGGATGGAGTGGGCTGGGGAGTGTGTAGAGCCTTGAGTCTGTAGCTGTCACAGGATGTGGGAAGTAATCTGTGACCATATAGGGCCAATAGTAATTTACTACCCCCCTGGAGCAAGTGGGGATGGAAGGAAGGCATCCTGCCTCTCTGAGGAGCATTTCTTTCTCTGTTACATGCCATCTCTTATGTACATGTACGTGCAGCACCATAAGACAAAGGGTCATGGACGTTGCTCCAAACATGCTAACATGAACAAAAGAAAAAGATAAAGAATGCTTAGTACTCATGCAGCATGTTTCATCCATCAGTGTGAAAATGCTTTACAAAAGGTGTCTAGGTGCCAGAGTGAGAAAATGAAGGCATAGATTGGTTAAGAGACTTGGCCAAGATCACAACTAGTAAGAGTCAGGAGCAAAATCCAGTTCTGCTGACCCCAGTCTTGTGCCCTAGCTACTGGTCAACGCTGATTCACATGATTTTTAATTGAATATGCATTTAAGAAAAGAAGAAGAGGAGGCATGTGTGTAGGTGAGCACACATGGTTGCATTTCCACAAACTTCAGGTTTGTCACTGATCCTGGAAGTACCTACTGTTACCCGCAGACAACTTCAGTGCAGCTTATCCTTGGAATACAAGTCTGTTAGAAAACTTAAATTCACAAATGTTTTTTAAAAGCAAGTTTGCTCATCAAATGAGCTTTTCAAGTTTTCCTGTCTGTAAGTAAGTCTTTTAGATTTGACTTCCTCTAACATACAAATGGGAGTTGTGGGTGAGTGATGCGGGGAAATTCAAACCTAATTCGGTAGCATTACAGAAAGACTTTTGGGAAATATATTTAGAACATTCACTGTTTCACTAAATTGGACTTCAAATAGATATAGCTATTAGAAAAAAAATGGTTACTAAGCAAAGTGAAATCAGAAGACGCCTGATACTTATTCCTCATAGAAATTATGGAAATTGTAACTATACAATACTTGTCAGAATTGTCTGATATTAAATTATCAATACTTAAAAGGTCTTTCCACCATAAGACTAACACTCAAAACATGAAAACCCTTCCGTCATAGACTCATAGGGTAGGTCTACACTTACCGGCTGGATCAGAGGCGTCGGATTGATGTTCTGGGTTCGATTTATCACGTCTTGTCTAGACGCGATAAATTGAACCAGGAAGTGCTCCCCCGTCGACGCTGGTAATCCAGCTCGACGAACGGAGTAGGCGGAGTCGACGGGGGAGCCTGCGCGCCGCGTGTGGACTCCGGGTAAGTACGTTTTCATTTGAACTAAGATAGTTCGACTTCAGCTACGTTATTCACGTAGCTGAAGTTGCGTATCTTAGTTTGAATTGGGGGGTTAGTGTAGACCAGCCCATAGAATCTCAGGGTTGGAAGGGACCTCAGGAGGTCATCTAGTCCAACCCCCTGCTCAAAGCAGGGCCAATCCCCAATTTTTGCCCCAGATCCCTAAATGGCCCCCTCAAGGATTGAACTCACAACCCTGGGTCTAGCAGGCCAATGCTCAAGCCACTGAGTTATCCCTCCCTTCCCCCCGCCTTGTAAGTCCTTAAACCTCACAAAATAAAAGAGAACATGAATAAAATCTAAACAAAAAACCCTACCCCAGAGTGTTTTCTCCAAAGAGAAAGTGCCAGAGACTCCATGAAGTCCACAACAGATTTCACTACTGCAACTAATGTTATGTGGTTGGTGCTCAGATACGAAAGTAATGAACAACAGTATAAAAACCTCTAAGCCAGGCTAGAGAGTATATAACCACTCTCATCTCATTCGCAGAGGACTCTGTCCTTTTTCGTTAACTACTTGTTCAAGTCAAATTAAGCCTTTAAACTTCTTAGTAGGAAAACGACCCCCAAACTTTTGGCACCAAGTGTCTGTGAATAGGGCTGGCCAGAAAATAATTCTGTTTCACGAAAAAATTTACAGTTGCAAAATTTTTCATTCATTCCAATACAAAACAAAACCAAGACCTTCCAAAAAAATTTGTGCAAACAGACACTCCCAGAATATCATCAGTCTCTCCCTCTGGCCCAAACAATTTTTTATTCTTATTACAAAGTGGAAAAGCTCCAACAAACAAGACTGAGAAAGAGAGACCCACAGCAGGCACAGCAGGGACTTGAGGCTATATTTACACGCACTTGCAGTATGGGGTGTGAATACCAGTGTGCACTAAAGTGCTGAGCTCTAAGTCCCCTGTGTGGACACTGTAGGCAGGGACTAAAAGTTTCCCAGTTGGTATTACTGTAAAAGTCCTCTTCAAACAGGGCTATGTTAATGTGAACCAGCAACCTTTTAGCTCATGTCTGCAACATCCACATGGGGTAGTTCCAATGCAGCTCTTCAGTGTGCACTGCTAGTCACACCTCCATAGTCCTAACTGCAGGGCAGAGTAAACAAGCCCTCTGCCTCCCACTACCCAGGTGAGCACCCCTAGCCAGTAAGCTATTGACTCTTCTGAGGTTAGGGTGAAAGTGTCTGGTTCTCTCTAACTCCCCCTCCCCCCCCACCACACACACACACCCTGGACCTAAGAAAATGTTTCAATGAAACTGCATTTCTCAATTTCAATTTTTTTTTCAAACATTTATGTTGTCTTGATCTCATGAAAATTAGAAAAGAACTTTTTAAAAATGTATTTCACAGTGGGGGGTTGCCCCCTTTGAAGTGCTGATGAAACCCAAGAACATGGAATTATATTTTAACGTTCAGCTATGCAGTGAATGCAGTTATGTGAATGGGAAGCTGTCTCCCCTTCAGTAGGAGCAGAGAGCTGATCAGAGGAGCAAGCATCTTGACTGACGTTCTCTTTCTAGGCAGAAACCAATTTCTGCAAGAATTCTGCAGTTTGGAACTTGAAGATATGACATGCATTCAGAGAATCATGAATTATAGGTTGTCATTTAAGATGTTTAATACTTCTATAAGGTTCCCACTTCTCCCATTTTTTGTTACTGCTGCCATCTTTGGACACAGTAAAAATGTGGCTGTTTGCTTTAAACAACAATCATGATAATGTCTAGACTTCCCTTTTTTAAAAATGCACATTTTTGGCTCATAAAAGTATTAAATTTTGAGTATTTCTATAGAGGGGAAGGAGTTTAGATTCAAAGCCTTGGATACAGAGCCACACTTATGGTTTTGGTTCTAAAACGGGAAGGAACTGAATTTCCAGTTCCAATTTTCATACAGCCAAAATCCTCAGTATTTCAGACCAAGTTGCTAGAGATCTCACAAGAACTGACCTCCTGAGAGGGGGAAAAACCAACACTGACACTCCTGACAAATGTAAATGTGCATAAAGAAGGGGCACCATCACCACTTGAGCACCCCCTTCTGGTGGAGTGCAACACTGCTGTGGCTTGCCTCAGTTTCCCCCCTCAGTAAAGTCACTTAAACAGTCAGGCCAAGGAGAAGCCAAACAATCTACTTTACAGAAGTATATCTCCCTCCAATAGAGCCTTCTGAATGGGGCACTTGTACAACGGTGCAAAGGCTCTTCCCTCAGACCCCAGATAAAACTTAAAAGTCCCAAAACAAAAGTGTGTCTAGGTTCCAACAGAAACTCCCCTTCTGCACTGCCCAGAGAACTCTGCCATCTTCCCCCCTGCTTGTTCAGGGTCTCTCCTAGACCTCCCAGCCTGCACAGCTTTTTGCCTAGTTCAGGCTCCACAGGAGCTCCCCTGCTGCAGAGCTTCCTTTCTCCACAGGAGTCCTTGCTAACGGAGGTTCTGAGCCTTTTAGCATGCCCAAGTGCTTCCCTGCCTAATTAACTACCTCCCAGTCACTCAGTGAGTGAATACTCCCAGGTGAACCTGAGTTACCTCATTCCCCCTTGTTAGGTTACAGTGTAGTAGCCGTGTTAGTCTGTGTCAGCAAAAAGAAAATAAGGAAGTCTCTAAGGTGCCATAAGTATTTCTAACAAATTTATTTCAGCATAAGCTTTCGTGGGTTAGAACCGACTTCATCGGATGCATGGAATGGAACATACAGTGGACAGATATTTATACAGTCAGAGAAACATGATAAGGTGGAAGTGCCTATACCAACTTTAAGAGGCTAATTAATTGAGAGGCACCATAACAGCAGGGGAAGAAAAACCTTTGAAGTGATAAACAAAATGGCCATTGCGGACAGTTGACACACAGGTGTGAATGAGGATCGTTAACTTAAGGGAAATAGATTCAATTAACGTAATGGCCAAGCCATTCCAAGTCTCTATTTAATCCTGAGTTGATGGTATCTAGTTTGCATATCAATTCAAGTTCAACAGCTTCTCGTTGTAGCCTGTTTAAGTTTATCTGTTGTAAAATTGCGACCCTCGAGTCTGTCACTGAGTGGTTAGGGAGGTTGAAATGTTCTCCTACTGGTTTTTGAATGTTATGATTCCTGATGTCAGATTTATGTCCGTTTATTCTTTTACATAGAGACTGTTCGGTTTGGCCAATGTACATGGCAGAGGGGCATTGCTGGCACATGATAGCATAAATCACATTGGTAGATGTGCAGGTGAATGAGCGCCTGATGGTGTGGCGGATGTGATTAGGTCCTATGATGGTATCACTTGAATCGATATGTGGACAGAGTTGGCATCGGGCTTTGTTGCAAGGATAGGTTCCTGGGTTAGTGTTTTTGTTGTATGGTGTGTGGTTGCTGGTGAGTATTTGCTTCAGGTTGGGGGGCTGTCTGTAAGTGAGGATTGGTCTGTCCCCCAAGATCTGTGAGAGAGGGATCATCTTTTAGGATAGGTTGTAGATCTTTGATGATGCGCTGGAGAGGTTTTAGTTGGTGGCTAAAGGTGATGGCTAGTGGTGTTCTGTTATTTTCTTTTTGGGGGCCTGTCCTGTAGTAGGTGACCCCTGGGTACTCTTTTGGCTCTGTCAATCTGTTTTTTTACTTCAGCAGGTGGGTATTGTAGTTTTAAGAATGCTTGATAGAGATCTTGTAGGTGTTTGTCTCTGTCTGAGGGATTGGAGCAAATGCGGTTGTATCTTAGAGTTTGGCTGTAAACAATGGATCGTGTGGTGTGTCCTGGATGGAAGCTGGAGGCATGAAGGCAAGTATAGCGGTCAGTAGGTTTCCGGTATAGGGTGGTGTTTATGTGACCATCGCTTATTAGCACAGTAGTGTCTAGGAAATGGACCGCTTGTGTGGACTGGTCTAGGCTGAGGTTGATGGTGGGATGGAAATTGTTGAAATCATGGTGGAATTCCTCGAGGGCTTCTTTTCCATGGGTCCAAATGATGAAGGTATCATCAATGTAGCGCAAGTAGAGTAGGAGTGTTAGGATACGAGAGCTGAGGAAGCATTGTTATAAGTCAGTCATAAAAATGTTGGCATACTGTGGGGCCATGCGGGTACCCATAGCAGTGCCACTGACTTGAAGGTATATATTGTCCCCAAATGCTCCTTGTGGAGCCTGTCAGCCTGTAGGCTGGGCCCCTGACTGCTTCAGCGAACCAGCTACCATCTGACACTATCAAGTATGCAAAATGAGTTGACATCCTAGATTAAACAAAATGTTACGGTCCTTTCCTGCTCACTTTCAAATCAACAGGAGTGTTGCCGGTCATCTTCAGAGAGCAAGGCCCCTAATTAACAGACTGTATCTTGGTCACCCATTTCATAAGGGCAACATGATTTCAAAAGGCACTCCAAAGTACTTTTATAGTCTTCCTCCTTATATACCCTTTCTATACAGTCAGATAGTTCTTTAAGCCAAACACCATCAGCAACTCCACAGGCAGCTTACAATCCTTTTGAGAAGGTTAAAAGTTCCACAGCAATAACCTCAACATTAGCCACAGCCTTTCAAAAGTACTCAAATAGTCCTGGTTTCAGAGTGGCAGCCGTGTTAGTCTGTATCAGAAAAAACAACGAGGAGTCCTTGTGGCACTTTAGAGACGAACAAATGTATTTAGTCTCTAAGGTGCCACAAGGACTTCTCGTTGTTTTTTCAAATAGTACTAGTTCTCCTTGGTGACAGATACATAAAGTGAGGCCCAAATCGGTGTGCACCTTACTCAGTGTTTGCACCTTTGCTCAATGTAGAGGCACAGATTCCCACTGCGCACAGCAAATCCCAAGGTTGCTCGCCTGCATACCTATTTTGTGCACAAAACCCAATTTACAACTGCAAAGTGCATTTTCAGTTGCCTCTGAATGGCTTTATTTCCTTACTGACCTTCCTGCCTGGTGCTAAGTTAAGTGCAGCATAACCCGCCTTACTCCCTCTGGGCTATAACTGCAAAGCCACAACCATTAATGGATACTGGGAAATGGTTGGAAAATAGCCTAGAACTAAGACAGCAAAGTTGATTAAACAGCAATAACAATAGGTGTTTCTTCAAAGTGTCTAAAGCTGCTCTGTCAACCCTGAATCAGCAACTATAGATTAGAATTTTACCATTTGTGCTGCTCAGCAGAGTGAGGAAGTTATTTTGGACAGAATGTGTCAGTCTCCTAAATTAATTAGAGTCAGTTCAATGGCCCATAACCAGGGTATTTTCTACAGTCATTGTCAATTGACTTCGTTCTAATTCACACAGGGGCACACTCCATCTTGACTTCCTCTTTCACTTCAGTGGGGTTTCCTTATCATGTTAACAAAGGCATCATTTGGCCTACTGAATTTGCGCATCCTGAACCTGATTCTTCAGTCACCAGTTTTACATGTTGATATAAAATTGGTGCAAGGTAATGCAGGATCAGACCTGCCAATACCTTATGAAAATATCTTTTTAAACATGGTCTTTACAAATAATTTTGCTCATATTTTCTATTCTCCGGGTGCTCCCATCCTTACACAGAGGATGGGGAGCAGGTTATTTGTTCATGCTTGTGGTCTCAAGATGGGCTGAGGTGGGAGGGAAAGCTAGATTCCCAACATCCCCAGCATAAGTGGCTCTTTCCCTCTCATAATGTTGCTGTCCCCTTTCTAACTGTAGTGATATGTCCCAAGGAGCTGATTAGAGAGTTCGGTTTTCACATGTTCTCCCACAGACGGCAGTGATCCCCGGTGCTGAAACCAGGAAGATGGCCAGCACACCCTATTGCATTATGGGTAAAAAAAATTAAAGTACCTGACACAGTCAAATGGGCTTTTGAAAATATCACCCTATGTGAAATAACAAGGATATACAATAGTATGACGACGACGACGACGACATGGATTTACATTCCTTACCAGAGCTCAGATTATATATTTTAAAGTTTCTGTTCAACTTTTGTTTATAAAATATAAGAGCTAAAATAAAAGTTTTATTACTGGAACTATGTGTAGAAATAGTTTAAGCGGTTTACTTTAAAATTAACGAGCCAGTTGTTTACGGAAAGTAATGGTGACATCATGAGGGAAAATAAAATGTAACTTTATAAAGCCCTGACAAATACAATTAAGCTTTTACAGACAAAGGTGTATTCACATTTGTAAGCTGGTACCGACAATGCAGATAGAAAAAGTGTGCCGAGGTACACAAGCAGCCACTACTTCACAGAGACCAAAATAGTTTGGCACATCTCCATATTTTAAAGTTAAAGCTGTCAACTGTCCATAAAACAACAAGGAGGTGGGGGCGGGGGGGAAATCAGTGACATCTAACAAACAAAAAATAAGGCTTTACGTTTTTCCATGGTTATTCAGACCTTGCAATAGTCCTTTTATAAGATGAATGAATATCAAAAAATGAGACAAATAAAAAGGCACTGCTTGGTAATATCCACCATTGCGAACAAAGATTTTTTTAAAAACCCAACATATTTATTAGTTCCAGCAAGACTAAAGCTGAATTCTAAGATGAACTGAAACAACTGGTTTGACAATGACACAGCAATCTTGATAAAACAGGAATCTATAGTCTGAGTCATTATTGGCTAATTACAATGAATGCACCTTCAAGGGAGCTCTCAAAAATAGCAGATAACATTCCTGCACCTTTGAAAAATAAAAGAATGAAGGAAGCACTAAAGTACCAAAAAAGAAGATGCTCGTTAGTTGTTAGTTATGCAAATGCTTAATTCCCACACTAATCTACAAGAGAACTAAGTAGCACTCTGTTTGCCACCCTAGAAATATGGGATTTTGTTTGGGGGTGACAGAAGAATAAAAAGTTTAGTGATGGGATCAAAACACACAGTTCCCGTTCTTTTGCTGCCTGAACATCTCTTCAAAAGGCCCTTATGAAGACAGACAAGGAGAAGGAGGAGGAGGAACACAGACAGGAGACATGTTTCATGGTGTCATTATTGAGAACAGGGTACACAAGACAACCACACTAAGCTCCATTCCTTATCTTCAGCTATCAAAAGTGTGTGTGTGGATTAAGTAAATATATAGCCCTTCATCTGATGTGTCTACAAGGGAGCTTTAATTTTCCATAGCAAATATCACCGGAATAACTCAAGATATTAATTTGTGTTGTGCAGGTTATTGATGGCCTACCCTAGCCACTCTGAATGATGAAAAGAATGGTAAGGATGACAGAGGATAGCCAGCTATAAACTCTAAGAGGAAGCAGAAAATTTAAGGAATGAAAGTCACCTTAATAGATTGTCAAGTCTTTTGTGAAGTTGAGGAGATTAGTGTGATGTAAACTTAAGGCCTGGGGGGCCCAATTTCAAACCAGTACATCTTAGTGTCCTGATTTGGGTATCTAGCTTAGCCACACAGGTTTCAAAATTGCACCCACAGTATTCAACATTGGTCGGTGAGAAGAAACGTTAGAAACAAGCTGGTAAAAACTGAACACTGTCAGAATACATCATTCTCAAGTCCGTGCAACTTCCCTTTGGATGTATTTTTCACTCTTTTGTTCTGTTAGATGGGTAGAGGGAGAAGGGAAGAGAGAATCCTATTCTTTACCTTCCTCACAGATCAATGCTTTGTTTCTCCTGGCTCTATAAAGGAGGACAGACACAAAGAGAAATAGGCAAGAGGAAAGGATGAGAAACAAAGGGCAGAAATAGCAGTCTTAAAGAGAAATGTATTCTAGGGTAATTGATGAATTTGTGTATTGATTAATTTCTTAGACCATAGTCTAAGAATATGGGTTCAGTCTCCCAAATGGCCACAGCATCAGGATGACTATTACTGAACCCATGAGAAACAATTACAATTTGTCACGTCCCTTTATTAACAAATCCACTAAGCAAATAAACAATCCTACAAACACTTAAATACAAACAACAGATAGAGAGTGTTTGACAAGCGTGTAATTCTCACTCATCACTCACCTCTCCTGTTGGGGAACCCTGAAGTGTCAGTCATTATCTTCATCATCCTCATCACCCATGGGTGTCATCCTGGCATCTGTCAAGGCATGCAGGCCAGGATACAACTTTTATAATGGGATATGCTGACACCCACTGGGGTTCCTACATTATTATTAATTTATTATTATTATTAAGGTTTCAACCCAATTTCCCTATTTGAACTTCTACATCCCACTACTTTTGGATGCCCCATTTTTCATAGGTTAACTTGTTGGTTCCCCTTTATACTCATTAACATTTACATTAATCACCATAACAACTTGTTGTTAGCACACTGCTGATACCCTATGTCTGTAAACTCCTCAAAACACTCTAATTGGCTTTAACTGGCACACTGCAGTATGTACCAAATATCAGCAGTTTGACACACTTAACGGAGCATTCTATTTTATGACATCCTGCGATATCCCATTGCTATCTTGTGACAACCTATGATCTAGGGTCACTTACTGGTTAGTTGCTTATGTCAAGTCTTTCTTTAGGCCTGACGCCTCGTTTGGCGAAGTTAAATATCTTACAGGCCTGAGGACTATAGGCCCCGTGTTACAACATTAATACATTTCACCTCTATCTCCTAAATATACCGGATATCTTATATCCTATGCTACAATATTTTTCCCCTATGTGACACTGAATGCAAAGAGGTATTGAAGAAATAACTGTCATAATTTAAGGCCAGAAAGGACCACCAGATTATGTAGTCGGACTTCCTGTATAACACAGGCCACAAACACCACACTTAGTATGGGCCAGCTTCTGATGCCCTTATTCATGCTGAGATGTATCTTATTCCACAGTGGCACCCCTGTAATCACACCCTACACACTACTGCAATGATATTGGTACAAAATATGCCTTGAGGTATTATTTGAAGACTGACAACATGCAGATTGTGAATATGATTGTAAAATATATGTGTTAACATATGTTGAGTTATGAATTCCCTCTGTATGGTGTTACTAGAACCTGTTTAAAACCATACAGCCTAGCCTAGGTAAAGGTGATGAACTGGTCTGTCCTAGGCAAACGAATGTGGGTTTACCTCAGTTTACATATTATCAGTAAACAAAGCCGTCCAGCTAAACTAACAGGAGTGATTCTGAACTTGAGACAGAGAAAATTAAAATGGCTCCTGCACCCCAGACACATACAGGGAGGACTGAATCCCCTGGAGGTCCTCCTGACTTGTAATATATCCCCAATAGGTAGGTTTTTGTAAGGGGGAGAGAGGGAGACACTCCATCTTTATTCTTCACATCAGGAGGCAAAGGAACCAAGTGATTTGGTCTCTCTGATGGAGCCTGGGCAGGCAGTTAACTCAAGGCTGAAAAGGAGACTGCAGGTGAGAGAAGTCTTGAACAAAGACTATCTTGCTAGATTGAGTTTTAGCCTTTAAGGTGTGTGATTTCACTTGTATTTGCTTGTAATCATTTCTACCTGTATTCCTGCTACTTGGTATCACTTAACTTATGTTCTTTTGTTAATAAACTTGTTTTATTTTTACTATAAATTGACCAGTGCTGTGTTTGAAGAGAAGGATGTGTTTTGCCCCAGTTAATAAGCTGTAATGTACTGACTCTTTAAAAGAACCACAAACAATGTTCCCTCTAATTTTTGACAGGCCATGTGCACACAAAATTTCTTCTATGCAACTTCTTGTGCTTCTGTGCAAATTTTTCTGTGTGCGGTGTTTCGCCGTGTGCACAGGGTTTAGGATCTGTGTGCGCGTGCACATGCGCACAGCTTAGAGGGAACAGTGACCACAAACTTAATATCTTCTGTGAATGCACAGTGGTAGGGGCTGTGCATGGCAGAGAAACATCTCTGAGGAGCTCGGACGCTGGATTGTTACTTGCTGGGTGAGGTTTGGGCTGGGAGAGCCTTGATGAGTTTGCTGGTGAGGAAGACAGGGTGGTGTGACAGAGAGCTGAAAACACAGTCTAATCACCAGCAGAGCTTACTGTGTTGAGGCAGAGGGGTAACCATGGCTCTGAGTGTCCCTAGCAGGTTACATAAGGCTATCAATCTTTTAATTGCTATCTAAGACCTATTCTATCCTTGATCTGTGTGTAAGCCTCCCATTGACATGAGTGGGAGTTCCATCTCCACAGAAGGGAAGGCAGAATTTAATCCTAAATGTACATTTGAGCCCTCTAACCCTAACTATAAAAAGGGGATTTGACCCTGTCCACAGAATGAGTTTGACAGCAGTGTCATCTGGATTTGGTACAAAAGGCTTAAATTAACTACTTTTCCCATCATTTCACCTTTAATTTGAAACATACACAGGCATTTTTCTTGCTCTATATTTATCTGAAATGAACAGTGAATTGTCTTTGAATTGTTTTGGAAACCTCCTTTTACATTCAAGTTGCAATATGTGTAGCAGCTTTGGATTAGAAATTAAGTGCTTTGCAAAAACCAAATTGCATATGGAAATATCTAGGTATATTTCTTCCATGCAAGAGCAACAAACAAGAAGGGGGCCTGGCTATAGTTTCCAATCAAGACATACAAAACACAAAACAAATGTAAGTCTGCAGGAAAGGTTAACTTGCTATTTCCAAGCTTTTCAACCTGGGAGAAAACTCATTTCTTTAAAAAGTACATTGGTCAGGAAGAACGACAATATTTTTTGTGGTTTACTCACAGCCTCCACAGTGTTAATGGAAAATGTTCTATTGAAAGCAGATCAGAGCCACACATCATCTATGGCTGCTGAACTGTTAGTAATAATAAAGGAGATTCACGGCTGTGAATATTCCTTTGTCCTATTCCACACAGGGCTTATATTTGCATGAATCCATAAAGTATTACATAAGAATACAGACACTGTCAGATCTCCCCCATGCATAAAACAGTGGGAAATGGAAGCACAGCACTTAACTTACTTTTATGACGAATGCATTTCACTCAGCTGCCCTGTCTTTATTTTGATTACTAGCTTTATTGCTGCAGCAGTATCATACGGATCTTAGTCATTGTTTCACTCAAAGCATCTGTGAAACGGGAAGGCTTGTGGAACTCTTTTCCCAGACATACTGAAGGGCAGTATAAAGCTTATTGGGCAGCAGCCTGGGGGAACTGAACTTCACCCCTTCAGTTTTACCATGTGATTACAAATTCCCAGATACAGGTTCACAGTCTAAGCTGCCTTTACATGAGAGTCATTAAGAGTTTGTGAAAGTACTTTTGCATTTTCAAGACATTTTCTATTCAAAAGGGACTGCTCTATACAGCTGACAGTATAGATTTTCTGTCGGTTATATTCCATTCAATTAAAAGGGGTAAATGGGAATCAGGACTGGACTAAAATAGATGAATTCAGTTTACTCATCTACTTTAAGGTCAATGTAATGGCCTATCTTCTTGGCACATCAGTGCTGTTGTCCCTGCCTATTGTGTAGTAATTTGGGAAAGAAATACCAGCAAGTTGATGGGCATGTAGCACTTGGGCTGGGGGTGGAACGGGAGGGGCAGGAAGGGAAGACAAATACTTTTCCCACAAATTTTCTTCCATTAAGAGTTCTGATATAATCTGAAGTATTCCACTAAACTCGTGGAAAACACATTTAATTCTTCTGTCCAGCTATAATTTTCAAATATTAATTTTGTCTAAAAGGTAAGAGGTGGTAAAGTTCAGTGGTTAGTGCATCAAAATGGGAATTAAGACACTCCGCTGTATTCCCAAGATCTGCCTCTGACTTGTGCAACCTTGGACTGAAGGTCACTCAGGGCTCAGTTCTACATAATCATTGCCATTCACTTCTGTGCTCCAGTTTGTTCACCTGTAATGACGACTCCCCACCTTGTAAAGTACTTTGAGAGCTACATGGGAAAAAAGGGTTATGAAGTGCAGCGTTTATTATTTTTTAATCATAGTTATACTTAAAACTGAGCTTCTGTTCCTTTGGTTTTTAGCCAGACCTGTATTAATGCAGTAGCCCTTTTGTTTCTCGAAGACTGCACAAAATATCCAAAGGGTCTATATCCAAATCTACCTCATATTTACAGCTAATGAGATTAACTGAAGTATTATATTACAAGGGCCTTCAGCTACAATAAATTGTTTTCTTAATTATTTCACTCCAACATGGGAACAAAGTGAAATATCACATGCAATTTTTTCTTCAGGTCAAAACATCCTTAACTGACTGACCAATCTGCAACTTCTAACTTTTTAATAACTCTTTAGGAGAGATGGGGCTGGGTTGTACCTGACCCAAGACTGAAGAGGAGTCCGTCTCCCCCCAGCTTTGTGCATGTCAAGCAAGGATAAGGAGCAATCAAAATTCCTGAACCTAAGGGGCACAAGAACTGCTTCCCCCATACACCCCTGTGGCATGCATCACCTTAAAAGGGGGGAGTGAGGGGACAGGATGAAACAAGGCCATGGCCCCACCTGTGACTGTACACTGTGCATGCAGCAGGTGAGGTCTGTTGGTGGGAGAGCAGAGCACACCAACCAAAAGAACATTGAGAATAGTTACCAGTGGTACAGAGTCATGCTGCAAGAGCATATCAAGTGGGGTCCCACATGGATCAATTCTGTTCAATATCCTCATCAATTATTTAGATAGTGGCATAGAAAGGACACTTTAAAAGTGTGTGGACAATACCAAGCTAGGAGAGGCTGCAAGTGCTTTGAAGGATAGGATTAAAATTCAAAAAGATCCGGCCAAACTGGAGAAATGGTCTGAAGTAAATAGAATGAAATTCAATAAGGACAAATGTAAAGTATTCCATTTAGGAAGGAACAATCAGTTGCACACATACAAAATGGGAAAGGACTGCCTAGGAACGAGTACTGCGGAAAGGGATCTGGGGGTCATAGTGAATCCCAAGCTAAATATGAGTCACTGTGGTAATACTGTTGCAAAATATATAAATATATAATTAAAACCAAAAACCACCAAACATCATTCTGGGATATATTAGCAGGAGCATTTAAGCAATACACGAGAAATAATTATTCCGCTCTACTCCACCCTGATTAGACCTCAACAAGAGTATTCTGTCCAGTTTTGGGCACCACATTTCAGGAAAGATGGGGACAAATTGGAGAAAGTCCAGAGAAGAGAAACAGAAATGATTTAAGGTCTAGAAAACATGACCTATGAGGGAAGATGGAAAAAATTGGGTTTGTTTAGTGTGGCAAAGGGAAGACAGGGGACATAACAGTTTTCAAGTACATACAAGGAGGAAGGGGGAAATATTTCACTTTTCAGGAGTTCAGGGTGTTTTTACCCCAAACAATCAAAAATTTTGCATGAAAAGACTCTTTTTGTAGAGTCAAAAACCCAGTTTTCCATTTAAAAAAAAAATTTTAAAAATGTTTAATCAGCCCTCAGTCAGCAAGCATTGTCAGCTTTACAGCTGATCAGTTTTCATACCATGGTTAGACAATGTTTCCCACACCAATGTGTAACCTCAGAAAACATCCCCCACACACATCACACGTACTGAATGCTGTTAGCATTGCATCTGTTTTTAAATGAATGGTGTACATCCTACCATATGCCTATTATAGCTCCAAACATATTTTAAAAACCATCTAAACCCAGAACAGAATGGAGTGAATTCACATTATGCTTAGGAGGTATTACACACAAAAGGGTCAATTTAAAATGCCTACTGATGAGCCACCAACATGGTATTCAGAGCCAGATGAGCTGTAGGCTGAGATTTGGAGTTGACAGCACAGAAATCTCACACAGTTCTCATGCAATCAAGTTAAACTGAAAAGATTTCTATCAGCCAGAGTTTAAGAACATGCAGGAAGACTTCTTATGAGACTCACTGTACCCAAACTGGTACTAGAAACTAGCTCTGTAGCAGTGTGACAGGATGCCTCTATGGAGCCACCGTGTTGGCAGGTACTTGACCCCTGCTGGGAGACTCTATTTGATTCATGCTGGTTCATTGTGGGCACGGCTCTCTACTTATATCCTCCATAAAAGGAGATAGGAGTAGCCCTGGGGGCTGAGGGACCCAATACAGAGATGTGGTACAGAAGGAACCCTAAAAGTCACCAGGCCTGGGAAAGAATCAGTTATTGATATTAGTTTCTCAGTTGATAAAGAGCCAAATCCAAGGAACGGGGTAAGTCTGACCTTCTACAATCTGCTCAGATTTTCTTTGGAGCTGGACAGGAATGCCACCTGCTCCTAAGGTCTTTCTGGTTTCGAATTCAGTTCAGAATGAGACAGCAGAAGTTGGGGTTTAGATCCAAGATTTGAATCTCAAAGGTCCTTCCCCCTGCCCTCCCCCCAAAAAGAAATGCCAAGAGATTTAGATTTGAGGTTCCAGTTTTAGACCCTCTCTGTTCCTAAGTAAAGATCACCTTCCATTAAAAAGCTCAGACAATAATTATTTTTATTACTTCTGACAATTTAATATTTTACATCACATTAATTTCAAACTGCTAATTGGCAAGTTTCCTGAAACCTTGTAGTTCACACAAATCACTTCCTATAATCTCTTAATTCTCAGACTGCATCTGATTTAATCAGGTGCATTTTATTGTTCCAAATAAACAAATCTGATTTTGTGATAGAGGCATCCTAGTAAGATATTTATCATGTTTGTAGCTTAGCAAATTAGAGTGGTATAGATCAAATGACTAAGAATATTATTTGGAATTGTAAAACGTTAATGCCAGCACAGCCCAAATATGAGCTGTTCTACTTAGATTATCAAGTACTTTTCAAGAACACACTAATACTCGGTTCTTACAAAGCTTCGCAGTCCTACGATTAACATTAAAATGAGCTATTCTGTTGCTAAAATCTCATAATTTACTGGGTCTGACAACCTTTACTGTTTGTAATATAGCAAAGCTTTCAAGCAGAAGGGTATATTTATGCATTACTTCTTACATTGATTGGATGCTGCTAGTGTATGTGCCCGCTTCAGTAGAATTCCAACAATTTTTCTGTTTGAGCTCTATGTTAATCACAACACATCTAGCTTGTCATAGGCAGGACCCTTAATACCACTGGATTTCAAAGCTGCTTGCTACAAATCCTCCACAATCAAGCAGTGTTCATTATTAATACCTTTAATCTGACCTCAGACATAAAATCTAGTGCAGTGTAATTTCACCAAAAGAGATTGAACAATAATCACTAGCCATCGATGATGGATTATTTTCGTTGCATCTTATTTACTATGAGCAAGATACCAGAGGAAGAGAGAGTGCACGTGCATATGTGGTTTGTATGGGCACTGGAGATGTGAATCTGTTTGTGTTTCAACAGTCCTGATTTTTGGATTAATATCAGTTGGGAAAAGGCAGCATTTTGTGGAAAGGGGAAAATAGTCTCCCCTTAAGGGAATGAAATGTTAGCAATTTTTGCTGTGATCTTCTGAACAAAACTAGTGTTCTAATTTGCATATCATGTGCAAGTAAATAAACATAATTTCATGCATTGTCGCTTATTCATTTTGCCTATGAATATTTTATTGCAAGTCTAAGAGCTTTGGATATTTAGGGAAGATAAAGAACAGTAGTTTATATTCTCCTTCAGCATAATGACAATCATCGTTCTGAGGCATTATCTATCCCTTCAGTTTCAGTTTAACCCAAACTATTATTTTAGCTGCCAAACAACTAGGAGATGACAATGACTTAAACTGCTTATTTAAATTAATTCTCTTTCCAGAGGTTAGTGCGGTCTGTCCCTTCCCCATCCCCTTTTTGACGTCAGACTTTGAGCATGATTTATTCTCTCACCTACAAAAGTGTAATTCTTTAGTCCTAACTTAAGAGAGAGATGAATCAGGGTAGCCGATGGGTCTTTTACCCTTGGCAAGATAGGGAAACTGCCTCTCTAGCATGCAAATACTGTGCTGGTGGACTGGGCAGAGGAAAGCAATTTGTGATTCAACGGCCATGAAGGCAGTTCAGCAGCGTGTTGGGGGGCGCGGAGAGCATGACAAGGCACTGAAGATGTCCTTGTCACCCACTGCAGCTAAGAAAATCTCCAGCCGTAACGATTCTTCATGCCTGAAATCTGGCTTCCGCAGCCAAGAGCATGGGACTGCCCCTGGCAACGGCTTTCTCACTTCAAAATTTCCCACACAGGGTTTCTTGCAACTCTCGTCCCATTAACATAATTTTATCCCATCTCATTGTCATCAACGTTATATCATTAATCCAAGTCCTGCGGCAGTGGTGGCGTGGCAAAGTAACTGGTGGAGATGACCACTCGCAGTTGTAGCCACAATCCTGCACATAGGTGGCCTTGGAACTAGCGGCTGTTCAGCTCCATCCCCGGGGCAGCGGAGAAGTTCGGCAACATCCCAAGTGACTGAGCAGCCCTTTTCAGGATAGCATTGCTCACCCTTGTTAAGGGAAGGGGCTAGAAAAGGTGTCCTAAACATTGCCTGCCCCAGAACATCTGGCCAGACTACCACGGCCGGCAGATCGTCCTACAGCAGTTGAAAAACCAAGAAGAAGAGACTCATTCTAAGAGCATGGAATGTCCACACCCTTACGGATGGAGGCGATGCACAAAGGCCTGAGAGAAGAACAGCTCTCATCTCCAGAGAACTTGCCCGCTACAATACTGATATTGCAGCACTGAGGGAGACTAGACTGGCCAGAGAAGGTTCTATCAGTGAGCTAGGAGGTGATTACACTTCCTTTTGGAAAGGAAAAGCAGAGGATTAAGACAGGATCCATGGAATTGGATTTGCAATAACAACCTCTCTCCTAAGCAACTCATTGACCTCCCTGTTGGCCTGAATGAATGGCTCATGAAACTTCAATTTCCCCTGAATCCTCTACGGCATGTCACTCTCATCTCACAAGCGTCCCAAACCTAATAGAACAGCCTTCAACATAGCAAAGCTCAAGCATGCCAACTATCAGGTGCGGTTTCAGAAAGCACTTGATGACAAGCTTTTTTCATGTCCACCAGTCACTGGCAACCCAACAGAAAAATGACACCAGTTCAAACATGTGATTATTGACACCACTAAATGAGTGCTAGGCCCAAAGAAAAGCGTACACCAGGACTGATTTGATGAGAACAACAAGGATATTTCCAAACTCCTAAGTAACAAACAAAGCATTTGTTGACTGGCAGAATGAACTCACTTCCATCTTGTAGGTTTAAGTACCTACAGAGCTAGGCCCAGTCTGAACTGAGGAGAATGCAAGATGAGCGCTGGGAAAGGAAGGCTGCAGAAGTTCAGCATTATGCAGATACAAACAGCACAAAGATGTTCTTTGACTCTCTCAAAGCAGTCTACGGTCATCTAAAACTGGCACAACCCCCTTGAATTCGGCAGATGGCACAACCCTGATGAAAGACAGAGGAAATCATACAGAGATGTGCTAAATGCTTCAATAGACAGTCGATCAGCATGTCCTTAATCATTTACCTGAAACTCAAAAAAAGAGGCTCTCAACCTCCCTGCATCAGTTGAGGAAGTTCTGAAAGCCATCAAACAACTTAAAACCTCCAGAAAGGATGGTATTCCAGCAGGACTGAATTAAGTAGCAGGTCCCAAGGCCATAGAGATGTTTCATGACATCTTGAGTAGCATGTGAGAATTAAGTCTTGTGGCATTTCTTCTAATATGCTATTATTGTATCACTGTTCAAAAACAAAGGCAGCAAAACTGACTGCGGAAACTACAGAGGCATTGCTCTCCTCTGTACCGCAGGGAAAATACTAGCTCACATTCTACTGAACAGACTCATTGCAAACATATCTGAGGAGAATCTTCCAGAAGCACACTGGAGTTTCAGACCAGGTCATAGTACTATGGCCATGATCTTTGTCGTAAGGGAGGTCCAGGAAAGATCTTTAGAGCAGAACATGGACCTGTATGCAGTTTTCATCCATTTGGCCAAAGCTTTTGATACAGTCAGAAAAAGAGTCTATGGGCTATTCTGCATAAAGTGGGCTGCCCAAGAAGGTTCATACAAATCATCGGTCTGTTCCATGACCATATGACAGTGCAAGTGCTTGCCAGTGGTGACTTTTCTGACGCGTTTGAAATCTCGAATGGAGTGAAGCAAGGCTGTGTACTTGCTCCAGTGCTTTTTAACTTGTTCTTAGCCGGTGTCCTAAGCCATGCCACAAGAGACTTGGATCAGGGGATATACATCCGCTACTGACTCGATGGCTCCTTCTTTGATCTTCAAAGACTCAATACTAAGACCAAGAAGCTGGAGATACTTCTCGTCAAGGCACTTTTTGCAGATGACTGCACCTTGATGGCCCATAGACATGACCACCTTCAGGTCATCGATAGATTTTCTGAAGTATCCCAGATCGTTGGCCTTACCATCAGTCTTGGGAAGACCGAGGTCTTGTTCCAACCAGCACCTCATTTCAATGCCCCAGTGCCAATGCCCCATCTTCATCAAAGGAACACAATAATGAGCATTCACTGGTAGAACAGAGTGACCAATATTAAGGTCCTTGAAAGAGCAAATACAACCAGTATTGAGGAAATGTTACTGAGAGCACAACGTAGGTGGACTGGACAGGTCATCAAAATGGAAGACTGCTGTGTCACAAAACAGATCTTGTATGGGGAGCCGAGTTAGGGCAAAAGAAAGAAGGGTCATCCATATAAGCGCTTCAAAGATAATCTGAAGAGCAGTCGCCAATGGGCTGGCATCAATCCCAAAGAACCTGAGCAAATGGCTCACTGGTGGTCTCTGACAAGATCAGCATATAACAGGTTCGAGCAAGATCGACAAATTCATCTCCAGGCTGCACATGAAAGGTGCCACAGATCTGCATCAAATCATCATAAATACAGACTTCCCATGCCCTCGGTGTGGCAGACTCTGTGCATCAAGGGTTTGGACTTTGGAGTCATAGGCTTAGCCATACATGAGAACTGCGACAATATCAGCAGCAGCAGCAGCGATGGACTATCAACAAGTTAAGAGAAAGGTGAATCAGCCTCACAGTATCTGTAAGATTGCACTGCTGATTAGGGCATGGTCATTAAAGATTACCTCATGTCAGCTAGCAGCTAGAAAAATGTAATCTGCTCTGTCAAATGGCATGAATTTAGGAACTGCAAGAGAACAAAATTCAAAAAATGTTGACAGTGGAAGTTCAATAAATTATGATCACAAGATAAACCTATGTGGACTTTTTTCTACAAACAAATACTAGTCAGTAAGAATGAACATAATAGAATAGTAGAGAAGTTGGAAATGCTGATACAAAACACGATATAACTATAAAAACCAATGTGAAAGTCATTCCAGCTGATACTCCTAGTTTGTTTCGTTTTCCTCTGAAAGTTAAAGGAAATGCAGATAAAGAACAAACAACAAAAGGAGTTGTGTAAGCTTCTACACATAGCTTTGTCAGGGCACGTCACCCTAGATACGCTTACCTATTCCTGATCCAGTCATGGTAAGTCAATTGTTCAATTATGCCAAATTGACTGTTTGTGTCTTACTGTGGGAAACACCCACTAGACCAGGCTCTCTCAAGCTTCATTGTACCGCAACCCTCTTCTGACAACAAAAATGACTACACGACCCTGGGAAGGGGGACCAGAGCCCAAGCTCCTCCACCCCAGGCAGGGGGGGCCAAAGCCGAAGACCGAGCCCCGCCCCCCCGGGGGGTGAAGCTGAAGCTTGAGCGCTTCAGCCCTGAGCGGATGGGAGCTGTAACCTGAGCCTCACTGCCCAGGGCTGAAGTTCTCAGGCTTTGGCCTCAGCCCTGGGTGGTGAGGCTCAGACTTTTGGCTTCAGCCCCAGGCTCCAGCAAGTCTAACACCAACCCTGGCAATCCCATTAAAACAGGGTTACGACCCACTTTGGGGTCCCAACCTACAGTTTGAGAACCACTGCACTAGACAATTGTAGTGATCTAGCTTGGGAGATTTGGGTTGAAATCTATCATTGTTACATGTTGATCTTAACTTTAACTGGCTTTAAATTTACAGTCTGAGTTCCACAGAAGATCTTCCAGCTAAATCTGCTCAGGCAATAGGCCCTGGTCCAAGACAGAGGCTTGAGGCACTACCACAATACAAATTATAAAAACCACCCTGTAAGCAACATCTCCCAGTGGGCCCTTCTGACTTCCTGTTCTGCACCAGACAGCCCCGGATTCTCCAGTAGAGCAGAATTTGTGAGCAGCTTGTACTACTGTACCCAACTGGAGGGAGTTTTTTTCCAAACACCCCTTGAAACAAGCCCTTAGAAGATGCCCCAAAATGACTCATTTGGTTATTTATTCATTTTCTTAATACAAGGAAATGTTTGGACATCCAAGACTCTGTGTGTTTTATTTAAATCATAAATCAAACAAACTACAGCACAGGCAAAATAGGGATTTTATTTCCTGGTAATTATCTTTTACACCTCTGAATTCAACTGCAGTGAATGAAATAAAAGTCGATGCAGGTAGAGGGACCAGGAATCGCTGACTTAACTCATTTTCATGACAAAAGAGCTTTCAAGCAGATGAGCAAGAAAAAGCACAATGTTGGGATTATCAAAAATAATAAAAAAAGTCAGGTTTTTCTATTGCTCAGTTGTACTGAACAGAAAAACAGTGTAATTCAGAACTTTAAATTCCTAGATTTTATCTTAAAGAAAATTCATAATTTTACACAATGTTTTTTCCATTTCTTTGGATATCCCATTGTAATGCTCTTCTTAAACAGAGAAAGACTTATGGACAGATCAGGAAATAAAGGGGGTCTTTTTCATAATTATTGCTTCTTCTGTGTGTCATAACTATACGGAGGACGGGACTGTTATACTTGCCACATGGTAGGAATCGCTCTACTATCAGTGATAATGAATACATGCCATGCAAAACACTATTGAAGATGATAAATTAAACTCTTATTTATCTGAAAAGCAGACAAAGCAGGGACAAAATTTTGTCTGAAGCAAACATACTTGAGTATGTATGCCGAATTGGTCTCTTTGGTTTATGGTCAATTCTATATCACTTTGATGTACTGAAGGCAGCTCAGCTCTTTGTTAAAATTCCACTACTGAAAGGAGCCACAGATGTATCAACATGGGGTTCCCAACTGGTCAGACACACAATACAGACTACTTTCTCCAGACTCTTGCCACCAGCAAGTGCTGTTAATGTGGCCTCAAGTCTACAGCCAGAATTGAGGATCAGATTCTACCCCTTCACGTTTAGTACCTCCAGGATAAAAAGAGAGAGACTGACTGACTCCAGGGCATAGCCAGACAGAGATTCAAGACAGCCAAACCAGAAACAAAAGCAGCTGGAGCAGCTTCATGGACAGAAGAGGGGAGAGGAACCCCAGCCAGGGTAACCCCTCTCCCATTGCAGCCCCAGCCCCAAAACGAGGCAGAAATCCCACTCCCAGGACATATACGACTAACTCACAGTGCATAAAGTTAAGCAGGCACACCACTTTTCACAGGATTGGCCTTGATCTGCATGGCCATTCAATCCCTTTTGAATCCTATCAAGGGCACCAATTAATGCCAACTACAGCTATAGTTCAGGGATATGAACATGTTCCCTAGGAACTAGACAAACCACCATTACATTCCACATAAGACACTAAGCAGCCACCAGAGAATAACTTTCAGACATTATTGACTCACACTGGATCATTGCCCTAATTTAGCAAGGTAATTAAGCCTAATTTTAAGCATGTGAACAGCCCCACTGAGGTCAGGCACATGCTTTAGTACCTTGGTGGATCAGGCTCTTAAAAAGAAAAAGAACATCTACCAAATGAATGATACAACATCCCATTTTCTAGTCCTTGGGACCATCTAGTTCTTGTTTCAGCTGTTTATTTTCCATGGTTTGATTCTTAAGGACTATTAGACTATTTTTACTGTATTTGATATTACCATGCAGCAACATAAGGATTGCTGAGCAAGGCTTATGTATACTTAAGAACCAAAAAGAATTGCCAGGAGATGTTGTGATGGCCAAAAGTGTAACTGGGTTCAAAAAGGAACTAGATACATTCACGGAGGATAGGTTCATCAATAGTTGTTAGACAAGATGGTCGTGGATACAATTCTGTGCTCAGGAACCATAATCCTCCGACTGCCAAAAGCTGGGAGGGAAAGACAGCGGTGGATCATGCCACGATTGCTCTGTTCTCTCCACTCCCCTGGAAGCTCTGTATTGGCCACTGTCAGAGACAGGATACTGGGCCAGATGAGCAATTGGTCTGACCCAGTATGGCATTTCATGTGTTGTTCTTATTAATTTGTATTATGGTAATATCTTGGTGTATGAGTCATGGACCAGGACCCTCTAGTAATAGGTGCTGTGGAAACATGGAACAAGAGTCCCTGCCATGAAGAGCTAACCTTCTAAGTAGTCCTAGAATTCTAAGGAAAGATGGAGACTAGCATATCACCATGATGACGTTTCCAGGCAGCCAGACTGAAGGCTTTTGTCTACTATTGTGTCTACTATTTGGTGGCCAGAAAACATGTATTTTGGAATGATTTGAGTCTTGTTGCATGTCTCCACATTTTCTCTTGGTCCTGGGAAAGGTGTGATCATATGCTGTCTGTTTTTCAAGGGCGATGGTAAAACTAGCACATACACTGACAGACGTTCTCTACTCGCTTCCTTCTTTTATTTTGCCTGTAACATGACCGTACTATACCAGGAACTGCACACTTATTTTCATAATCGTCCAAGGGACAGCAGGTAAAATATTCACACGTTCCTCTCACACACACGGCTCATTGCTTTAGAATCAGTTTTGCTCTGATCAAAAATTCAAAGCAAAAAACTCATATTATGAAAACTGAAGAAAACATTCACATGAATGCCAGTAAAGCAAAACTGCCAAGCTTCCATGCTCTGCATAGTCTCCACGCCTCAGGAGATTCACAAGAGTATCACTATGATGTAAGGGGCTTATTTTGCTGCTTTGATATGATGTGATTGATATGAGATCCTTGTTCATTCATTAACTTTATGGGTACCAATCTGTCTTTACTACATTAAACAAAAAAAAACAAAAAAAAGATTATCTTGCCTCCCCACCCCTAAAAAAAATAAAATAAAAAAATGGGATTTACATATTTTGATAATTGACTTGAAAACTTGTGCTGGAGAGACTGAATTAAAATAATTTTGCATATGCAGATCACAAGTGTGCCTAACTGACAATTTGCAAGCAGAATAAAAAAAAATATATATTCTTTATTAGGAAACTAATTCCTTGTGATTTAGCGAATAGTGGTGGCAATCATCATATATGACTTGTTTAGTGGATAGCTGGTTGCTGACCTAAGACCATCAAAAATATAAATTATTAATGAATCAACTACTTATTGAGAAATTAGCACAAAGGGCTCCAAACAAGTAAGAAAGCATGTCTCTCTCACCCATAGTTTCTCTCAATGTCCCTTTTCTGGCATAAAGGTTTACTTCCGTGTCTATAGTTGTATTTGCTGCCATTTTGGCACATGTATTAATTATTCATTTTTCTAGTAAGAAAATACATAGTAATTGCCATCTACTGTCTATTGATTTTCTTCTATCACTTAAGTGTGGCATTTTTGTGTTCAGCTGTACCTTGAATGTGCATTTATACTGATCTCGATAGCCTATAAATCAGTATGTAAATATAAAAAACTTTCTTTGTACTCCTTTTGTTTAATGTCAGGTTTTAAGTAGTTCTTCCTGCTGTTTTACTGAAATCTAGTAACCATTTGTGTTCAAGAAACAAAAAACATTTAAAAAAATACTGTAAAGAATAGGGACTTGGGGAAAGAAAGAACGAGAAAGAAGATTAAACACCTAACATGCACATAAATAAGACTTAAAATGTGTAGGACTGTACACAGACTAGACACTGTAAGCTAAACCAATGGTATAGATCATTATACCTCATGCTGCAGATATGTAGATTAAGACTTGATTCATGATCTACTTTGACCTTTTGTATAACACAGACCATAGATTTCACCCAGTAATTTCTGCACCTGGCCCAACAACTTTTAGCTGAAGTAGAGCACATCTAGTAGAAAGGTCACTTAGACCAGGAAGCAAAAAATAATTCCCTAGATTGGCCATGTTGCACAACTATCATTACAGGGTTCTCTCAGCTTCCTCTGAGCCATCAGTTATTGGTCACTGCTGAAAGCAGGATACTAGATGAGTTGGCCCTTGTTTTGCTATATGTAGTAAATATAGCATAACACACAGTCTTTATTCAAGGGTGGTAGAACAGGCAGGGGTTCACACAACATCCTGGGAAGATTCTTGCCAAAAAAAAAAAAAAAAAAATCAGTGGGCCAAATTCTTATTTGATGTATTGTGTACTTCCATGAGAGCCAATGGGGGTGTAAGCCAATGGAGAAATTGTTCATATGACTGGAAAATAAATTCTCTTTTTCTAAGTAGTTGAGCAAATAGAAAAAAAGCCCCTCGGCTATTCGACCCATTTGTGTTTAGGTTGCTGCATGTGTACCTGGCCTTTCAGAGTTGAAGCAACATTCTTTCTTTACACTTTAAACCTGGCACTTATACCACCATTTTGGCGGACTATTTTCCAGGTGTTGCAGGCACTAGGCTATGCAATAGCTGTAACTGAGATGTTGAATCTATGCCTGGTGTGAGAGGAGACATGCAGGTCAATGGAAGTGAATTTATTACTAATCTACAAAGCACACAGGCGCTCTTTTTGAACGCTTGTGGCCTGATTGAAAGCCCAGTGCATTCAGTTCACTTCAGCAGGCTTTGGATGAGGCCATTAGTTCACCAATAACCACCCTGGCAGCTTGGAATGCCTTTTTCTAAATCAAGACACCTGCTGACACTGATAATTAAACAATAATATCAAATGTTTGAATGATACAAGACCATTCATGCCTCCTGCTTTACATTGAGTGGTGCAGTGAAGCCATGTTTGCAAACTAACTAGTCAATTAGTATTCTACTAATCTCACACATGATCAGAGCCCTGGTCCTTCAGCTCTAAAAAAAATCCACAGGCCTTTAACACTTAAGCTAAAGGGGAAGTCCCTTACCTGGTAACAAGGTGAGAGAAAACACTAGACTGAGCTTAACAGATCTATGCCAGAGGTCCCAGGTGCTGACACCATGAACAGCCTGGCAAGCGTAAGCAGCAGACTGGTAGCAAGTAGACTGCCAGCCTAGCCCCAGTCCACAACTCACAACATCCTTATAAAGTAGTACAGTGCTGTTATCCCCATTTTACAGATAGGGAGTTGGTGAATAGAGGCACATTAGAGATCATTCACCACGCATGGGTTAAGTAAGTTGGCACAAACTAAATCTTTAAAGCCTGCAGCAGCACAACAGTTGAACATGAATTTCTGAACTTTCTATTCATTCAACTATCATCAAAATGAAGGTGTGTGTGTTGATGTGTTCACTGTCAGAGGACAAGTAAAATAAAGGCAGTCACTGTGAGTGCACATAAAAGACTCATCTTGGGATTTGTGAGAAGTGTACTTGTGATTTACCCTATTTATGCTGAAGGATCATTGATATTTAAATTAGACGCCATAAGACTGAACAACATAAGAAATCACCTCTTTTCAATGCAAATGCTAATCACAATTTGGTATTTATGTTAACGCTATCAACATTATTTCTTTTCAGCAGAAGTTACTTGAATGCATCAGAATAGTGTATTTTCAGGATGTTACATGTGCCTTGCTTAGGAAGGCCAAGTAGGAATCTCTCCATTTAAAGTACTCACATGGCCCCCATTACTCTAATATCTGAGCAGCTCCATTTTTAAAATGATTCATACAACACCCTTATAAAGCAGTGCAGTGCATTTTGCAGATAGAGAATTGAGGAGAGACCTCCCTGAGGACAAACAGCAAATCTGTGGTAGAACAGGGAACTGAAACCAGGTGTCCTGAGTCCCCAGCTAGCATGCTAATCACTGGCCCATTATTCCTCTAAGGGTAAATCTACTTTTGCCAACCTCTAATAAGCCTACCACCAAGTTTTGGGAGGTTCTCCCCTCCCTCTACTGCAAATGTATTTAGTTCCTGGAGGAAGTAACAAATAGAAAACAAAGATGAATGTTTGTTTGTGGATTTGAAGTTCAGATTAATCAAACACATTTTTAGGCACATTATAAAACTTAAATCATGTCTGATTTTCAAATTGTTGTGAAAGGTTTTGGCTACATGGTTCCCATAAACTTTTAAAAAGGGAGGGACTCATCTAAAACCCTACACAATTCTGACATTTCAGGGTTAGGTCATCTGGGGGCTCTATATCCTTAATTTGACTAAAACCTGTTCACTTATAACAGAAAACATGTGTATCAATTTGAAATGGAAAGGCAAAATCTGAGCTGTTTTGATTGCACTCCCTGCTGATTCAAGACACTGGTTGTCAACTTCTGAACCCAATCTCTTGCTCCCGAGAACAATCTCTGCTTTCCCCTAGGATAAGGAAGGGTCTTACACAGCATTGTCAGTGTAGGAGTGTATGGTTAACAGGCTCCCACACAGTCTCTTCCAGGTCTTAAATGAGCTCTCCCAGTAACAATGAATTAAGGCAGCAAAGAGTGCTACAAACTGAAAGAAACCATGGGGAATCAAATTTTCAAAGTGACCTCAATCCAGCCTCCAAATCCAATCTTCCTTCTGGAATGTACGGTTTTGAACGCTCATCTTTTTGCTTGCCTACAAGAAGATCTGCATGCACAGATGGTTTTTGTGCACCCTAATCAGGCAGAAGTCTAAACAAAAATGATTGCAAGTTTTGGGAAATACAAAGAGTGATCATCAGTTTGCAGTTTTGGGAACACTTATTTAAAGGCAGTTTTTGAAAATTGTTCCTTTTACGGCATGCATATAAAAAAAACTAAACAGATAAAGGAGACAAAGTGAAAGTATTTCATAGCTTTGTGTCTATCCATCAGACAATACATGCTATTCAGATAAAAAAAACTTGCATGTCAACACATAACTTGCCCACTGCTCACTCTAAAAATTTTAGAAAGTTTTAAAACATGTAGGATAGAGAGAGAACAGAATTAGCATCAAAGACACAAAGGTCCCAGAGCCTGCTTCTGGTCCTACACCACTAGTGCCCATTCAAAGAAAGCTGGCCACTTGCCAAAATCTAATATTCCCCAGATGCCCTGAGCAGGAAAGCATGGGGATTCAAGGAGCCCCAAGTACAATAAATGTTAAGTAAAAGACAGGGTTTGGCTCTTGGGGGCTGGATTGGGAGACAAGTGAAGAGCTAGGGCTGTATGTACTGCATCCGGCTGAGTCCCCAGACATTCCCAGAACAGACTAGAACCCAAAACACCCTGATTTCTGGTGGGTTCACACTGCTCAGCTATTGCCACTTTGCAAAGGTATGTTTTATGATCTCCTAAACAGCAGCTCTCTCTGTCTGGTCACTTGCCTGTATATATTCTTGCCTGCAGCTCTGCTTCAGGGGATTAAGTCATGTTGCATTGGCGAATAAGAATGGGGCACTCAGACAGCTCTCATCCCAAAGATCAGTTTGGGCCCTGCTCTAAAACAGAATACAAAAAAATTAGACACCGAGCATCTCCTGTTTGGGAATCTCCTGCAATCCTTTTCTGTTTATACTGGCATTGTCATCTTGTCGCTTTAGCTAAAACATGTATATAGCATACCAGTATATAGAACTCAGGGCATCAAACAATGTTACTGTCCTACCACTGAAGAGCTGCTACAAGTTGGTTGCCAGTGACCCAAACGGATTACTGAGTATATCTACACATTCACTGTTAACTTATTTCTTTGAAGTGAAGGCTAAAGTTCAAGCCATAACAACCTAATTATGAAAGACAGCGACACTCTGCCTATTAAGTTAGTCTCTCTTTAAACCTGAGAAAAATAATGAATTCTTATTTAGAATCAATGCCACATCAGAATGAAAAGTGTTGCATATAAGCACTTTCGCCGGTTGCCAGCTTTAATGACACCTTGATTAACACAGCAATCATTGGTAAGGGAGCCAAGCAGCCTCAACTAGCTGTATACAGCGATTGTGTGACTTATGGCTTTATATTTTTAAATTGGCCTCTCCAGCACCATCTGATAAATCAACACACAAGTCATTAAATGGTTCATTATCCCAGAGATATGATTCATTCTCGCTGCCAGAAACACAAGAGATGGTGAGCAACTTAGAAATATTCCACTTGAATCCATACCTGTCCATCAACATAATAGATTAACTGTATAAAAGAGGGCAGTTGAGTGTAGAGGTCAATGAGATGCCTCAATGTGTAGTAATTTTTCTTCAACAGGGCTTGACCCCTTATTAGGAAAAACCACATTCATGTTCTCACTGTCCAAGCTAGTTATCCTGCTGTATAGACTGCGGTCTTTAAAAAAAAAAAAAAAAAAGCCATGATACAGTAGATGCAAAATCTCAGACGCTAAAATCTGCTTATCTCTAGAAGAGGCTTATTATTATTTGCAAACATGTAATGAATGTAATTTTAATACATGCTGTATCTTTACTACAAAAATAAAATATATTTCATGAGCTGTTTGATATCTCCAGAGAAAGCACTAGGTATTTACTCCTTCACCTGAAAAGATGAAAAATCTCAGGATTCCTGAGGAAACTCGAGGTGGCTAAAACATGCTACAAGATAAAGAGAATAATTTAATTATTAAGAAGAAAATAGACATTAGACATAGTTAATAAATGCAAATAGTTCTGGTCATCTACAAACATAGCTACTAAGATGTTTGTCCCCGTAACTCAACCATCATGAAATATGGAACAATTGGCTGTCTCTGCTCATGAAATGCCAAAAACTGAATAGCGTGCCAGGTGTACTCACAATCAGGAGTACAGCGTATCGGCAATCTTGTTCTATGTGAAAGATGTCACAGAACTTGTCTGCCCTCTGCCTTAGTTAATAATTGCTGTTAGTTCCTAAAAGGCTTATTGTTTAAGCAACAAAAAAAAGTCTTGGAGACTACCAGTATGCTAAGAGCAGGTAAAAATCTCTCTCCAGGGAGTTATACCATACTCGTCATGGTAGTTTGAGTGCTTTCAATATAAACGCGCGCACACACAAGATTCCAACTGGTCCACAACTGAAAATTCAATCCCTACTACTCTTTGAAAAAGTAGGAAATCAACTACAGTTTTGAGGTAGAGGCTGGTGAAAGCAGCTTAGCACAGCCAAACTAGCCCATTTGGGCATCAAGTGGTTGGTACCATACTGATAACACTGACACAACTGGTGAGATTTTTGTTCCAGGACAATTATTTACTTCAAAATTGTATATTAGCCAGATTATTCCAAGGATTTGTTTGAGTAACTCAGGAAGCGACAGAAGTATTCCCACATCATTATGGTTTCTTAGTGAAGAAACAGGAAATGTTACTAAGAAACCCATTTCTTTTTACATAAGCACAATCACTGCTACATTGCCATGCCTCGAAGCAAAAGACATTTCAAAATCCTAATACACAGTATGTCATTTTCAATTTGAGGGGAAAACACACCTCTCCTTATGTTTTCAATTAAAGAAACAATAGTGCTAATATATCAACCCCATTCTTTGTCTGATGAAGTTATCAGAGTTCAGATCTATTTCAAATAGATATAGTTGGGCTATTGGGTCTATCCATGGATTTAGGGTTACAGTGGGAATTCCTATATATGAAAACAACATAATATTGATGATTTTACACCCTTCCTTTACACAGAAAGCCACATACAGTCATAGTACCACTCTAATGGCATCCAGAAAGCATAAAGCTTCTTTTGGCCTATTCTGTGGAACAGTAGGAAATGGCTCTGAAAGGGAAGGGAGAATCTTTGTTCAAAGCCACAACGATGCCTTCTTACTATTGCTCAGATCTCCATCTGATTCAGCATAGCCAAAAGACTTAGACTCCTAGACTTTAAAGGTCAGAAGGGACCATTATGATCATCTAGTCTGACCTCCTGCACAATGCAGGCCACAGAATCTCACCCACCCACTCCTGGAATAATCCTCTCACCTATGTCTCAGCTATTGAAGTCCTCAAATCATGGTTTAAAGACTTCAAGATGCAGAGAATCCTCCAGTAAGGAAAGCTCATGTCACCTCCATTACCCAAGCTTTAAAAAAAAATAAATCACAACTGGATTATGCCTTTAGCCTTAACCACAGAAGCAAAAAAGATATATATAGCAACTATCCAGAATTCTAAGAATGTAAATATTCTCTCATTCTTGCTTGACATTAGAACCTCAACAAATCTCGCGTCCCTACAGCACATAAACCAGAAAAGTAATGATGCCTCAAAACATTTTCAATTACCCCTGAATTAAGAGATGTCACCATGCAGGGAGGATAATTCCTACACTGAAAATGTTTTCAGATGTTTAGAGATAGGCCTGGATCTAATCCCAGGTCAAACGCTTCTGAATTTAGGGAAAATGTAAATCCAAACACTGTCATTCCAGTTTTCACAAAACTTGAGGCTCTGGGAGTTTAGCTTTGAAAATCTTGCCAGAGTTTCTAGGAGCTGAAAGTTAGGTGCCTATGTCCCAATTTAGGAACCTAAATAAGGGGGCAGATTATTTTTTTTAAGTGTTGACTACACAAACATTTCCATTGGTATCAGCTGGAGTTGCTGGTTTCTCAGCACATTTAAAACCAGCCCACTTGTTTAGAAATCTAATACAGACATAGGAACTGTGACAATTTGGAAAATCAGTCTATGTAAGAGTTACAAATTCTGGTTGGTATAAAACTGCAGTATAATTGAATGCCTTGAGAGGCCAGGGACTGTGGCTGGATCCTGCCCAGACCCAGAGGAGCTTAGAAGTGTACAGATCCAGTATATAGGTACAAACACAGCTGCGTGGTGAGTGTCCCAACCGGGATTTCAGCCAGGGCTGTGACACACCCCTGACTTTATGCTCCTATTTGTGAAAATCTTGCCTTTTTCCACTGTATCCTATTTGATGTAGAGAGAAACATTATTCATGGTGCTGACAAATACAAAGAGCCATCGTAAGTTCGGGAGGCAGCGGAAAATTCTGTCTGGTTTGAGCCAGACCCGCTAGCCTGCTGCAAACCCAGACCCAGGTCTGAACCACGTCCCCTAACAGCTGTAGGCTTGCCTGGAAGCAGCTTAGGAAGTGTTCTTGCCTTTGACACCCAATGGGGTTCAAACCCTGAATAAATCCATTTTACCCTATAAAGCGTATACAGGGTAAACTCAAATTGTTCGCCCTCTATATCACATATAGAGAGATATGCACAGCTGTTTGCCCCCCTCCAGGTACTAACACGTTCTCCAGGTTACTTAATGAGTAAAAAGTTATTTGAATAAGGACAGAAAGTAGGATTTAAGTGGTTCCAAGTAGTAACAGACAGAACGAAGTGAATTACCAAGTAAAATAAAACAAAACACACAAGTCTATGTCTAATCACATTGAATATAGATAAAAACCTCACCAGTTCCAGTAAGCTTCCTTTTACAGGCTATGGTCCTCCTAGCCTGGGTCCAGCAATCGCTCACACCCCCTATAGTTATTGTCCTTTGTTCTAGTTTCCTTCAGGTATATCCTTGGAGGGGTGGAGAGGCTCTCTCTTTAGCCAACTGAAGACAAAATAGAGGGGTCTCCCAGGGGTTTCAATAGACTCTCTCCTCTGGGTGGACACCTCTCCCTCTGTAGCATCCAGTTACAAAATGGAGTCCTGGGATCACATGGGCAAATCACATGTCCATGCACAACTGAAGTTCCTTACCAACCAAGCCACATTCCTGGCAAAGCTCAGATGTGGATTGGTGTCTCCAAGTTCTATTGTCTGTTAAGTGTTTCTTGATTGGGCTCTTAACCTGCACATTCCTTTCTCCAGACACTGATCAAATGCTCTTACTAAGGCTTTGTAGAAAACAAGCAAATATACAACCAATATTCATAACTTCAGCTACAAAAATGATACATGCATACAAACAGGAGGAAGAGATTCAGTAGATCATAAATTGTACAGAGATATGTTACATGGCACATGTGGCATAAAACATATTCCAGTTATATCATATATACATTTATAAGCATCTCCCCATAATGCCTTATGGGGTACACCGTCACCATTCTGAGTAATAATATTTTTCTATGCCTAATGGTGCTTTCGCTATGATGAAATAAATATTAAACAACTGCATTATTTTCTGATCTCTATCTATTGTTGTTTCCCATTTTAAAAAAAATATATAAACTGCCTCTGGGCAAATTACAAATGAGATTACTGCATTAATAATTGATTTTTACAATCATCACTCACCAAGTTTTTGCATTATACTTTGAACAGTAAATCTGCATGCTGATAAACTTATAGTGTAAATTCTCCCTCCTTAGCTGTTAGGGGGAAAGAAATCTTTTTGGAGTGATTATATTTTTGTTTTACATACAGAATAGTATTACAGAAATAATCACCACAACATTTTCATCTTTCCAGGCCTCTTGCAGGGTGATGACACATGTGAGAGAGATCTGAGTCTATGCCAAATACATCTGTTATAATTTTTATATCTGAAGCAGTGCAGCCTACTCCAAATGTAATTTGCATCCCCGGTTGCTCATTAGCACACCATTGGTAATGAGGTATCCTCGACACTTCTTCTGCATTTGATTTGTTAAAAGGGCAGTAAAGCATGGAGCAGAGATGTGAACTGAACTTCTAATATATCTACACATACTGGGGGGAAATGCCTATTTCTCGGAGGCTAGTTGACCTGATCATTACTATGAGAGATTCAGGCACAGAAAGCTTCAGTAGAGATAAATATTGACGAATATGAGTGAAGAGCATGTCCAGAGGGTGACTACAAATCTTTGCAAGTGAAATATATTAGCAGAACTAGCAAGCAGCTTTTCACCTTGCAAGACTTCTTTCCAGATGCAGATCTCCCCACTTCTGCACAGAAAAATGGCTACACCACACCTTGATGCATGCGACAGAGGCATCCCCATCCATTCCAGAGTCCATAATGGGGTGGGTGAGGTAGGCACAGGATACAGACACACAAAATAGAAATTAGGTGGAAAAGGTAATGCAGCCCCAGAGCATATTTGCTTTTTCATGTAGGCGTTCCCCTTACATCTCTGGATCTTCCAGGTTTGGGAGTGGGCTGGGCCCTGCAGGCTTTTCTGCAGGGGACAAACCCCACAACAGAGGGGATATCTGTGAGGGAAATATGGCAGACTTCTGCCCATAGAGCACTCTTCCATGCATGGGGGCTAAAAGGAAGTAAAATGATTCCTGGTTTCCCCCAAAATCATTCTATTGGGGGAACAGGTTGTCCAGTACATCCTATGAAATAGGACATAGCTCTGCCCCCAAGACAGCAGATCTGCAGGAATCTCTAAGAACCCTAAGGCTTCTGGGCTAGCACTAGTGGGGGGCCTAGCATGCCCAGTCATCCCCATCACTCCTAGCACCTCCCCTAGCCACAGCTCCTCTCAGAACACCTGAAAAAGAGGGGCCCCACAGAAGAGGTAACAGACCCTATGGCTGTATTATCTTTCCGGCCTAATCCGCACAGCCCTGCAACCCAACATGGCTCCACTCAGCCTACTCACTCATAGACTCCTAGACTTTAAGGTCAGAAGGGACCATTATGATCATCTAGTCTGACCTCCTGCACAATGCAGGCCACAGAATCTCACCCACCCACTCCTGGAATAATCCTCTCACCTATGTCTCAGCTATTGAAGTCCTCAAATCATGGTTTAAAGACTTCAAGATGCAGAGAATCCTCCGGTAAGTGACCCGTGCCCCATGCTGCAGAGGAAGGCAAAAAACCTCCAGGGCCTCTGCCAATCTACTCTGGAGGAAAATTCCTTCCCGACCCCAAATATGGCAATCAGCTGAACCCCGAGCATGTGGGCAAGACTCACCAGCCAGACACCCAGGAAAAAGTTCTCTGTAGTAACTTCTAACATCCCATCATTGACCATTGGTCCTATTTACCACTGATGGCAATTAATTGACCTTTGACTAAGATCATGTTATCCCATCAAACCACCCCCATCACTGCCTCTGTATGGATCCCAATCCTCTGGAGAACTGAGAAGTCCCAGAAAGTTGCACATGGCTCCTCCCAATAAGGTGTGGGTGGCTTATACACCCCTTTTCCACATGGGTCAAATGAGAGCCACAATGTGCAATGCCTCCGTGGTGCACCAATCAATAGGGGGGGCACAACCTGGCCCAGTAATTGGTACTCTGTTTTCTAATGAGCAAAAGCCAAACTAGATCTATTTTAAAAAGTCGTGTGTGTGTGTGTGTGTGTGTGTGTGTGTGTGTGTGTGTGTGTCCTTGATAGTTAACTTGCTAGCTGTGCAGCAGCAAAACACGCACCGCAGCACAAACTAGAAACGCCATTAAACACTAGCATGTTGAGGACTTTCTCCATGCTACAATTATTTTATGATAGGGAAAGTTTTGGTTCAAAGCTGCAGGATTGCATCCCTTTTCTAATTATTGCTTTCAATGTACTCTGGAATTCATTGACTGTCTTTGAAATGTGCATGTTCAGAAAGTAAATGGGCATCTAATTTAGCTTTTAATAAAAAGGCCATAAAAGGTCATTTTAAAAAGTAGAAGAAGCTTTTAGGGCAAATGTGGGATCCAACAATTTTTTCATTTAAAATGGCAACTCAGACAGACAATTATATTTTTTCTGTTACCTATTTCACAGAAAATAGACTTGAAGAGCCATTCTGCAGATGTTTTGCTGTGAGAAGAGAGCAACCAATGAGCAAATGGTTGCATGCCATTCCAGCTGCATTTTGAACAGCATCTTTCATTTGACTTTATCATTGTAATATTCAAGACTGCAACAGCACTCTAGTAATTATTCACTACAATACCATCTCATACAGTGCAGTATGTCAAAGAACTCAGAGCCTAAATCATTTAAAAACCTAATGGAGCTCTAATGTTATTACTATTTAGATTCATACAATTTTACCCTGATTATTCATTTTTGTTTCCATTATAGTATCTTTCCCTCACATTAATCTTTCTTGCACATCTCACTAACTGCAGTGCTTTCATATAAGTTAATGATTCCCTCAAATCCATCTTTTCACTTGCATCCTTCAAAAGATGAAAGGTTGACTACTACCTACTTAACAGTCAGATTAACACCCCCGCCCCCCTTCTTCCATTTTCTTTTGGATCTGACAAAAAGCAATTGAGGTTGGGGATGCATAAAAATGAGGATCACAAGAAGATAGTGCTCAACTTTGGAAACCTGAATGGTAATTTCTACTAAGGGCAATGGAAGAGGCTATAGTACCTTATGGAAAAACAAACAAACAGTCTTTTATACAACGGTAGAGAAAATTAAGAATAAGAGGAAGTATACAGCTCAGCCAAGACATGATGCATATCAAAGTGGGCTGTGTCATTACTACCACCTTGATTATTAAATCTCAAATGAAATTTTTTTTTTTAAAAAGGGTCTGCTAAATCATTTGTGTTGCTTGGTTGGTGAACACTCTTATCTGGCCACAGTTTACTGATTTAATGTAGGTTGGGGAAGGAGAGAACACTTAAATAAAGCTACCTCCCACCTGCCTTTAGCAAAAAGATTGATCCTGTCAAAAAAAAGTTTCCTCTTTGATGGCCTCAGACAGAGGCTCGTTCTTCAACTTATTGACCCTAATGCATGAGCTGTGAGGCAGCATGTCAATTGTTCATTTAGGATTATACCTTTGACTGTGCACTCCCAGTTGTCTGCAACTGCTGGAGACTAGATAAATGAATGATCAAAAGGAACAATTTTGCTGCTACCATACTGAACTGGACACTGAGATTCTGAAAGAGGGGATTGCTGTGAGAAAGCTATACTTCCTGCAACTACATTTTTCTTTTTCAAACTGATCCTTGTGTCTGGTGCACTTCATTCACCTTGCTGTGTGTAATTAGACTCTGATATATCTGATCAATATATAGTACGCTGACCAATATGCATCAGCCTGTAGCTTAAGCTACACTATCTCCTCTCACTATCACCAGTTGTGCTTCCATAATTCAACAGTTACTTCCGATTACACCAGTTTGAGAAGAATTCAGCCCTCACTGTGAAACAGTAGTTGCTACACAAGCCTTTTTATTGTTATTTAAACAGAGCTTTACTCTGAAAGTTATCTTTACAACTGGACAAAAAAGGCACACAAAACATTGTATTTTTACACACTATTTGAGAGCTATTCTTTCCCCCATTAGGCAAATACATTTTTCCCTATAAAATACACTGTTTTTCCTGCACTCTGTTTAGCTCAGGGTAAAACACTGATTTTAGAATCGAGCAATGGATCTCAGGTGTCCTGCTTCTCCTAGTGCAATGGCAGTTCCATGCACATCAGAAGAACAGAGGTCTGGAGTCAAAGGATTGAATTCTGATCTCACTAAAACCAGTATAAATAAACCAGGAGCAGCTCCAGGAAAGTCACTGAAGTTACACCAGTGTAATGTCAGGGTGAGATCAGAAATAGGCCCAAGACCTGCCCCACCGAGAGTGAGGAGAAGGAATCTCAAAGCAGAATTTTCTGGCTACGTTAAAAAAAGAAATACGGTGCTATAAAGATTCACGACACATCTTACCTTCTGTGCACTTGGATTGACTGGCAATTCAAAAATTCCACACACTATTTATACCTCCGTTTGGATACCCAGCTGGCACCACTGTGTAGTCAAGATGCACATTTTATTTTTAAGGGTTTTTTCCCTTAGGTAGCGGTTACAGCTAAATAACAAGGAGGAATCCAGCTAGAGATTGGATGGGTGCACGATGAAGACATTTCCAAGAAAGCTTGCTGAGAGACACCCACACATACAGCCTTAAGTACTCCAGCATGGAACTTTCTCTATTGCACCATCCTGGAGAGAAAGAGTCTTTTTTGTTTTCCCAACCACCACCAGTGATGGTAGTTTTTCCTTTTCCTGGCTTTCTGAGGACATATTTCCTCACTTTTAACTAGTCGTGCACAGGGAGAATGTCAGAGAGCAGCAGAATTGCTACTCCCTTGATGTTAACCTCTTCTGTCTGCAGCCACAGCTTTGGAGTCAGCAGCAGCAGGTGGGACTCCGAGGTCTTGCAAGGAACATGGACGCTGCACAACAACAAAGCATTCCTGTAGTGAGTACAAATTCCTGTCCTGCTGCCAGGACTCTGATCCCAGAAATCTCTCTCCAAATGCTTCCTGGGTCCTACTGATAAATCCATTTTTCCTGATTATAGTTATACCAGTACAACTCTTTCTGTGGACATACTTATACCAATATGAAGGTGCCTTATACTGATATAGCTTATTCCCCTCCCGCATGGGAATAAGTTATACCAGGATAAACACTTTCATACCAATACAACTCTGCCCACTCTAGGATGGTATTCCAGTTTATTGACTGTGTGCAGGCAGGACCTAAATATGACAGAGTCTCGACTTTTATAGCTAGATGGAACCGACATACACTAGTATTTCCCTTTAGAACAAAATACAGCTACTACATGGATGCCTTTGGTATTAGAATGCCGACATCTACCCTGGTGCAATAATCTGCACCAGCACGGAAACACTCCATTACAGCAATTTTCTATTGTCCTAGGTCAGTACTGGTTTTATAGAGTTTGCATGCATTCATCAGTGTCACATCAATAAAGTTCCCTGGTCTCTTTGACAAGCATTGATTGCTGTTGAAAATGTTTTTTTCCCCTGATTTCCCTATTGATGTGCATTGCAGAGAAAAGGGGTGATAACTCTGCAAGACATTAGCCTTGATGCAGTATTGGATCTGGCAACAAAGAAACATCTTAACCTTAAGATGGAAAAGAGAGTTTTTTAGAGAGTTTAGTCAGAGCTATTTAAAGGAGCAGGGCTTCTTTCTACAGGCAAATTGCAGAAGGAAGTTTTTCAGGGGCTATAGCACAGTTCTGTGAGTAAGGGCTGGTCTACACTAACCCCCAAATTCGAACTAAGATACACAACTTCAGCTACGTGAATAACGTAGCTGAAGTCGAACTATCTTAGTGCGAATGAAAAAGCACTTACCCGGGGTCCACACGCGGCGCGCAGGCTCCCCCGTTGACTCCGCCTACTCCGTTTGTCGAGCTGGATTACCAGCATCGACGGCGGAGCACTTCCTGGTTCAATTTATCGCGTCTAGACAAGACGCGATAAATCGAACCCAGAACATCGATCCCGCGCCTCTGACCGGACGCGTAAGTATAGACGTACCCTAAGTCTTATGACTGCTTCTTGCAACTCCACATTTTTTATTAGCTCCCTGTACCAATGAAATTGCAGTGGACAACTGTCCACCCTCCCTCTCTACAAGTCGTCACACACACACACACAATTCTCTCTCCTGTAGTCCTTATTACATCATTTCCTCTACCTTCACCCTCAAATGAACACAATGGACCAGGAGTGAAGAGAAAATTCTTGGGGTGGCAGTAAGTGTCCTTCATAAAAGCATCTTACCAACAGGTTCTTCTCCCCAGTCTCTGTGAAGGGGCCAGAGAGTCTTCCTATGGGGAGGGATCGTTTGCTGTGGAAATGGACTAGTGACGGAGGGAAGGCTGCTTCCTTCTTCCCACCCTGTCCACTTCCATCTCCTCAAGACTGCCAACAAATATCTGACAGGTTTTGCATGGACACTGGCCTGAGACCACCAACTCATTTCGCAGAGGGATGCTGAAAAGTCACTGCATAATGGTTAAGAACATAACATAAGAACGGCTTTACTGGATCAGACCAAGATCCATCCAGCCCAGTATCCGGTCTACCGACAGTGGTCAATGCCAGGTTCCCTGGAGTGAACGAACCTAACAGGTAATGATCAAGCGATCTCTCTCCTGCCATCCATCACCTCCCTCTGACAAACAGAGGCTAGGGACACCAGTCCTTACCCATCCTGGTTAATAGCCATTAATGGATTTCATCTCCATGAATTTATCCAGTTCTCTTTTAAACCCGGTTATAGTCCTAGCCTTCACAACCTCCTCAGGAAAGGAGTTCCACAGGTTGACTATGTGCTGTGTGAAGAACTTCCTTTTCTTTGTTTTAAACTTGCTGCCCATTAGTTTCATTTGGTGGCCCCTAGTTCTTATATTATGGGAACAAGTAAATAACTTTTCCTTATTCACTTTCTCCACACCACTCATAAATGTATATACTTCTATCCTATCCCCCTTAGTCTCCTCTTTTCCAAGCTGAAAAGTCCTAGCCTCTTTAATCTCTCCTCATATAGGACCTGTTCCAAACCCCTAATCATTTTAGTTGCCCTTCTCTGAACCTTTTCTAATGCCAGTATATCCTTTTTGAGATGAGGAAACCACATCTGTACGCAGTATTAAAGATGTGGGCGCACCATGGATTTATATAAGGGCAATAAGATATTTTCCATCTTATTCTCTATTCCCTTTTTGAATGATTCCTAACATCCTGTTTGCTTTTTTGACTGCCACTGCACACTGCGTGGATGACTTCAGAGTACTATCCCTGATGACTCTAAGATCTTTTTCCTGATTAGTTGTAGCTAAATTAGACCCCATCATATTGTATGCATCGTTAGGGTTATTTTTTTTCCAATGTGCATTACTTTACATTTATCCACATTAAATTTCATTTGCCATTTTGTTGCCCAATCACTTAGTTTTGAGATCTTTTTGAAGTTTTTCCACAGTCTGCTTTGGTCTTAGCTGTCTTGAGCAGTTTAGTATCATCTGCAAACTTTGCCACCTGTTTACCCCTTCCTCCAGATCATTTATGAATAAGTTGAATAAGATTGGTCCTAGGACTGACCCTTGGGGAACACCACTAGTTACCCCTCTCCATTCTGAAAATTTACCATTTATTCCTACCCTTTGTTGCTTGTGTTTTAACCAGTTCTCAATCCATGAAAGGATCTTCCCTCTTATCCCATGGCAACTTAATTTACATAAGAGCCTTTGCTGAGGGACCTTGTCAAAGGCTTTCTGGAAATCTGAGTACACTATGTCCACTGGATCCCCTTGTCCACATGTTTGTTGACCCCTTCAAACAACTCTAATAGATTAATAAGACATGATTTCCCTTTACAGAAACCATGTTGACTTTTGCCCAACAATTTATGGTTGAGACACACCACCAGGCAACAAAGCATGTGCACTGCTGAAAGGCTCCATCGGATTAATCAAGTGCTGAGCCATCCAGATGCCCAGGTCAGAGTTTGTCTTAAATTTTAGCATACTTAATAGTTGCTGCATTCAGACAAAAGGAAAATAGCTAATGGTGGTATGTGCATGAGTAATGGACAGCATTAGGGTAAAACAATCTTTTATACCGTGGTGGGGGAAATTAAGAACAAAGGAAGGAAGTATACCAGGTAGAAGTGGCATATCATAGTAGACTGGAGCCCCTGAATATGAGATTAAATAAGAAACGCAAGGATAAAAAGATTTCTCACTCCCACAGCTCATACCTCTGGGTCAGATTTGTGCAGCTTGAAGTCTCCTGGGCTGTCAGTCTAGCGCCTTTCACAAGCACTATTTATACAAATATTAAAGTTTACAGTATAGAAAAGAACTCTGTTGGCCAGGAAGAAATGCAGAATTGCAGACAAAGAAAAGGCTTGTAGGTCAAAGTAAAATTTATATACACAGAATTGAAACAGAGGAGAAAACTTAAGTTGAGAAGAATAATTAAAAACCAAGCGATTATAGGAAGCCTGGATGTATAAAATGACAAATCATGACGTGTTCATGCAAATCAGAGCATCCGTGTAATAGAGCCGGTACACTGATACAAGGAATATCAATTACCTCGACATGGGACTGGAATAAGATTTATTTAATAGTTAAGGAAAGGCTAACATTGTTGGAGATTGAACGGTGTTGTTCTCTTACATATCATGTTGGTTGCTCAACAAACAGATACTATTTCAAATGTATCCCTATAAAATGCCTTGGCAATAAGATAAGGTAAGAGTTGCTTAACATCCAAGGATAAGTGAACCTAATTTGACACTTAGACATACATGAATGCATACTGCAGCCACTCAGTATTAGATTTTAAAGTGACAGACTTAAGGAATATGAAGTAGATTGTAGAAACTGACTGGAATCCATTACACTTCCAAAAAAAAAAAAAAAATCTATTGAAAAAATGAAAAATAGCTAATGAAGAAACTAAGGACATTAAATCTTTATTTGTTCTGATTATTGTAAATTAGAAAATGTCAAAAGTGACAAAAGGAGGCAGTGAAGTTCATCAGTGAAGTAAAGAACAAATGACAAAGGTAAACAAGATACCAAAAATGAAAATAACAGAAGGACTGAGAAGATTAAATTTGAGCAGTGGGCAGGGGAGGAGCCAACATGTCATAATTATCAGAGGGGTAGCCGTGTTTGTCGCTTCTACAGATCGAGACTAAGGGTCCTGTGGCACCTTATAGACTAACAGAGGTATTGAAGCATAAGCTTTCGTGGGTGAATACCCACTTCTTCGGATGCAAGCAGTGGAAAAGCTTGCATCCGAAGAAGTGGGTATTCACCCACGAAAGCTTATGCTTCAATACCTCTGTTAGTCTATAAGGTGCCACAGGACCCTTTGTCGCTTCTATGTCATAACTGAAATACAAAAGCACAAGGCATCACAATAGTGTAGTATAAGGAGATATACTCACTCACTTTAAAAAATCTAGAGTGAGTGTGAGAGAGAGAGAGAGAGAGAGAATACATAAAAAGCTGGCTCTCAGAGTCCTATAAAATGTAAAATTTTATAAACCAAATTTTCTATAAACTTTTCTATAGATGTTTTAAAACAATCCTGAAGAATTTAATACAAAGATTATATTTCAGTATTAAATTCTGCAGAATAAATAAAAACTATAAATATTCTCTACTAATTTCTATGGTATTTTAGAGACACAAGGTGAGTGAGGTAATATCTTTTATTGGATCATCTTCGGTTGGTGAGAGAGAAGCTTTCTAGCTTACACACAGCTCTTCAGTATTTTAGTCATTTCTAGAGAGCTTTTTAATTTTCTCAACTAAAGTTCTGTAGCACTTTGACAGAAGTGAATCTGGTACAAGATTTCAAAAATCTTGCATGTGCACACAGTGGTGTGTATTCTTCTGAGTACCTAGAGTGGGTTCTTTCCAAAGATTAATGTGCATGCATAGGCAGACAGAAAGCTTGCCCAGAACTCGGAGCAGCTAGGGTTTGGGTGCAGGCATGACTGTGGGATTTTGAAGACAGTTAATCTAGATGCTCAAGCACAGGGAAACCTAGCAAGTTTTAGAATGTGCAGGAGGTCAGGTTACTTGAATGTGCTTCTTTTCAATGTATTGATTCCCCAAATTCTTACATTTTAAATGGATACCTTTAAATGAGAAATGCTCTAAATAGCAAGACATGACCAGAGGATGGGAATCTGGCCAGAATATGGTAAATAAGCTTTTAAAATTTTTTAGTGATTTTTCTATGGGTTTTGAGAGATGAGTGGGGTAGAAGATAAGAACTAGGAATATGCCTTGTGAGGTATCATTTGAACACTCATACTTGCTGGTCAGTATTGTCATGGTGAAATATACACAGCAGCACTCTGTGTCAAGTTATGAAACATCCCCTGCAGGATGGTAAAAATACAGGTTTATGAAACTAAGGTTTTATAAGCCTCACAAGCCTGTGCTCCAAAGTACAATATCCCTGGGGAAGGCTTCTTGCCCGAGGGCCTTCCCAGAACTGATCTGTAATCATCCAGTCTGGGGTCATTCCAAATTTGAAGAATTTGTCAAACAGAACAAACTTGATTCCCCAGAATCTTTCAGATAGTTCATCAATAATTAACTTCATTTTATATATTGCAGGCACCAGCATCCACCCTGCTCTCTGGTATCCATCTTGTTCCAGTATAACATGAAACTCTTTCAGATTAACCAAATGAGATGCTGGTCATTTAGCACGAACATAAATATTCTTCAGCTAACATTGATCTCTGTTGGTAAGATGATCAGTGTACATTCAGGAAAGTTACTAGGGAACTTACTATATATTGGAAAAAAATGTGAAGGAGAAAGTAGTTAAGGACCTTGAGGTCAATGGCAATTGGGACAAAATTACAACATAGTTTTACAAAAGGTAGATCGTGCCAAACCAACTTGATCTCCTTCTTTGAGAAAGTAACAGATTTTTTAGATAAAGGAAACGCAGTGGATCTAATCTACCTCGATTTCAGTAAGGCATTTGATACAGTACCACATGAGGAATTATTGGTTAAATTGGAAAAGATGGGGATCAATATGAAAATTGTGAGGTGGATAAGGAACTGGTTAAAGGGGAGACTACAGCGGGTCATACTGAAAGGTGAACTGTCAGGTTGGAGGGAGGTTACTAGTGGAGTTCCTCAAGGTTCAGTTTTGGGACCAATTTTATTTAATCTTTTTATTACTGACCTCGGCACCAAAAGTGGGAGTGTGCTAATAAAGTTTGCAGATGACAAAGTTGGGAGGTATTGCCAATTCAGAAAAGGATCGGGATATCCTACAGGAAGATCTGGATAACCTTGTAAACTGGAGTAATAGTAATAGGATGAAATTTAATAGTGAGAAGTGTAAGGTTATGCATTTAGGGATTAATCACAAGAATTTTAGTTATAAGCTGGGAACGCATCAGTTGGAAGTAACGGAAGAGGAGAAGGACCTTGGAGTCCTGGTTGATCACAGGATGACTATGAGTCACCAATGTGATGTGGCTGTGAAAAAAGCTAATGCGGTCTTGGGATGCATTAGGCGAGGTATTTCTAGTAGAGATAAGGAGGTGTTAGTACCGTTATACAAGGCATTGGTGAGACCTCATTTGGAATACTGTGTGCAGTTCTGGTGTCCCATGTTTAAGAAGGATGAATTCAAACTGGAACAGGGACAAAGAAGGGCCACTAGGATGATCCGAGGAATGGAAAACCTGTCGTATGAAAGGAGACTCAAGGAGCTTGGTTTGTTTACCTTAACCAAAAGAAGGCTGAGGGGAGATATGATATCCCTCTGATATATTTAAAGAGAGCAAAGTACCAGGGAGGGAGAGGAATTATTTCAGCTCAGTACCAATGTGGACACAAGAACAAATGGATATAAACTGGCCATCAGGAAGTTTAGACTTGAAATTAGACGAAGGTTTCTAACCATCTGAGGAGTGAAGTTCTAGAACAGCCTTCCAAGGGAAGCAGTGGGGGCAAAAGACCTATCTGGCTTCAAGATTAAGCTAGATACGTTTATGGAGGAGATGGCTTGATGGGATAACATGATCTTAGAGGAGTGGGTGGGTGAGATTCTGTGGCCTGCATTGTGCAGGAGGTCAGACTAGATGATCATAATGGTCCCTTCTGACCTTAAAGTCTATGAGTCTATATTTAATGTCCCGAGTGAGGCACTTTAAAGTGATATTTTATAATACTCTTTTTCATCTAAATATTGTGATAGCTACTGAACAGACATCATATTTCTGAAGACTTGGGGTGAAATCCCAGCCCCAGTGAAGTCAATAGCAAAACTCCTGTGGTCTTCAATGGGGCCAGATTTACCTTTGCTCAGCAGCCACATGCATACCTGTGATCTTTCAGATGTGTTCAGAGATGGTACCAGAAATTTCAGTTAAAGCATTTTGACGGGGAGTGCTTTTTCCCTTTTAAAAAAGCATGTTCAAAAGTCCAAAAACCTCTAGCAGAGGGACACCAAGATTTCTCCTAAAGTCTCTCCCTATTGCATTTTCCCCATGCACACAGCTCAGTAGAATGTTGAACACAACTCTGCAGGAGAGGCAATGTGCTGATCACTTTTATTCCACAAGCACCCAACTTGACATAGGAAAAAACTTTGGTAGTTCTGGTGGAAGTACTGAAAAGTTATCTGCTTACTTTCACATCCAAAGCAATAAGAACCTTTCAGCAGTTCTCTCTTTTCTAAAAGGTGGGAACAGTTCGATGTCTCTGTCTTTAACAAGCTATTTGTTTTTTCTGTTCCTTTACACTTCTAGGTTGCTTTTCCTAGCAACCTAAACCTAATAGAGACTCCACCAGAACACCCCCCCCCCCGGACTTTTACAAGTACTTATGCAAGATGACAAAGTAAACTGGAGATGGTTAGCATCCTGCACAGAACATCAATTATAACTAGGAATGCACAGAACTAGCAGGAAGTAGAAACCCTTCTGCTTTTGGTTTCATGTCATAAGGTTTTAAAGGAACCATAATTTTCCATAAGCATCTAATGCAGTAGACAAATAAAAACTTACAAGCATCAAACGGTCTCATCAATATAGACAATCTCTCCACGGCTGCTGCTGTCACATTCTTCTTGGAATAATTACTTTAGCCTTCAAATGTGTGGCTAAATAAAGGAAATGAAATTCATTCTATATTGCAGCTGCCACTGAGATGGCATGTCCCCATGTCAGAGACATTCTGCCTGTGGATTAAGGAGAATAGAAGACTTTCAAGAGGAAGGGAAGGGATCTTAGAAGCAGCTCTTACAACTATTCACCTATTATTTAATACTACACCGAGATACACACAAATAGATGCAGAATTGGTTCCAGAGCCAGAGCCTTCATGTCATCTGGTGTGCAGGAAGATGGTACCCACCTACAACCCTTTGGACAGGGACCACCATAGTTGCCCTCCTCACTTTTCACTCAAGAAGCACAAGCATCGGCATCGAGGGACCCCTTGTTCTCTCTCCATTTCTTGCATACTCACTCAGAGGCAGACATGTCCCAGTTGGAAGCAGAAAGATCAAGGCTGCCTGATCATTTCAGGGTAGGACTAACTTCAGTGTTCTTCAGATACAACTTTACTACTCTAAAAGAGCTCCATCCTACAAGGCACTGAGCCCGGGAGTCCCAATCCAGCAAAGCACCTACGCACATGCTTAACTTTCAAGTCTATGGGACTACTCTTGTGCTGAAAGATAAGCACATGCTTTGTTGGATTGGGAGTAGAGTGTTCAGCCCCTTGATCAAGGATCAAGCCCTGAATCAAAATAAAGCTAATGAGCTTGCCAAGGATTTCACCATTGTCAGTCTAGATAATAGCATATGAAGTATATTTTTGTCAAATACGCTAGTATTTTATCACTTGCTCTTTGTGTTAAGTATATTTTGCACTTCAAATATTTCTAAAAAGGATTTTCCATGAGGTTTTAAATTTTAAATGTCAATTCCTTCCATGCCCACCTGCACTTTCATGAGAGCTTTGATTTCAACTTTTTACCATCTCGCTAAGTGTTCCATCGGAATTAAATGAAAGTGACAGCATCCAAGTTGGTTGAAGATAATACGTTTGGAAAGAGATTATGTAAACTAGTATTATGTTTAATTAATGGATGTCTAAACAGAGACCTGTCTTTGCAAATCCAGTTATAGAAAAAGATAGCCTAGTGGCACACCTTCGCAAAGCTATTTTCATGTACTTATGTCTATAAAGAAGGTAAATAAGCAATGTGTCTTTCCCCTGTATGAAGTAGGATATGTTATTCCAGAGCAAAGATGATCATTTTTTTTGTTAAACTGAAGATCAAGAAACAAAATAAAATTAGCATAAAACTTTAAAAAGAAGATACTCCTAATACTTTATATTAGGTTGTGAGCAGATAGCGTCATCTATTAGCATGGTACCTAAGATGGGGGAACCTCAAAAGGGTTGGAGTTTCAGTCCAAATAGGCATCCAAAAAAATTCTGATCCTTATTAAAAAGGACATAGAATCCCTTTTCTCCACAGAGAAATTTTTTGTTTGGAAATAGCAGGATATAAGGCTCCCCCATAAGGTTTCCGGTAAGCTGGAAAAGCTGCTAAAATAACCTCTCTTGGGGTTGGTTGCTTTTTTTTGTATGTTTGTTTTTTAAACACATCCTGATTTCAGTCCCAACTGGAAGCAAAGAAGTACACAAACGTGCAAAAACCAACACGCTATCCCCACAAAACATTAACAGAACCTTTTTCAAGTCTACAAGATTTGGTACATTCTGTTTCCAGACTGGTTTTGCTTCAACCGATTTAGTTAGTTGAATTACAGCACTAATGTAAACCTCTCATTGTGCCTTGGTATTGCAGTAGATACATTTTGCCAACATCTGTTACTGTTCAAAGATGCCTGCAATATCCAATGACCTTGGAGGAGGTTTACCATCGACTCTGTCCTTCCTTCTGTTGATTTAAACCAAGGGCTTACCCTTAAAAAGCTAGCCATCTCCAGACTCTAAGCCAAATTATAGTCCATTCCTTAACAATGCAAAATGAAGCTTTTCCTTCTCAGGAGGTAATACTGCTGAATCCCAATAGGGCTAATGTTCTTTGAATTATTGTAGTTTCAGTCAGTGATTACTACAACTGGAACTCCCCCCAACAGTTACATTATACGCTTCCATTTTCAAATGTTCATCATTTTTCTGCAACATTCATGCATGCATCTGAAATTTTCCATCTTTGAACTTTGCGTAAAAGGTAAAAGAATCCCTTCAGTGTTCTTTTGTTCACACACACACTTTCTATATATCCAATTTCTCAAATAAAATCTCAGGCACTTTCCCTCTCCCCCAGACAAATAACTAACAGCTTACCTTTTAACCTTCCTTGAGCACATAAGGGGACTGATCTGCAGCTGGTATAAACAGATAAATCTAAACATTTGAGCCACTGAGTCCTAGAAAGAAGAGCACACAGTGCTAAAGAGGTTGGAGACTAAAGTTAAGAGATTGAAAAACTAGTTCTCAGCATTCTCAGTAGCCATCTGTCAGGTTTCTTTGGCTAATGAAGCCCTTCTAACAAGGTCTCTTCTAACAAGACCACACCCATCCTTCCTGACTAGGTGCCCAGAAGGGAGAGGAATTATTTGCTCTCAGGCTGCTTCTGGAACCACTTGCAGGAGGGAGATATCAATGTCTGAGTGAACTGCAATTTGCCAAAGTCTTCTCCATAAAACATCAAAAGGTCACTGAGTCCATGAGTTGAAGGACTCCTGAAGTTTCTGAATGTGATCTGGAAATTTCAAAAATGTTGAGAGCTTTCACTCAAATATAGTACCATTTTTGAGTAGAAAATTTTCAAGTTTTGACATTTGAAAATTAGTTTTGCTGAGTATCAAGTTGTACACAAACACACAACTTCAAAAAAGTTAGCTCTTTTTGCAAGCTGGTTAGCTTTTCCGGACAGGGATGTATCTTCCTTTAGGTCTCTGTAGCACATTGTGCATTAAGGGTACAAATGTAATATAAAACAAGCAAATAATATTCCAAGTTTTCAAAAGGCAATATTTTGTGACCACAAGATACCCTAAAATGAATTTACAAGATTTAAAAAAAAAGTTTTCCTCTTCCCTCAAAAGAGGAATTATTAATTTCACATAGCCTTGGAATTTGCAATGTTTAAAAAACAGTACATAGAAAAATGGGGTCCAACCTGATTGTGGCCATTAGGCACTGCTGCAATATAAATCTTAAATAAAATAATGAACATTTTTGTGTGGTGCATGCATACAATATACGTGCATAAGGTTTCAGCTCCTTATAAATAAAAAGTATATTAAGAAATAATAATGAGGCTATGGTTTCACATAAGTGAACATGGTTATCTTTGCAAAGAGTCTGTTTAAAGCCAGGCATGTTTTGTTTATTTGATTTCCACCCCCACCCCCCCTTGTTTAGATGCAGGTTTTCTAATTTGGAAAACCAGAGGAAGTTCTATACCAGAGTGCCTTCTAGTGGTTAAAGGGTACACATCATATAAGGTAACATTTGCTAAAGAATTATCCAGTATCAACACACACAAAATATCTAAAGATATCAGTGGGATTATCTGCTGATAACCCACTGGTGTTTGTGGGTCTCCCTCTGAATCCTATCGTTATCACAAGTAATTCTGGCCACAGATGCACACAGTTTAGGCAAGTAGGATGATTATTAACCAAATGAATATGACCAATAGAAAAAAATGTTTAATACAAAACAAGGTACTGGTAAATCTTGGACAAATGTTTCAAGTGCTCAGGCAGTCAGCCAATTCTGAAAACATAGGACAGATAAATGTCAGTTGGCTAGTGTAAAAGCCCAATTCAACTCACAGTGAACTTTTTCCTATGACAAGTGGTGTCCACATGTACATGTAGAAAGTTTAGAGAATAAATACTGAACAACTGATTTACAAAACAAGCACACAGATTTCTCTCTCTCTGCGCCTTGGGGTTTTGTGCTGCCAATCACTGTAGTAGCTGAGCAAAAATTGCCAAAGCACAGGGATGCTATACAATTAGAGACTCATAACTAAAGTATTTTTCAGCAATAGTTGATGTAATTTACAGCACTATAATTAGCTACAGCTTTCTGAATTCAACCACACACCCACCACAAGTATGGTGCCTCAGCTTCCCAGGTCAGTACCCAGAGCTGTCTCCAATTTAAAACTAAATTTTACCGCACAGTTATGTCTCAAAGTCAGTATTAAATATTTCAAAAGAAAAGTGGAAGCTTGAAGGTGCATCCTGGTCACTCAGTACTAACGAACCACACATTGGGCAAATCAGCCTTCAACATGGAGTCTGTTCAGGCAGGACAAGGCCTTGCTTTAAAAAAAAAAAAAAAAAAAAAAAAAAAAAAAAAGCAGCCACGCACGCAGTAGCAATATACTCAAGTTATCTAAACAACATTTTTCCTTCACCTTTCCTGAAGGACTTACAATGTTTGCAATTTACATTTATATGGAGAGCTCTTTGTCCCCACTAAATCTACCTTTCACCAGGCCCCTACTGGATGCAACTTCTCCTAGAAAAATAATTTCTGCATGTCATGGAGTGAGCAGGCATAGTTGGCCCCAACTCCCAAGCCCAGAGGATTGCTCCAAATAATTTTTTAGGGCCATTGTTAGCCAAGGAAGTTTACAACATCCCTGGGGCTGCTGTGAACTACTCCAGGGGCCATGCTAGAGCAAAACCAATCCTAAGACTGGGAGGTGCAAAATGGCTCCTCTGCAACCTCCTCCAATGCACCAAGCTCTGTTAAGATCTCTCGCAGTAGACTTTGAACCAGGCCTGCTAGCCTAAGGCTATTGAAATAAGTGGAAGATGATAGGGAAGGTGTCGGTTTAAATGCATTTACAATTTTTTTCTCCTCTCTTTTGGGGAGGCCACCATCCTTCAATAGACCAGTATGACATCCTCTTTAACACCACCTCCCTTATCTAAAATATCTTAAGGAATCTGACCATTATTCAAAACAGTATCGTGCCTTAGTGCCTAAAGCTATTGTCCAAGTCTGGCTTACACCATAGCAAGGGTCCGGAGTATTCCACAGCCACAGAATTCACACTTGTCCCACAATTGTGACCGAAATGTGATCTTTAAAAAAAAAAAAAAAATTCATTCTAGACCCTATATGTGAAACAGAATCTAAAAGCACCTAACCAAAGAAGGGCTATATTTTTGGCTATTAGGGAGAGAACTGTTTCCCAAACTGCGAACCCAGTTTGGGATTGATGGGGGGAGGGGTGGAGGAGTAGGTGAAGGCAGCCATTTGCTGCTGCCTCCTGGTGGCAGATGTCCAGAACAGGTACTCCTACCACAAGGGGTCCAGTTTCCTGATAAATGTGAATTGAAAGTGAAGTTAGAGGAAAGCATCCCTAAACAGGCTATAGAACGGGACTGGAGCCCCTAATGTCTGGTACAATAAGGAAATGGCCCCTTCACCCTTGTATAAGGGGAGGGTGGTGTGGTCCCAGCCAAAAAAAAACCCCTAATAGTACCTTAGGTATAAGTGACCATGACTTTGATCATATTTATAATGTGTAAAGAGAATAAAGTTGAGACCAGTAATATATATACTTGGCAACATCTACACTGCTACTTTTAGACCAGCAACACAAACCTGCAAGCCCAAGTGAGCTGACCTGGGCCATCCACATGTTTTTTAAATGCAGTGTAGATGTAACCCTGTATCTAACATCAGACCCAGGCAAGATAATGGAGTGGCTGATATGCAGGGTGACAAGACAGCAAGTGTGAAAAATCAGGGGGTTATAGGAGTCTATTAAGAAAAAGACCAAAAAAATCAGGACTGTCCTTATAAAATCAGGACATCTGGTCACCCTACTGATATGAGACTTGATTAATGAAGAATTAAAGGAGGGTAATAGAGTTAATGCCAATCAACATGGGTTTATGGAAAATAGATTCAATCAAACTAACTTGATCTTTATGAGATTGCAAGTTTTAATTGATAAAAATTGAGGTAATATACAGACTTAGCTTAAAGCATTTGAGTTGGTACCACACTGACCTTTTGATTTAAAAACGGCAATGATATAACATTAACATAGCACAAATTAAATGGATTAAAAGATGGCTAACTGATTAGTTACATTTTGAGACCTAACAGGGAATCATTGAAAGGGTATGTTTCTAGTGGGGTCCCACAGGGATTGGTTCTTGACCCTCCCTATTTAACATTTTGATCAATGAGCTGGAAAAAACCACCACTGATTAAGTTTGCAATCAGTGCAGTTATTCCAGATTTACACAGTTGCAAAATAAATCAGAATCTGAACCCAGTGTCATTAGCAGAAAAGCAACACTAACTGGATTTTACGGAATTTGTACATTTAAATATTTCTTTTAATTCTAACAAGAATTTGGAAGTTGTAAAAGAACCAATTGCTAAAACTTATTCATGCTGGGTGAAAAATCATGAAGCCACCAGAGAGTTTATGCAAGTCTTGTCTAGGCCAAGACACTGTAGACTAGCAATTTAGATGGGCTGGGGAGTGCAGAGAGCAGAATGCCATTTGTTAGTAAACTGTTGTTCCTATGGGTTCCTAATAAAATAAAACATTAAAACAGCTCCCCTGCTGCTTTCAGCAAGATGCAACACTGGGGCACTGTACTAGGAATAGCAACACACACAGAAACCTACTCAGGCTTAAACCACTATTCTAAGAAGGCAAGGCAAGGCAACTTCTCCAAAATATTCTCTCTCCCTTAAGACTTCTTAGCCCTTTGAAGAGGCACAGACCACAAGTAGACAGCAAGTGTGAAAAATCAGGTCAGGAGGTGGGGGGATAATAGGAGCCTATATAAGAAAAAGACCCAAAAATCAGGACATCTGGTCACCCTACCCACAAGACAACAACCCCATAGTGCCAGGAACAGAGAGACACTCTGATGGAATGCACCCCTGTATTCACCCACTGCATGCTCTTGCAATAATCTTTGTACAAGGCATGCCTTGTGAGAGATCATTTGAAAACTCAGAATATGGACCAATATATAATGATCACCTCATACTTTGTAGTACTCCCCACCAGTCATTTATATACAGTGTCCCCTGGTACCTCTCTCAATACCCACCCTGTGCTTTAACCACACACCTTCTCTGCATTTGGGGGGCAGGGAATGGAGCTGTTATGCCAACCTCACATCAGGTCGAAAACCCTGTTGTAACAAGGGTATTGTGCAGGGCCCACTTAAGCCCCCTTTTCACTGGCAGAGTCTCATAAAAAGGTCTCTTCACAGGTGACTGACTGGTCCAAAGCATTTAGCTGTGGTAGGAGCACCACGGTTACATTTCACCCACATCTCAAGAGTTCAAACAGGCTGGTTTTTCCTCTCCCTAACATTAGCAGAGTGTGGAGGGGTATTCGCAGGAATCCCCGGAGGTATTGTGGCAGACTTGTCTAGAGCAGTGGTTCTCAACCAGCCATCCAGGGACTCCTGGGCAGGCATGAGTGTGTTTCAAGGGGTCCACCAAAATAAACCAGAGAGCAGAAAGCCAAAACCTGAACCCCGCCCACCTGAGGCTGAGCCAAAGCCCCAGGAACTTAGCTTTGTGGGGGCCCCTGTGAAATGGGGCTCCAGGCAATGCAGGAACACAGTTGTTGTGACACAGGCAGGTGGGCCATGGAGTTTTGATTGTGGGGGGAGGCCTCAGAAAGAAAAAGGTTGAGAGCCTCTGGTCTAGAGGCCCCAGGGTAACATGCAGCATAGCTGAGGCTATGACAACTTTTGAAGTGCTCCCCCACAATGGTTTAGCTCCTGGGACCAATGTGGGAGAGGGGTGGAGCCAAGGCCCCAATGCCTTGGGGGGAACTACAGTATTGGCAGGGAGGAAGCCGGTTTACATCCAGTTTACTGTTCATCCCCCTTTGGGACAAACAAGCCTTGTCACGTAATTGTGACCTGTGTGGGTTTCCACTTCTTACAGCACTCTGTACAGAGCCATCTCTCTCTGGATTTATCGAAAACAGCTGCAAATAAAAAAATGCCAGACCACACACCCCTGACCAGCACAAAGGCACTGCAGGTACCTTCAAGTTTCAGATGCTCGAGTTTTCAAAAGGAACACAGACGCCTGAGGACACAATGGTGTGACAAGACTCCCATAAAAAGGCCAAAAATGTCTTTCCAGAATGTCTTCAGAATATAAGATCTCTACCCATGTTATTTTTCTGTAAGAGAGAGAGAGAGAGAGTGTAAAAACAAACTTGAGACTCCACGATATTAACCTATTACTAGCCTCTGGAAGTAATAAAATGCCATCTAATTCCCAAAACCCAAGAGTTAAGGAGAAAAAACGAAAGTGTCACAAGCAGTTTGCTCTTCATGTACTCCTTGAGGGATGTGAAGAGAGATTCTTAGATAAGAAAATAGCACAAAATACATTTGACCCTTTTACAGCAAAAGTGATCACAACTGGCAGAGGATCCATCCGTTTTCTACAGACACCAACATATTTGCCATTTTGACAGTTCATCACTAGAGACGTTATTTATTCATGCTTTCATGGTCCTCTGCGCACACAGACTATTCTAACATGTCTTTGGTAATTAATGTCACACGACTGACAGGGAATGAGGTTTCTCCATGGAGTGCACCTAACTCCCCTCATACATGTTACACATTGTTCCACAAACTTGGCCATGTAATGAAGACTCTGCAGAGACTGTGATGCATGACACTAGTGGACCCTGCCAAGCAAGATGCCTGGCAGCATTCTATAGCTATGTGTTTCCCCAAGGTAAAGAATCCAAAGTAATTCAGGTGGTTTCATATTTCTATAGAAGAATTATAGTTCAGGAGTTTTTCTTCAATTAATCATTATTGCAGCTTCCCGAAAATGAGACTCCCCTCACAATCCAAGTTTATTTGTATCAAATTTAAAAAGATTGTTTGGATTTTTTAACCTATATATTTGTTTTTGCTGGTCCAGGATCCAGCAGAAAATAAAAGTTATAATAAAATCTTTAGCATTAATGGTCCTCATCTTAAAAATGCTGCTGTACAAATATCATTCCAGCTAACACATTCAGTTAACTCAAACATGGTGAAGGGTCTGTGACATGGAGAGCAGTGTGGGGGTAGGGTGAAGTTAGGGTAACCAGACAGCAAGTGTGAAAAATTGGGGTGGGGGATAATAGGGGTGTGTGTGCACGCACACACCCCCCCAAATATCAGGACTGTCCCTATAAAATTGGGACATCTGGTCACCCTAGATGGAGGAATGAAGTATCTGCCTCCCCAAGCAAATCCTCAGAGTCAAATAGCAGAATAGCATTATTGGAAAGGACTCCACTCAACTAATGAGCAGGACTCTCAGTCACAATCTGGCTGGGGGTGGGGGGACAAAGATCTGCATTTTAGAGGACATTAACAATTGAGAGTAGGATTTTTCCCCTCCCCAATTTAGGTTTGGCCAGAAGGCATGGCCTTTTACTGCTGGTGTGGATCTGCAGAATTGCCATCCTCAAGTATTCAAAAACGACAAATCAGGCCCCGCAAAATTGTGATATTGGCTTAAAAGACACAAGATTAAGAAAATTGTGAGAGATTTGTCTCCTGGTTTTTGAGCCTGTAGGATGCACTCAGGTCACAATGTCACCAGGAGCTTTAAACAAGACATCCAATATCATGAGACTCATACTAAAATTAAGATATTAATACTAAAGTTGTGACACTCAGCTGGATGTGGCAAAAAAGTCATTCATTTCTTTGGCACTGCGAGATAACACTATTACAATGCACTCAGCAAGGGAGGGGTGGGGTCACACCTTAACTCTATTCAGAAGTCTAAACTGGCGCAGAGCAAGTGTGCCTGCTTAGACCTGGCTCCCATAGACGTCAAATGATACAATTTCCTTTGAGTTCAGTGATGTATGATCAGGCTGTTCCTGAGCAATCTCTCGCCAGGGGAACATTGTACTGAGGCTCCATAGCTACTGGTTAGCTTCTAGGTACAGTTTGACCTACAAAGACTTAAATTGTCTGGATCCTGCCTTCTTGAGAGACTGCCTCTCTTTCCGTCTTATACTGCCACAGTGGAGATCACTGGGAGGAACTCAACCTAGAACTCCCTTTGTTTAAAGAGGGAGCTACTAACAGGGCCCATAAACTTTGGAATTCCTCACCGCCACCACACACACTTATGTTTCGGAGTCCAAACAGCCAGACCTGTTGGCCCTCAGGCCCATTTATGTTCTCAGGCAATTGGGGAAAATAACGGGACAGAGCACAAATGAGCCTAAGCTTTGAAGAAGAATGGAATACTGGTTTACTTTTAATGTCGTTTGATGCCTGCATTTTGTTAAGGGATCAGGCTAATTGGATCATATGAGTAGATGGGCATGGTATGGGAATATTTTATCTGATGGTAGGGAACCTAGAATCATAGATAGGAGTCTTGCTTTGGCCTTAAAAAAAATGTAATTATTGATGCGCTATGAAGTGAACAGAATATTTTAAGAGAGTTCACATATTTCTCCCAGACCAGGAGGGCTCCAAGGATCAATCTTAACAAAGAGGCCATAGAACAACTGGCAGACATCAGATGTTACCATAGAAGTTTCATCCAATCGCCTCAAGATATCCCTCTGCAATCCAAATTATCAGATATAAAATGAAAGGTAAAATTCAAATGATGGAAATCTTCACAGCAGGCTTTTCCAAAACGCACTTTAACTAAACCACAAGCCAAGTAACAAAGTCATCATATAGAGAAATACAGCTGTTTGCAGACATTAAGTATTATTAAAGCTTGGTGTAGAGTCAGAATAAGATGACCTGCCTTCCTTGTGAATGCCTCACTGCTGTCTCAACCACCAAATCATGTACACTAGAACTGTGCCAGATTTTCACAGTAAAGCTCTAAATCATCTGGAACTCATGATTTCAGGTGTGGTGTGGATATAAACCCAAAGCTCAGACCAGACTCACTGAACAGTTCATTTGGATTCATGAAGCTTTCAAGCCAACCTGGGCCGACGTGGGTTAGCATCAAAATCCCATAGGCCCAATCTTGTGATATGCTGAGCACCTACAATTGCCATTAGCCACCTGGGAGCCAAGTGCATTCGGTATCTTGCAGGATCCACCACTGGATGTTTTACCATGAAATCGAGTCACGTCAAAATGATATGAGGTATTCTAAAATTTTCTTGATGCAACCCCACCAACTCAAAGGAGTTCACACCAGGGATCAGTTTAGTCCTTCACTGTGAGTTCATTCAAACCTGAAACTGAGTAAAGGGCAAAATCCCATGTCTAACAAGGATTGCTACATTTGCAAACTACTAGGTCCTTTGGTCCTCTGTGATGGTTTTGACCCCCCCACCCCCCATTGGGGTGACACCTGATGTGCTGGGATCCCACTGAACCCACCCATTCCACCAGCCTGGGCTCCCTCACGGTGCGTGCAGCAGGACAAGCACACACCCAGGCACCTGTAGAATCAGAGTCTGCAATCAGCTGTGTGGGAAGACTCAGCTCACGGAAATTGCCCAGTATTCTGGTGCACACACCCTCCGGAGTGTAAACCCAAAATTAAATGGTCTTGTGCTCATGAGAGATCTATACAATGAGATCTATACATGAGAGATCTATACAATGTAAGCTCATGAAATTTGCTCCCTCCCTCAATGTGGAGGAAGATATGCACAGCTTTTTGCCCTCTGCCCCAAGTTATGAATTGTACAAACTGGGTTTTAGAAAAAAACCCCAAAAAGTGTATTAACTACAAAAGGTAAATCTTTAGTCATTATATGGGATAGAAAACAGAACAAAGCCGATCACTGAGCAAATTTAAAACAAAAACACACAAATTAACTAAAAGAAGAAAGTCTAAGGTGCTACAAGTTTTTCTAACAAATGTATTTCAGCATAAGCTTTCGTGGGTTAGTACCCACTTCATCGGATGCATGGAATGAAACATACAGTAGACAGATATTTATACAGTCAGAGAAACATGATAAGGTCGAGGTGCATAGACCAACCTTAAGAGGCTAATTAGTTGAGAGGAACCATAACAGCAGGGGAAGAAAAACCTTTGAAGTGATAGGTTACTTCAAAGGTTTTTCTTCCCCTGCTGTTATGGTTCCTCTCAACTAATTAGCCTCTTAAGGTTGGTCTATGCACCTCGACCTTATCATGTTTCTCTGACTGTATAAATATCTGTCTACTGTATGTTTCATTCCATGCATCCGATGAAGTGGGTACTAACCCACGAAAGCTTATGCTGAAATACATTTGTTAGTCTAAGGTGCTACAAGTTTTTCTCTTATTTTCGTTTTGCTGACACAGACTAACACGGCTACTACACTGAAACAAATTAACTAGTTAATATTAGCAAATTCTCACCCTAAGTGTCGTCTTATGCAGGCTGCAGAGTTTCTTGTAGGTAAACTGCAATGCTTGCAGCTTGAATCTCCAGGTATTCGTTTCCCCAAGCTGATCTTTCTCACCTGGGCTCAACCCCTGTCCCACCCCAGCTTAGTGCCTTTGTTTCTTCAGGTGTTTTCAGCAGTCTTCCTTCTTGGGCAGGGAGGCAGTAGAGAAGAGCCCAGATCAACTCACTCCCCAGTGTTAAATAGAATTTACATATGGGGGGAATCCTTGGTTTCCTAGTTTGACCCCCACCCCCTTCCAGTGGAAAAGGACCAGCATTTCAGGATGGTGTCAGGTAGTAGGTGACAGGATCACATGATCCTGCAGTGTCAAAGCAGCATCCCAGGAAACTTCTCAGGAAGGAGGAAGATTAGTATCTTCAAAGACCTATTGTTCTTCCTAATGGCCCATCCAGGCTGTTTGCATACAGTCTGATGGGTGTTCCCCAGGTGAAAACACAGTTGTAATCAATATTTCTAACTTCAGATACAGAAATTATACATGCATACAAATAAGAATCATATTCAGTAAATCATAACTTTTCCAATGATATCCCACGTGACCCATCTTGCATAAACATATTAGTTATGCCATATTCATAACAACAATATTTCTATGAAGAATATGGGGTGTAATGTCACACCCTCCTTCTAAATTGGGCAGGCAGCATAAGCATTTTAATTACACAAGGAGTAACACCTCAACAGGACTCAATGCCTGTGCAAATGTTTTTCATAATTACTTAACATGATCAGCAAATGCAACAGAGGAGAAATCAATCTTCTCCTTTCAGAATTTCTTCAAGCCAAATACTCTAAGGCTACGCACATCCAGGCCCTTTAACTTTGATTCTGAAGCTACAGAATTTGCCATGAAATCCACCTTTGCTCGCTTCAGAATGTGCTCTAGATTCTAGTCTCATTTAAAATATCCATCCCAGAAGCCTTGTAAGAATAACCTTTAAAATGCAAACTGAGTGTAAATCAATGCTGATTGTACTTCCTGAAACAATCTCTCCTAGAGGCAGGAGTTGCCCCATTCATTTCATTACAATAGCTATTAACTCTAAAGCCTAAAGATGGCAATTTAAATGTCAACATTAAGTATTTTGTTGCTTATAATTTTAGTACAACTGGATGATTAATATGGTTTCCCCCTCACCCGCCCCCCGAATCCTAAACTGCCTCTCTAACTTCTTTGGATATCAAAAGCCCCAACAATCTCCTACCCAGCTGCCCGAATCTGCCACTTCACCCCATGCCCGATTACTTTTATAATGCCATTATGCCTTTCCTCTTTATCATGGTATCAATCTAGTTGGATATCAAACACACAGGAAAAAGAGCATGAAACAACAGAGGGCATTAATTCAACCAGATTTTTATATATATTATTATAGATTATATATTAAAAAAAAAAAAATCACACACACGTATATGCAGAGCCACATCCTTCAGAAAGCTTCCTCTTGCACTAATTTGTTATCTTAGCCAAAGCGTCTACAGCTCCCAACCTGAAATGACAGGAACCAAATATCTGAAATTATTCCAAGAGGACTTTAAAATAGGACAGTTGTTTGAGGATCAATGAAATCAGCACATTGTCACAAAGAGAAAGAAGTGGGGATTTTTCTTTTTTTCTTGTTGTCTTTCACATGAGACTCAAAGGGTTGTAGGAGTGGAACACATTGCTTGATGTAAATAAGTAGTCTATCATTTGCAGGGATTTCCCCTTTCAACAGGAAAACACTTCTGAAGTTCCAAAACACTAGAAGACTGACAAGGAAATTATTGTAAGTTTTGCTGCATTAAGGCTCCAATCCAGCAAGGTTTGCAAGTAGTATTAATAACTGTGCACATGCTCTCTCCCCATATTAAAACATTTGCTGGATAAGGGGGTTTAGTCAGGATTGCTCCTAAAGATTCTTTCTAAAACGTTTTAGATTAAATTAACTGCTAACTCTCAGGGCTTCTTCCCTGAAGTCTTCCCACAGGCCTGATTTAGGAGTTACCTTCTCTAGTTATCCTCTCCCTCCAGGGATAGTCCCAGGGTACAAGCACTACCCTGCCAGCCTCTCTGTAATTCCTTTCCCAGAAAGAGGAGACTCCTAACTACTTCTCACCAGTACCCTGTGGTTCTTACCACCTCATCTGATTCTCTGCTGCTGAGTCTAATCCTTTAATTACCTGTCCCCCCTTTAGGCGCCACATAATGGGCTAATTGGGCTTTCTGGATCCCCTTAAACTCCTCACTGGAATTGAAAGGGTTAATACACCCCATCACACCATCTTTATACTAGCAGAGCACCTAGCAGTGGGGCCCTGATCCTGATAGAGGCCTCCAGGCATTACCACACTGCAAAAATGACAAATAGCTACAAAGATATTTTAATTTATTATTCTTTTTAAGGTAAATATCTTTAACTGACCTTCCTGTCTTGAACATCCATTTTACTACCAAACTGCCAACAATCACAGTACTTAAACTCTCCTTGTAAGACATATTAAGAATCTACTGCAAGAGACGCCTTGCATTTAAGTTTAGCAGCAACGTTACTGTGCAACATCTTGTTAACATGTGTCATGCTGTATGCCCCCACAACGTACATTTGAAGCTAACAATATTCAGCAGATCTAGCAAATTTTAACATCACCTACTTGCACTTGCTATCTGCGGTTTCAGCAAATGACAGTTTGAAATGATTGCAGCAAAAAATAACCCCACAGTTCCCTCTCCTGTCTGGGGGTTGATGCATCTGAAGTTTCTCCATTGTCCGAAAACATTTTTTGAATAATCACAGAATCCTAGAAATGCAGGGCTGGAAGGGACCTAGAGGAGTCATCAAGTTCAGCCCCCTGCAGACGCAGGCCAAGTAAACCTACGCTACCAGCTATCTTCGAGACACCACTGATTTCCTGAGGAAACTACAAGCCAATCCTGGCCACTATGGATGTAGAAGCCCTCTACACCAACATTCCACACAAAGATGGACTACAAGCTGTCAGGAACAGTATCCCTGATAATGACACGGCAAACCTGGTGGCTGAACTTCATGACTTTGTCCTCACCCACAACTATTTCACATTTGGGGACAATGTATACCTTCAAGTCAGTGGCACTGCTATGGGTACCCGCATGGCCCACAGTATGCCAACATTTTTATGGCGGACTTAGGGGACAAGAGCTGAGGAAGCGTTGTAGTGCAAGTAGAGTAGGGACATTAGAACATTTATGACATCATCATCATCTGGACCCATGGACAAAGAAGTTCTTGAGGAATTCCACCAGGATTTCAACAATTTCCATCCCACCATCAACCTCAGCCTGGAACAGTCCACACAAGAGATCCACTTCCTGGACACAATAGTGCTAATAAGCAATGGTCACATAAACACCACCCTATACCGGAAACCTACTGATCACTATACTTCCCTACATGCCTCCAGCTTTCATCCAGAACACACCACACGATTCATTGTCTACAGCCAAGCTAAGATACAACCGCATTTGCTCCGATCCCTCAGACAGAGACAAACACCTACAGGATCTCTATCAAGCATTCTTAAAGCTACATACCCATGTGCTGAAGTGAAGAAAGAGATTGGTAGAGCCAGAAGAGTACCCAAAAGTCACCTACTATAGGACAGGCCCAGTAGCATAGGCAGGTCCGGAGCACAGGGGGAGCGGCGCTATAAAAAGGCGCCTTCCCAGGCTCCCCCTGTACTCACCCAGCGGCGCCTCTGGCGGCGCTCCGGATCTTTGGCGGCACTTCGGCGGTGGGTACTCACTCGCTCCGGGTCTTCGGTGGTACCAGCTGCCGAAATGCTGCCAAAGACCCGGAGCGCCGCCGGGTTAGTGCAAGAAGCAGCGCTTAAAAAGAAATGGCGCCTTTTTTTAGCTCTGCTAAAAAAAGGCGCCGCTTCCTTTTTAAGGCACCGCTTCTGCTCACGGGGGGAGCGGCTGCTCCCCCTGCTCCCCCGCTGGCTACGCTACTGGACAGGCCCAACAAAGAAAGTAACAGAACGCCACTAGCCATCACCTTCAGCCCCCAACTAAAACCTCTCCAACGCATCAGGATAGGTTGTAGATCCTTGAAGGATGATCCCTCACTCTCACCTTGAGAGACAGGCCAATCCTTGCTTACAGACAGCCCCACTCCAACCTGAAGCAAATACTCACCAGCAACCTCACACCACACAACAAAAACACTAACCCAGGAACCTATCCTTTCAACAAACCCCGTTGCCAACTCTGTCCACATATCTATTCAAGGGACACCATCACAGGATCTAATCATATCAGCCACACCATCAGGGGCTCGTTCACCTGCACATTTACCACTGTGACATATGCCATCATGTGCCAGCAATGCCCCTCTGCCATGTACACTGAACAAACCGGACAGTCTCTACACAAAAGAATAAATGGACACAAATCAGACGTCAAGAATTATAACATTCAAAAACCAGCCAGAGAACACTTCAACCTCCCTGGACACTCAACTACAGACCTGAAAGTGGGAATTCTTCAACAACTTCAAAAAGACTCCAATGAGAAACTGCAGAACTGGAATTAGTTTGCAAACTGGACACCATCAAATTAGGCCTGAATAAAGACTGGGAGTGGATGGGTCACAACTAAAAAAAAAAAAAAAAAACACCACCCAACAATTATTTCCCCATGCTAAATTTTCCCGTCAACTGTTTGAAATGGGCCATCCTGATTATCACTACAAAAGTTTTTTTCCCTCCTGCTGATAATAGCCTACCTTAATTGATTTGTCTCGTTAGAGTTGCTAAACATGAAAAGATGGGGTTGCCATACCAACTTAATGAGACAAATCAATTAAGGTGGGCTATTATCAGCAGGAGGGAAAAAATTGAAATGATAATCAGGATGGCCCATTTCAAACAGTTGACAAGAAGGTGTGAGTAATGGTAGGGGGGAAAATTAGTATGGGGAAAGAGTTTAGTTTGTGTAATGACCCATCCACTCCAGTCTTTATTATACACACACACACGCCTACTGTATTTTCCACTCCATGCATCTGATGACATGGGTTTTAGCTCACAAAAGCTTATGCCCAAATAAATGTGTTAGACTAAGGTGCCACAAGTACTCCTCATTCTTTTTGCGGATACAGACTAATACGGCTACAACTCCGAAACCCATCCCTAACAAGTGTTTGGCCAACTTGAGGTTTTTAAAAACCTCTGGTGTTGAGGATTCCACAACCTCCCTTGGAAGCCTATTCCAGAGCTTAGCTACCCTTATAGATATTGGGGAAAATCTTTTTAACTAACCTAAAATCTCCCTTGCTTCGATTTAAACCCCATTACTACTTGTCCTATCTTCAACCTGGAGAAGAACTGATCACTGATTTCTTTAGAATAGCCTTTAACACAGTGGTTCTCAAACTATTGTACTGGTAACCCCTTTCGCATAGCAAGCCTCTGAGTGCAACCCCCCTTATAAATTAAAAACAACACTTGTTTATATATTTAACACCATTATAAATGCTCAAGCTCAACTTGAGATGACACGAGAAACTCCAGCTAGAAACCAAAAAAAGTCTTTGCCTTCTGTTTGCTGTTCTCACAGCAGAGGACAGTGGGGTATGGGGGAAATGAGGGAGCAAAGAGCCCAGCACAGCTCTGCTCTCTCCTCTCCTCCTGTGAGGAACAGAGACAGGATAGTGCATCTGCTCCTCCTCACCTCCTTCCCGCAAGCATCTTTCCTAAGAAGGGGCAGAGGGGAGTGAAGAGCTCCTAGAGCTTTCCACCGCTGCCCCCAAGCCTGGAAGGGTTACGGGGACCCTGCTGCAGCTCCTCCAGGCCTGGGAGAGAGGGGTGAAGAGCCACAGGAGGAGCAGAAGTGAGGCGTGGGGATTGGTTGGGAACAGGGTAATTCCTAGGCAGGGGATGGAAAGATGTGGTGGTGGTGGGAGCACCTGCAGCAGGGGCCAGAATCACCTCACCCAATACATTTGGAAAAAGTAGGCAACACTAATTGTTACACAAACACACACGCATTCTGGGTATGGGCAGGGGGGAAATTCAAACATTGAAAGACAAGCTAGACAGAAAAAAAACAAACCCAAACCCACAATATATAGTTATTTAAAAAAAAAATTTAATCTCCTGAGGTTGGCAATACCACGTAAAGGGTAATGGACCTAATCAGTGTAGGCCAAAGAAGTTACGCCAGTTTATGCTGCTGAGGATCTGACCCAATATTTCAAAATTGCAACCAACACTTTATAAAATTCTTTTTTATACGCTCCAAATTTGGGTACCTGGGCCTGGACTTACAAGTTATTGAGAGACCCTCCTTCTCACTCACATCAATTGATGCTCAGGATACCTCTGCCCTAAAAAGTGCTGAGTAACACTGGAGCAATTACATCCATTTTGAAGCTGGGTTTTGCCCCCTCAAAGTGTGTGGAAAATTCCATGGACCAGACACACTTTTTTGCCAAAAAGATTGGATTCAGAAATGCTGTCAACCTCAGGAGAATTGTAATTTAGTAGTGCATGCTTCCAGTTCTTCTCTAGGCCAGAATCTCTGGTGACTACATCACCTGTGATGCACCATGGCCTCCTCTCGTTGGGGGAGGCAGTGCATTATGAGAGTTGCATAGCTACAGGTACATAGGGCTAGATTGGCATCTTGCAAAGAACTGTGAGAAAGTGACAATGCAGGTACTAAACTGACTCAAGTGAATGTCTACACTGCAGCTGGGAGCACACCCCCACAGCCCAGACAAGCAGACAGATGGGTGCTAGCAGGGCCGGCTCTAGGATTTTTGCCACCCCAAGCAAAACATTTTTTGGCTGCCCCCCCCCTTTTTTTCCATTGCCCCCCTGCTCCCAGACCCGCCCCAACTCTGCCCCTTTCCAACCACTTCCCCAAATCACTGGCCCCACCTCCTCCCCTGGGCATGCCACATTTCCCCCACCCCATTGCTTCCTGCAGGCCCCCCACAACCTCCTGCCCTAGCTCACCTCCGCTTCACCTGCTCTCCTGAACGTGCTGCCGCTCCGCTTTCCCCCCCACTCTCACCTGGGATGGGGGAGAAGCAGAGCGGCGGTGGTGGTGCGCTCAGGGGGAGCAGGTGGAGACGGAGCAGAGACAAGCTGGGGTGGCGGGGACACATTTCTAGGGGCGGCATGGCCGGTGCCGGAATGCCGCCCCTAGAAATGTGCTGCCCCAAGCACCTGCTTGTTTTGCTGGTGCCTAGAGCCGGCCCTGGGTGCTAGCTCTGCTCAAGCTGCTGCATTAAAAATAAAAGCATGGATGTTGCCGCACAGGCTAGACACCCGAGTACAGATCCAGAGGGTCAGGTGTTTTTAATACTCAGGTAGCTAGCTTGAGCCACAAACATCTACGCTGCTGCTTTGAGCACACTAGCTCATCTGTCTTCGGAGACTGGGAGGCATGCTCCCAGCTTGTATGTAGACATACAGTGCATGCTGCTACACTGAACTTAAAGGGAGGAGCACTGGTTGCAGGTGGAAAGTGTTGCAAGTAGGAAGTCAGTCTGTGCGTACATGGCTAGAATGCTAGCTGCAGTTGTAGCACCTCCATAAATATTACTCTTAATAAAGAGCCAATTTAACTTTAGAAATTGGGAGTCCTTGTGTAGTTACCCAGCATGAGGTACATGAAACATTCAATTTTTTTCCTAGATTCCTCTTGTTCCATGGGAGACAGTAAGGTGCACTAACCCTTTTTCCTGGAACAGGGCCCCCACCATGCTGGTTCAGCTGTGCTAGCCAAAGGAAAGTCTCTAACCATTCCTGCGCCAACTCACCTGAGTGGCAGCGAAGTAGTGGCTCTAAGATAGCGGTTCTCTACCTTTCTCCACCAGGTAGTCTGTACACAGTAGTAAGAGAGAACCTTACAACCCCCTTATTTCCCCATGCAAGCCTAGATTCAGCTAGGCCAGCTCAGAGAAGAGTCCACAATGGTTCGCAAACAAGAAATAAATCCATCTCTGGACAACAGTAAATTAAAGTTGGTTTAATTTGAGGGTTTTCAGACGATGAATCTCAGCAGTTCAGAAAGGGAGATGCTTAAACTCTTGTCTGTCATCTGAAATAACTGAATTAGATTTGAAATTGGAAATACAGCTAGTAGTTTGGGTTTTTTAAAGGAAGCATAACTAACTACATTTAAGTTATGAAGCAATCTGAGCAACTGAATTATTACTGAACTAGGTAAAGAATAAAAGCAGGTGAGATTTATCAAGTATATTACCACATATTAGTTACCCCAGCTGACATTTTAATGGTGATGGAAAATGTGAACAAGCTAATGGAGGATTTTCATAAACCCTAGCACATATTTTGCCACATGCAGCTTTGAATACATAAATTCATGCTTTGCCAATAGTAATGAGACAGAGTTGCAGAAGCCTGCTGGGCCCTCTTAAACATTTCCTGTGGGAAAAAAAATACGCGATTAAAGAATTGTGAACATTCCCCTCCAATTTATTATTAAAACAGCTCTTCATACTCCCTCTGCATTCTAACTCACTCCTGTGAGCTGAAATAAAATCTTTACTTGATTAAATACCAATATCATTGGAAGCCACATGATAGCCAAAATGGCTGTCCCTTGAACATTTTTCATCAGATCTATCCATCCTTGTTCAAAATACTACAGTAATGACTCAGAATGCCATAGTAAAATGGAGTGCTTTGGATCCAGACCAAAGGACATTTTTGTAAGAGCAAAAAGTATTGTATAGCCAAAATTATCAGAAATTGGGAGCCTAAAATGACTCTTATTAAGTGGCCCTATTTCTAAAAGTGCTAAACGCCCAGGTGCACAAAAATTAACTTTAAGGAGGTTCTACTTCTAACTTGGTTTGATGCAAGGAAGATAAAATCTTCACCTTTGTCACCTTAAATCCAGCACTTTAGAGTCTATTCTAGACTCTAAGGTAAAGACTTTGATCTCACCAAGTTCTGTGTATGGAGTTCAAAATTCTTGTGTACAAGGCCCTGATCCTGTAAAATTTGATCCTGCAAAATGATGATTTTGTTCAAAGTGTTCAAGTGTACAAAATTAAGAAAAACTGTATTAGCCAAGCAGTTTACTTAAAAGGCAGATAGATACAAATGGCAAATGACTGACTCACAGGCTACTTTTAGTGAAGTAAACAGTAACCCTGCTATGCTGTGATTAGCCCCTGCAGAATAGATAGTGAATATTGATGAGTATCTCATTAGTTAATGAAAACAGAACAATTGCCTGTGGAATTATTTCCCCATGTTATGAGTCTACAAGTTTATTAAGTATTCATCTGCTGTTACTTATGCAACTGATCTTCATTTCTCCTCCTGTGACTTAAAGCACTCAGAGTATAGTTATTTCAAATCCCCCAAAAGATACTCAATGTGTTAAAATATAAAGGCCCAAATGAAACCAAAGTAAGGCCAGTACCAGGTAGGAATGATACAGTTACTTAATTTAGTATCAACAAACATTGTGTTAACAACAACTGTAGTTACAAGCAACTGCACTCACTTCACTACATTCTTATGGCGAGATTCCGATTTGGTCAAATGAAAGACAGCATCTCCCAGAATATTTAATTCTTTATATTCCACAGCCATTAAGAAGCCTTATCATTTCAATCTCACTCAGTCTTTCTAAATGTACCAGAAATGCAAGTCTTAAATAACATTTTGCCGTTATTTTAGCTTCACAGGCAACAAGGTGCTTTACAGAATTACAAACTTGGACCTTGGCCCTGCAAAAAAACAAACAAACAAACAAACAACAGACACACAGCAACTTATACAGGTCCTTCACTTTACACACTCTTAATAGACCCACTGACTTCAATTAGGGCTAACAGTGCATAAAGATAAACACATGGGTCTAAGCTTTGCAGGAGTTGGTCTATGCAACTGCAGAGATCATAGCACCCATTAAATCAGTACCAGCAGTATTACAGACTTGTGTAGGACAGAAGTGGGCACTTTTGGCAAACAGCTCTGCAGAGGGAATTTAGGAAGGAGGACTATAATTACTCAAGCTGGAATTTGGCCAGGGCAGCAAGGGTCAACACCCAAGCTTCTGCAGAAAGTTCCAGGGGCTCTTTAATGACCACAAATAATCAAAGCCATAGGTTTTACATCTCTCACTCAAATGAAGTTACACCACACAGTATACAGGAAAGTTGAGTGAAATTCTCAGACATTTTCTAAGGCATCTATCTCCTTGTATAACATTTTGACAGAACTTGTTTACCTCATACAAGGCATTGATGTAGCTTGCTGAAGTGCAGCTGTGGTACTCAATGACTTGTCAAGATGCCAGCTTCTTAAGCAGTCACTAGCCTGTTTGTACCATTTATTTCTATGCAACATGCATATTTTGCACACACTTGGTTCTAGTATTTAACTTTCATCCACCACATGAATATTATTTTCAAAAGGTGATTGCAGGTGCTAAAAACAGCCCTGAAAGGAAAAATGAGCAATGCAGAAACAGGAGCTTTAGTGCTTAAGGACACGATCCTTTGATTGTGGTCAAAGACATTCCAAGAGTAACAGCACAGCACTGACCAAGGATAGATCACCAATAGTTAAATTGTTTGCTGTTGTCAGACATATTGTTGCTTCCCTTTTTAAATCTTGTACCCATGCACTCATCCCTCCTTAACAGAACACTTTGGCTGAATAGCAAGATGCCCAGTGACTCGCATGCTAACATTTTTAAAAGAGGTAAATTCAACTTTTGCAACATTCTAGCTGAAGATGATTCCTGCTGTGGAAAGGGAATATGACAGATGGCATGAGATATTTACTGTAATTTTACTGACAAAGAACTGAGCATATCACAGAAGAAGTTCAAAATCTATTCATCGGTTTCCCAGTAGAAACAAGTTTAACAGGCACTGAAGCATAACCTTCATAACTTAGTTGTTCTGGAAGGCGGAGGAAATAGCGATCCTGTAACAGGATGAATGACTTTTGTTTCAGTTATCCTGATAAAGACTTAATGCTTCTATTTGTATAGAAATAAATGGAGGGCCAGTTCCACTAGTTATCCTCATATGTTAGAGTAACATTAACTATACATTGCTTAAAGGAATGGACAGTTCCAAGATTTGTTCCTTTGTCCTAAAAAGGATTTAGGATGAATGTAATTGGTAACCCTTTTGGATTTACTATTAATAAAAGCATCAAGTAGTTCATCCCAAAAGCAGTTTGTCTAAACCAATAGAAATAAAGTCCTTCACACTTTGCTGACACAATGTTGGATTCCGTTCAAACATGGAAGCACAGGGGGGGGGGTCACTGAATTTACCAACATCCATGCAAATGGTTTAATTAAGATGTTTATCCTTCAAGAAGAACAGGTCACAGATAAAAATATCACTAGCTACGGTCTCCAGAAACTGGTCAAGACATGACAGGGCTTGTGTGGGCTAATGGCTAGGCACTGGACCAGGAAACAGATGGTGTGTTCTGTTGCCACCTGTGCAGCAATTCTTTTATGTGACCTTGGGCAAGTCATTTCACTATGCCTCCATTGCCCCTTCCAACTCCTCTTTGCCTGTCCAGTTAGGAGGTAAGCTTTTAGGGATTACTGTAATGCAAATCATCAAATCCACAGAATGAAGGGGTAAGAATTGCTTTGGAAAAATAAAACCCTGCAGCAGAGAGTTCATATATTAACACCCGTACGTACAGACATTGTACATGGTACCGATGTTTGTTATCACTAAGCAAAAGGACTGACTGCATTGTGGAGGAAAAGCCACATTTCTGTGGGGATAAAGAAACCAGAAATTAAAAAAACCTGAATCAGGAAGTAAGATGGCCACCGCTCTTCCAGTCCACAGATAGCTAGTAGTTAAAATATAAGAGCACAAGCTAGGGAAGCAGCAGTAATTGATTTTTAAAAACTCCAGAAGATATCTATGGCAAAACCACCCATGCTACTTAAGTGAGGAATTGAAATGCACATTGTACATAATCTGTGTTGTGCTTTTGAGTCGGAGAGGAGCAGTAACAACCTACCAGGCAGAGCCAGAACTATAGCAAGTACACTGGTCAGAATAGAAATCACATAGAACAGCAGCAATTTATACCTAATGCCCCCAGCTAGTCTGTTCACACAAATGGTATCTGCTAACGCATAGTGAGGGAGAGAACAAGTCTCCTACATCAACTGTTGAAACTCTGAAGAGCCCCTCTCTTGTGAATCATTCCACCCAAATCACTGTCATCAAAATTCTTGCCAAGGAACGGACATACCTCCACTCAGAACCCTTAACAGCCATTACCAATCTGTTACCAGACAGGGAAATTTGGAAGTCAGATGAGACATTTACTCCCTTCCAAAGAGCGAAACCTACTTCTGCAGCACTCAGCTTCTGTTCTCCTAGGGAGCAGCAACAGATAAGGAACAAGCCCCATGAGGTACAAGAACTGCTAGCCCAATGCTTAATCACCCAACACTTACCAGTCTGAGCCCACTGGATGTTGCAGAGAGCAGTTACTCAAGGGCACGCACCTGAAACTGCCAAGCTGTTCCTCTGGCAGCTAGTGAAAGAGGCGGACAGCAATGTTGATGGAATATTGGGGTTAGCTGCAGAACACAAGAACTTTAAATCAATAAGAAACAAAAGATGAGAGGAGCAGGAGCCTTTCCCAACCTGCTCTAAATCAGAATTTATGCAAAGACAAAAATCTCAGCTTCTTGCTGGGGTTTTGGCTTTATTAACAAAAATATAAAGTTCAGCTGAAGCCTTCTCCCCAGCCTCAGGGACTGCTACTGGAATTCTTATTTCAGGACAGTTCATCTTTCTCTCCAAAGAGCCAATCCCACCTCCCTTATACCAATTAGGCTAACAAGCCACCCATGTATCAGCAGAATCCACATATCCCTTTTGCAATAGGAGCAACAGCTGCTATCAGGATGGAGCATTGCAGACAAGCCCTGCCTCCTGTTACAGGCATTCAGACACACTAAAGGTAGGGAAGCCAGGATTAACTTTTTGCCCTTTTCCCCATATTTGAGAACTGAAATTGATTCAGAGCACAATGACTCTTATTTCAAGTCAGGTCTGTCATCACTCTCTGTGTCCACCAGAACAGGGGCCTCTCATCTGTCAAACCAGCTGCAATACTCTGCTTCAAAAAAACTAAAACTAATTTTATTGAAACCAGCATCTAGTGTCTGGACTGATGTAGGGTAGAACAATTTAAATTTATTGCAGCGCTATAAAACTTTTATAGTTTATCGGTTGGAAGGATTTGAAGTTTCTTTTTAAACATGAAAAGAAATCCAATACACTTAAATCATTTTGCAATGTGAAAGCCCAGAACCCAACTCATTTTCAAAATCAACCCTTTGTTAGGGTTAAAAAAAAAAAAAACCTATTGATTTTACAATCACTCACTATAAAAAAAAAAATCTAGAATTAAAAACTCTCCAAATTTTTTGAAATAACATCCTTGTAGAGTTATTTTTTAACCTACTTCTAGCCAACAAAGGAGACGGACGGGGGGGCGACAGAATGAGCCTTTTCCTAAGTGAAAGTGTGGCAGATAGGCAGCCCTGAAGACTCAAGTGCTCTGTTTCTCTACACAATAGGCTATAGCACTGTCAGTGGAAATTTCCTCTTGTACTATCCCATTAGCCCAACTCAAACCTGCTCTGGAAAGGCCACTTCTAGGGGTGAAAGAATAGTTCCATTTCCATGATCATTCAGTTACTGACCTCTCTCCTGAAACTGTGTAGAGATGCCAAGTAATGCAGTTTCTGACGAGATGGTCTTACAGTTAAGGCACTAGACTGGATCTTGGGAGATCTGGGTTCTTTAACCAGCTCAGCCACAGACTCACTATGGGCATGTTTACAGTGCAAAAAACAAACCACAGCAGTGAGTCCCAGAGCTGTGGTCAACTAACTCAGGCTCATGTTACAGTCAAAATAACAGCATAGGCATTTGTTCTGAGACCCACCCCCTCCTCAGGTCTCAAAGCCCAGACTCCAGCTGAAGCTGGAACATCTGCACTGCTATTTTTAGCCTTGCAAGCCCATGTCAGTTGGCCCAGGCTCTGAGACTCTCTGCTGTGGGTTTTTTTGTTTGTTTGTTGGGGGTTTTTTTTGCAGTATAAATGCACCCTCTGTGTCCTCCAGCAGGTCAGTTGATCTTTCTGTACCTCAGTTCCCCATATGTAAAATGGGAATAATACTTCATCCTTTCTCTTTTCTATTTAGCTTGTAAGTAGACCTGGGCAGGAAATGGTTTTCTTGTATTTCAAAAATATCAAAGTTTTCCCATCTCAAATCAGGATGAAAAGTCAAAACCTCAAAAGTTTTCACAACCTGAAAATCCCCCCCAAAAAATATTCTGGTTTAGGTTAAAAAAGTTTTGATTCTGACCTGCATTATTAATTATCATTAATAATAATATTATACTAACTTACATTTCAAAGTGAAAAGTTGTTTCACACCAGAAAACTGAATTTATTTTTGCTTTGAAAATATCAAAATGAAACATTTTGACAATTTCAAAAAAACTTCAGACTTTTTTCAAGTCAAGAAGCTCACTGAAACTGATCCTTTCCCAAGAAAAAACATTTCAGTCCCTGACCAGCTCCAATTGTAAGCTCTTTGGGACACAGATTGTCTTTTAATTTTACAGCACCTAGCCAAGCAAAGCACCAATCTTAGCTCGGTTTTTTAGATACAAATAGTTATTTTACATAGGCAACTCTGCGAAGTAAATATTTAGTGAATATATTAAAAAACCAGCTATGGTTATATGGGAATAGCTCAAGAAGAAAAAAAATTTCCTATGTCCAGTGGCATAGCTGGTAGCTTGATTTCAGCAATCTTACACTTTAGGCACTGAAGTATAGTAAAGTTAGTTAATGCCAATATTGATCAAAGCCAGTTGGCCGTCCTAGGAATAGAGGAACATTCATAAGGAAAGTGAAAATAGAAAATATGTTTCAAAGTGAATAAAGATAAATAGGCTTGGCAGGATTCAATTTAAATCGGCGGTCGTCAGTAAATGTTGATTTCACCTGATGCATAGAAATCAACAGCAACAAAAATCCATCAGTAGCAGTTGACAAGTGCAGCCTCCCCTGCCCCTTGTGCCTGCAGGAATCCAGTATCCAGACCCCCGGCTATGCAAGGAGCTCTCTAAAGCTCTGCTGTCTCAGCCCCATTCACCCACTCACCAGGTGGGAGCATAAGGGGGCGACCCTGAGCAGGAGTTGTTCAGCAGTAAGGTAGCTTCCCCGACAGATGGGAGAGCTCACCCTCCTCCTTGCAGTCCTGGCCAGGGGTCTCTGCTCTGCCCTGCCAGGACTGCAGCCTTCCCAGCACCTTGTGCGTGCAGGGATCCGATGTCACCAACGCCACTCTGGGAAACTGAAAAGGTATTTAAAAACGACAACATTGGTGAAAGTTCAAAATTAAAGTCAATATTAACTGTCACATTTATGAAACAAAAAACCTCAAATTCTGCCAAACCTAAAGATACACATAGGAAGCACATGAGGTACTCAAGAAAAAAAGCAAACAGACAGAGAAAAAGTCAACAGGGTCATTAATGGACATGAATGTACTAATAGTGACAGACGAGGTTGACATTGCTGAAGGCCTGAATAAATTATTGGCTTTAACATTCATGAAAGAAGCTGAAGGACATCCCTGAGACAGAGAGACGTTTTCCTAGGGATGGATGGCATGGGGAGTGAAGTGGCTTTGTTTAGCCCATACCTCATACCAGAGATAGACTATTAGAGCTATTAAAAGCTGACATGGCATCAGGCTCAAATGAGACTGCTGAAGAAAGGGAGAAGGAAAAGAAAAGCTTTTGGCATTGATCTGCGAGAGCTTTTTAACAATATGACCAGGGAGAAAGGGAAAGTTCCAGTGCAATTTTGTGTTGTATATAGAGATGTCCATGTGCACTCAGAGTGAAGGCTAAAGACCCAGGCCAGGTTTAACCCAGTTTATGCCAAGAGAAATCCAGGCCTAGGGCACCTTGGAGAGAAAGTCCATCAGGAGAGGTGGCAAAAGAGGACCACTACCACCTCCTCTGTTTAGGAGGCCTTCTAGTAGCCAGCACAGCCCAAGTATAACCAGGCAAAGACAAAGCCAGGGGATGTGCTTATCTGTCATATCATCTCAGCAGTTTTCCTCAGCATGACGCCGACGGAGTCCTGATTGTAAACTAAAGCTGCTCCTCCCTGCAGTGGAAAACACCACTTGCCCTCTGTTGGATCGTCCCGGAGGCACAAGGATTTTCTTTGCAGGGAAGGATGTCAGTTACATCTCTCTGTGCCAGCACTGGTGAATTTGACTTCTTACAAGATTGTCAAGTAGACGAAGGAGGAAGAAAGAAAGTGCTACCATTGATATAAGCCCAAATCCTACAAAGAACTCCAGGCAGGTGAATCCCCAAACCCCCTCAACTCCAATGGAGCTCTGCATGGGCATAAGGCTACCCAGGTATGGAACCTTAGAAATTATTGAACTCGGTATCATTCCACTATAGTTGTGCCATGGCCCATGGTTAAATGGCGGCTGAGGGATACACTGCGATCATTAATGGCCTAAGCCATATCTGAAATCAAACCTTGATGAAAAACCTTTAATGTACTGCACCAGATAATTCCCCATTTGGGATTGCTGAATGCATAACTTCTCTTCCATATTCACAATGTAATTCATTAGCCTTTAATGAGTAATGTATATTTTAAACATATTTGTTAAACAAGGATATATGAAGCAAGTTATTATTATTATTTCCCCCACAATTCCTCTTAATGAGTGGCCAGGAAAACTGGTTAATTGGAGCAGATCACTGCTCAGAGTCAAGGCATCCAATAATAATGAATTTCAGTCTTGGACTTTTTTGTTCAGCTATTCAGATAATTTAAATGATCTTTTCTGCATATCCAAAATCAATATTGAGACATTTGCAAGAAGTATTTCCACTCCTATTTATAGTTTAAGAGCTACAATGCAATCACAACAAGTGGTTGATATTACTTTATCAGACCCCAACAAAAGCAAAAAACAATCCAAGGAAAAATGAAAATTCTGTGCCTAGTTGGCATCAATGCCCCACTAAATCCAAGTGGTCCTAATCCTGCACATCCTTCAGCATAAATGCAACCTTATGCGCATGAGCAGTCTCATTGTCTTACACAGGGCTATTCATTTGAGTGAAGTTATGTATGTACATGAGTGTTAGTACAAATACAGCCACTGATTCTACAATTAGGCATCAGTAGAGTTCCTGTGTATGAAATTCTGCTTCGGAGATCAAATACTGAACAATGAGTAACAGACAAAATTTTCCCTCTAGGATATTGACGAGGCCAATACTGGAATACAATGTGCAGCTCTGGCGTTCACATTCTAAAAACAATGGTGAAAAATTGGAGAAGGTGCAGAAAAGAGCCACAAATATTTTGAACAACTGGAGAAAATGCCTTACCAGATGCGTCTACTGGGAGCTGTAGAAGCGACAAAGAGTTCTGTGGCACCTTATAGACTAACAGACGTATTGGAGCATAAGCTTTCGTGGGTGAATACCCACTTCTTCAGATGCATGCAGCGGATATTATAGATAATATCTCATCCTCCGAGATGTTCCAATAAGCTTCTTTCACAGACTAGACTTCTTCCTAGTCTGGGCCCAATCCTTTCCCCGGTATAGTCCAGCAGATATCTTAGGTGTTAACTAGGGATTTTCACATGCATGCATCTGAAGAAGTGGGTATTCACCCACGAAAGCTTATGCTCCAATACGTCTGTTAGTCTATAAGGCGCCACAGAACTTTGTCGCTTCTACAGATCCAGACTAACACGGCTACCCCTCTGATACTGGGAGCTGTGTGTCTACTGTCTATGGGGAGACAGACATGCACTAGCTCTGCTTGAGTTAGCACACTAAAAATAGCAATGTAGCTAGGGGTAGCAAAGGCAGCAGATTGGGCTAGCCGCCCAAATACAAACCCACACCACCCCTCTGTGAACTTACTTGAGTGGCTAGCTGGAGTTGTCACCCAAGCTACCCATGGCTATTTTTAGCTTGTTACCTCAAGCAGAACCAGTGGATGGCTGTCTGTCTCCTGAGCTGGGGAAGCACCTTCCCAAGTGCAGTGTAAATATAGCCACAGAGAGACACTTAAAGAGCTCAATCCATTTAGTTTATCAAAGAGAAGATTGAGAGGTGACTTGATTATAGTGTACAAGCTAACCTGATACTAGAATCCATCTTAAATCTGATACTTTTCCATTAAGAAGCGGGGTGGGGATCGAGAGAGACAAAAGATTCCTGCCTTGTGCCAAAGCTATAAAAGGGGGTGGAACAGAACAAAGGGGGCTTCCAGTCATGTGAAAATCCCTAGTTAACACCTAAAATATCTGCTGGACTATACCGGGGAAAGGATTGGGCCCAGACTAGGAAGAAGTCTAGTCTGTGAAAGAAGCTTATTGGAACATCTCGGAGGATGAGAGATTATCTATAATCAGTTTCTTAATGTATTAGGCTTAGACTTGCGTGTTTTTGCTTTATCTTGTTTGGTGACTTACTTTGCTCTGTCTGTTATTACTTGGAACCACTTAAATCCTACTTTTTATACTTAATAAAATTACCTTTGTTTATTAATGAACCCAGAGTAAGTGATTAATACCTGGGGGAGCAAACAGCTGTGCATCTCTCTCTCTCTCTATGTTATAGAGGGCGGACAATTTATAAGTTTACCCTGTATAAGCTTGATACAGATTAAAATGGATTTATTTGGGGTTTGGATCTCACTGGGAACTGGGTGTCTGGGTACTGGAGATAGGTGACCTGCTGAGCAGTTTTTGGTTAAAGTCTGCAGCTTTGGGGGCATGGACCAGACCTGGGTCTGTGTTGCAGCAGGCTAGCGTGTCTGGCTCAACAAGGCAGGGTTCTGGACGTCCCAAGCTGGCAGGGAAAACGGGCTCAGAGGTAATTCCAGCACATCAGGTGACAGTCCCAAGGGGGTCTCTGTGACCAAACCTGTCGCAACACTATCTCCACAAAATGACAGACAACTTACATAAACCAAAACGCCTGTACCAAGGAAGCATTATAGCAAATAAATTGTTCAGGTACGTGATTTGCAACTGAGTGGAACATGCTATATTTCCCAGTAACCTGATTTATAGGAGATTTGATTTGTTTATGTGTTGAAATAGTACACCAGCATGTTTTCCATATCAGGCAAAATGCAAAGAAATATGAAGATTCTCCCACTGTGGAATAACAAATTTAAAACAGCCTCTTTTGACTGTTGCTATAGTACCCAGCTGCTTTAAGGGCTACTGCTGACAGTTCAAGAGCAGGCTACATGAAGTATTTGTGCAATCACGTTTTATACATAGATAGATCTCATCTTCACTAAAAAAAAAAGAGCCTGTATCACAGGAGAGACGTGTTTTACTCACCACACTGGCAGAGCGAATGTAATTATACATGGCTCTTGAATGCCTAAGGCAGGAGACTGAATTTACACCATGAATTGTTAAAGGCGATGCCTTGTCATTACCCTCTGCTGTGACTGTTCTGTGACGTGAATCAACAAAGGGTTTTGCTCTTCAGGGATGTCAATTCACTCAGAAAAACCCCAGCTGCTTGTTTATCCTATACATTAAGTCTTTTATAGTACTAAACATGTTCATTTAATCCTAGAATTTAGAGAAAGTAAACACTGTTAAATGAACATCAAGTCTCCACCGCCACAGGATTGTTTCCTTCAGTCTGAGGCTAAACCTTGAGACGTCCTCAGTACCACAACTCACAATCAGTAGAGTGAGAGTGCTGGGTCCGTGTTCAGTACCTTTACAGGATCTGGCCCCTAAAGTTTCCTATCTATTTTTTCCTAAAATCTAGAGTCTAGACTATGTTATTTCCCGATGAAAGATATGTATAAATTCTAAATGCTGTGAAGCCCTCTCCCTAAACCTAAAAGGACATAAAATGGCGGCTATTTGCCTATCCTCAGGGCAAGAGATACAACTGATGTAAATTAGGCCATGTCTACACTACCACTTATGTCGGTAGAATTTGTTGCTCGGGCATGTGAATATTCCACCGGCATAAGTGGTAGTCTGCACAACATTAAGTCAGCAGGAGACCTTCTCCCACCCACATAGAAGCTACATGAGAGATCTTACAGTGGTGCAGCTGCATCGGTACAGCTGTGCCGCTGTAAGCTCTATAGTGTAGACAGCCTTGTCTACTTGTGTCAAGGCTGATTCCCCACTCTGGCACTTGGAGTGCAGAAGGTGGGGGCCCGCAAGGATTCTAAAAATTAATACTGGCCACTCCCACAGTTACAGCTTTTCTCTTACCTTGGATGGGTAGATGCTGCCACCACACAAGTGCAAAAACCCCTTTGAGAATCCAGGAAGGTGCACTTGGGAATTCCTTCCTGTGGGGTACCCTCAAGCCCTTTCACGCACACCCCCTTTGGGGAAGAGCTGAGAAAGAAAACAAAGGAAATCAGCAGTTGCCACCAGCTAATTAAACAACATGTGCACAAACCTCTTAGGGACACAAAAATCCAATCCTGTTCTTAAAAAGGGTAAATTTTATTAAAAAGAAAGAAAATACATCTGGAACTTAGGCTTTTTGCTAGGTTTAAAAAAAAATAATTACAAGGATTAAGCATCAAGATAGCTTCTTGAAGTCCATCTTAAAGGTTACAAGCAAAACAAAAGCACCTGGGGTTACCACAGAGGAGTCCACAAGCCATAAAGAAATAAAAGAGAAACCTAATCGCGTCTTCCTAGACATTTCCTGATCTACTTACATATTTGGGGTTTCAAATGAGTAGTTTCTAGGTATGATCTGATGATTTTCATACTTGGCCCAAAGCTTTTACAGCATAGTTCCAGCCCTGTCCCTCTCTCCGGGAGAACAACACAGACAGACAAAGGGGAAGTTTTTTCCTCAATTTTAAGAAGTTCTAGCCTTCCATTGGCTCTTTTGGTCAGGTGCCCACTCCCTTCCTTTTACCTATGGACTTTTTAGCCCTTTACGGGTACTAATGGGGATTGTATAGCTAACTGGCTGGCTGGCTTTCCATAAAAGGGAGCTACCTCCTTCCCCCTTCATTTATCACAACTTGTAACACTGACAGGTCTTTTTCAGATATTTTTTTAGACCCTTTAATAAGAACAACTCTTGAGGAGGTAACAACTAACTCAATATACTGATAAGTAACTCATCATCATTCCAATCAAAGCTAGAAAAATGCCAGCACCAAAACTCAGATCTAAACTTCTTAGCTGTCTAATGAGATGAACCAAACTTACTGGATCTGAATCACTCCTCAATTTTGGCAGAGGAAATCTGAATTTACCCAGAATTTCAGGATATTCAGATTCAGCTACATTTGCAGGTTGGATCTGCAAGTATTAATTCAAAGCACAGACCCAGAGTTCTGATCCAGGATTTTGGCATGGGCCACTCTACACATAGAGAGTGCAATACAATGTGCAGCTGAATTTTACCAAAATGAGAAATCTGTCTTAATACATTATACACCAAGAAAGTTGTTTCTGTTTGAAAATATATTCAAGTCATTCAAGGTTTAAAGACAAGGTTTTAGACACAAGGGGTTTTCCAAAACTTCATAATGTAAATACTTACTGAAAAACTTATGATCTGATAGTTCTCCATTCAAAGTCAGATCTCTCATTCCTACAATTCTTACAAATATCACACACTTTACAAAATAAATAAATGTTACACACAGTCAGATACTACATAAGGTCTCTCTGCCCATGGACTTAAATTACCTTTTCCCTTCTCATTTAAATTTAATAAAGTTAAGGTATTTATAGTATGTAAAAATGTTCATGAAAAACTTACCTGTCTTTAACTAGCTCTATATCCCACACGGTAACACAGTGAAATGCAAATCAGGCATCACATTAATTCAGGGAGTGCAAAAAGGCCCTTATAGCTAAATCACTAGGAAGAGGCTTCCCAATCTATCCTCCTGTAACAGGAAAAGCATCTCAGAATGCCATTCAAAAAGTGCAGCCTCACTGGGGAAAAATAATGGAGAGTTTGGGAAGGGTTAAGTAAACAAACAGGATCTGTCTGAAGGGATATAGGTATTTTTTTCCCCCACTTGAGACTAAAGTACTAGAGAATAAAATGTATGGAGAGAGAAAATCATCCCTTTTAGGCTAGTTAAGTTGTGTGTCTCTTTATGAACTAAAAACATAACACTGCATTGCAGAAACAGTTCTGGTATAAAGTTAGGCCAGACCCTCCACAAATATTTCTCCATTGAACAAGTTCAGGCCTTCATTTTAATTCTTGGTATACCTGACTGTATAATTTTCCCCCTCTTGATTTGCCTCCGCATCTACTTTGTCACTTATTTTTTCCACTTGCCATCATTTTTCCAGCCAAGTGGCCCACCTACTGTTAATGATTTCATCACTCTATTTAATTAATTGCATTTTTAAATTTAGATTACTGCCTAGTTCAAGAACTTATCATGCTGTCTTAGTTATCATCGTTACTTCATAGTCCACTAGTCTACTCTGAAGATGTTCTCCATCTCATTAGCCAAATCATAGCTCACTCGCACTGATAAACAAAAGCAACATGCATTGATTAAATATCTCCTTCTTTAAGGAGGCTACGCGGGCTGTTTTCTGTTGATTAAAATGTTTCCCAGCTGTTTGCAGTTCTGGTCTAACTCTTTGGTTTGTCTCTGTAGTGAAGTGATATGCGTCACTGTAATTAGTTTTCTCTATTAAAATCTATTTTTCTGAATGTCAATAAGGAAATCTGCAATTCCTTTAGATAATCTAATTCACTAGTAAGCAGGACATTGCCAGAAAATTATTTCTGCTATATTGTATTACATTTCTGCCTTCAAAAATACTGTTACATTTTTTTCATCTAGATCTGTATTAAATGACTTGTGGGATATTGTATCTCCAACTCTGATAGTTATTTGATTGATGAGTCCCCATTCTGACTAAAGAATTCCCTATGTTTATTGACATAAAAGGACATATCAAGATGTAGGTCAGATTTTGACTGTTTTCAAAAAATTGTGGGTTTCTTTCACCTTTAAACTCATGCAGCCTTAGAATACAGTAATAAACTACTATGCATGTGCCAGGCAGGGGAGGAAAAAAAGGAAACAGATGTTAGGAAACATTTCAAATTAGTGATTTCCAATGGATTATTATTTACTAGCGGTGGATGAAAAAAGTATAGCAAAAAAATGTTTTCCATTTAAAAATGTTTATTTCTGTGTGTATCCTAAACCCTTGTAAAATTGGAACAATTGTGACATTCCACACAGTAGTTTTGTTAATGTTTCTTGTTTTGTGCTTTTTTCCCCTTTTATGCCGCTGTAGACCATATTTTTCTATTTCTAGGTGCTGACAGCCAATGCAGAGTTTGTGCAATATCACTGTTTTGCATTCAGTGTGCTTAGCTCTATTTCTAAACATACTGTACTCTGCCATTATCCATTTGTTGTATTCACACCACAGGTGGAAGTGTCAAGTGCATTTTGGTGAGTTAAGATCGCAATCCAACTGATTTTCAGTGGGACTTGTGATCCAAAGTCACTTATGTCCAGCTCCACAAACCTGACTCCAATAGTCAAGAGCCTAAGTCCTGTTTTTAGGCACCACTCCAATTAAAATCCTTGCTCAACTGCCACCTCACACTGTAAATGCCTAAACATAGTGCCTCCGTTTTTGCAGTAGAAGCTCCCTGGTTGCCTATGTTTCTGCCTGGGACCATGCGCACTGCAGCCTCACTCTGGACATCTGGGTGCCTAAGTCCCAGGCCACTCCATGAACCGGGGGACACTAGGTACTCTTCTGCCTAACTCACATGCGGAGCCCAATCTGGTAGGCATGATGAGAAACTGCCAAATTCTACGCAAGACAGCTGGGGAAGGGGTCTCCCCTGAGAGCTGTAGCATGGTGGTGGTGGTCCCTTTATCCCAGTGAAGGCCAGGTCTACACTGAGGGGGTCGACCTACCATACGCAACTTCAGCTATGTGAATAGCATAGCTGAACTCGGCGTATCATAGGTCGACTTACCTGGCCGTGAGGACGGCGGCGAGTCGACCACTGCCGCTCTCCCGTGGACTCCGCTTCCGCCTCTCACGGCGGTGGAGTTCCAGAGTCAACGAGGAGTGCGTTTGGGGCTCGATTTATCGTGTCTAGACGAGACACGATAAATCGATCCCCGATAGATCGATCACTACCCGGATGCGGCGGGTAGTGAAGACATACCCTAAGGTACTCACCAAGGATATAGGAGACTGTAGTTCAAATCCCTGTTTTGCCTGAGAAGAGATTTAAGGAGGGGTTTCCTCATCTCTCAGGTTAGCATACTGGACTACAGAGACTTTCTCTGGGCCAGTTAATATTTAATCTAATAGAAATATTTCAGTCAGAGATTGAGGGAGTCCCACCACAGAATATCCCATATAGTGGTAAGGGCATTCACAAGACAGATGGACCATCCCTGTTAAAATCTCTTCCCTTCAGCAGGCAGAGATGGGGTACTCTAACCACTGGGCTAAAATAATGAAAGGGAGGCTCACCTCCCCCACTACAAGTTGTTTTTGTAGATCTAGGTGGCCTCTGAGCACACCTACCAGATCAGGCCCCACACTTGAGTTAGCCAAAGGAGTCTTTATCTTCCCCCCAGTTCATGGATTGCCAGCAGAGATAGGTGCCAAACTGTGTGAGGGGGCAAGGCCCACTCCTCTCACCAGCATCTCCCGTTGGCTAACTCAGGCAGCTCCCTACCTAGCATGTTGGCTTTATGGATTGTATTCTAAGATGCCTCTCTCATCCCATTCATTGTATAAGGAGCCTAGTTGCCAAACATGAGTTAGGCTTTGTGAATCAGGGTGTTGTTCCTGTGATCTTCTAGGCACCAAAGTCCCTTTGTGGATCTGGGCCTTAGACACATTTGAAAATTGTACTCTAAGTCAAAAGGAAGCAATCATGGAAATAAGTAAATGTACTTGATTTGGGAACAGGAAAGCAAAATCCTCAAACTGTAACAGCCATCCAAAACACCTTGCATTAAAAATGTTTACATTGATTTATCATTAAAATACAGGTACTTTATGTACCTAATGAGGAAAAAAATCAATGCTCAACCATCAAATTTTTTTTCCAAGTCCTTTATTGATTTGGAAGAAAGCACAATGTAAAAAAAGTCAAAACAGTTTCATTTACTGCATCACTTAACTACTGTTAGCTAACAGCATGTGTAAACCCGTGTATATTATCAAAGCAGCAGAACAAAAATTAACTCAAGAAATGAAATCCAGGCCTGACAACATGCAAGTAGAAACACTGAAATCACAATTGAAATCTAGCTTGTTTAACTACTCCCTCTGTATTTAAGTATTCTAATTAAAATAATCTAGGATTAATACTGCATGCGTCAATTATTAAATTGTTTCTTTATATCCAATATGCACAAATGTAAGGATGAATTTAAAAGCACTTTGTCCTTCTAAAATACCCTGCAAAGAACGAAAATGCAGTTTTCTAAGAAAACATCCTATGAATGTGAATAAAGCGCTTGAAATATGAAGGATGCTATATGTTTGAGATGGTAATAGGTACTGCAATGTGTGTCACACTATTTCAATAGTTTAAAACTTGAATTAAGCTGATACAGAGAAAGTACCTAACAGAACAGAAAAATGAACAGGAATGCAGGTAAAAAGTGAATGGATGCTGCAGATCACTATATATTATAAGGCAAAAAGTTCTCTCCGGTTTTTATAAAGGGTTTTTGTAAATTATGCCTCACCAATCTACTAGAATTCTTTGCGGGTTGGGGGGGCCAACAAGCATGTTGACATAGGGGATCCAGTGGATATAGTGTATTTAGATTTTCAGAAAGCCTTTGACAAGGCCCCACACCAAAGGCTATTAAGCAAAGTAAGCTGTCATGGGAGAAGAGGGAAGGTCCCTCTCATGGATTGATAACTGGTTAAAAAGATAGGAAACAAAGGGTAGGAATAAATGGTCAGTTTTCATAATAGAAAGAGGTAAATAGTGGTGTACTCCAGAGGTCTGTACTGGGGCCAGTCCTATTCAACATATTCATAAATGATCTGGAAAAAGGGGTAAACAGTGAGGTGGCAAAATTTGCAGATAATACAAAACTACTCAAGATAGTTAAGTCCCAGGGAGACTGTGAAGAGCTACAAAAGGATCTCTCAAAACTGGGTGACTGGGCAACAAAATGGCAGATGAAATTCAATGTTGATAAATGCAAAGTAATGCACATTGGAAAACAATCCCAACTATACATATAAAATGATGGGTCTAAATTAGCTGTTACCACTCAAGAAAAAGATCTTGGAGTCATTGTGGATAGTTCTCTGAAAGCATTCATTCAACATGCAGCGGCAGACAAAAAAAGCCAATAGAATGTTGGGAATTATTAAGAAAGGATAGCTAATTAGACAGAAAATATCATATTGCCTCTGTATAAATTCATGGTATGCCCACATCTTGAATACTGCGTGCAGATGTGATCGCCCAATCTCAAAAAATACATATTGGAATTGGAAAAGGTTCAGAAAAGGGCTTCAAAAATGATTGGGATATGGAGCGTCTGTCATATGAAGAGAGATTAATAAGACTGGGACTTTTCAGCTTGGAAAAGAGACCACTAAGGGGGTGATACGATAGACCGCTAGAAAATCATGACTGGTGTGGAGAAAGTAAATAAGGAAGTGTTATTTACTCCTTCTCATAACACAAGAACTAGGGGTCACCAAATGAAATTAATAGACAGCAGGTTTAAAACAAACAAAAAGTAGTATTTTTTTAAACAATGCACAGTCAACCTCTAGAGCGTCTTGCCAGAAGATGTTGAAGGCCAAGACTTATAACAGAGTTCAAAAAAAGAACTAGATAAAGTCATGGAGGACAGGTCCAGCAATGATTATTAGACAGGATGGGCAGGGGTGGTATCCCTAGCCTCTGTTTGCCAGAAGCTGGGAATGGGTGACAGGGGATGGCTCACTTGATGATTACCTGTTCTGTTCCCTCTGGGGCACCTGGCATTGGCCACTGTCGGAAAACAGGGTACTGGGCTAGATGGACCTTTGGTCTGATCCAGTATGACCATTCTTAAGTTCTCTCTCTCTTTATTTATATATTTCAAAGCAGGTCTAAAAATGAAATGCTGTATTTGTGTTTAGTGAAAAGAAACCGACAAACTAATCTACAGTAAATGTTCTTCCATTATCTGGACTGCTTAATACCAGCACAGAAAACTGAGAACAGACTGACCCACTCCCTACCTACATTCAGGGCCCAATCCTTAATGCTTACTACCCCTTACCTGCCTTACCATGCATCCTGTGTCATTGCAGCAGAGTAAGCCAGTCCTATGCAAGTTAATACAAATATGACACTCTCCTCCATTGAAATTATCCCAAATTGGGAACAAATCCCCGAGGTTTTGAACATTTTTAATGCGGGTCAGTGTGATTGCTAATGTCTTTGACATTCTGCTTAACCCAACCACAGGGAAATGTTATTAACTGATTTGACTGTTCTTAAGGATGTTTGGTTTGACTGCAACTGGAACCATGCAAACCAAATCCTCCTAGGAGACTGGAAAATTATGAAAGGGATCTTGGCCAGTTATCCCATACTTTACATAGCTTTTATAGAATCACTTTAGTGTGAAAAATGTTCTTCCACTTCTCCTTCAAATTGCAGTTATGGACTTAATTGTGCAGATCACTTGTTCTCCTGGTAAACTATGTTAAATACAGCCCAGATCAAATTTCCTCTCTAATCAACTGGTTAAGATTGCCAGCTGCATTCCTAGAAAAAGTGCTTGTAGGGACATTAAAAGTTTGTGCCACGAGTCCTTTAACCCAGAATCAGGGTTCATACTCCACATATGATTCAAAATTAAAAATTTAGGCATACAATCCGACAGACAAAGTGTGTGCTTATGTGCAGAAATCAAGCATGAGCCTGCTGAATGGCTTCCTTTACACATGGAAGAACTGATCATGTTCACAGATAAAATTTACCTGGGTCATTATTCAATAAACCAGCAGTAATCACCTTTGGATGTATTCCCACAGCATCAGCAGCCTGCTTGTATGAACGGGAAAGATACATCATGCAGACTGGTTGATGCTTAGGCACATTGGCCATTCCTTCTCTAAATATAATCCTCCTTCATTTTTCTTATATTATACACTTAAGAATGTTTTTTAAAACATGTTTACTTCATGCTCTGATTATTGGTGTTGATGTCTGTCTTGGAACTGTATTTTTCAGTTTCCTTATTCCTATCTAAACTCAAACTCTGCATTTTGCTGTGTGCATATGCCTCCCCTGGACTATAGAGTGATAAAACAGGAGAAATGGCATCTGAGACAAGGGAAAGAGGACTGAAGAAAAGGGTTTCCTGCAGAATTTCTCTTTGGCCACTCATCTGAATGTTTAGACCCACTGGAAGTGAGCAAATGAGCTAGATAACATTACATAGATTTTATATCCAGAAGGGACCATTAGTTTGACTTCCTGCATAATAGAAACCATAATATTTCACCCAATAAGAATGCTGCCAGGCCCACAAATGTCTCCAGGTTCAAAGGTAGACTAGCAATACTGGTTCATTTAATCTCCAATACAGAAAAATAAATAGATTTCCTCTTTATGATGTGACACCACTATGCATCAGAGTAAGGAAGAGGTGCATTTTAAAGAGGTAGTTGAAGGGGGAAAGGATAGCGGCAATGGCAGGCTGAGCGAGGAAGGATGCTCCAAGCATGAGGACTGTGTGGGAAAGCCACAGATACGGCACTTAATCAAGGTGTTTGGGGGAGAAAGCAAGACAAAGAGGTGCCAAAGGAGATGAGAGCAGAGAGGTAAAGCAGGAGCTTGTCCAAGGCCTTTCTGAAATATTGTCACTGATTACATAGCAGACATGCTCTAGTTTAAAGGGAACTCTTAGGCAAAAAAAAAAAATCTCTCATCCATAAAAATGAATACAAATAAATTCTAATGAACAAAGAGTAGAGAAGAGGATGGTCCAGTAGTTGGACTATTATCCTAAGATTTGAGAGACTTGAATTCTTTTCTGTTTCCCCAGAGACTTCCTGGGCTATGAGACTGTCTGTTGTGGGGCTCTCTCAGTCTATCTTGGCCCTTCCATTTTCTATTAAATAATTACATATTCATTGGGAAAGGGTCAGAACAACACTGTAGTCAGGGCATTCACCTGAGAGGTGGGACACCACTGTTCAAATCCTCTCTCCTCATCAGGCAAATGAGGGACTTTAACCAGGTCCCCCACATCCTTGGCGAGTGCCCTAACCTCTGGGCTAAAGATTATGAGGGATGCCACCTCCCTCCCCAAACATTGTGTGTGGAGTTAGGCAGGCACCCAAGCCATTCTCACAAAACACAGCTTAGGCATGGTGACCGGGTTCACTCACCACTGCGGCACCTCCTGCTGGCTGTCCTGGGGATTAGCTCTGCTAGCCAGTGCGCCCTCTTCTGCTGGTTTCTCGCCACCATCACTTCTGCTCCAGGACCCTTGTCACTTCCAAGACTGTGGCGTCCTCTTCATGACACAGGCCTCCGGCCGTGTCATGCTCTGTTCTCCCCTGTTCTGGGGGAACTGCAATCCGCTGTCCAGCCACTTCCCTCAGTGGCAACTGCAGCCAATTGTCTGGCCACTGCCTCAGTGGCGAGGGGGAGGGGACCAAGGCCCACCCACTATTCCAGGTTCCAACCCAAGGACTCTGTAAAATGGCTGCCACTTGATGCGTCCCCTCCGACTCCTCAGTCCATTGTTCTGGGCCACTTCCCCAGGGCCCCTCAGCACCCTCATTGCCCTTGCCTCAGGGCCTCAGCCTGCAAAGCCCTGCAGCCACCCAGGAGTTGTGTTTAGCTCCCCCCAGTGCTAGCAGCACTGCTCTGTCCAAGGTGCTGGTGCTCCCTCCTCCTGCTACGAGCCTGATCTTCCTTCCTCGAGGTCCAGGCAGCTATTAACCCTGCTCTGCCCTGCAGCACTTCTTATATGAGCCTGCCCAGGCCTGATTGGCTGCTCCTTGCAGCCCCTTTCTAATTGTCTGTCTCCCGTGCAGCCTGGCTAGGGCCCTCTCTAATTGGCTGCCTGCTGCACAGCCGCCCTCGGGTTTTATTAACCCCTTGTGGGCCAGTGTGGGGCATACGCCTCATCACAGGCCCCTAAGTCACCTGCCCTCAGGAGAGGGGTTTCCAGCTGTGGATCACAGTCAGATATAGGCACCTTCACCAATCCTAGACAAAGGCACCAAACTCTGAAAGTCGTGGGCTTAAGACACCTCCCTCCTTTACAAAACCCACTCGGTAGTTTAGGCAGCTCCCTGCCTAGCATACTGACTTTTATGGATCCATTCTCAGGTCCATCTCTTCCCCCGTGCAATGAATAGGGAGCCTATATATCTAACCCAGGCTTTGTGGAACCCAGTGATTTTCAAGGCACCTAAAAGTTAAGCGTTTCAATGCTGAACATCTCAATGCCTTAGTTCTCCAAGGCCCAGATCCACTAAGATATGGAGAACCAGTCTGCAAAATGGGGATAACATACTTCCCTTCCTCACAGGACTGTTGTGAAGCAGGGACCATAGTTATTTAACAGGGAGGGAGAGAGTAAAAGAGACAGGAGAATTAAACTGACGAGGTATTTTGTATGCCGCAAGAATGTTATTTTCTGCCATGCTTGTTTACACACACACACACACACACACGTCATATAGTGTTATGTGACCTTATGGAATCAGTGAAAGGTAGTTGGGGTTGGCAGAAGAGGCAAACATTTGGCGTCAGAATCTTCTCCATACCCACAATTCTGTCTGAAAGGAAAGTGGCCCATGGTCATTCCATTCAGTGCACCAGTCTGGTTAATGGTATTAACTGCAAAACCACTACACATCTCTCTCTCTCTCTCTCTCTCTCACACACACACACACACACACACACACACAGAGAGAGAGAACAGCTGCTTTCACCAGATTTTCAATTAAATATTTGTCCCCTTGCAGTTATGACTGTTGAGCAGCTGGCAAGAACTGACAGAAGAGCAGAGAGAGAAATGCAAAGAAACTGCACAGAAGGAAGAGGAGTAAAGCAAAGGGAAGGGAAAGAACTGGAGAAGAGTGCAGAAAGAAGCGCAAAAGGAGAGCAGAAAAAAGAGGAGGAGGCAGCATAACTTAGTAGTTAGAATTAGAGCTGGTTGGAGTATTTTCAATAAAAAATGCTGTTTCATCGAAGTGCTAATGTTTCACAGACAGGTAAAGGTTTTGATGATGTTTTTGTCTGAAAGGTTTTTAGGTTCAGAGATCTCTGGTTGAGAGAGAGAAGGAAAAAAACAAATAAAAAACCTGAGCTGTTGAATCCTAAAACAGCTGTTGTTTTGAAATAAACCCTTTTTGGTTTTCAAACGGAAGGTTTTGGTCTTGTTCAAATAAGGAACAAAAACAAATTTTGAAGCCTCAAAAGTTGTTGTGAAACAGAACTGTCATCCTTTGGATAGCACTACTTAGAACAAGAGACTAGCAGTATTCTATTGCCAATTCTGCCAGTGATTCACCAGGTGACCTTGGACAAGTTACTTAACTTCTGTGTCACTCTGTATGTAAAATGAGGATAATATGTACACATCTTTGTGAGGTGCATTGCGATCCATGGATGAACAGTAGTATATAAGGATATCATATTAGGCTTTTCATGCTTGGCAAGTGCAAACTGGTAAGGGTAACATACTTACATGTTAGACAAGTTTCTCTCTCCTCTGATCTTAACACCTCCCAATAGCATCGGATGTTTTCACATCAGGAACCATTGATCCTCCAGCCCATAAGCATGCCATGAATTCAGGTGAACCGTGAAGATGTATTATGTCCCCTATATCTCTGCCTACAGTAGAATATGCACTGCTTAGTAAACATACAGGAGAACAAATTAACTAAAGATAGGAAAGTAGATCTGAACCTCTTGAACTTAGAGGAAGATCAAATCTGAATTTCATGCTTGGGCTCATGTCATATAGGCCGCAATGACACAAGAGCCAAGGTAAGGCAGGTAAAGTGGTAGATAGAGATATCAGTCAGTTATTTGTAATAGAATCCAGTTGTACCTGCAGAGAGAGGATACCAGGTCATGCACACATCCACCATTATATCCAAACACCTGCAACAGTGCAGTTATTTCACTTAATTATCTACCAGAAGACAGATTTAATTGTGAGCTTCTCTCTGAGCTGGAAATTCTGTAATAATCACATATTCATGCGCGTGTGATTAGTGGCTCAAATAAGTGGTGTCACTTTTGCACAGAAAGCAGCTGGGATATTTTCTGGCTTCTCACAGCAGCGCATTAACATGGGATACAACTATCCCCTCAAACCTTACATAAACTGCCTCTAACTGTAAAGATTTAAATTTGCCAGCTGCTGATATAAAATGCAAAACATTGTAGCCAATACCGCCATTCCAAACTGTGAAGGGTTCTGCTGGAGGAGAGTCTGATTGCAAACTATTCAGACTGTCAATCTTTCCAGTCTCACTACTCTCTGATCCTGTCAAGGAAAATACAGCCAACAGTATAATAAACTGCCCCCTAACATGGCAACATTAAGCTTAAGCATTAACATCCTATTGAGATAAATGAAGGGGGGCAGCTCATATCCAGAAATGTTCTGAGTGCTAAGACAGAACTAGATCAGGGTACATCTGAAAAGTTTTCTTTGCAATCATGAGGGTTACAAAAGTGCATTCTGCACAAGTGCCCTGGCTATTCACTATTGTCAACCTTTTGCATGCTGAACTCCCAACTCTAACTCAGATCAAAGTCAATGGGAGTTGTGTGTGAGATAATACACCAAATACAGACAACAGCTATGTCTACACTACAACCTATGCTGGCAAATCTTACATCACTCCAGGGTGTGAATATTACACCCCCTTGAGTGGCATAGTTACCCCCAACATAAGCTTTTGTGTGCACAGCACTATGTCAGTAGGAGAGCTTCTCCTACTGATATAGCTTATGCCACTTGTGGAGGTGGTTTTTTTAGGCTGAAGGGAGAGCTCTCTCCCATCAGAATAGAGCATCTTCACCAGACATGCTGCAGCAATACAACTATGCAGCTGCAATGCTGTATGCATAGATATGCCCTTAATATCCACAAAAAGTATTGCACCTCTTTGGTGGAGTCTGTGCCAAGTAATAAGAAAAAGGATAGAGCTGTCAAGTATCATTCTCTCATTTCCCTATTTATTGCAGGAAGGCAACCATGTGCTCACTGTATGATGTTAGCATGAAGTAATGTTAGCTAACATGATATTATAATGTCACTAGCTGTTGACATCTGTACCCAATATCCCATGGGGGTTGCAGGGGAGAGGGAGACACAAAGGGGAAAGATAGTATTTGATATCTGCTGCTTCCAAAAAAATAAAAGTGGATTTGACACCCCCCTACTTACATGCATCTAAAGAAGATTGCAGATTCTTTCCATTTCACTCATAACAGATTTTATCAAATGTGTCTCAATTCAGAAGACAGTCCCACTTCTATTCATATTCTCTGAATTTGTATTTGGGGATGAAAATACCAAGGTTTTTTTTCCCAACCCTTTCCACATAGGCCTTCCCCTTTAAATGTAAATATCAACACAGTTGTCATATTTCTGTATGAGATACATAGGAGGCTTCTTTCATGTCACTGTACAATCTCACTGTTTTTCTATCATTTGTATTGTGTTCTGATTTTTCAGGTCAGAATGCAAGGCCAGGTTTCCTTCCCTTTAATTTCCCTGTATTGTTTTAAGTGTTAGCAGGAAGCACTGACTTCTCAATTTCAGTAACTCTGAATACAGTAAAAAAGCTGCAGCTGTCAGGAAGTCATGAAACCCAATGATGCATGAACACAAGTTTGTAAACCAACATCAAAACCACGGAACAGCTTTAAAGGAATAATCGGAAAGATTTACACAGACACAGCTATGGCCCCTCAGAGATCTTTAAAAAGAAGCAAGTCATATGTCACCATCATACCTTTAGGTAAGCCTCCCACGTTTTCATGTTATCTTCCTCTGCCCATAAGCATGCCATGAATTCAGGTGAACCATAAAGATGTATTATGTCCCATCTTTCTCTGCCTACAGTAGAATGTGCAGTGCTGGGTAAACATACAGGAGGACAAATTAACGAGAGATAGGCCCAAATTGAAAGAGTAGATCTGAAACCCCCTTGAACTCTGAGGATGATCAAATTGAAAATTCGTGCTTGGGATCATCTCAAGATGGACCTGGCACAGAACAACCAAGTCCAAATGACCTCAAGCTTTAGAGCTCAGGCTGATCTCAAATATTAATCATGTGGAAAGGGAGGGAAATTCCAGCCCTGTGGTCCTTCACACACATCCAGAAACAACAGTAGAGTAAAAGCTTCCTTTTAAAGTAACTTGTTTCATTTTCAAATATACATCCCATGATTAACATGTCCTGCTTCCAGTTACCAATGAAAATAAAAGTAATTGTTTACAGTTACGTAACAGACACTAACATCAATTGAAAAGCACCAGCTTTGAAATGACAGGTAAAATTAAACTATTCAAACCAGGTACAAAGCATCATGGAGCTGTGAAGGGATGTATTTCAGACTGTGGAGAAGGGCATCAAGTTAGCAGATAGACTGTTTAAATCAACATACAGACAAATGGCTACAAGTACTGGAAATACGCAGTTTTCACAGAGCAATGTAAAGAGAGTTTATCATCTTTTGAGACCACTATTAATCTATTAACATAGGCCATGTTGGAGACATGGTCTTACCTCTGTCCCAGAAAACAAAAAATGGAGAAAGAAGCTGTGCAAGTTAGCACAGTAATGAATCTTTCCTGAGTCCATCTCAGGGAGAAGATACCCTGCCAGCCATACATAAGCCTGAAAGCACTAACAACTCTCTCCCAAACGTGCAGAAAATGAGCTGCACCCAACATGCATGCACATTATAGACTAGTATAGTATTTAAAAACAACTGCAGGACTAGAGAATGTGCTAGTGATAAATACTTGTGACAAAGATGCCTAAGGGTATCTAACAAGCACACCAAAATGTGGAGCAGTGTTTGCATAAAGGGCATGTTGTAAAATACTCTTTTGAAGAGAAGATCTGAAAAACACTGAGAATTCTCAAATAATCTGACGCCTCAGTTCTATTCATTCCTTTCAAGTTTTAATTTTCTGTTGGCAAATTAAGGTCAGCAACAGCTGGTTAGACCTTGCAGTTGTTCACCTACAATTACATGAAGGTATCATGATGGATTAATGGCTCACAAACTGTAGTCCCTGGACCATGAAACACATGATAGTGGTCTGCAGCCAGGTGGATATTCACATGCTGATAGCAGCTAAAAATAAGGAAAACGAAGAAGCTGAAGATAGAAAATAACATCAACAAAGAGTACAAACTATGTGAGCCATAGGCTGTATGCGATTATGAAGAGGAGGGGAGGGTCTGTCTGATCTCAAATAGGAGGAGAGAACCCCTGTCCTAGATAGCAGACAGCTAATTAGCTTGGATGATCAAATCACTCAGTACATTAACAAATCTACTTCTTTATCTGAGCCTAAAGTGAGAGAGTCTGTACTCTCAGTTATGGAGCAATCTTTCAGAAAGTTAATCATCCATCACTGTGCACTGAGATACCCAACAGGTATCAGCATCACCCGTATTCCTTCAACCCATATCAAAAGGCATCAGGATTCAATGCAAGGCACTCAGCACCCTCACTCTCAAGTCACCCATCTGACAGGATCAAGCCCTAAATATGTATTTCTAATGATGTGTGAGCTCTCTAGCCTAAGTGCCTGTAATATAAAACATACTCAGATTATGATGTCAGGAGATGAGCTGAAGTGGTATATATCAATCTAGAGACATGTATATTAATTTTAATTACATTTCTTTTCTCCATTCCCCCTGGACTTGGTTCAATTAAGAGTTGGTGCAGTGGTTAATTTATGTCGTATATTAGCTCTGACACTTAAACTCTAAACCATAAGAATTACAAACTTTCTATAGCTCACTTTTATTTTTAATAAAAAAGTAAAACTTTAAGTCAGACAGCTAGGTAGCATCTAAAATGAAATTGTTCACTCAGACAATTTAATCTAATTCTTTGTCATGAATTGGGTCATTAGAAACACATCTTTAAATCACATTTTATCTTCAGCTCCAGCTGAAACTTTAGCCTTTTATTACAATATCAGAAATGGGGAAAACAGTTATCCTCCCTGGGAAGGATTTTTAATAAAAAAGGAAAGCTGAAGTCAGAGGGGCATTGGTTCAAATGCAACTCCCAGCCACACAGTGCTCAAAAGTAATTGAAACTAAATATTTTTTTAGTATTTTCCAGGGCCTAATTTTGCTCACTACCTCATCCTTCAGTCAGAGAAGAGCTGGCAGCAGGAAGCAGCGTTGGGATTTCTTGGCAGTAACCAGGATCATGGGGGCAGAGTGCTCATACTTTCACAGTGTTGGTATGTGGATGGAAAGGAGGGCTCCACACAACTAACACCTGATGGGTTCCTCCCCTTTTCATAAGCAATAGTGAATCAGAAAGCAGAATGTTGAAATGCATTGAATGATATAGGCTTTTTAGCGGAGATATCAATTTTATTTCTTTTTACATAATGTAATATCATAAGTGTATTGTTGATTAAAAGATCTTTTTATTGGGTTTTGAAATAACCTATTGATTTTCACAATTTCTAATTCCCAAAAGATATGAAAATGGTGCTTTCAATTTACCCAGTATCTGCAAACCATTCCCTGAAATCACACCCCAGAAAAGTAGAAAACCCAGACTTTGTTTATAAAAAATGAAAATCTGTCAGTTTTAGTTGAATTGCTATGGTTTAACCCTCAGCCTCCTTTTACAAATAAACTTTGTATTCACAATAAACAAAACCCACACTAATTAGTTCCAAGCAGAATATGAGCTGATATGTTCCATTAAAAAAATCAAAACAAAATAAAAACAGCTATCTGGCAGAACTCCTTTGCACTGGAAAAAATGTTTTCTGACACATGATAACATGCTGCTTCTGGCAAACCCACTGCAGTATAATACTTAATTAACATTTTTGACAAGGTACAGAGACAACACATTATTTAATTTCACATAATAAAGGACATAAAGTGAAGGGAAGAACTAAAATAAAGTGCATCATGAAAAATGTGGATTCCTCCTCTATCTAGGACCTGGATCAGCTTGCATTCTTGTGGTACTATGTTTCTGTGACCAAGCAGTTCATCCAGTTCAGCTTAGTTACCATCAGAAAATCTAGCTTGCATTTTCAGTGACAGGACATGGGACTAGATATACCAAGAGTCTGACCCACTATGGCAATTCCCATGTAGTTCCTTCCTTTAGTCATAATTCTGCAAATAACATGACAGAAACGTTCAGCATCGTTACAAAGACTACCCAAAAAACCATCGCAGGGATGTCTACTTAATTCAGTCAATGGATAATCAGAGCCAAATCTCAGAAATCAGGTCATATTAAAAACAACTTTCAACCTGCATTTGGATTGGTTTAGATCGGTTGTTCGCTTACGGGTTGATTTTCAGAGGTGCTGAGCACCTCTGACTCTGTCTCCTGTGGGACGGGGGAGTGCCCAACATGTCTGAAAAAAATCAGATCTCTGTGGTGTCCGAAAGTTTCCATTTAACTAATAAAGAAAGGCAAAGCTCTGAACAGCATAGAAATGGATGTTGAGAAACCCCATGACAACAAGGGACTATGGACCTGATTTTCAAAAGTGCAGAGCACCTGCAATGCCAACGGAAGTCCCTGGTGCTCCCTTCTGAAAATTGGACACGAGTGAAAAGTTGTGTTACAAACACATGATGAGGCCAGGATCTTCAAAAGTGACCACTGAAGTGGGGTGCTTCCATTTCTGGATGTCTACGTTGAGTCACTTTAAAGTGGCCTGAATGTCAAAGGGCTGGTGCATAACACTTTCTGAATATAAGGCCACTTTTAAAGTATGAGTTAGGCACGAGTCAACATCACTAGTCACTTTTGAAAACCTTGGCCATGCTAACTGAAGAGCACTACCACTGCTGAGCAGGCTGATAGATAATGTGGGGTTCCTACGTATAACAATATCAACTGTTCATTTCAAGCCAAAGTCATAGGAAGGCATTTTATTCATCGATAAAAAACAGAGATCAGCCCTAAAATCACAGTATTTTGTTGGTCTTAAGTTTAGGAACTAAGATTTTATTTGTTTTTCCTTCTCTGCTCCTCCCCCCACCCCTGACAAGTTCCAAAGACAGTGCCTTTTAAGACCAACTTACTTATTACACTTTTAACCTTTTCTCCTAAATGTAACTGGACAATTGCCACCTTGATTTTACAATTTTAGTTTATTATAATATGAAATTATGTGCTTGTGATTTTAACACCACATTATCCGCAGGAAAACTTATCAACTGTAACAAAGACAAACGTGACAAAAAGCTTACTGTGAAGGGGAAAAATAGGAAGACTCAAGGATTCTTTAGCATTTAAAAAAAAACACATTAATTTCTCCTCCTCACCCCAAGCAACCACACTGAGTCCAAAGCTCCCCAGTTCAGTTGTAGTCAGAGAACTCTGGCAGTCCAAGCAGTATTATAAAATGTACTATACAGTGGGTGGCTTTACTGACCAAAAATCACAAGTCAAAACATGTAGCACTGCATACAAGAGCTGGTTTTAATTAGAATTCTCGGTGTGGGATGGAACAGCTTGATTACCTCCAGGGAACATGGAACTGGAAATGTGCCAGCAACAACTGGTTTACTAGTCTGGAATGTAACAAATGACAAATGCTTCTATAATGGACAGAGACTAATGATGTAGGGACTGACTCTTCCCTTCTCATTGATAGTGAAGCCTATCTTACTCCACATCCTCACTGGCTTCAGTAGGACTGTTCACCAAGTAAGGTATTAAATGTGAGTAATGAGGAGCAAAGTCTGGGCTTTAAACATTCTCTAGTTGGGTAGGTGCTAGTGAGTTGGAGGTGAAGTGGGAAATGTTAAATTTAAAGCATATTTCTACTCCAAAAACTGACTGTAACCTTCTTATTCATCAGAGCTGTGATTTAGGAAAGCTCTTAAGTGCTGTCCTGAATAGGGATGCTTTCCTTGGGTGAACTCAGCCCTGTCAAAGGGATGAATGCAAGCCATATGAGTGAAGGCTAAAGGAACTGGCCATGTTTAGTTTGGAAAAGAAGAGATTAAGGAAGGATGTGATAGGGTCTTCAAATACTTTAAAGCCTGACATAAAAACATGGAGAAAAGTTGTTCTTTTTTTCCCGACAGAACAGGACAAGAGGCAATGGGTTCAAACTACAGCATAGCAAGTTTAGATTAAGTCTCAGGAAAAAGTTCCTAACTGTAAGAACAGTAGGACAATGGAACAGACTGCCAAGTGAGATTGTGGAAGCTCCTTCACTGGAGGGTTTTCAAAAGGGAGGGCGGATAGCCATCTGTCTTGGATGGTTTAAACACAACAAATCCTGCATCTTGGCAGGGGGTTAGACAGAGGACCCTTATGGTCCCTTCTAACCCTATGATTCTATGTCTCTTTACTTCAGTGACAAAAATAAAAGTTTACTACTTTTTACTCCTATTAGCCCTGCAGTTAACAGAATGAGTGGGTTTCTATTCCTTCTGGTGTATCAGCCGAAGTGCTCACTAAGCTCCAATTACAGAGGCAAATAATTACACCTGTTCAGACTCTGACAGCACTGGTTGTTGGCACCAGTGTCATGAAAACTACAATCCATAATCAGTAGAATTGCACAGTTCTCATCCAGGGCATTATTTGGTCTGCTAAATCTCTATCACTAGAGGTGACATTCAATTTATTAGCAATACTAGTAATTGGTGATCCTTGTGCAAAAGCTCTTGGAGTCTAGAAAACAGGGGTAGAGATCTTGCAAGATTTTCCATTACTTCTTCCTTCAGGTCAAGCTGGAGGTATGACAAAAACAAGTCTGTTGTATTATTGGGGAGGAGTGAGAGCCCGGACAGAATAGCCTCCATGTTAACACATTTCTGCAGTTGTGGTTAGAAAGCAGACAAGATTAAAAAAAAACGTGAGAAAGAACATATGCAACCTCCACAAAATCTTTGAGGTGATGCCCTTTTTCCTTTTGCGGAAAATCATTATTTACAATTTGGGGCTTTGAATGCCATATCTGATGCAATCTGATCAGATACAAATTATCTCTTGAAAGGGAGAAAATATTGTTTATTTATTGTAATTTAGAGCAGGAGACAGCCAGCATTCCTTGGTTTTATCCCAGGCTTCGCCATGATTTTGCTCTTTCACCTTGGGTAAATCATGCAACTGTTCCATGCCCTAATTCCCATTTGTGAAATGAAGATAATACTCATCTACCTCTGAGACATCTATACGTGTACTTTGAGATCCTCGGATGAAAGGTAATATATGAAAGTGCAAATTAACATCACTGTCTGACATCTGCAGATGAAAGTAGCTATAGAAGTGTCGCTACTGCTGCTAAATGGAAATGAGAACAACAGGTAAGAGAAAAGTTTCCTTAGTATGCTGTGGATTTCTTTGCCAACAGTCTCCACTCCTAAATGCTCATGCAACACAGTAATAATACCTAGCTCTTATTACTGTCACACCTCTGAAGTAGATGAGTATTGTCTTCAAGGTCACACAGCAACAACAGGGTAAAGCCTGCGATGAAACCAAGTAAAGCTGCTCTATTCCTAAAAAATATTTTTTTCCCATTTAAGAGACATTTTGGACCGGATCCTCAGGTGGACTAAGCGGACAAAGCTCTAGAATCTGGCCCATTTTCTCCTAACATAATAGGATTTTTGCTGTTATAGAACATTCATTTAGACAATATCAGCTCTCCCCTCTTGCTTTAGCCTTCAAGACGGCCAATGAATGTTTCATGAAAAAAGGAGGTGGGTGTTGAGCTATTGGTTATAACAAAACCTAGATCAATTTCTCTTTGCTTGCCAGCTGTTTGTTTTTTGTTTTGTTTTTTGTTACAAGGAAAAGCTAAGTGAATTTTTTTAATTGCCTAAACTGTGAAGTGATATATACCCAGTTATTGATTTCTCTTAACTTACCTTGTTAATCATTTACTGAGTTTTAAAACAGAAGCTCCGGCACTATTGATTTGACTCAAAAGGCTGTTCATAAGCCTTAGGCACACAGCTATGGTTGTTCCAGACAGAAGATATTTTACATGTCATTTTTATTGACCTAGATGAAGACACGTAAATATCAATGGTTAGTTATGAGTGGCTGTACTGGCGAGGAATCGTTTGGGAAGAAAGGACTTACAGAAAACAAGAATATAGATCCAAGTGCTGTCAGGAAGGAGAAATTAATAAAATTCATCATGTAGTAATAGCTATGGTTCAGGATGATTGAGCATGAGGAAAGGTGGATGTGCTAGCTACATTTTTGCACTATGACCCTTATCCCCTCATGGAAATCCCAGCATGACTATATTCTCTCGCTTCAGTGAAGAGACACTGTGCATATCAAATAACCACAGCGAAAATCAGCCCTGAGGCCTCGATTCCACAAGCAGCTTGATGCCCACCACTGCACCTGTATGGAGCCCCACCGACTTCTACATGTATCAAGTCAGTGCAATTGCCTTCAGCTGGTGCAGGGTCCACACTAAGTAGCTTGCAAGACTGGTGCCTTAGTCAGGCCCTGATAGATGCTACTGGAATATCAATATTTAGATTCCTGACTGGTTTTGCATGCCCCTAATCTGAGGTGAGGGATACAGGGCTGAAGAGAACAGTCAGTAACACTGCTTGGTTCCAGTCATCTAAGAGGTTTGATTGTTATTTCTGTTGTGGTAGTGCCTATGAGCCCACATCATGGCCCAAAACCCCCATTGTACTAGGCATTGTACACAACCCAAGCAAAAAGGCAGTCCCTGCCCCCAAAAAGCTGTCTAAATATAAGACAACAGGTGGATGTAGATAGATGGGGAAGCATGAAGAAACAAGCAGATGCTACTGGATAGCAGGAAAGGCAGTGGTCTCAGCACACCACCAGCCCAACAGAGGCTCCTTCTTTGCGAAGGATTTGTCCCTTCAAAACAAAACTGTGGCTCTAGGTGATAACTTCTAAACTGGGAGGCAGAGGATGAAATTCTTTTTAAAAGAGCTTGTGTTTCATTTTCTGGGAGAGTGAGGTGTCCAGTAATAATATGTCTTAAAAATACAGCTAAAGAAGGATAGCTTGCTGGTTCTTTGGATAGTGTAAGTCCTTGGCCTCTCCTGGCTTGGAAGCCGATATCACATCAATTCATATCAGCTCCCTCTCAGGGATACAGCACTCACGAGAGCACAATCTTTTCATTCTTGGTTTAAAGTATGGTGGAGCAGAATCATCCCCTATCCACTGCCAAATACTGTCACAGTTTTGGACATATACATTTTACATCCATTAAGAGTTACAGACATTGACCCAATGTTCTAAATTAGGAAAAACATCTCTGTAATATTGAATTACGGTGTCCATTTTAAACAAAGCAGGTATTCAAAAGGAGAAGTGACAATTGTATTTAGAAGGACAAAACTCTTTTGAAACACACATTAGCCCAGCACACAGATTGAGGACGCAATTCTTTGTTAGCTCTTCCCCACAAATGGGTTTACAAAGGTGAAGGAAAATGTATGTTGCACATTTAATACAGATGCTATGATGAAAAGCCAAAATGCTCATTTACTTTTTGCATCTCAAAACCGGATTTGTTTCACTGACAATTGTATTAAGACAGAAGCACAAAACCAGGAATAATTCCTTTCATTAATTTCATTATTACCTATGAAAAACAAATTAGAAATTATATTTTAGCTGTGTTGACACAAAAATAATGAGATGGTTAGTGCTGCAAAAATTAAAACCTTATTTCAGAAATAGTTAATGTGACTAGAATCTATTTACCAAGCCTGCAACTGAGTATCCCACAAAGATACTAGACACAAAACAGACCCACAGATTTACTGAGACTGTAGTTTACATGTATGTGGAGCCCTACAATAGTCCTGGGTGATAAAGTTAAGCAGGTTGGTGCCAAGAAATTTTTGCAGACAAAATATCACCTACAAAGCTGACTGTGAATTAAAGGCCAGCTAACAGTATTTTATTAAGTACACTTGACTTTTAACAGAATCATTTACTTACACCTGCAGTGTTTTATGTGTACCATAAAAAGTGAGGTTGGATTCCAATTTGCACGGTTATAATTTATTAGTCTCTGATTGGATTCACTTTTTTTAAAAATAGTTCTGAAATTCAGCACATTCTTTATACTCTAATAAAAGTTCATCTGAATACTGAGCTGCATGACTTATCATTTATCAAGGGCTGGGTATATAAAGATTCTCCTTAAATGTAAATAAGAATTGTCCCAGACTAAGATGCAGAGGTTTTGAGCTGCACCTTGTTTTTTTTACTGTGGCTGAGCAGGAATTTTGTAGGTATTCAAGTTTCTTGCCGCTCTGTACGGTCTCTCATTTTCTCCTTTAAAAATTGAATCTACTCACACCATTTTCACTCATCTGCAAGCTGCTCATTGAAATGAAATCCAGGCTCAATGAAAGGAAGAGGCTTACTGACATGTCCTCCATACAGTTTCCTTTACAGGAGCAGCTTAGCCCTTTGGATGGGAAGTGGGACACTCTCTCTTATAGCCCCCTTAGTATTTATCCTCACAACATCCCTCTGAGGTAAGGAAATGCATTATCTCCCTTTACTGGTGGGGAACTGAAACACAATCAGGAGATCTGGGCTCAGTTCCTGACTCTGACAAGCAACCTCAGTCACTTAATCTGTCTCTGCCTTGGTTTCCCAGCTGTATAGGATACTTCAATTCTCCCAGTCTGTGGGTCTTTAGATTTTAAAAAGAACAAGATTACTTGTGGCACCTTAGGGCTAGTCTACACTTACTGGATAGATCGGAGGTGTCGGATCGATCTTCTGGGTTCGATTTATCGCGTCTTGTCTAGACGCGATAAATTGAACCAGGAAGTGCTCCCCCGTCGACGCTGGTAATCCAGCTCAACGCGAGGAGTAAGCGCCGTCGACGGGGGAGCCTGCGCGCCGCGTGTGGACCGCAGGTAAGTTCGAACTAAGATACTTCGACTTCAGCTACGTTATTAACGTAGCTGAAGTTGCGTATCTTAGTTCGACATGGGGGGTTAGTGTAGACCAGCCCTTAGAGACTAACAAATTTATTTCAGCACAAGTACTCCTGTTTGTTTTGCTGACAGAATAAAATGGCTGCTACTCTGAAACCTTTTAAGGTTTTAAGTTAATCAGGGCAGTGACTATCTCCTACCAAATATATGTACAGAACCTTGCCCGAGAGAGGTTAGAGGCTCTAGGTAAGTGATTGCTACGCTGGCCAGGGAAGCTCCCAAGAACAGTGCTTGTTAAGAGTGCTAGTGTCTCTAGTTTGTGTACATACAGCCTAACCATGCCAAATACCCCCGTACAAAACCACTTGGACTAGTCAAAGCTTGGAGACTGTTTATTGCATGATCAGTCCCAGTCTGCAAAGGCCAAGGCTTAACAGGATTTATGTTTAATTATAGTCCACAAGAGCCTGTTGAGGTAGTATTGTGCACCTGCTTTTGGTTACCCCCTTTAAAGGATTGCAATGAAATGGGGGGGCAGGGAAAAGTGAGGGTTACTGAAAATGTTTTCTGCCCTGGCTGGCAAAATGGCTAAAGCTGATCCTGTACCCCACCCTAAGCACACAACTAAATGATCCTAGTATAAGAAGAGGTAGAATCAAGGAAGGAGGAAAGGCATACACTTTGGGGGGATGGCCACATCAACTATAGTCAACAAGCCAAAGGCTGGAGGGCACAGCAGAGATTCCTAGGTGTATGTTAAATGTTGCTACCTCTTTACTAAGGGCAGGTCTACACTGGGGCAGGGGATCGATCTAGGAAACGCAACTTCAGCTACGAGAATAGCGTAGCTGAAGTCGACGTTTTCTAGATCAAACTAAGTTTACTTACTGCGGGTCCACGCAGCGCAGGCAGGCTCCCCCGTCTACAGCGCTTCCTCCTCTCGCCGAGCAGGAGTTCCGCAGTCGACGGAGAGCGCTTCTGGAATCGATTTATCGCGTCCAGATGAGACGCGATAAATTGATCCCAGAAGATCGATCTCTACCCGCCGAATCGGGTGGGTAGTGTAGACCAGCCCTAAGAGCGAGCTAGTTTTCAAGGGTGCTGGGTTCACCTGACTCTGCTCCCTTTGAAATCAATGGGGGGTGAGTAAGGCCAACACTGAGCTTTTAAAAATCCCACCGGAAAACAGCTTGTGCCTGGAACAAACAAGAGAGCAGCCCTCTGAAGAGTTCTTGAAACCAAAGGTTTTGGCAGCAAGATGCTGTCACGCTGCTGTTCAGCAGTGTAAGCAAGAATACTGGGGAGGCAGATTCTAAATTGGGATGCAAAAAGATTAGTCACACTATAAAGCTGTGAGAATATGTTCCTATACCACGTATGTCTCACTCTCCCCTTCCCCATCTTATCGGGACCTCATTTAAAGAGACGAATTTAGAAGCCAGTGGCAAACTGCACAGCTTGGTGAGTCAACACATACACAAGCAATTGTTCTGGCCCCAGTGAAAAGTTCTTCCTTCCTCCTGTTTAAACATACCTACCTCGCAGAAAGCTATCTGTGAATGGAGGGCTACCAAAGGTAAACTGAAGAGGCTTTCATGTTTCTTGGGCAGACACAAGTATGGACTGATAGAGAGGACTGAACTCTGATGAGCAAACCAAGTTCTGTATGTCAGACAGCCTGTATCCAGGGACTATTTAGTGCTTTAAGGTTTAGAAGTACTACACAGATGCTAAATAGCAACCCACCATTTTACAATTTAGTTTCTATAACAGGCAAAAAGGACAAAGTTCTTCTGACTCAAATGGCAATACTCCGCTTTCCCATTTGCTCTCACTACACATATGGACCTCCACTGGCATCACCTCATGTCTCGGCATACAAAAAGCAACTAAACAGTAAAGCAAGCATGTTAAGAGAATATTGTCTTAGTAGTTTACCTCCATAAATTATCCCATTTAAAAAAGGGACAAGAGGCAAGATGTCAGACATTAGATAGCTTTAAAGTGAACAGTAGAAGAGAGAAATGCCACTTCTAAACCAGCAAATTTGAAGAGACAGATGAGGGGGAAAAAACCACAGAACTACAGCCTTTTTGCACCAATTCTTTAATTAGGAATACAGATTAGAAGTTGGATATAAAACCACACCTGCTATGTGCATAAACCTCCATGAAGAGTAAAATCGTTTGTGTGATATGTATTATTTAGAAATAGATTACTGAGTCTCAGAGTTAAAATACTCAAACCAGATATATAATCTTAGGCCATGACAAAATTTCCATATATTTGTTGACTAGCAGAAATGCAAGGCTCTGTGCTTAATGAATTAAGATAACTGGAGTGAAATTGGGATGTGTGGCATTTAATTCTCAGTAACAATCAATGGAAATTAAATATTTGCGTGTCTTAAGTGGAAAAGCATGCAAAAGGTGGGATAGGAAAGCAAGGAACAGCAATAAGTTCTACAGTTCTATTGACAGTGCAATTACAGTAAGCAAAACAGAATGCTGACAAAAATCTATAAGTTTTCCTTTTTCCTTGGCACCAACGACTAATTGCAAAAAACAGATTAAGGTATTTAATCACCACTTGACTGAGGCTGGAGTGAAGAGTGTTAAATAGTCAAACCCACATCAATTTTTCAATAAGCTATGCATTTCATTTCTTGTTTTACATTGTGTTGAGTTATCTTCTGAAGTTTTCTGCAGCGTAACATTGAGAATACTTGATCATCCCTTTATCAGCAAGCTGTTATTTTACACCCTATAGGACTTTCAGATCCTCATTCTCCTTGCCAGTATTCCCTTACACATTCTAAATTACAAAAAAGCAAATCTATAGATCTTAAAGGACAACAGAAAAAGAATGTTAATAAGCTATTACACCAGAAAGATGCTATAGCAGTTATGGGACTAAATTCTCGCTCAGGCAGTCAATGCAAGTTTTTCTTCAAGTTAGGACCAATTAAGAACTTGGGAGCTGACCCTGTGTCTTCCCTTAACCTTGTGGCGCACAAAGGTGACTGTCTGGCGGAATTAGATCCGATATGCTTTGCCTTCGTTTTATTGATAAAAATTTCCATGGGCTGGAGAAAAAAATTCCAGTTGAAAACTACATTTGTGATAATATTCCATTCCTTTCTAAGAGTATGGTCTGATGCCACAAGTAACATGTTTTATTACTTAAAAAGCATTGTGTTACACATCTAAAAATATAATACAAACATGTTACTTTAATTCCTTTTCATTTGGTAATTATTGCAATTCAAAACACTCCTATGGCTAAAGAAAAGGGTACACTGATATTTTTAGCACTAGGCAGTACAAGTTCATGCACACACACATTGCTTTGAGCAATACCATCTTTTCAGATGTGCAATAGGTTTCCTAATAAATCCTGTAACTATAATACTGGTAACCCCCAAATTCTTAACAATAAATAAGTGATTAAGTAATACCCTAATTATAAAAAAGCCTTTATTAACATACAAATGAAGCACCATGCCAGTATTACATGGATGTCCGAACCACGTCAGGCACGGTTAAGAAATAGCATGGAGGGAGCTATATCGTTGCAGCTGTTGTCCACCCTCCCTTCTGGTGCCTAGGTTTTTTTTAAAAAAGTGTTTTGCATTTAGTAATTAAATAAATACTCTAATAAAAGTGAAGTACATGGCTGGTAAAGAAAGAGCTTGTGCATCCAGCAATGTCCATACAAGGTTTCCACGTTGGAGTTCTGTTTTCTACATTTGCTGCAAGGAAGCAACTTCACATGTGCAACATGCACACTGTTAAAAAGAATAAATATTCTTGAATTTCATCACATTCTAGCAACCTAATGGAAGGCAGATGAGTCAGATTAACTTCTCTGAAAGCAGCAGTGAACATAACAGCTTGTGCAAATTGTCTATCCTAATGGCATTTCAAGTCAGGACAGTCAAAAGAGGAACGTGCCAAAACTTCCTTTCCCATTTCGTTTGAACTGATTGCCCACGATAGAAACAAACATTTCCTGAGACATTAAGTTGTCATCAGCCTCTGTGATTCCCAGTTCACTCAGCCTTTTCTTGTGCATCTGGCTCTTCTTTACAGAGGTAGCAACAAGTTCATTTGCAATTTCACAATTGCCTTCAGTTTGTTCAGAAATCTCAGCTCTCTCATGGAGCTCCAATTCATCTGTTGCACATTCATGTAGCTCTTCATGTCCCAAATCTTCTACATTGTCTGTCTCACCGTTTGACTGGATAGTCTGTATATTTCCTAAATCCGAAAACAGTGATGAGGTTATTACAGACTGTGCAGATGCCTGAAGGAGCTGAAGTAATTAAAGTGTCAGACTTGGAATACTTTGAAATTAAGGGGTTTTCTTTAAGTCTTATTGAACAATGAAAATATTCCCCATATTGCAATAACTGTTTCAAGTATTACATAGTTCAGCTACATCAGCTCTTGCCAATAAGACCTAATTCTTCCAATGCAAACACAAAGGTACAGTACATATAGCACAAAGAACAGTCAGGTGGCAACTGGGATATTCAATGACAATCCAGCACAAAGAGTTAAAATGCAAGAATAAGCTTTCAAGGTGATTGCCACTGGAAACAGCAAAGTGGCAGTGAATATTTTAGGAAAGGTTCAGAGGAAAAATTCATCAGCTTCCTCTTATCACCCCTTTCGGATGCAATTTGAATGATAGCCCCATATATTCCAAGTATACGAGTGTGATGCTTAAGAATCTGGAGACTTAAATAAATTACTCAGACAGTCAAGTATTTTAGAGAGACAGCTGAGCGGGGATTAGATATTGCAACTGAGAGCTTAGTATCTTTCTTTGAAATAAGACATGGAAAGTACAGTTGTCAAGTGATATTTATGGTGGGGAACAACACTGGGAGGAATAAGCTAGATCCAACAAGTCTCATTTCTGCTGCATGGTAGAACAGGAAAGCAGAGGATTAATATGGATAGGAAAGGGTCATGGAAGGAATACGCCCACTTTCTCCCTGACAACATGCCATTTTGTGTATGTGACCAAGTAGTTCGTTCCCATCCTGCAGGATCTGCATAGTGGAACAGACTGGTCCAGTAGGCAAGAATTAACTGGAAAGCTCCTTTTCCTCACTGAATAGCTACACACCATTTAAGATAGACTGAGACACACTGACCCAGCCACTCATTTAGAGGGGAGACAGATGGAAAAAGCCTAAAGGACAACTGGCGTGGAACAGAGATTAAAACTCCTTTTATTGCATAAAGTGACATATTTTAAATGGCTAAGTAGTCAGGATGTTCTGAAAGACCATCATGCCAGCTGCCTGATATGGGCTTCCAGTGCCCAGAATAAACTTTTACAAATGCTTTGATATCACTGGATAAAAAGTGAAATTAAAGTGCAAGTAATTACACACATGCACCCTGCAGCTACTCCTAAACAGACTCATTTTTCTCCTTATTAGAAAGTTTAAGGCTTTCTTTCTGCCACGTTATATGATGGGCATTTTTAAAAATATTTTACACAAACAGTAGATTCACCACTACATTTAGACTCCTATTAAGTCACTAGAGATAAAAAATACCTTCTGAATTTTTCGAAGCAACGTTTTTTACATCAGAGGAAACTGTAGGTTTAACCAGGACGACTCCATACCCTTCATTATTATGGATCACATTGTTCACCATGGTTATCTTGGGAATGTCATAATGCTCATCTAAGAAATCCTATAGCAGAAGACAAATGTAAAAAAAGATTTATGGAGCAAATTCTCAGAGAGGGAATTTCAACCCATCTAGAGTGTCTTCTCTAAAAACAAACCTAATACAAAATAACTAGATCTATTTGTATATTTAAGGGACATAATTAAATATAGTCACCATTTTCCTTGTTGCAGCCATGAAATAGAAGGAATATTTTAATGTAATAGACAAAAATGTAAGTCCACTGCTATCAGTGTTATCATACCTTGTCTTTCAAACAAGTTAAAATCAAAAAGTAGTGACATGAGATAACAATAGTTACTGGTAGGTACCAGTCCGAACAGGTATGAATTTGATAACTGATCAGAGCACATTCCACCTGGAACTCACTTTTATGAGGATACCCTCCTTGCAGTGGTGTATGCCATTGCCCAGCAGGGTACATGTGCTACCTGGATATATTTCAACACCAGCACCCTGTAAATTAAAGAGACATCACAAATGAGTCAGCAAGTTCCCAGTGTAACCCATTACCCCAAAGTGGGTCTGTGGCTCTACCTAGTGGTTAGATAAGAGTCTTCTATTTCCTCCTATTATAGGGCTTAGTAAACTAAGTCAGGTAGCAGATACTCATGGTTCACTGGCAATGCTGCTATCATCACACCACAAAAGTTCTGCTGGGAAGAGGTTGCATGACATGCACAGAGATGTATTTTTTCTTTAATACACCACACCCAGTCCTAGGAAATCCAGTGATTTTTTGTGATGTAATGAAGTGTTAGATTTTGATCATCTCCTTGTAAGAATCAAAAGGTAACATGTTCAAAAAAAGGCAGTTCAGCTGGAGAAAGAATATTAGTTTAATGAGAGACAAGACCATTTAAGGGGCACAAAACAGAGGCTCATTTTAAGAACAGCCTTATCCCATGAATCAGCTCCAAGAATGCACCTGGAGTTATTTCATAATTGACTCTTGTTATTTTTGATTTTCAGTGTCACATGCAAGTCAACATGAGGCTCCCCCCATAGAGATATACTACATAAAAGGTTAAGAGAATTCTCTGACCAATTTCTTAAACACCAATTATATTTAGCCAGCTAATGGAAAATACTGGTGGTTTTGTAAAGGATCAAGGAAGTCATCCTCTTTCCTGATTATGATTCCCTATTTGCCTGCAGGGAGCTTCATTTTATTCAAGCTGGAGTTTTGTTTAAAAAAATACTTAAAAGCTAGTTCGCACCTTGGCACCATACAGATCAGAGTTCTTCATTAATAGCTCTGCTGCTGTCCGCACTGTAACACCTGTAGTTTCACACTGTAGCACACAGTTCTCCAGTGTGGTTTTCCCATGATGAACACCTGCAATCGAAGACACCCAGTGTCGACATTAGAAATCATTCTAAAAGAGACATGATCTATAACGAGAGGAATTTTCTGTTCATCAGGCCAGATAGATACTGTAATGAGGCCATAATAGATTAGTATCTGTTAAGGAAATATTTTTTCAATCAGATTTCAGTGGAGCCCAAGGTAGACTCTACCATTCAGCCTTTTTAATGAGTATGCTCTCGGAAGTATTTATTTTGGGGGGAACAAACCAACGAAAGTTAAATGGAAACAATTTCGGGACACACTGTTGCAGTGCAGCTACTTTCCAGCACATCAGCACCACAATCTGAGTCCAAAACCAGGGAGGATCAAGGCAATGTATGAATGATCCTCCAGGGTCTTTGAAAAGGGTCATGAAAAGGGTCTTTTGCCTTATACATACGCACACACACCGCCGCTTGTTTCCACAGGGCAAAGGTGTACAGCCAAAGCAAAGGGGGCACAGCTAGGACAATGCAGATTCTCAGTTGTGTTTTCAGCCCCTGCCCCATGGCCAGTGCAACCCAACTGAAAGTCTGAGTAGTCATCAGGCTGTTCAGTCAGTGGACATGGAGACCAGGACCAGCCTCACACAGAGCTGCAGCAGGATCAAAAGTGTGTGAAACAGCTTTAAAGTTAACACTCTTGAGTCTGACAATGGATAGTGACAGTCTGTCCAGCACACACATTACTGTGATTGGGACCACAAGCATGTTTGCTGTATACCTAGCCTGCAAGATCAACTGTCCTCCTGACTATTTCAGACTTTCTGAAGTATAAGTGGCAGAGTATATGCCCGAGATGGCCAAACCAGGGCTCATGAGCCATATGTGACTCTTATCATTAAAGTGTGATGCGCGGAGCCCCCTTCCCCCTATTCTCCACCTACCAGACTGGGAGGTGGAGGGGAGAGCTCAGGACTTCTGCCTTGCAGCAGGGTGATGGAGTAAGGGGTTCTGCTCAGCGGGGAGGGGGGTTTCAAGGCTTCAGCAGGTGTGGTGCTGAAGCCCCAAGCCCTGGCAGGTGCGCCCTGGCTCTCGACCTTCTGAAGATTGTTGTACGTGGCTCAGAGGGTCAGTAAGTTTGGCCACTCCTGGTATATGCACACACATACCGCTAGACATGCTACATGATCCTAATGATCAGACAAGCAAAAATGTGATAAAGTTTCGACTTTCAGAAGATTAAAGCAAATTTAAATAGAATTAGAACTAACTAATCTAAATTTAAAGGAAACAATGCAATAAAGTCCTAAGTGTTTTGGTCTACAGGGGGCTTAGAGCCGAAGAGTTCACTTTCTGCATAACTGTTGCCAAATAACTCCAAGTATGTGTGATAATGAGCGTGTGGGATGGTCACTGTGAACATTTACAAATGGGCCAATACTTGGCAACAACAGTTATCTGACAAAGTGATTTATAAATATGGCTTAGGCAGATTCACAGTACATAGGAGGAGCGCCCAATATTACTGCCCACAGCTGACAGAACTAGACACCTGTTGGAAAAATTATGGTGAAAATACAGGAACAGTTATTTCTTCCCGTCCTGTAACTTTAACATCCAGCTCTGCAACAAAAGGAGGACTGGCCCCTATCATTTCTTCATGTATTACCACCTCTTAAAGTGTTCACCTGCTGCCACCCAAGCAGAGCTTCGTCAGCTAATGCTTTCATACATTTGCCAGCATGGGCCCAGAACTGTGCCATATCCTAAACTGATTTTGTTCAGTGCTAACTTGGAAAAGAGGACAACTGTCTAGCTTTGCTGGCTCTCTCTCATGAATTGCATGGTTTTTACAAGAGAAAATAATTCAGAGTAATGCATTGCCTTGGCTTAATCCCACAAAGAAAGTCAGGGATGCATGTAACACAGCAAAACAGGATAAACAGAAGCTCTTTTGCAATAAAAATAAATCTGCTATCGTATATCTGAGACCAAAGCAATTACACACATGGATGTTCTCACATGCTAGTGTACATGTAGTAACCCTGTGGATATGATCTGGATTACACTCTTATTTTTGTAACTAAATCAGTTCAGTTTCACTGATGCAAAAACCTAATGTAGATGCACTTGAACTAATGAAAACTGTGCTTATACCAGTTTCTTAATTCCATAAATTTCTGAATTAAACTAAATCAGTTTAAATTTACCTACAATAGTGGTTTGCACTGATATAACTAAAAACAAATAGTTACACCAGTGCAAGTTTTCTAACATAATCCAGGTCCTTTGTTGCATTTCCTTATGATCTACCCTTATGAGTTTTCTTTTTGTTTTTGTTTTTTTAAATGACAGCAGTAACCTCCATACCAACCTTGATTCCCTTTCTTTATGAAGATGTTTTACCTAAGTTGATAAAATATGAAATACCTACATGAAGGTGCTAAGCACTTTAAAGTGATATTTATTCCAATCCACGTCTATTTAGTGAAGTGTTAATTAGCATCTTCCCCCAAGGCAGATGGGCAGGGCCCAATACGTTTATCTTCAGACAGAACTAATTTTTGCTTAGATGATCAAAAGAATAGTCTGAGTGATACTATATTCCAAGGACTGATGAAAATAACAGCATGTAACGTAGCATGGTTTTGCTTACAAAAAATGCAGATTCTCAACTGAAGGGTTTACAGCATGAGAAAAATCTTATTAACCTGATCCCAGGACAGGCAGCAGTGCTTTCTGGGGAAGCAAAGGGATCAGGTTCTTGATTGCTGAACAAGGACAACAGGAGAGGCCAACTGATGTGAGACACAACAGCACAAAGCTGCCAGTCAAAGGCTAGGGACTAGAGCTATAGAACTGAGCTGCCCGCAAGAAGAGTGGGGGATGGGCCTACTTGACAGCCACATAAATCTTGTTTGAGGGAAGGGACAAAAGCAGTATCCTGCTGAGCATGCTTATGGCTGAGCCTCAGTTTGAATGTATGGTCAGCAAGCAGAGGGGTTTGTGGTGACTAAGGAGAGGAAAGGTTGGTTCAGCAATAGTCGGATATTTCCAAGGCAGTACTCTTTGCCAGTAAAGAAAACAGGTTTCATTCTCCAGTCACACTGGAGTAGGCTATGTAGCAATTTTTAGAGGCAGGTAGACTTAGCAGCTAAATTCCCTCTGAACTGAACATCCGCGCCCTTCCCTGCCAGCCCCAGCGCAGACCTGCCCTGGACTCCCCGTGCGCGGCCTGGGGAGAGGAGCCCCGCGCGCGGCCCGGCCCAGGCCCAACAGAGCTGCCGGGGAGAAGCGCCTCTCCCCCTGCCCTGAGCTGCTGTGGCGAGAGGGCTAGGGGGAGTCCTCTCTCCCCACCGCAGCCTTCACCCCAAACCCCTCATCCCCAGCCCCACCCCAGAGCCCGCACCCCCTGCACTACAACCTTCTGCCTCAGCCGAGTCCCCTCCTGCACCCCAAGCCCCTCATCTCCAGCTCCACCCCAGAGCCTGCACCCCCAGCCATAGCCCTCACCCCAACCCTCTGCCCCAGCCCTGAGCCCCCTCCCACTCTCCAAACCTCTTGGCTCCACCCCCACCATATGAATTTTGTCATGTGCACCAATATGAAGGTGATGTGTCACACATCACCTCCATATTGGTGCACATGAAATTCATTCCGCAAATGGACAAAAAATTAGAGGGAACACTGCTTAGCAGAAAGGACAGTTTGATTAGATTACTGTTTTTTAAGAATGAGAATAAAGGAGACAATTTAAGACGGCAGTCAGATAGCTCAAAGGCTGGGAGTTATTAAATTCATTAATAATCTAGATAAAGAAATCTTGAAGGTCTGATGCTTATACCATTAGGATCCCATTACTGTGTACTTTTGCAAGTTGGTAAGAGTGTAATATGGAATGCAAATTTACAGATTAGCAAAGCTTTAATTCCACAGTAATTATGAAAGCATAAAAATGGACAAACGCTTTATTACTTACTTAAGATCCCCTCTACTGCATCATGCTGAACCAGCTTCAAACTGGAGATTCTTATATTCGCCCCCGTACAGTCAAAAAAGTTGTCTCCTTTGCCCCTCTTTTCTATCACAACATCATCTGGCAGGCCATACCCTGAAAGGAAAAGTTTAGATAAGGAAAAAAAAAATCAGTGTTACTGTGGTTCACAGGTGGACACAGATGCTCAGTGCACATCACAAGATATCAAAATTAGAGTTAAAGGAGTGTAACTTGAGTTCTGTCATGCTAGCAGGTTTACGTTTTCCACCCATCTCTCAGACTACCCCCAATGCTCCTTGCTACATCAGCCTTCTCTAAACTGGCAGGAATCCCACCCCTGAAGCATACACAGAAGGTTAAAGTCTCCCAAATGGCTGCTTCACTCACACCGCTACTGCCTCACTGCAAAGGTTTTGAGGCAGAGGACAACACAAAGCCAACGAATTTCATCCATTGCACTACTGACTTCTGTATTTAAATGAAGTGGGTCAAAACCCTTGACTGCTGCAGTTTCCAGGAGAATTCCAGTACAACCACAAACTTTAAAGCAGATGACAATACTGATTCACTAAACCATCCACTGATGTATCAGCATGTAAAGCCTTTATTACTTGTATAGTAAAAAGATAAAGCATATTGAAAAAGTTTGCACTAAGTTTTAAAGAAGTCAGATATAAACTAATTAGGTCTCAGCACCTCTAAGGATAGATGAGAAATATAGAATCGCTTCCCCCACCACTGATGTACAGACCCCTCTGAGGTGCTGGCTGATTCACAGTGCATGGCAAAAAACACACAATTTGAGACAGGAAATGAATACTATATCCAGCTGAAACATACAACACTACAGAAACTGAAAGGAGGATTATTACTCAAATGCAAGGATATCATGGTTAACATGCCTAGAAGTGGCCTAGAGATCTCTAATGACCAGTCAGGGCCTGCCCCTAAAACAGCATGTCTAACAGCAAGAAAACGCTTGGGTAGAAGGTGGGGACTGAAGAGAGAAACCTTTCCCCATTCCTCCTGCTCCATGACATCTGTACAGAGGGTCTCAAGGGTCTTCTCTCCATGGGACCAGGGAGCGCATCATTATTTCTAACTTTAAAAAAAAAACAAAGGAAGTTCCCTGACATATTGTTAAGTTGAAAAGACTTTCTCCAGAACTTCCTAAAACCCTTAAGATGTCAGCTGTAGACATTTTAAGTGTGAAAAATCCACTGTACAATCACCCATCTGCCATCCCCACCATGTTCCATTAACCACCTTTCCCTGTAGGACTTTAAGACATCTTCACTCTACAGAAGCAGTAGTCTGAAATTTGGAGAAAACACTAAAGCTGGGATACACTTGTACATGTGCCATCACCCAAATATATTTTGTCACTACACTAACCTTTGCCCATTTCATGTATATCGGTATTTACAGATACTTGGATAACTGGCAGCATTAATGAGGAATGTAGCCTTAATGAGGAATAGGAAATCATAAAACTGTAGGGCTGGAAGGGACCTCAAGAAGTCATCAAGTACCACCCCTTGTGCAGAGGCAGAACCAACCTTTTCTTAAGCACCACTAATGACGGGAATTATACAACATCCCTTGGAAGCCTATTCCAGAACTTAACTATCCTTATAGTTAGAAAGTTTTTCTTAATATCTAAACTAAATCCCCTATGTTGCAGATTAAGGCAATTACTTCTTGTCCTACCTTCAATTGACCCCCATACTTTTTCCATCAGTTACCTCTCCCTCCCCGCATCTTCTTTTCTCAAGATTAAGTATGCCCAGTTTTTAACCTTTCCTCATAGGTCAGGTTTTCTAAACCTTTTCTCATGTTTGCTGTTCTCCCCTGGACTCTCTCTAATTTTCCACAGTTTTCCCAGAGTGCGGCACACAAAACTCCAACTCAGGCCTCAACAGTGCCAAGTAGAATGGGACAATCACCTACCATGTCTTACATATGGCGCTCCTCTTAATGCACCCAAAAATATTAGCCTTTTTCACAGCAGCATCACATTGCTAACTCCTATTCAATTTGTGATCCATTCTAACTTCCAGGTCCTTCTCAGCAGTACTACCACCTACCCAGTTAGTCCTCATTTTGTAGTTGTACATTTGATTTTTCCTTCCTAAGTGAAGTACTTTGCACTTGTTTTTATTGAATTTTATCTTTGCACTTGTTTTTATTGAATTTTATCTTGTTGAATTCAGACCAATTTTCCAATTTGTCAAGGTTATTTTGAAGTCTAATTCTGCCCTGCAAAGTGCTTCCAACCCCTCCCAGTTTGGTGTCTTCCACAAAGCCTACTCTCCACTCCATTATCCAAGTCCTTAATTAAAATATTGACTAGCACCAGTCTCAGGACAGAACCTTGCTGGACCCCACTAGATACACCTACACAGTTTGATAGCGAACCATTGATAACTACTCTTTGAATACTGTCTTTCAACCAATTTTGCACCACCTTATAGTAATTTTATCTAGACCACATTTCCCTAGTATGCTTAGGAGAATGATAGGTGGGACTATGTCAAGAGCCTTACTAACATTAAGATATAATCACATCTACAGCTTCCACCCTATCCACTAGGCCAGTAATCCTGTCAAAGAAGGAAATTAGGGTGGCTTGGCCTGATTTTTTTCTTGACAAATTCATGCTGGTTACTCTTAGGTGCTCATGAACGGATTGTCTAATATTTTCTCCCAGTATCTTTCCAAAGTTCAAGTGACTGGTCTATAATGCCCTGGGTCTTCTCTGTTCCTCTTTTTAAATATTTGCTCTTCTCCAGTCCTCTGGAACCTCACCCATCCTCCATGAGTTATCGAAGATAATTGCTTCAGCTAATTCCTTAAGCACCCTATGATTAATTTCATCAGGCCTTGCCAATTTAAATACACTGAATTTATCTAAATATGCTTTAACCCGTTCTTCCCCTATTTCCCTTCTTTCCCCTTCCTGTTCATATTAATTTATCTCAAGTATCTGATCACCTTTAACCTTCTGAGTGAAGTCTGAAGTAAATAGGCATGAAACACCTCAGCTTTCTCAATGCCAATTATTTGCTCGCCTTCCTTGTTAAGTAGGGGACCTAACACTTTCCTTCATCTTCTCTTGTTTCTAATCTATTTATAGAACCTCAGCTGTTCTGATTTGTACCCACAGGCTTGTGCTATTCTTTTGTACTCCTTGGCAATTTATCCATGTTTCCACTTTTTGTAGGATTGATTTGCAAGTCATTAGAGAGCTCCTAATGGAGCTAATTGGCTGCTTCCTATTCTACTATTCTTCTGATGGCATTCAGTATGCTGTTTGTCTAGTCAGGATTCTGTAAAGTATGTCTGCCTGTGGACTGTATTTGATTCTACAACAGCTGGAGTTATTTAACCACTGTACAATGAAGAATTAAACATTTAGTATCTCTGACGGAATGAAGATTATGGAAGGGTAAAGTTGTCTTGGTTTGTTTTTTCCCCTGAGACTATCATTGCAGCAAAGGCAAACTTATCTGGGTGCTCGAACTGGGAACATCATCACAAGTGCTAGGGTTTCTTCTAAATTTAGTCTAAACTCAATTCCCCAGTGCTTACTTTACTGATAACTATACATTCTTGAAAGTTTTTATTTACCCATAAATCAATGAGCTTCACTCTCATTGTGTCTTGGAATAAATAATGGAAGGCACCTATACAATTAAGTCGTGTTATTCCTTTGACAAATTTCCCCATCCCCTCGTGCCAAGAAAGCTACCAAAATAGTATTAACCTCTCAGAGTACAGATCAAGCTTTTACTTGATGCTCCTGTTTAGGATATCTTCAGCAACTCCTACTGCTAAATTTTCCCCCAACACAAGCCCATATACAAAGATTACTCATCCTGACACTTGCTCATTCAAGAAGTAGTCCATATTAAAGTAAATTTACTTATATGCTTTGTTCCATAAAGCACAATGGCTATTTCTATTCTATGACTCTAATAGGCCTGCTACTTCACCCCTTGTATCACCATTTTCTCAAAGACAGGACATCTGTCATAAATACCACCCACCAGAATTTCAGAACAATACTATTCTCACTGATAAATAAAGCAATTTATTGAGGCCCTTTATCCTGCAGATGTATTGCATATGGGCATGTATATCTATATAAATCAAACATATATAAGAGAGAAAGAAAATTATAGTCATAAAACAAAAAGAGGCAAGAAAATATAGTAGAGAACAGCAGGAAATTAAACTCCCAGCCTTTTTTCCATTAAGAAGTTTTGACAAGATAAAGATAAAGAATGCAGCTTAAGCAGTTTCTGAACAGCCCACAATGATGTATAGGTTATTATATAAAACTGTATTCCTAAAGTTGTTCGGTAAACTGTTAACAGGTGTACATGCCTTTAGCTCAGGCAATACTAGGAGAGATACAAGGATACAATGTATCCTAGTCAAGGCAGGGGCATTTAATTTTAAAGCTATTCTCGAAAGCACAGAAACATTTGTTGAGAAGATACAATAAACATGTATACATTGCCTATTTGGTTCTGCAAAATAAACAGAGATCTGAACCCATAGCTAGTGACTTCCTTCTCTATTCTGCTCTATATGGTATAGCATCACCATTCACACTGCTAATTTGTGCACTACACACATTAAGCTTCGCACTTCCCAACAAATATTTGAATGAAACATGCTATAAGGCCTTGACTTGTCCCTTACTTCAATAAGGTTACACACAACCTGTGCTGTACAAACAATCTTCAGAATACCCTTCTCAAGTAGACTAATAACCCCTATTTTATAGACGGGGAAAATGAAGCATGGACGTGAAGTGGCTTGCCAAAGGGCACACAACTGGCAGAGACAAGAATAGAATTCAGGTCTTCGTAGCCACCAGCCTAGTTCACTAGACCGAATTACCACTTATTGACAAAAGCTATAAATATAAAATGCAGAATATTTACTAGTGTACGATCAAGGATCATACTATGTTAAATCACATGAACCAAGTACATTTTGCAGTGTTTTCTCCTGGCAATGAAGAGGGAAAACTAGCTTCCTTGATGATTCACAAAATTCAACTAATGCTCAGTGAGTCTTCCTGGTCAGTGTAATTAAGTAAAGTTCTACTGTACGGATAACCAAGAACCAAAGGCATAGGTCTACTGTATACTCTTTATATTTTAGACTCAATGCTCTGCAGCTTAAATACAGACGTTACCTCAAGTGACCTTTGTGCTCATTAAATTAAGTCAGTCCTTCCTTATATACTCCTGCCAGAGTCTGTCCTCTAGCTAAACAATCAGGCAGTGACTGAATGATTTCATCCAAATAAATAGCATGAGAACACACTAAATTGGGGATAAATGTATTCTTCTGAAGTCCTATCATGGCCCATTTGCAGCTGTAGCACACATCCTTCACGGGCACAGACAGCCACACACACACCACTCTACGTTTGAAACATACTCCTGGGTTTAGCAGCAGGGCCTCTGCAGGAATGTCAAGGCATTTAAGAAAAAAGAAAAGTTAATAAACTCCCAGGAAACAGATCCCTCCTGAAGTTAACAAGTCCCTTTGCACGGTTCAGTTTACTTTAAGAAAATGGACCAGTTAACATTAGTTTCAGGCTCTTCCACACTTACAAGAATCTTCTACCTTATCTTAAATCTGAACTGAACCAAATTGTACCAGAGAATCTCTACGGATAGAAATTCCATGCTTGCAAAATAAGAGCACAGAAGTGGAAATATATTATCAACCCCCTGACCAGGATGATTACTGTGACTGTGAAATACTCAGCAAGATTAGAGAGGCTACAAAGGCAGAAAACGCAATAATGGGGGACTTCTGCTATCCTCATATTGACTGGATAGATGTCACCTCAGGATGGGATGCAAAGGTAATATTTCTAGACACCATAAATGACTGCTTCTTGGAGCAGCTTGTACTGGTACCCACAAGGGAAGGGAAATTCTTGATCTAGTCCTAAGTGGAGTACAGGATCTGATCCAAGAGGTGAATATAGCTGAACTGCTCGGCAATAGCAACTCTAATAGATTTTAATTTAACACCTTGGGGAAGGGGAGTGGAATACCAAAGAAACTTACCGCCTTAGCATTTAACTTTGAAAAGGGGAACTACACAAAAATGAAGAAGCTAGTTAAACGGAAATTAAAAGGAACAATCACAAAGATGAAATGCCTGCAAAATGCATGGAGTCTATTTTAAATAGTCTAGTTTAGAGAGGGCCAAACTAAATGTATACCTGACATTTAAGGGAAAAAACAGTAAGAGGATGCAAAAAATGCCATAATGGCTAAACAGCAGAGTAAAAGAGGCAGTTGGAGGCAAAAAGACATCCTTTAAAAATTAGAAGTCAAATCCTAGCAAGAAAAATAGAAAGGAGCATAAACTCTGGCAGCTATACAAGTTTAAAACTGTAAAACTACAAAAAATTAGGCCAAGAAAGAATTTGAAGAGCAACTAGCTAAAGATAAAAACAACAAAAATTAAGTATGTCTGAAGCAAAAAGTCTACCATACAGTGGAGCCACTGAACAATCAAGGTACTAAAAAAGCATTCATGGAAGACAAGGCCCTTGCAGAGAAACTAAATGAATTATTTGCATCGGTCTTCACTGCACAACAGATGTGGGGGAGATCCCCACACCCAAGCTATTCTTTTTACGTGACAAATCTGAGGAACTGTCCCAGACTGAGGTGTAGAGGAGGGTTTGGAACAAATCGATGGATTCAACAGCATTAACTCACCAGCACCAGATGGTGTTCTCCCAAGAGTTCTGAAGGAACTAAAATATGAAACTGCAGAACAAGTAATTGTGGTATGTAACCTATCGCTTAAATCAGCCTCTGTACGAGAAGGGGAGCTAATGTAATGCCGATTTTTTTAAAAAGGCTGCAGAGACAATCCTGGCAATTACAGGACAGTGAGCCTAACTTCAATACCAGGCAAATTGACAAACTATAGTTAACAGAATAAACAGATGCAAACACGGTATGTTGGGGGAAGAGTCAACATGGGAAATCATGCCTTGCCAATCTACTAGAATTTTTTGAGGGTGTCAAGAAGCATGTGGACAAGGGCGATCGGGTGATATAGGTTACTTAGACTTTCAGAACGCCTTTGACAAGGTCCCTCACCAAAGGCTCCTGAGTAAAGTAAGGAGTCATGGGATAAGAGGGAAGGTCTTCTCATGGATCCGTTACTGGTTACAAGATAGGGAACAAAGGATAGGAATAAATTATCAGTTTTCACAATGGAGAGAGGGGTAAATAGCAGGGTACCTCAAGGTGACAAAAACAGTGAGGTAACAAAATTTGCAGATGATACCAAGTTACTCAAGACAGTTAAGTCCCAAGCAGACAGCAAAGAGTTACAAAGGGATCTCACTAAACTAGGTGACTGGGCAACAAAATGGCAGCTGAAATTCAGTTTTGATAAGTGCAAATTAATGCACATTGGAAAAAATAATCACAGCTCTACGTACAAAATGATAGTGTCTGAATTAGCTGTTACCATTCAAGAAAAGAGATCTTGGAAACACTGCAGATAGTTATCTGAAAACATTTGCTCAATATGTGGCAGCAGTCAACAAAGCTAACAGAATGTTAGGAACTATTAGGAAAGGGAAAGATAATAAAACAGAAAATATCAAATATCTGTGGTATGCCCACACCTTGAATACTGTGTGCAATTCTGGTCACCCCAATCTCAAAAAAAGATATATTAGAATTGGAAAAGATGCAGAGAAGAGCAACAAAAATGATTAAGGGTATGGAACAGCTTCCATATGAGAAGAGATTAAAAAATAAGGATTCACCATTCAACCTACTAAAGATGTACAATTCATAGGAATCTGAAAATATTAAGCTATATAATTGTTTAAATAAATGTAAATAGTTATAGTTACCACCCTAGGTAGCAAAGAGATGTACCAAATCTCATATAAAGGCTCTAATTAGCTGTAAATCAACATGCTTTAATGGTTATATCAACCAATAAGAATACACCTGTCTTTAGAAAGTATCTGAAGTACAATGGAAAAGTTTATTAAATCAATTATTTAAATTAAAGCTTTCCACTTTGATTTAAATCGCTGATTTAAATCAACCTACCCTGAAAGAAAATACTTCTTTGCACAATGCGCGATCAACTCGTGGAACTCATTGCTATGGGTTGTTTAGAAGGCCAAAAGTATTACTGAATTAGATACATTTATGGAGGACGTCCATCAATTGCTATGAGCCAAGATGATCAGGGATGCGTTGCCATGATCCAGGTGCCTCTGAACTAGAGCCCTGCAGCAGGATTGGGGTCCTGCTGGACCCATTGCCATAATAGTGGGAGCAGGTAAAATGCACTATGTTGGAGGCGGAATTGGATGGGCAAAAAAACCAAGACTACAGTACTATAATTTTCAGGAAAACATTTTTTTTAAATAAAAGTTTAAATACTTAAATTTAAGCGAGGGATAGAAAGATTTAATGTCTGTTAGGAATTCAAGTATTTTTTTACATGGTTTAAGCAAGATATGTTTTATTAACCGGCTTTTAAAAAAAAATAATAATAATGTGGGGGGAATGTGTCTCTTTTGCAGGATCTAAGTTTTTGTGGGTGGGAGATGGTATTATGCAAGAAACAATGTGGGAGTGGGTATTGTGGTGTGGAACAGGAGCGGGGTTAAAGAAACAGTTCCGCACAGGGCTCTACCCTAAACCTCCAACTGCCAGAAGCTTGGACTGGACTCACTCAAAGTTGTCCTGTTCTGTTCATTTCTTTTGAAGCACCAGACACGGACCAATGTCAGAAAATCGGGTACTGGGCTAGATGGACCATTGGTCTGACCCCATCTAGCTGTTCGTAAGTACCTTCTAGTTCAATTGAGTCAGCAATGCAGAACATGCCATCTACAACATAACGGCCAGGACAGATGATGACAGTATCTCCTTCATAGCAGGCACTGACAGCTGTCAGTGGATCACTGTGGAACTGTAAAAAAGAGAAACACTTAATCAGCTTCAGAAAATGCCAGAGAATCGCTTGAGTTTATGCTAACCGAATTTCTTTTTAATTTGAACGTTGCTACATAGTCAAAATGCTACTGCTTCTGCTTAAAGGAAACCCATTTTAGTGGCATCTATAGAACACAATTGTGTGTGTGTTCAAATAGTGCTTTGCATGCAAGGATCTCCATGTACTTTTAGAAAAGTGAATCAGCCTCAAGACATCCCTGAGAGAACCATCATTCCATTTACAGATGGGAAACTGAGGCAGGTAAAGATTAGCGCTATATTTTAAAGAGTCTAAATGCAAACCCCAATTTGCCTGTAAATGGAGTGTTGGAAGTTCTGCCCTAAGTGATTTACCCCAGCTCAGTGGTTTCTCAAGCATGGGTACGTGTACGCCTGGGGATACATCAATTCATCTAGATATTTGCCTACTTTTACAACAGGCTACATAAAAAGCCCTAGCGAAGTGAGTACAAACTAAAATTTCGTACAATGACTTGTTTATACATATACATATATATATATATATATATATATATATATACACACACACTGAAATATAAGTACAATATTTATATTTCAATTCATTTATTTTAGAATGATATGGTAAAAGTGAGGAAGTAAGCAATTTTTCAATGAGTGTGCAGTGATGCTTACAAAATCAGACAAAAATACAAAAGTAAGTAGTTTTTAAGTGAGATGAAACTTGTGGGGTATGCAAGACAAATCGGACTCTTGAAAGGTGTACAGTCGTCTGGAAAGGTTGAAGCCACTGCCTAGGTCACAAAGGAAATATGAGGCAGAGGCAGTAACGGCCAAGGGGACTAGGTGGGAGCTAGTCTAGACACTGAACTATCCTCTCACTCCTGGAGCTGATCCCTCCAAAAAAGAATTCATGGACACTGCTGTTGCAGTGGGGAGGGGGGGGGTCTGTCTGGCAGACATTTTGGGTTAGTCAGTCTCCAAAGTGGGCAGGCTGGCACCTATCACAAGCATGACAACAGGATCCTACTCTGAACCATGACTGAAAATGGCATAATGGAGTTCCACGTTGATTGCCTCAGTGACGTCCAGATTAAGCATGTTCAATTTACAAGTATTAAGATCCTCTTCCAACTGCTCGCCCTGCACACTCAACCCAGGATCTGTGCGTTAAGCCTGATTCTTTCCTTTTTGCACAACACCAGTAATAGCTGTTCTGAAGGCCAAGTTAAGCTCCAAGGTAACTGGGCAATTAAATGACATATATATAACTATATAGCTAGATAAAACTCTCTATTTTTACACAGCTGTAACTGGAACTGAGTAAATAATTCAGTTTATTCACAAGGAACAGAATGCAGATGACAACTCCTAACTGGCTTTAAAAGGCGTGGAGAGCCAAAGCAGTAAAATCATATCTGTCACTGAATTAAGGCAGGAAACTCAAAAGGAACAGATGTGTTGAGAAAGGTTCCTTCCTCCTGTCCTCTCCCTGACTATTTATCAGTAGAATCAGACCTGCTCAAAATTTAAAAGAAATACCTTTAAAAAGCGTGCATAGAGGTACGTTAAAACTCAAAGTAAATATCATGCCTTACTCAGAATGCTTCATTATGAAACTGTTACAGGAGTGTAGAGAGGAAAGTGCTTGTAAAGGAGTATTTAGCAGATACAAGTTAGTTAGATAAATTTACTGTTTCTTCCATTCTTATTACTCGCTATTTATATTACAGTTGTGGGATTAAGGTCCCCTCATGGTAGGCTCTGTACATACAGAAGTGAATACTGTGAAAGAAGAAATTAATCTATTGGGGAAGATAGAAAATGGAGGACAGAGAATAAAGACAACTACTATTTTACCTGTATTTCTAGTTCTTCATCACAGGTCTCAGGACAAAGCTTCTCTCTGAGCAGAGACTGCAACAGACTTGCCATTATAGTAGAAGATACAACATGAGTGATCTTCGTACCCATTGAACGGGAGCCTTTGGCTTGGAGACCAGTGTGCTTCTGGTAACCAAATACATACCTGAAACAAGAGCAATAAACCATCAGCTCTGTCCTGATGGAGAGCGTTTCCTAGCTGGTTTCTTATATATATATATATATATATATATACACATATATACACACACACACACACACACAATACCTCAAGAGAGGATTCTCAATGAGCTTTAGCTTTTGCTTCAGATGCTCTATCTCATCATACAGCTTTAAGCCTTCTACCATGGAGACATTTTCTGACTCGGAGTCAGAGTCACTGCTTGATATGCCGCTCCTCAGATTTAAGAACTTCCTGTAGAGCGCCTCGCATTGAGACAGCAGATTGTGATAATCAGCAATGAGTCCAGAAGGGACACGATCCTCAAGTATGTCATAATGCCTACAATTCAAAGTGTAGAAGAGTTAGTGTTCACATTCCCAAAGCAGAGAGAACCTGATCCAAAGCCCATTTTAATCCATGGGAATCTTTCCACTGACTTAAATGGGCTTTGAGTCAGAAGTGCTGAGCTCCCTGCATCTATGACACCCCAAATCAAATGGCTGACAAAAAGCACATTTGTCTAAATATGCACCCCCGATTGTTACAATGCACACCCACGATTATTAGAGTTGAAAGAGTACACACAGAAAAGGAGAGAAATCTTTTCTTTAAAATACAAAGATATACTTTTAAAAAACACAAGAATTACCAGGAGGCTTCAGAGGCAGGTACATTATCAAGAACTATTTTTAAGTCACTACTTAAACACTGACTAGATGGTGTCCTCTTAAGGCACAATGGAAACTGCACCTAAGTTAACCCTAAAATGTGCACTCTCAATTTTAAAACTGACCACTCTGTAGATATATACAGTAGAACCTACAAACACCAAATTTACAAACTGACCAGTCAACCACACACCTCATTGGGACCTGGAAGTATGCAATCAGGCAGCAGAGACCAAAAAAAGGAAAATACAGTACAATATTGTGTTAAACGTAAACTACTAAAAAAATAAAGGGAAAGTTAAAAAAGATTTGACAAAGTAGGGAAACTGTTTCTGTGCTTGTTTCATTTAATTTTTCTTCTGCACAGTAAAGTTTCAAAACTGTATTAAGTCAATGTTCAGTTGTAAACTTTTGAAAGAACATAACATTGTTACGAACATTTCAGTTATGAACAATCTCCATTCCTGAGGTGTTTGTAACTGAGGTTTTGCTGTAAAACTAAATGATTTTACCAAGCTTCAATAAAATACTTCATATAGAATTATTTACCTGTTTTACAAGACCAGAACTTATATTTACAAAGTAAATAAAATCATAGATAAAGTTTATAGTGCAAGGACTGTCTGCTTCAATTAATTTAAGCTCACAGGAGACCTGCATAAGAATATAAAAAATTGCTTGTCTACATGGATAGAAGGATATGTTGCTGCTACTTATCAGATGACACATCAGTGCTTATATCAGAGAAGAAGAGCATATAAACTTCAATGTGGCTTAGAGTACAGGCTTTGCTTCAAGCATGGTGTTGGGAATGAGAAAGGAAAATATTTACTCTTCATTGCAATACAAAGTTGACCCATTATGGTTCCCTTTTGGGTCCTCTCTAAAAATGCTTCTGCTCCCATTTCAGCCCATTAGCTACCTTTAAAAAAAAGGTCTGATTGCATGTGATTACATTTCAGTTTCATTAGATGCAAAGTATTTTTCCTCCAAGGAAAAAAAGCAACTCCTTCCTTCTGCCTCCCCATCTGCTGGCAATGTAGAAGCAGAAACACATAAGAAATATTTAATTCCACATGTAACATTTCCAGACCTCAAAACATTTCCCCCCAGTTTGTATGAGCTCAATGTGGCCCAGGTATAACATGGAACTGAACTGTCAAAGAATCCCATTTCAAAGAATCACCACTTCAGAGTCATCATTGTATCAAAACCAGATTGGCATGCAATATGCATTCCTGAATTCCTATTCTAAATAATTATATGCAGGGGGGAAAAAGGGATTGGGGAAAACAGGCATTCAAATAATGAACTGACGTATCATCAAATATGAGGAAAAAGCCCTAGAGAACTGGTAACGCTACTTTCCAGTGATTCATTTCAGGTATTTAAAAATGAGTTTCTAAGATATTTCCAGAACGTGCCCTTGTGCGCTGTTGAAGTTCCATATGACTGGATGGTATTAAAAAGCCACATTCAGAAAAACCTCAAAAAGTAATCCCACTGGAGAAAGAATACACATGCCTCCTTCAGTGTCACTAGGATTGTTTTTTTTTTTAAGTTTTCCTTTATATTCTGTTCCATTTGGGTTCTTATTCCACACCCAGAGGTATCTGACCGTCACACACTAGTCTTAATTAAGATTACACTTTACACTTGAAGTCAAACTAGTCTTATGTTTGAAATAGGCTATACCTGGTTTTGGAACGCCATCTAATGGAAGGAAGAGGATTATGCAAAAAAAAAAAAAATGCTAAGAAGAAAATAACTGACAATGAAGTTGTTTGTTTCCCCTGGATCTCTTTCCAAATACAAAAGATTTCTAGCGACTGATAGTAATCTGAAGCTGCAACAGCCTTGCTTTGCTAATGAAGAGTTTTGTATGAATTTTGTTTTGTCCATCACTACTCCAAAGCTTTTTTTTAAACTAAATGTTGAAGGAAGTCACTTACAGTCTCAGTCGAGGTTCAACACATCTGACAAAATAATCAAAGTCATCCTCATCCTCTTCATCCCAACTCCTCCAGATGTGCTGGTAGAAAAACCTTTTGAAATAAAGCAAGTAGTTAAGAGTGCACTGTCCATCCATGAGCCCACAGTCACTTTAACAAAAGTTAGGACTGAAAATAAAAATGCAATAAATTGAGGAAGACATCTCAAAATATCACAACTCTCTAATTCCCATATCACCTTCCTCCAGGCTATTCAGTACACAGAATTTCCTGACATTCCTTGTCTGCTGTAAACACTGTGGGTAAAGTTTTCAAAAATGCCCTGAATGACTTAAGAGCATAAGCCCCATTGATTTCGACTAAAAATATACTACGCACCTACGTTACTTTTTGAAAATGGGACTTACATTGCTATGTGACTTAAGCATTTTTGAAAATTTTGCCATAGGTTGCTCCAATTCAAATTCTTCCACTGGCCCTCTCACCTTCCACATTAAGTTTAGCATCCTCACCCTTCAAATGCTCCTTCTGGGCTTTGAGTTTATCAGACATCTATTAGCCATTACAAAAGCAGAATCCAGGAGCAGCATCTGGGGTCTTGGCTTCTCACTGGGACATTGTCCTGGAGAAGGGGGCCTCTCACCTTAGTTTTAGTCTTCAAGTTCAGTCCTTGTGGCTATTACTAATCAATTGCTCTAAACCCTATGAAGTGTTTAGTTTGGGGGGCGGGGAAAGAGAAGAAGAACAGGAGAAAAAAAGGAAAAGAGATCTTAAAGGAAGAGGTAGAAAATAAGTAGAGTATGTAAATCAGAGATGCATCAGAGAAACACCAAATAAGGGAGATGTAGTGTGCACACAACAGGGAAAGAAAGAATGAGATCAGGGAGAAAAAAAAAAACTGAAAACATTGCAGGGAAAGATGCACCACAATGAATTATAGGGAAAAAAGGCAGAAAAAGTGCAGTGAAGGGAGGAGGTGAGAAGGTCTAGTAAAAGCAAGGAACAGAGCGAGTTACATCTTTTAAACTTAGTAGACAATTATTTGGTAATGAGCTACAATGAAACCCAGCACGCCCGTTTGATTCCTTGTGACATAGCAACACTGGTGTTTTTCTTCTGGTCAGTCAGCTTAGCTCTTGGGCTAGCAGCCATCAGGTTTACTCCTAAAGCCCGGGTCAACGTAGCCCCAGGAATGGTCTCAAGAATTCCAAAGATGGGAGTATACCAAAAGCTCTTTTTGACTGGACACTAACATCTTTTACTATAGGTGCATGTATGAAACCCATATACATTATTTATTGTAGCTCAGATGTGATGCCTAAACTATCTGACTCTTAAAATTAAAGAAATAATAGTTCAGGAGACAATTAGCCGTTTATGAACATTTTCCTACCTGACATGCTCTATGGCCAGGGCTGTCTGGTCAAACTCTCCCGAGTCATCAAACACAACCCACAGCTCCTGCACTGGTAACTGATGCTTCTTCAGCTCCAAGAGCTCTTGCATGCACTCCAAGGTAAAGGTACTAACATGGGAGTCACACAGGAAAGGCTCACTGAGCCGAACCGCTGCTTTCAGAGCGGAGTACTCCACATCCACAACCTGATTGAACAACACAGCTCTTAGGGTGGATTTAGACAGAATAGTACGTACAACCGGAAAAGCCAAAACAACACACATTCAGTCTTATTATAGAAGCCAATCAGAAACTTTGTTAAAGCATGAACTTTTTTAAACACTATATATGGCATTTTATTCCAGAGATGTCTGAGCATGTATATTTGAAATTATAATCCCCAAACAAGCTTCATGCTCAGTAAATACATACATATACATACAGTGCTTTCCACCTTCAAAGGACTGTACAAACACTGAGGCCTGGTCCACATTGGGGGGGGGGGGGGTGTCGATCTAAGATATGCAACTTCAGCTACGTGAATAACGTAGCTGAAGTCGAATATCTTACATCGATTTTTAAAAGTACTTACCGCGGTCCACACCGCAGCAGGCAGGCTCCCCCGTCGACTCTGCTTACTCCTCGCGCAGTTCCGGTGTCGACGGGGAGCGCTTCTGGGATCGATTTATTGCATCTAGACGAGACGCGATAAATCGATCCCAGAACATCGATCGCTACCTGCCGAATCGGGCAGGTAGTGTGGATGTAGCCTAAGCCTCATAATGTCCTTGAGGGGACAGGAAGTTACTATCTTCTTTTTACAGAGGCAAGCGTTAAGGGCCTGATTGTTGGATATGCCAAGTACCTGGCAGCTCCCATTGACATTACTTGGAGCGGAAGGTGCTCTGAAAATAATCAGGACCCAAGTGCCTTGCAGCAGCCCACACAGTGGCAGAGTCAGGAATAGCAAGAATTCCTGTGCACTAATCCCATATTTATCCCAGTAAACTGCCGTGCCCTTTGGCTGGAAAGTGCTTCAACAGGGACCAAATGTGGCATGGGGAATCCTGAATTTCCTCTAATTTAGGGACAGGACAAAGCTGATCAAATGCAGGTCTATGTTGCTGGAAAACACAAACAACTTCTGCTCCTCTATAAAGACAAACCACCAATATGTTTGCATGCTTCTACTTATTTTAAGATTGTAATTTACTTGCAGGTGTTTTAAGTGTGGGATGGGGATGGCATTTCCCTTTTTAAAATGAGGGATAAAAGTTTAAAATCAGGTTCACACAAAGGCAACGTTCAACGTAAAAGGTTCACACAAAGGCAACGTGGCTCTGACAGGCCTTATGAGGCCCAGCAAAGCAGGGTTCCCCTCCTGCAGACTTTAGCATGGCCATAAGCAGCAGGAGTGCACAGGAATTATACCTGGCTGAGACAGGGAGATTAGAGGGGGAGGATTTTATTCATGAAAACCTTAATACGCAGAAAGCTGGTTAGGTTTTACATTCAGATAACAAGGCTGAATTTCTACGTCCTGCTCTAGGCTTGCCTCCCTGTGTCCCAGCTTCCATTCCTCTCTGTGCCCACAGTCCCCTACACCTCCATCATAGAATCACAGAAAAGCTGGGCTGGAAGGGACCTCGAGAGGTCACCAAGTCCATACCCCTGTGCTGAGGCAGGACAAACAATATCAGGGCCACGTCTGACAGGTTTGTCTAACCTATTCTTTAAAACCTCCTATTTCCCCATTCTAGTTCTTAACTATTCTCATAGCTAGGAAGTTTTTCCTAGTAGCTACTCTGAATCTAGTAGCTAACCTGAATCTCCCCTCTGCAAGCTAAGCAGATTACTTTTTGTCCTACCCTCAGTGGACACAGAGCAATTGATCACTATCCTCTTTATAACAACCTTCTACAGACCCCCGGTCCAGCCCTCTCTTCTGTAAACTAAACATGTCCAGTGCTTTAATTCTTTCCTCAAGGGTCACATTTTCCAAACCTTTCCTCTGGACTCTCTCCAGTTTGTCCACATCTTTAATAAAGTGTAGTGTCCAAACCTGGACACAGGAGGGCTTAGGTTACGTCAACACTACAGGCGTTATAGCGGCATAGCTATGGCATCATAGCTCTGCTGTTGTCACCTTGTAGTATAAACACAGACTATAGCAGGGGTCTCAAACAATGCGCTTCCCTGCGGCCCGCCAGGCTCTCTGCGCCCCCCCCGAGTTACATTCTGAAGTTCTGCCGCCAGAACAGCTGTCTGGTGGCTTCTGGGAGGTAGGGGGGAGGAGCGGGATGCGTGCACAAACGGGAGGAGGGGGGGAGAAGAGGCGGGCCGCTGGGCTCCCCCCGCCCCCCCTACAAGTTACGTCCTATGACCGCCAACTCCCCTCACCCCCGCCCCCCCCCCCCCCAGTTACGTTCTGTGGCCGCTAAGATCGCTAAGATCCCCGTTCCCTCCGTGCTGCTCCAAGGTTCTATTTTTACCCCCAGGCAGTTCCTACCGCCAGAACGGTTGTCTGGAGGCTTCGCGGTTTCTGGGAGGGAGTGGGGAGGAGCGGGGAGCCGCACGCTCAGGGGAGGAGGCAGAGAAGGGGTGGAGCCTAATGGAAGGGGTGGAGTGGAGCGGGGCCGGGGGCAGCGAGGGGGCGGGATCAGTGATGCAGCCCTCGGGCTAATGCACTAGTCCTCATGCGGCCCTCATGGTAATTTGAGTTTGAGACCCCTGGACTATAGTGACAGAAGGGTTTGTGTCATGGTAGGAACTCCACCTTCCAGAGCAATGAGAGCTAGGTCGACAGAAGCGTTCTTCCATCGACCTAACTGCATCTACACCAGGGGTTAGGTCGGCATAGCTACGGCACTCGAGGGTGCAGATTTTTCACAACCCTGAGCGCTGCAGCTGTCAACCTAAGTTTTAAGCATAGACCAGGTCTTACAGGCGACACTTCTGTTAGGATACCACAGAATAACACTTGCCTTTTTTGCCACAGCATCTCACTGTTGAGTCATTCAACTTGTAACCCACTGTAACCCCCAGATACTTTTCTGTAGTACTGCTGCCTAGCCAGTTTTCTCCCCATTTTGTAGTTGTGCATTTGATTTTTCCTTCTTCGGTGTAGTACTTTGCACTTGTCTTTATTAAAATTCATCTGGTTGATTTCAGACCAATTCTCCAATGTATCAAGATTATTCTGAATTCTAATCCTGTCCTCCAAAGTGCTTTCAACCCCTCCCAGCATTACTCATATAAAATTTGCAGATGAGACAATCTGTACTTCATCATTCAAGTCATTAACGAAAACACTGAACAATACCAGAGCCAAGACACATGCCTGCAAGTCTTGATAAGTCCTCCTAGTTTAACAGCAAGCCATTGATAACTACTCTTTGGATATGTCTATACAGAAAGTAGACCCCTGCAGCTGATCCATTCCAGCCAATTCAGGCTCGCGGCACTCAGGTGCTCTGGGACCCTCCCATCTCACAGCAGAAGTCTACACAGCAATGAAACAGCCCTTTATCTCTGCAAAAGTTTTTCTTCTCCTGCTGATAATAGCCCACCTTAATTGATTAGTCTCTTAGAGTTGGTATGGCAACCCCATCTTTTCACGTTATGTGTGTGTGTGGAGAGAGGGAGAGAGATATATATAGATAGATATAGAGATATAGATAGATATAGAGAGAGATATATATATACACACACACACCTACTGTATCTTCCACTCCATGCATCTGATGAAGTGGGTTTTAGCCCACGAAAGCTTATGCCCAAATAAATTTGTTAGTCTATGCCCAAATAAATGTGTTAGTCTGTAAGGTGCCACAAGGACTCCTCATTCTCTTTCCAAACCATGACAAAGTCTCATATGGACAGCACAGAGCAGCTTTTGCTCTCGGGCCCTGTTTTGCATACCTCTGCGTCCCTCCATTGGTTCAAATGTCTGTGTGGCCCAAAAGCAGGGGGCTGTGTGCCGAAGGTTGCTCACCATCAGGGTAATTCACTGGCGGGCCGCGAGATGTTTTGTTTACATTGACCGTCTGCAGGCACGGCCCCCCACTGCTCCCGGCCGCCTCAGTTCGCTGCTCCCGGCCAATGGGAGCTGCAGGAAGTGGAGCAGGCCGCAGGAACGTGCTGGTCGTCATTTCCCACAGCTCTCATTGGCCGGGAACGGTGAACTGCGGCCACTGAGAGCTGCAGAGTGCCTTGCCTGCAGACGGTCAATGTACACAAAATGTCTCGCGGCCCGCCAGCGGATTTCCCTATTGGGCCGCGTGCCGAAGGTTGCCAACCTTTGCCCTGAAGTCACATCCTTGAAGGACTGATATTATCATTGAAGCAGATCTATCTCAGTACAAAAGACCTCAATGCCACGCATTTGTTTATATGAGAGAATACCCGAAAAAAATTCAACTCAATACCATCCTTCCCAGTGTAATATAAAAAGTAACATTCAAACCGAAGATAAGCAACTTCTAAGGCCAAGGAAACAGAGAAGGAAAATTCCATGTTGATATCTTTTCTGGTTTTAGAAACTGCAAAGAGCGCCTAGAGGTGAAATCTATTTCAATACAGGCTTTTACAGGTTTAACAGTTTTTTGTTCAATAGAACCAGAGTGCAAATTGTTTTCACAAAGGCCCAGCCAGTAAAATAAAAATACAGCCGGTACAGCTGCAGCTCCGTAGAGCAAGAGAGGCAGTCCTGTGGAGAATTATTTATAGTACAGCAGCCTAGCAGACCCAATCAGGGCCCCATTGTGCTAGGCAGTGGGCACACAATAAGACAGTCCAGACCCCAAACTTGCAATCTGCACAAAATGCATTACAATCATGAGGACTAACAATTAACTGCACTTCATGTGACTGTCAATGGTAAGTTTCTACATGTCACAAGTTGTTCTCCTGCATTCTCACGTCCAAGAGACACTAGCACTCAAGCCACTGCAAGCAGTTAAATAGCTTCTTGCCTAATGCTCTATCCTCCACATTGCGAATTAGACGTGAAAAATATGCTATTTTCTATTAGCTCATAAACTTTAATTAAAAAGAAGTGATTTGCCTGTTAACAGTGGAGTAAAGTGATGTTAATTGGAGACAAATGTCTAGCAAGTGAATTACATTTACCTCGACCAGCACCTCAAACACATTAGTGCGCCAGATTGCTTGCCATCCAGATGGTTCAAGGACCTTCTCTAAGTACTCAGCTGTGAATTCTTTTACCTCAGAGGCCTTGCAGTCAGCTAAAAATAAATTAAAATCACTTACAATACGTATTTATGCAATAAAAGGACAAAAGGAATCAAGTTCGCAATTAAAGGGAAGCTGAACATAATGGGGTTTGAGTGTTCCTTTATTATGTCAGAAGTTGTCTTCAACTTTGTTCTGCTCAGTCTTTTTATTATTTGTATTGCTGTAGTGCCTGGGATTCCTAATCACAAACCAGGACCCCGTTGGGCTTAGTGCTGAATAAACAGCAAACAAAAAGACAGTCCCTGCCCCCAAACAGCTTAGACCAAAGGACTGGAGAGCTAGCAAAGGTGCTCTCTTAGCCCCTCAAAAGTTCCACAAAAAGAGCAACTGCCCACGTGACTCCCCAGATCTCTCAATTATGCCATGGGAGTTAAGTAAGTGGGGAGGGGGAGACGCACTGTTTTAAGTAGTCTTATCAAAAATCCCTCCCCCTTTCAATTGTTCAGTCTCTTGATGTCAAAATCCACTAGGTCTAGTCCTCCAGCTAAAAGTTTGTTATGTCATGATATTTTTAATGTTAAAGTAAACATTTAAGGATGTTTAGAGTCTCAACTCCATCATTAATTGACCTCTCCCGTACCTCTGCCACTAGTCTAGATCCTCTGCAGTTACCATGCTATTGATGGAGGATGATGCAATTTAAAAGGAGGACAAATATATACAGCTTAAAACTGAATCACCAGGAAAAGTCGGCACTACAGAGATCATGACAAGAGGGAATTTTAGAAGCAGAAAGGTCACTCACCCAAGATGTAATCCTGATAGGCTTTAAATCGCTCATAAAACAAAAGGTGATTTGTTTGGAACGTGTCTGGGAAAAGCGCATTCCCATCCAGCACAATCCTTCCTAAAATGGTCCCTGATTTGTCACGACTCCCATAATCACTGCAGCTGTCATCATCATCATCTTCTTGGAATAACTCTGAAGGAAAAAAGTCACAACCTCAACTCAAGTACTGTTCACTCTTTCATTCCTATCCCAGGGATCTACTGCTAAGTGCAAAATCCATGCATGCCTCTGCTCAAGACCATATGCTAATTTACTGTTGGAGTGGTGGTTAAATAGCTAAATTAGCTTTTCCATTTTTCAAGGATACACACACTTGCCAAAACAGTCTTCCTATCTATTGGATACAGACCCAAACAGGATTTTTAAAACGGAGATTATGCCTTTTTTTTCCCATTAAGTGTATAGAGTATAGAGAGGGTCTGAAAGGCTTTTGCTAATAGAATGGGTTTCCCCCACTACTTTTTACATTAGAAATATCAGGATTGGCAAGCCTGGTTTGGCTGGATGACCTGTTGGGGCAAGGTCCACCTCTTGTAAGGGTGCACAATCCACTTCGTAACTGAAAGGCAGAGATGTTAGATGACATACACATGACTGTTGACCCCACCCTGAAGCGGTCATTAGTCACTGAATAAGCCTTAACAAGGCATACAAAATCAAATCTAGCTAAAAGTATCTTCCCCTCAATAGTTCAGTTTTCAGTCTCTAGTGCACGTCAGTTTCACCAGTTCACCTGTCACCACAGGCTTTCTACACTAGAGACTAGAATGGTTTCTATCAACCAATCCAAGCACAAATAGTTCAGTGTGCTCCTGCTAGTGATGCTGACTTCTGAGCCAGTGCGGTTTTGTCCAAGTTCCACTGCTCAGCCATTTGACCTGCAAGGCCTTCTAGACAGCTAACCTAGTTCCCCACAAGTCTGCCACAAACAGTGGATTCTGTGACACTTGAAAAAGCTACTGTGCTCTGTGGGACCTGGCTTATCTGAATCATGCTAGTACCATGCACACAAGCACAGGCTCAACATGTTCTCATTCTGCTGTAAGCAATGAGGCACAGTGGATAAGGCACTGGACTGGGAGTCAGGAGCCCAGGGTTCCATCCCCAATTTGGCTGCTGATCTGCTATGTGACCTTGGGCAATCACTTAATCTCTGTGCCTGTTTCTCCTCCCATTCTTTTTCTGCCTGGCCTGTTTTGACTAAGTTTATGAGGGCTGGTATTGCAGCTTCCCATGTATTAGTACAGTGCCTGGATTAGTGGGGCCCCAATCTATAGAACTAGATGCAGACACATGTAACCCAGTTGGATCACTTGTGTGTGGATGCAAATCTTTTACAAGTGTTCTATGGGGACCAAACATTCATAGTAAATTTCTATAGTGTAGACAAGATCTTAACTTCTGATGTAAAAAACACAAAAAAACTGGCTCAGACCTTTACCCACGAAAGCCTATGCCTACATAAATCTGTTCGTCTTTAAGGTGCCACGGGACTCCTCATTGTTTTTGTGTAATCTCAAAACCTTGTCTCTCTCACAAACAGAAGTGGGCCCAGTAAAAGATACTGCCTCATCCACCTTGTCTCTCTGATATCCTAGACCCGACAAGCTACACCACCACAGCATACACTAATTGATACTGCCCCTTAAACTTCAACAATCTTCCTACAATTTATCACACTGACAACAACCGTTTGTAACGGAACTGGAGAGCTGGGTGGGGACAGAAAAGAAAGGCAGGAGCAAAACCTCACCCTTGTCCCAAAGAATCAGAGCCTAGAGGGGCATTCGGTGCATCCTCACACACTCAGAGCCCAGCGTTGCTGGGGAGTGGGCACGTTAGTGAGGGGCACGGTGCTAGCAGAAGGCTGCTACCGTAGGACTGGAAAGTAAATTGGGAACCAGGAGGAAGGGGCTGAAGGGCAGATTGTAAGGAAACTACATTCCAGGGACCTGGGGGGAGCAGGTATGGGGGGTCCGAGGAATTATTGAAGCATATGGTGCAAATGCGGGGGGAAGAATAGGGGAGGGTGAGTGGGGATCCAGCGGGGGAGGGTGGAATATACCTTGCTTCAGGCCCTGCACGTTCTCCTGCAGCCCGACACCGCCAGCCGCCGGGGCCAGCTCCGGCCCTTCCCCACCCTCCTTTTTCTCTTCCTCCTCGCGGTGCACCGTGAGCACCGGCTCGGGCTCCCCCTGCGCCATGACGAACGGCTGCTCCGCGCTCCCCGGCCCGGCAGCTCGGCCCGCCCCACCCACTCTCGGAAATTTCAAACTTTCGCGGCAGCGAACCCGTCCCCAATGTAAGCACGGCGGAGGATTCTGATTGGTCGCAAGGCGCAGCGGGCGTTGTGGGAGCCAATCGGCAGCGGGCAGATAACCCGGCGGAACGTTGAGTTGTGGAAAGTGTCTCAGGATTCCAGCCTTCGGGAAGGCAGAAGGCGTCGGGTGGCCGGGGCAGCCAGGGGGCTGCGCGGGGAAGGGGCGAGGTGGGCTGGGCTGGGCCGGGCTGCAGCGGGGGCCAACAGGAGGGGTGAGCTGCGTGAAGCTGCAGCCACGCACGCTGGATGGGCTGGCAGCGCGGTGCCGTGCTTTGCACCCACCCCAGGGGCCTGCTTCCTTTTCCTTCTAATTCCGCGGTTACCAGACCGGTTATAATGGCAGTTAGCAATACTGAAATATTAACTTGGATCAGGCAACTTTCATCCCAAAGTGTTGCACAAACGCGTCAGGCAGCCGGTTCTGGAGTGGGGGCAAAACCCGAGGGGAGCACAGCAGGTATGATCCATACAGCGGCCAGCACATTTCCCCACCCATAGCAGTTACCTACTGAGCCTGCTCGGTTCTGGGGAGAGTGCTCAGTAGAACCTAGATAGGAAATTCTGCCGGGAAGCTGTTTGTGCCACTACAAGTCCTAGGACAAAAAAGGTGGGGCTTAGTGGGTTACAGATTGTTGTAATAAACCATAAATCTAATGTCTTTATTAAGACTGATTTTTAGTATTTAGCAAAGATATGAATTTAAGCCCCCAGGCTCCTCTTTTGAAAGCATTGTGCAGATTTCTTTTAAGGACTTTAGGGTATGTCTACACTTACAACACTACTGCGGTGCTACTGTATTTGTGCTGCTGTTAGGCTTCAGTGTAGACACTAGCTACGCCCACGCTAGCTACACTAGCTAGTTTGATAGAATTCTTCCATTGACTTAGTGCTGTCTACACTGGGGGTTAGGTTAGCTGAACTACACCACACGGGTATGGACTTTTTACACCCCTGAGTGCTGTAGTTAGAGTGATTTAATTTTCTAGTCTAGAATAGGCCTAGGACTGAGCGGTCAGATATGGAGTGATCATTTTGTGAAAAGTGGTCTCCCATAGGTGATATGGTGTTTTTGTCTTGTGTGTGTGTGTTCATTCAAGAGTGTAGTGATTGGTTTCACCCACATACTTGTTATAGGGGTATTTAATACAGTGGCTGAGGTACACCACATGTTGACATGTGTAGGACCCATGGATCTTGAAAGGTATATTGTGGGGGGGTATTGATCATTGTAGCAGTGGAGATGGGGACCACAATCCCTCTCCCCCTTCCGGCCTTGAAACAAGCTCCCAACCTTTCCAAGCTCATCCTCAGAAGTAAACTTCCCACAGACCAGGACTCACCAACTCAAAGCGGCACCACATCCTGCCAGAACAACAGATGCAAAACCTGCACACATCTCCATTGCTACAATGATCAATACTCTCCACAACACACGTTTCAAGATCCATGGGTCTTACACATGCCTATCAACATATCCACTGAAAGCAGATCTTCAGCAAATCCAAGACAATTGAGAGAAAGGGATAAAATGTATACTAAGAGCCCTGACCATGAGGCTCTTGTAGGGAAATAACACTGTTAGGGCTGGTCCACACTAGGGGTGGGGATCGATCTAAGATACGCAACTTCAGCTACGTGAATAACATAGCTGAAGTCGAATATCTTAGATCGATTTCAAAAGGTACTTACCCCGGTCCACACCGCAGCAGGCAGGCTCCCCCATCGGCAGCGCTTCCTCCGCTCGCGGAGCTGGAGTTCCGGTGTCGACAGAGAGCGGCTGGGATCGATTTATCACGTCTAGACGAGACGCAATAAATCGATCCCAGAACATCGTTAGCTACCCGCCGAATAGGGCAGGTAGTGGAGACGTAGCCTTAGATTGCTGACAAAAATGAGTACATCAGGGTGAAATTCACACCTGTGCAGAGGTCCCATGTACCCTACAAATCCTGCTTAAACCCAATGCTGAGATTGTTACAGGGATTTAAGGGATGCACAGGCATTGTGCTGGTCCTCTGCACTGGGATGAATTTCACCCTCAGTGCAGAAATGTCAGACTCATAAGACGACACATTCCTGTCAATAAAATGTTCATGCTTCTTTCTATGATATCCAGGCAGCAGAGCTTTGCACAATATGTAATCAGTCTGCTTGGCAGATTAACAAGCAGAGCATTACAGAATTTTAGTCTGGAGGAGAAGAAAACATATGGGTTTCTCAGAATCAGCCAATAGCTAGACAACCTCAGTCTAGCCTTTCTTTTTTAGGTGAAAGTGGGAAAGGTTTATAATGTGCAGAACATAATGTTCCAAGAGCAACCTGAGTAAAAAATTCCAGAGTTTTTTACTGATGGTTCCAATTTAAATGTACAGCTGATTGAACAGTTTTGTTATTGCTGTAAAAGATCCTCATGGTTAGGGCTCCTCATATAAGTTTTATCCAGATATCTAAGTTGTTCCAATTTTTACAGCACATCTCTGACTTCACTAGGTTTCAGCATTCTTCTTTCAAACATTTTAATGGGTAGTCTTCTTTCCTATGTTATGTTACTTTACCCAAAAAAAATAATTTGATACACAAAGGAATTAATGCATTTTGTTTGTTGAATCAAATTCATCTTCAAAATAGGGCTTTAGTGGAATTTAACTTATGCATAAATCTTGAGTTGGCTTTCATGCTCAGGAGTAAATTTCACCCCAAACTCAAAAGCCCTGTATGCCCCTTCTTGACCTGGGCTCCATGTAGAACCTTGGAAAGATAATTTGGGAGGCAGATTCTTCTTTGGTTGTTCCAAAGGACTGATCAAGAGTCTAGAGCAGGGGTCGGCAACCTGCGGCACGCGTGCCAAAGGCTGCACGCGAGCCGATTTTTAATGACACGCTGCTGCCAGCCGGGGTCCTAGCCGCAAGCCCCGCTCAGTCCGCTGCCGGCCTGGGTGAACAGAACCCCAGGCCGGCAGCGGGCTGAGTGGGGCTGGCAGCGTGAGATCAGCATTTTAATTTAATTTTAAATGAAGCTTCTTAAACATTTTGAAAACCTTGTTTATTTTACATACAACAATAGTTTAGTTATATAAACTTATAGAGAGAGACCTTCTAAAAAACATTAAAATGTATAACTGGCACGCGAAACCTTAAATTAGAGTGAATAAATTAAGACTCGGCACGCCACTTCTGAAAGGTTGCCGACCCCTGGTCTAGAATGAATGTCTCCAACGACATTACCAAAGGTTAAATTCAAAATGAGGTGGACAAAGGTAGAGTTAAACAGGAAGAGCCCAGTTACCTAACCCTGTGGATAAAGAGGAGGTAACTAGCACTAGTTATAATAAGAGACCTTTTCGATGGGTAGGAACAAAAAGTGGAGAAAAAGGTACCTGAGATAAGAACATAAGAACAGCCATACTGGGTCAGACCAAAGGTCCATCCAGCTCACTATCCTGTCTTCCAACAGTAGTCAATGCCAGGTGTTTCAGAGGGAATGAACAGAACAAGTAATCATCAAAGTGATCCATCCCCTGTTGCCCATTCCGAGCTTCTGGCAAACAGAGGCTAGGGATACCATCGCTGCTCATCCTGGCTAATAGCCATTGATGGACCTATCCTCCATGAACAAATCTAGTTCTTTTTTGAATCCTGGTATAGTCTCTAGCAAAGAGTTCCACAGATTGACTGTGAGAAGAAATATTTCCTTTTGTTTGTTTTAAATCTGCTGCCTATTAATTACATTTGGTGACCCCCTACTTGTTGTGTTATGAGAAGGAGTAAATAAGACTTCCTTATTTACTTTCTCCACAGCAGTCATGATTTTATAGACCTCTATCATATCCCCCCCTTAGTCGTCTCTTTTCCAAGGTGAAAAGTCCCAGTCTTATTACAGTGGGAAAATATGCTAGCCAACCAAGAAAAATACTTTCAGATAGCATCATATGCAGCACTAAAGGCAGCAGAAATAAGGGTATCAATGTCCAGTGGAGCAGACCATTGACCACACAGAAAGTTGGTACCCCAGCACAGTTTAATACTGAGTGGGACAGTTTTGCTTACAAAATAGTTTTGTAACTGTGCTACAGCTGTGTTTGCCGGACTGTTTTCCAAATCAGTGTAGCAATCTGCTAGTGTGGGCTGGGTTCTAGAAGAGCCGCATCTGGAATTGAAGGCATCTCAAGTCAGTAACATACAAACTAAATAACAATAGGCCAAAACAAACCTCTGGAGCAACAACCAAGTTTAGGTGAGTGGAGCTATTTTTAGGTTAATGGAGATATAATATGACTTACGCTACACTATTTTGCCAGTGCCTCCTTAAATAACAATTTTAATATGTGTTAAGGTTATTTGCAGACTGGGGCCTAAATCTCCCTTGCCTTGCACTTTGTGTCATCCTTTACATTAATGCAAAATGAGTGTAGTGGGTGTGAAATGCTACCAGGTCAAAAAGGTAGCATTAGGGGGAAAGTGGTAGATATAATATAGTTAGACTTCAGCAAGGCTTTTCATACAGTCCCACATGACATTCTGATAAGTAAGCTGGAGAAACGTGGGCTCGACAGAACTACCATTAAGTGGATACATAATTGGTTAAACAACCACAAACAAAGAGTAAGTGTTAATGGAATGATATCAGATTGGAGGGAGGTCTCAAGTGGGGTTCCACAGGGATCTGTCCTGGGTCTGGTGTTGTTTAACATCTTTATTAATGACCTGGATGTAGATTTAGCGAGCATACTGATCAAGCTTGCAGATGACACAAAGCTATAGGGAGAGGGTGCCAACACTTTGGAAGATAGAGCTAAAATTCAGTGGGATCTTGATCAATTGGAGAACTGGGCAATAGACAACAAAATGATATTTAACAAAGCCAAATGTAAGGCGCTACACGTAGGGAAGAAAAACCAAATGCACAAATACAAAATGGGGGGAAACTGCTTGGCAGCAGCACTGCTGAGAAGGATCTGGGAGTTGTGGTGGATCACAACCTGAATATGAGTCAGCAATGCAATGCTCTTGCAAAAAAAGCAAATGTGGTTTTGGGTTGCATTAACAGGCATAGCATGCAAGTCATGGGAGGTAATAGTACTACTGCTCTACTCAGCACTGGTCAGCCCTCAGTTGGAGTACTGTGTCCAGTTTTGGTCATCTATGTATAGAAAGGATGGAAAGGATCCAGAGGCGAGTAACAAAGATGAACCAAGAGATGGAATGCAAGCCATGTGAGCCAAGGCTGAAAGAACTGGGTATGTTTGGTTTGGAAAAGAGGAGGCAGTTGCTGTGCTGCACAGAGCAGCGACCCAGAGCAGCTGACATGAGAAGGGGCTAGTCCCACCCCCGCTGTTTCCCGCCCAGGCCCAGCTGCCAGGAATAGGAGCCGAGCATGCTGGGGGGCAGCAGCAGCAGGAGGACAGAGCCCCTCTCCCTTCCCCTTGGCAGGACAATCTGGGGAGGCACTTTACCCCGCATGTCCCCCCCACTAACCGATAAGTTTAACCAGCTAACCGATAAGCATCAGTCTTACCAGTTTTGGTTAATGATTAAACTCTGCTGCCACCCCGTGCCCGGGGCTGCACTTGCGCCCTGGATCCCGGCAGCCAGGACCCCGGGCACGGGACCGGCAGAACTCCTTAACGGTTAACTGTTTAACTGATAGAATTTTAATAGGTCGCCTCTGCCTGGGAGTATGTCTACACTTAAAACTCTGCAAGTGATGCAGCTGCACCACTGTAGCATGTCAGAGTAGATACTATGGATTTTTCTATACTGATGTAAATTTCTAATTTCCAGGCCTGGATATCTATACGTTTATTACTACCATATATGTGTTTTCTCAAACTCATTGTTTAATTGATATCACCAAGACCATGGCCCTGATCCTGCAAAGACTTGCACACATGCTTAGCTTTAAGTGTATGCATTGTAGTCCTGTTGAGTCCGATAATTGACAAAGGCCACAATAAGAAAAAGACCAAAGCTTCAATGCCTATTTATTGTAAATCTCTACCATAATCCTGTAATAAAATAAATATAAATATAATGAGAAGTAAATATATCTGGTTCTGAGCCTGCAAAGACTTATGTGTGTGAATAATTTTACACACCGAGTCCTGATGTCAGTGGGACTAATCAGATGTGCAGTCACTCATATGTGTTTAAATTTTTGTAGTATTGGCGCCTTAGAAATTAACAATAAATACATCATTTTCAAATAATGCCATTGTTGTAGTATGAAGAGAATACAGGAGTACATTTTTACAATGAATAATTTTTATTCAAATATTTTCCAACAGGACATCTTTAACAAGTGTAGTGACACAATACAAATATCAAAATCTTATAATCAACAACAATGGACCTTTTCAAATGGTTTTACAGAGTCAGGGACTTGTTTGGGGAAGGAGGATTCGCTTTAATTTAAATGGCCACAAGGGGGCCACCTAGCATTTCTAATAGTAGTTCAAAAATGTATTTAGATACTAGTCGGTTTTTTCACACTCACTTTCAGAATGTCAGTTATTTGTGCAACAGCAGCACAACCTTGCTATCAATTTACGTGTTCAGAACAGAATGAGGGCCTGATTCATCACTGCATTACGTCACTTTTATGCTAACGCAGATCCACTGAAATCAAGAGTTGTTCCAGTGTAAGACTGAAAGAAAACAATAGTGGTTCAGGCTCTGAGTCTTTTCTACAGTATATCATCTGTAACCCTTTATACTACATTCTGTGCATCTCCACCTTGATTTTAACTGACATTTTTCTCTCTCAATCAATTATAAAATTAAAATTAACATATTGAAGTCCTCAAAAGAAGACGTATAAAACAGGAAGTCCAGTAGTGAAATCCCTGGCTCCAAAGTCAATGGTAAAACTCCCATTGACTTCATCTGGACCAGGATTTCACTCCGGATTTCACACACAGGCTCCTTAATAGGGCAGCCTACACTTGGACGATCAAATTGACTGAAGAAGCCTGTAGTATTGTTTAACCTACCTGGAAGCAGCAGCTCCATCTAGAGGTTGTGTAGCCCTAACCCTCCCTTTGAAACTGGCACCAGGCTGCACGGTCAAGTTCACTCATATTTATATCAGGACCATCACTGAATGTGCCACAATAACCACAATCGTCCCTTTCTGTCTTAGAATTAGGAAAGAGATGATGCATGGTAATTTAAATCACAGAATCTTTTGGAGAGGAGAGTGGGGAAGAATTTGCAGTTTAAACAGTTTACCTATATGAAGGACTCAGGCAGGGATTTTTCAATAAGTATTGGCAGATAGTTCACATGTAACTTGAAAAATGCTACAAGAAAGAGTAGATGAGCAAAGGAAACACAAGGTGTGCTGGCAACACTCCCCAGTCAGTGTTCCCTTTAGTCTGGGAAGCTGAGAGAGACAGTTAGCAAAATGACAGGTTTTAGAGTAGCAGCCGTGTTAGTCTGTATCTGCAAAAAGAACAAGGAGTATTTGTGGCGTCTTAGAAAGCTTATGCTCAAATACATTTGTTAGTCTCTAGGGTGCCACAAGTACTCATTCTTTTAGTTAGAAAAATGAATGTCAAATAGCTGCTTAGCACAATGTATTTAAAATTGGTCAGTTGCCTTAGCTCTGTACATCTGAAATTCCACTTATGTGTTTCTCCATGTTGGAGCTCTCAGAGGTGGGTAAATCCTCCAAAAAGCTGCAAGGTACTGTTCTGTTCTTCATGGTACGAAAATAGCCCCCAGCTATGCCATGTAATGCTCACAGTCAATGAACTATAACTAGATAGGCTTTGTCTTTACTAAACAAAAGCCATTGCAAAAAGAATATTGCCCTTGACCCTTGTGGAAGTCGGTAAAGGGAATTTGGATGCAGGCCTCTATATGAGCAAGAGTCAGGCTAACTCTAGCTGTGATAACACGAGATTTGTAGAAGCGGGGACTCTGTGAGGCGAGGGGAAAATAACTATGAGAGAGGTTACTGTAACCTTGTATTAGATAAGAATAGAATGTAGACCATAACAAAATTAATGAGGAAAACAAGATAACAAGAAAGAATATGTATAAACAAATTGCAGTTGTTGATCATTACTATATGTAACAAAAAGTATAAATGCTTGCCTTAATTGTTTATCTTTGAGAGACCTGCGTAGGAGGGGGAAACCCTGTGTCCTAGTGCACTCTCTCCTCTTTGCAATTGCTTAGGTTAATAAAGTGTATCTTGCCTTGCTGCACCCAAAATAAGAGTGAGAACTCTGTTTTTCTCCGACACCTTGCAACACGCATGCAATGCCTTCTCTCTACACACTGCCCTTTCCCCATTTGCCCACTGCCAGCTTCTTCCCCTCATAACCACTTTATGTCCCTGCACTAGTTTCCTTGCGTCATGTAGACAGACACCTCGTGGGGTGGGATTTAAAACAAATAGGGCTAAATTCTGCCCTCAAATATACAAGTGACTTATACTGAAATCAACAATAGCTGTGTGTGACTCTAAGGGCAGAATTTCACACTTCCGGCAAACATTTCTTCATAAGATCAGCCTTTAAAAGGAACTGTATTTGCAAATTATGAGTGTCTGAAGTGACAATAAATCTTAATTACTATTTGGGAGCTTGTCCATCCGTTTATAACAACACATCATTTCTGAGCATGATGTGAGATTTGCTACATTTCCCTTGTTTAAACAGTAAAGTGACATTTATTCACATAATTTCTTTACTATAAATCAACTGCATTGAAATGTTCTGTCAGACATTAGTCTCCTGTTTCACAAATAATAATGTCTTTCATTGGAAGGAAACTTTACTGACTGAATGGGGGTTTTTAACTCAATCTCCACAGTACATACTGAGCAAAACTCTATTCAGGGGCGGCTCTAACAATTTTGCTGCCCCAAGCAGTCGCCGCCGCGGCAATTCGACAGCAGGTCCGCTCGCCCGCCGCCAAATTGCCACTACGGGACTCGGACTGCCGCCCTATTCTCACCTGTCGTGGAGGCAATTCGGTGGCGGGCGAGCAGACCTGCCACCAAATTGCCACCGCGGGACTCAAACTACCACCCCATTCTCGATGCCGCTCCAAGCACCAGCCTGGAGCCGGCCCTGACTATATTCATGTGTTGTATACAGAGTGAGAGGGGGAGTGAAGTAAGGGACAGAGAGAAAGCAAGGAAGGGAGCTTGTAGAATCAAATGAAGGTGAGAGTAGAAATGGAATGAAAGAGGAATACACAAATGGAGGAACAAAGATGGAGAAGATCCTACAAAACTGAGATGAGAAGGAGGATGGTATTGAGGAAGGAAGAACGTGGGAGAGGGGAATTCAACTGAGATGGGAAAGGTTTAATCACAAGAATGAGATGAGATAACCAACATGAAACTGAAAAAGGGAAAAGTTTAGAAAGAGGAAAGAAGTCCAGCTTGGACTACGAAAACATTCAGAAAATCATTTTTTTTCTTTATAATGTATTACAGGAAAAATTAGTCTGCAGAAAAATACAGGATCTACAGCAGTGGCTCTCAGTCTTTTCAGACTACTGTACAACCTTTCAGGAGTCTGATTTGTCTTGCATACCCCCAAGTTTCACCGCACTTAAAAACTACTTGGTTACAAAATCAAACATAAAAATAAAAGTGTCACAGCACACTATTACTGAAAAATTGCTTACTTTCTCATTTTTACCATATAATTGTAAATCAATTGGAATATAAATATTGTACTTACATTTCAGTGTATAGAGCAGTATAAACAAGTCATTGTGTGTATGAACTTTTAGTTTGTACTGACTTCGGCATGCTTTTTATGTAGCCTGTTGCAAAACTAGGCAAATATCTAGATGAGTTGATGTACCCCCTGGAAGACCTCCGCATAGCCCCAGGGATACACGTACCCCTGGTTGAGAACCACTGATTTACAGGACTGAAGGAAAAGAGGGACTGTACATAAAAGGAAGCAAATGAACAAAACACAAAGTATAGATAGTATGATTATATTTTACATATTTGTTGTCAAAAATGTTACTGTTAAACATAAGCGCCAATCCTGCAGACTTATGCATGTGCATAACTTTATGCACTGTGAAGTCAATAGGACTTAGACTCCTAAATTATTAGATGCTTTTGAAAATTATACCCTGTAAGTAGTTGCACTGAAATCAGTGAAGCTACTCAGAGTGCTCAGAATTCTGCATGTAATTAAGCCTTGGCAGGATTAGGGCTATAACACTAAAGCCCATGTGTAAATTCAGAACATTACAAATTCAAGATCTAGTGATTTCCCAGGAATTGCTTTGTTTTTACAGGTTTTAGAGGAGCAGCTGTGTTAGTCTGTGCCATCAAAAAGAACAGGATTACTTGTGGCACCTTAGAGACTAACAGTGTAGTTGGAAGCAGAATTGGTCCCATTATTTAAAAACACACACATTTTCCTAATATTCTCTAATTAATCATCTCTGACTCCTGGAATTAAGCTGATCTATGTCTATGGGTGTCAGGTTTGCAACCCTCATTGATCTGTCGCCAGTCTCATTGCTTCAGTAATTTCAAACTTCCTCCAAAATATAAAGCCAGATCCACCACCCTGGGCAAGAATGGAGGGGAGAAGGCTGAGCTCTCCAAAAGGAGAAAGCTAGGCCTGCAAGCCAGTGGCAGGTCAGTGGCATTAATGAGTCTTGATGGAGAAGCAGATCTCTCTGGAAAGGAAGTCAGGGCCAGTAGGCAGCAAATGGTGTGGGGGAAATGGGTCTACAGTTGATCTCTCTGCCACTCTGAGCTATCATGTCTGGTGTGGAGCTTCATTACAAACTGGAATCTTTACGGAAAGCTGGGTCAAGTTTCAGTTGCACCTGTTCTGAGTTTCGGGGTGAATGATAGATTTGTGTGGAAACCATGTAAAACTGAGTGACTTTTCACTTCATGTCAGACTAAGCACAGCTATTTTGATAGCATTTCATTTTTATTTTTTAATTCATTTGAACCTGGAGCTCTCAGCAAAATTCAGCAGGTGCAAAGCTCATGTGACATACCACCTGGAAAAATGTAAACACAAGCCCCTGACGACCAAAAGTGGTTACCCAGTTGTAGTCACTGCCTAGCACTACAGAAGCTCGTTTGTCTTCATGTGTGGGTATCTGGTTTTCAGACATACCGCTAAGGACACACACCTAATCTTTGATGTAAGAACTTCCACTCACCAATACATTAAAGCTTTCCAAAATGCTAACATGCCCAATGGCAAATTCTTCTAGGAACAAACCCTGCAGAATATAATCTTCTGAAACCTGTCTCCTAAAAAGTCTATTAAGCTGACACCATGGTAAAAGATGATGAATTTAATCATACTGTGTTTCAGATGCTGGAAATACTAGTCATCCATTCCTAGTAAATCACAGGCCTGTCAAATGTGGACCACCTGCTCCTCAGAGGAAAAATATGTGTGTCCCTATGAAAAGGGGAAGGTATGCAGCCTCCAGACCTCAGAAAAGCCTAAAAGTTGACAGAGAACTAGTTCCCAACCTTCCTGTTGACAAAGAATTAATGCCAGTAATAGATCCCTCCCCATGGCTCCCTCAGGAGCAGTGTTGCCCCCTCTCTGAGGCTACACATTAACAATTCACTTCCCTCCTGCTCCCTGCAAATGAGTGCATGTCTACACGAGAAATGTACGTTGACCTATGTTAGGTTGACTTATAGCCACTGCAGTAATTACTGAGGTGGTTCGTGTCCACACTACCCTCCTTCTGTCAGTGGTGCACATCCTCCCTTGGAGCGCTTCCACCGACTTAAGAGGGGCAGTGTGTGGGGCTGAGAGCATGGGCTCACAGCTCCACATGGAGCTCCCCTCTGGGAGCCTGGCTGCCCCCCAGGCTCTTGGCTCTCTGTTCTCTGCTGCAGCTGGAGTCCCAGCTGTGAGCTCCACGCTCAGAGTCTGGATGGCTCCCAGGAGCCTCTGTGCAACCAATGGGCTCCCCGCAGGGAGTGGGGAGCCAGGAGCCTACAGGCAGCCGACAGGCTGTGCCCGTCCAGCTCCCTGCTCTGAGCTGGGCTGTGCCTGCCCAGCTCCCCAGCTGAGGATCTGACCCCAAAATTGCAAGCCGCCTCTAAAATAATCAAATGTTTTTCAAATGTTCCTACCTGAACAAACCAAACAAGTTTTCCTTAATTTTATCTGTAATTCAAAGAGAATCCAGCAAACATTAATGCTTTTTTTCTGATATATTATTAGACAGCTCAGTAGAGAGCATGTCCTATTTTGCATACAGCTGCCTTGCACAATGTCCTCTCTTTCTCCCTTCCTCATGTGATGAGACAACCTTAAGGCATAAAAAAAGATTAAAAGACTGAATAGTTTTTATCAACTAACAGCTTTTACTACTAAATGTAAAATAAGGCTTGGCAAGCTGAAGAACTCTACCTACCTGTGTTTGAAGGGAGAGCCAAGACAAGCAGGAAGAGATGTAGTATCTATCCAGGGAGGAGAAGAAACAACACAAATGCAGGGATGACAACTAAAGAGAGAATGACTTTGGGGCTGAAGCATGAGACATTCAGGAATTCAGTATTCCTGGCTCTGCCACCAACTTAATTTGTGACCATGGGGCAAGTCATTTAACCTCTTCCTGTCTCAGTTTCCCCATCTCTAAAATGGGGATAATAATACTTACCTACTGCACACGTGTTATTAATTTGTTTGCAAAGCACTTTAAGGTCTGTGGATGAAAGGTTTCATATAACTGCAGATTATGGTTAATTAATGTTAAACATAACCAACATTCCTCATGGCTGGCCTTTCATCTGTCTTTTGCAGCTGTACAAAACTTAAATCATCATAAGTCCAAGTAAATTGAATTTAGTGAAGAAACACAATTAAACCCTTGTGAACCTGTATAATTTCATTTTCTCTAAAGGTCAAAGTCAATTATTTTTAATGAAACATTCTGGAGATTCACATTTGAGACTTCTCTAGACTAGTTTCCCCTCATCCATGTATGTGAGTGCACACATATGTATATACTAAAGATGGAGTCATACTCATGGGTGGCATGTAATGGAGGCTGAGGGAGACTAAGCCTCCCCAAACCTCATGCCACCGGGAGGTGGGTAGTGGTGGGTTTGGGGGCCCTGGAAAAAAACTCTCCCCACCATAGTCCTGGGGCTGGAGGAGCAGCGGGAGCACAAAGATTGTCTGCTCTTGGGGCTGCAGCGGGGGGTGGGGGGAGAGGGGAGTAGCGAGCGGAGGGCAGGGCTGCAGGGGAAGGGGTGGAATGGGGAAGGAGCTCTGGGCTCAAAGGTCCAGGCAGCGCCGAGAGCTCTGCCACAGTCCCTCTCACCCGTGGGTGGCCTAGGTCACGCACTCATGCTAAGCATGCTTAAGCCTATGTCCTAGTTAAAATCTTATAGGTCTCAGTCTCGGCCTGTAGGCCTTGCATTTCAGCCATGCTTTACTTATATACCTACTACACTCATCACTCTGAAATATTTATCACTCCTAGACGTCTATAATCCTACAATTTAAATCCATTTAGCATACCTTGATTATATATGACATAGCATATACATTGACCATAACATCACATCATGTACAATCATAAATGGATGAAAAAAATAAATGAATTGGTTACAACTCCCACATCTTTACGGCACCCTAAATAGCTTCAAAGATTCTTAGTCCTTTACCTGCTGGGTGTTTAATTCCCACACATCACATACACAGCTGGTATTGCTCAATCCCTACATTCTCAAAAGTACCAGTTTCATTTTATCAACCTTTGTAGGTTGCCCTCAAGGTAAATCAACTCGTGGCAAGTTCCAGTCTTTATGCTCACAAAAGTTAACACTAAGGGTTCTGTTTCCAGTCACTTCTCCAGACATGTTTTGGATTCCTACCTAACAGGCCCTGTCCTTTTCCAGTGAAGACAGTGTGTAAGTGGAAGCAGAATCAGGCCGAATACATGGATTTTTCAGTGAATGTATTCATTATTATACATATATTGGGCCAAATCCTCAGCCACGTTTTATCTCAGGTTTATGGGAACTCTTTAAATCAAGGAGATACTGAGACTCAATAGTGGGGTACATAACTGCACAGGAATGAATGTCATGGGAAGGACCTGATCAAGGTCTACGCACCACATAAGTCTCATTTTGAGATCTGAAGTGAGACTTATGCACAAGATCTATGAACTCCATAAGCGTTCTCAAAATACTATGCCTCCCAACCACTATCACTAAGCCAGGGTAAAACCTCAGAAGGGTTATATGGGGGCAGTCTCTTCTTCGGATGCTCCAAAGTCCTGGTCAGTAATCTAGGGGGGAATACACCCGTGACATTACAAATGGCAACCTGATTGTCTTCAATGCTATTGTAGTAATATAAGTGAGAGCATAATTTTTGGTCTGTCAATGTTGAGAAAAGCAGTGTAACAGGCAAAATGGCAGACAGGCGGATTTTGAAACAGAAGTTACAATTTACAATGAATATATACCACACAGACCGATAGGAATAAGTAGACTTTGCATAAACATGGAAGTTATAAACACAGACCCAGCTCTCTAGTGAACACCAAGGTTTACTTAGCAGAGGCGTAACACTGTATCACGTATTGAGCACTGCGTTTCACCTTATTACATTTTGCCCCTTTCAGAATGTTCACTCCCATTGATGGGAGCGCCGTTATTGCACCTGCTGCCACCCTGGCTTCCTGTTCCTAGGGACCTGCTGACCAGACCTTCAAAAGCATACCGAAAATGGCTTGTTTGCAATGATTAAAGACAAGGATGAAGTCATGATTTCTGCAGATGCAGAACCCAACAATTCATTAGACATCATTATGCAAGGAAGAAGGCGTGCTTGGAGAGAAAGAAAATTGCTTGCATTGATGATTTTGAATGATAATGACACCTATTCACACACTGTAAACAAAACAAAATTAAATTTACTAATGATGCAGAAGAATGCAGCTGTTGGTGGTGATGTGTGTAGCTTTGATAAATGTTTCCCTTTGTTTCAGTTAAAATTTTGGACATGCTGTTTAAAAATGATTCCTCCTATAATTGTGTGATAGCTCAAATGCTTTAGGTTCCTTTTCAAAAGTCAGCTGTGTTGTTATCTTGAGGACCAAAGTGGTGGAAATTGCAGTCCTGACTCCTAAAACATAACTGCTAAAAGGCTGTCAGAAAAAGATCAATTAGCACAAAGTGATTTCTAAGAAACACTTGCCAAAACAGTGTATCATAGCATCTTTACAGACCGTAAATGATGGGATGGGTCTGAAGCATCTGAACTCTGTTGCTTGGATTGATAATGGTGTGTAACAGGTAATCAGTTCATTTTGGATATTGTGGGCCAGACGGGAGATTATGCCAATTTACATCAAAAAAGGCTCTGCCCCTTGCTGAATGTATAGTTTTATGCCACTGCTGTGGATGAATTGGTTAACAAAATCTACCAAATATCCTTATTTGCTCTATAAATCTGGTGATTTATTTGTGCATAATTAAAAAAGACATACTTGAAAACACACACACACAAATTCAAACTAGAAATAAGACACATGTTTTTAACAGTGAGGGCAATTAACCATTACAGCAAACTACCAAGAGAAATGGTGGCTTTTTCATTTCTTGAAGTCTTCACATGAAGATCTAGATGACCTAGGGTACATCTACACTGAAAAAACAACAACGCAGCAGTGAGTCACAGAGCCAGGGTCAACTGACTCCGGTTTGAGAGACTCGCTAAAAATAGCAGTATTGACGTTTGCACTACGCTGGACTCCAGGCTCTTCGAGAGCTTCCATGGGTATCAGAGCCTGGGCTCCAACCTGAGCCTGAACGTCTACAGTGGTATTTTTAGCCCTGTAGCTTGAGCCCCATGAACCTGAGTCAGTTGATTCGGGCTCTGAGCCTTACTGCCGCGAGGCCTTTGCTTTTTATTTGGCTGTGTGGACATACTTTAAAAATCTATGAATTGATATAAAATTGACACAAAATTCAGATTAAACTTACTAAGCTTCTAGATCAATGTATTTCATCTGCCACTGTACTTGCCATTCACGTAGGGTCCCAGCTACATGAGCTGTTATTCTCATCTTCATTGTTTAAATTATATGTTATAAAAGCAATGAGACAATCTAGCCAGTCACTGGATTTCTAGGACATTCTTGTACTTCTCAAGTAGCAAAAGTCATTCACTTTGTACTTGTAAAGCTTCCCAAGGCAAGCTGCTAATACCCAGAAATATCTGTCATTGCATGACTACATAGCTTTTAAAAATATATTCCAGCCCCTTTATATCAAAGTAGCTGAAAGACTCACAATCCAAAAGCATGTTCTTCAGTAATTTCAAAAATATCTTTAATTCTACAATCAAATGTCTGTAACATTTTCTATTTTTTTGCACTATATATTAGTGCCTGAAAGATAATATTTTTCATTTTAGTCAAATGCAATCTTATCTCTTGTCTAGCTTTTAAAATGTCTATATTCTTCATGTTGTTTGTAAGCTTTTATGTGGCACAGCTCATTATTTTGTAGCAATGCAGAACACTATGTACCTGCTTAGATATTGTTGCTATTTCTGTACAGTCAGGGAGCAGAAAAGCAGAAGCACACGTGAATCTATTATTTCCAGATCATCAATATTGGCTTGTTGACAAAGTAGCCAAAGATTATCCTTCAAGAAAGATAATTGCTAATAAATTGTCTCCTCTTTGCTAACTTTATTTCTGAATACGAAAAAAAAAACCAACAAAAAAAACCTACATTCATCATACGTATTACAATTATAGTTCATCAAAATAGCCATCAACAAAGTAATCGTTGCAGCTAGATGTGTATGAAAAAATCTTCCCTGCTGCCAAACCAGGGGGAAAAATGGGATGATGCCAAATTTGTTAACGTCAAACATCTGACACATTTTCCTAAAAGTCTGTGCATTTTTCATTATGTTGAAAACTTGGCTTTTACAGCTTTATAGTCAACAAGTAGAATGCAAACAATGCAAATCCCAACACTGTCTAAGATACTTATATGGCTTCCATCACTATAGTATTTCAGTGCCCTGCCCCAAAACTTTAATGTGTTTAGCCTCAACAACCCTGTGAGGTAGGGTAGTACTATTATCCCCATTATACAGATGGGGACTGAGGCACAGAGAGGTAAGTGACTTGCCCAAGTGCACACAGGAAATCCATTGCAGAGCTAGGGTGACCAGATAGGAAGTGTGAAAAATCAGAACAGGGGGTTGTGGGTAATAGGCACCTACATAAGAAAAAGTCCCAAATATCGGGACTGTCCCTATAAAATCAGAACATCTGGTCACTCTATGCAGAGCAGAGAATCAAACCCAGGTCTCCACAACCAAACTAGTGACCCAAACACTGGACCAACCTTTCCTCAGTGGAGTGTTACACTTCCTTAGGTGGGATCAGAAAAAAAAATGCTTTAAAGGAAAGGGGTTTGGGGCTTTATTCTTCACTGTGCTCAGGGCCGGCTCCAGGCACCAGCTTGCCAAGCTGGTGCTTGGGGCAGCAGGTGAGAAGGGGGCGGCAGTCCGAGTCCCGCGGCGGCAATTCGGCGGCAGGTCCGCTCTTCCCGCCGCCGAATTGCCGCCGTGGGACTCGGACTGCCGCCCCAGTCTCGCCTGCCGTGGCGGCAAAGGGGCGGCAGGTCCGCCGCTGTCCCCTTGCCGCTCCGGAATGGGACTGCCTGCGTCGGGGGCGGGGCCCCGCTACGTCTGCCTGCGTCGGGGGCGGGGCGCCGCCACCCCTGCTTGGGGCGGCAGAATTGTAAGACTGTGCTCCACCATTTTTGGTCATTAACAACCATAAAAAGTGAGTGCATGATCAGACTCTAGATCAATCAGAATCTTGCCACTGAGTTCAATGAACTTTGGCAGAGCCGTAACTAGGAATTTCTGCGCCCAAGGCAGGGGCGCAGAAATTCCTAGGGGCTTACCTTCCGCCGAATTGCCGCCGAAGCCGCAGCACCGGCGGACCTCCCGCAGGCAAGCGGAAGCAGTTTTGGTGGCAGTTCGGCAGAGGGTATTTTTAGCAGCCGCCGAAGCCGCTTCCACTTACCTGCGGGAGGTCCGCCGGTGCCGCGGCTTCGGCGGCAATTCGGCGGAGGGGGCCTTCTGCACACACACCGGCAGACCTCCCGCAGGTAAGCTGGGGCGGCTTCAACGGCGGGGGAGGACGGGGCACCCCTGGCAGCAGGCTTTTGCGCCCCTGCCAGCAGCCTCGCCCTCGTTACGGCCCTGAACTTTGGATCAGGCCCTAGGTGAATGGTAAGCATAGTGGCAGATGAAATGCAGTTGACAAATGTGAGGAAATGCACACTGGAAGGAAAAAGCCTGATCTATTCATGTGCATTGCTGGTTTGATTTTTAAATGAACTGTAGCCACTCAGAAAAATGACCTGAATGCCACTGTGCACAGCCCAATGAAAACCTCAGTGCACAGGCACAAACGCAAACAATGTTAGGGTATGTAAGAAATGGGATAAAAATACCACAAAACATGTTATTCGGTCATTATATAAAATGATGGGACACTCTGACCTGGAATACTATGTTTGAGTCTGGTCACTCTATTTCAATAAAAGATATAGCCGAACTAGGAAGGGATTCAGAGATAGGTGGTGAAAATGATCTGAGGTCTAGAAAGACTTTGTACCATGGCAAACTGAAAATATTGGAACTGTTTAATTTAGGCTACATCTGCACTACAAGCTCCGAGTAGGATTCCCAGCTCACGTATGCATACTCACAGTAGCTCAATGAGAGTAGCGTTAGCATAAATAAGTGTAGCCGGGCAACACAGGCAGCGGCAGCATGGCTTAGCTGTGCTGAGTACCTACGTGGTTCAGTGGGTTTGTACTCAGTGCAGCTAAGCCGTTTCACCACTGTTGCTGCCTGTGCTACCACGGTTACACTACTGTTTATATTCACACTACTCTCATCGAGCTAGTGCAAGTATGTGTACACAAACTGGGAATCACACTCCTGGCTCATAGTGTAGACAGAGCCTTAGAGAATAGCCAAAAAAAGAGTAAATAGGGTGCTCTTATTAATCTTTTTTCATGATACAAGATACACATTTAAAACTGATAAAAAGAAATACATTTTTACACAATGCAAAATTAATCCATACAAGTTATTATCACCAGGTATCACTGAGGGCAAGAGCTTGGTAGGATTTCAAAAAAGGATTGGGGATGAAATCCTGACCCCAGTGAAGTCAATGGCAAAACTCCCATTGACTTCAGTAGGGTCAGGATTTCACCCTACATTTTTATGTAGATAGTGAGAACATCCAGAGTTTTATTAATTAGATTATTAGATATTTATTTACAGGAAAAAGTTCTCTGCAGTAACTTCTAACATCCCATCATTGACCATTAGTCCTATTTACCACTGATGGCAATTAATTGACCTCTGACTAAGATCATGCTATCCCATCAAACCATCCCCTCCATAAATGTATCTAGCTTAATCTTGAAGCCAGTTAGGTCTTTTGCCCCCACTGCTTCCTTTGGAAGGCTGTTCCAGAACTTCACTCCTCTGATGGTTAGAAACCTTCGTCTAATTTCAAGTCGAAAGGCAGCCTGGTGTACTGGTAGTGCTGGCCAGCCACGACAGTTCTGAGGAAACTCCTGTGACTCAGGAAGATTGCTTTGTGGAAATAAGTGTCCTGAAGGTCCAGGGAAGTGAACAAATCGTGATTCAAGATGGGGAGGACAGTTGCCAGGGTGACCATATGAAATCTCACATATTTGATGTATCTGTTCAGATGTGGCAGTCAGAGCCAGTAAATACTGAACCTGCTCAAGAAGCAGTGTCTGTTCAAGAAGCACTGTCTCATTAAAGGGGTCCCTTAAGAGGGATGGGGTAGAGGGGTGGGAATGAGGGTTGCAGCAAAACTGTACAGTATAACCCAATCTGACAGTGCTAAGGACCTAGTTGTCTCTGGTAATTGAGTCCCAAAACACTATAAAAACAGGCCAGCCTGTCCCCAAACAGGAAGGAGAGGTTGCCATTGGATTGCTGTCCTCAACACATGAGTTGAAACAGGCACTTACTAGGTGCCGGCGGAGGGGTCGGTCACTGGTTAAACCCAGAACCAGAGGACCTTCTCCTTTTGGATCTGTGGCTCTTTCTGGAGTAGTTCCACTGCCATGCAGGAAAGGAGGATTGTCCGTAAAAACACTGCGAGCAGTATTGAATCCATAGTCTGCAGCCCAGACAACGCGAGCTGCAGTGCCAGCAGCCTCAGTGGCTCAGTGACAAGAGCACAACTAAGGATGAGCCGTAGAAGCCATAGGACTGGAAAACTCGTGGGCCAGTGAAGAGTCCGGGATTGATTTGGCTTGTCTATGGATGCTGATCTCGGTTGTGGCCCACAGCCTGTCCCTGGAGCCCAGTTTCAGCATTACCCTTGGCCTGGTTCCAACTCTACAGCCAGCTTTGGCCCTTGGTAACTGTTCTCGACCATGGCTTCAACCACCAGGCCTGACTAACTAGAACCCAGAGCCTGACAGCATCCACAGCATCTTTCTTGTCCTGAGTCCTGCTAACTATGACAAGATATCCAGCACTCCAGGGCCTTGTCTAGACTAGACTCCTTTTCCTAAAATTTTCCAATGTTGATACCACCAATAGAATATTACTGGCATAGCTATGACGGGAGAACTAACATGCACTGTTCACTGATACTTTGATCATCTTGTCACCTAACTCTGTCCAAAGAAGGACTTGACAGCATGGTGATTAAAATGCTGGTAGCCAGACATGGCCTATTTTTCCCAGTGGTCCCAGCGATGGCATGCTGGATGCACTACTTTCATGATGCACTTTTCCTAGTGAAGTTCTGCACACTTGTTGGGATGATAAGGACCTCCCATTCCAAGGTCACACTTAGAGGTGTCATCAGTACACTTCTAGTAAGTTTGGCAGTGATAAATCAATACTTCTGACACTGCTGGAACTAGAATTCTCTCCAAGGTTTCCAAGAAACCACTTTATCTCAATTCCGCTTATGTGGTCTAATAATAATGCCTAGATCATATATGGCTCTTTACATCAGTAGATCTCAAAGTGTATTGTTTTCTAAAGCAGAACAACAAAGATACTTAAAAAGCTATTTCACCTCTGAGAAGGTTTATTACATAGAAAGATATTGTTGCTGGTCAGAGACATCAAATACCGACAGCAAGAAGAGTATTTCATTCACTGAATCAAAAGACAGAATTTATTTTTCCTGGCCCCAGATGAACCTGGCACACAGCTGAAGAATATCCAGTATGTACAGACATTTACTGTCTTCAATCCACAGTTCAGCACACAAGAGGCAATTTCTATAAGCCAATCAAATACTGAAAAAATTGTTTCTCTGCATAATACCACGTTACAATAAAGGATTTCAAGGGTTTCAAAAAGATTGTACCAAAATGAAACATTCCACACATGCCCACCTACCTGTAGAATTTATGTAAATGTACTTTAGTCACCACTGTACATGCTAATCAGAGCTCATATTACAAGGTCAAGAGTTAGAGTGGTTTTGCCATTAATAACCTGGGATTAAGGGCATGTGTACACTGGCAGAGTTACAGCGCCAGGAATTACAGCGCCACTCAGAGAGTGCTGAAGGGAAACCGCTGTTGGGTGCTCACACTGTCAGCTGCCTGTGCAATAGCGTGTTTAAACTTGCAGCACTTGCACCGGTATTCGGAGCGGTGCACTCTGGACAGCTATCCCACAGAGCACCTCTTTCTCTTCTGCTGCTAAGAGTTGTGGGAAGGCAGAGGGAGTTGCGGGGCATCCTGGGTCCTGTCCCAGTGCCCTGGGATGCATTGCTTCGGATCCCAGCAATCCCTGTGCTTCTGTCCACATTTGGCGCCATCTTTCAATGGTTTGTGTATTGCACACCCTGCCTCTTTGGGCTGCAGGAATGGATCCCAAACTGTTGACCAATATGCTGCTCGCTCTGACTAACACGTCACGAGTGGCGGTGGATTTATTCCTTAAACTACAAAGGCAAGAGGAGTGCAACATTGATCTCGCCACGCGTACTAGCTACGACACGAGATTGCTTGTGGCATTCACGGAGGTGCTGACCACAGTGGAACACCGCTTTTGGGCTCGGGAAACAAACACTGAGTGGTGGGATCACATCGTCATGCACGTCTGGGATGATGAGCAGTGGCTGCAGAACTTTTGGATGAGGAAAGCCACATTCATGGGACTGTGTGATGAGCTCGCCCCAGCCCTGCGGCACAAGGACATGAAAATGAGAGCTGCCCTGCCGTTGGAGAAGCGTGTGGCGATTGCACTGTGGATTGCACGGGCTACTCCAGACTGCTACCGATCGGTCACTAACCAGTTTGGAGTGGGAAAGTCGACTGTTGGACTTGTATTGATGGAAGTCTGCAGGGCCATTAATCACATCCTGCTCTGAATGACCGTGACTCTGGGCAATGTGCATGACATTGTGGATGGCTTTGCACAAATGGGCTTCCCAAACTGCGGAGGAGCGATAGATGACACGCATATTCCAATCCTGGCACCAGACCACCTAGCCACTGAGTACATTCATCGGAAGGGGTATTTCTCAATGGTTCTCCAGGCGCTTGTGGATCACTGTGGGCGTCTCACAGATATTAATGCAGGCTGGTCTGGAAAGGTGTGTGACGCCTTTCCAGACCAGAATACTGGCCTGTTGAGGAAGCTGCAAGCAGGGACTTTCTTCCCGAACCAGAAAATCACCGTAGGGGAAGTCGAAATGCCCACTGTGATCCTGGGAGACCCCACCTACCCCTTAATGTTGTGGCTTATGAAGCCATAGACGGCGCAACTTGACAGCAGCAAGGAGCGGTTCAACAACAGACTGAGCAAGTGCAGAATGACTGTTGAGTGTGCTTTTGGATGTTTAAAAGCCAGCTGGTTCTGCCTCTATGGGAAGCTGAAGCTGGCCAATGACAATATTCCTATGCTTATAGCCGCATGCTGTACGCTCCATAATATTTGTGAAGGGAAGGGTTAAAGCTTCACTCAGGGCTGGACTGCAGAGGCTCAGAGCCTGGAGACTGAGTTTGAACAACCAGAGACCAGGGCTACTAGAGAAGCACAGCGAGGGGCCAAAAGGATTAGGGATGCCTTGAGGCAGCAATTTAAAGTCAAAAGCCACTAATATTTGTTGTTGTGCTCGGGAGTGCAGTGCTTGTAATACTAGGAGGTGATTGGTGTAGACAATGCAATATGTGGTTTAACATAATTGTATGTTGCTTTGCAGGGCTCTTTTTGCTTTCAATTAATAGAATAAAGATTGCTTTCAAATCCACACAATTCTTTTATTAAAAAACAACAACCGGAGGAGAGAGTCAAACCAAAAAAACACATCAGCAGTGAGGGAATAGGGGAAGGGAAGATCCCAGGATGAGGAGAAGGGGTCCCAGGACGGCTAAAGATTTGTGTATGTCCAGGGATCATATCCAGCCTTCTCCTTTAGAGTACAATGCAGCGGGTACTGTGCTTCAGCAGGGTCAAACTGCAGAGGGATGGGTGTTGAGTGCAGTGGGAGTCCGCAGTACTGGACTGTGAGGGGGAGGAGTGGAATGCTGCAGGTGCAGACTGGAGCCAGGAGGTTGATAAGAGTGTGTTGGCGGTGTGTGTGTGGGGGTACATGGGAAAGAGTTTTGCGACAGTGGCTGCAGGGGAGGGCGGGCGTGGAGCTGCTCGGTTTGAAGAGCTAGTATCGCCTAGAGCGTGTCTTCTTGGTGCTCCATAACCTTTAAGAGCCGCCCCATGGCTTCATTCTGGTATGCCACATTCTCCTTTCAGTCCCTCTTCTCACTGTCCCGCCACTCCTTTCTCGGTAGCAGAGTACACCATAACCTCACGGAGAAAGTCCTCCTTAGTTCTTCTTGGCCGCTTTCTAATTCTGCGCAGCTGTTCAGCCACCGATAACAAAGAGGGAGGCTGGGCTCTGTAGTGCGTTGGTCACCCCGCTCTGGTTAGAAAGGGGATAAAAGCAGCCCAGGGAGGCTGCTTGGGTAAACAGCCACAGGTGTGGCCACACCCAAGTAGGGTCCAGCTGACCCTGATAAAAGGGCAGGCTGCAGGAATGAGAGAAGACTCTTGCTCCAGCTAAGGAGCAGAGAAGACCAGGCTGCCCGGAGAGCAAGCAGGGTACCTGAGGCAGAGCAGGGCTGGGGAAAGGCAGGCAGAGCTGAGGAGCTCTGGCCTGGTGAGTCCCCAGGCTGAGGCCTTGCTAAAGGCCACAGGAGGTACAAGGGCTGCAGAGAGGCAGCTGGGGCTGGAAAGGCAGCAGGTCCAAACCCCCCTTGCCGACGATGAGTGGCCACTTCAGACTGCAGTTTGCCCCTGAGGGAAGGGGCTAGATGAAGACTGGCAGTGGGTCACTGAGGTGAGGTGGGCTTAGGGTTCCCCAGGAGGGGAGACCCAGAGTGTGGGGGCACTGCCGTGGGGCAGCACCCCAAGGTAAGGGGCACTGGGGTCCAGGAGGGATGCGGAGCCTGAAGTGCTATAAGTGGTGGAGATCAGGAGGAAGCAGGCACCAGTAGAAGACACCGGACAGCAGAAGGTGCTCTGAGGCTGGAACTGAGCTAATTCCCGGATGACCGGCAAGAGGCGCCGCAGCAGTGAGTGCCTGCTGTGCTACAGGCTCCCAAGGTCATCTCTGTGAAGTTTAAACGCAACATTTTACAGAAGCAGTATTGGTTGCAACACAGAGAACACTGATTCAGTCATTTAAAACACAGTCAGGTCACACACCTGTCACTAACTGGCTGACCCCAGGCAAGCACACATGAGCCACAAGACCCCCAAAATGGTGAGTAGCCGTAGGAGCAGGTAAATCACTCTTCCTGGACATGGGCGGCGAGTCCTATGGGCCCGTGGTGCCTGGGCACTAGGAATATTCCTGGCCCAGGGCCCGGCTCCAGCAATGTTTGGGGCCAGGTTTTTCCCTCGGCCCCACCTTCTGCCCCCACCCACCCGGGCCATTTAAAACAGCCCGGGGCCCACACTCACCACTGGCAGTGCAGCGGAGCTGAGCGGCTTCCTCCCTGCTCGCTCCACATGGCTGCCGGACTCGCCCTGCAGCCCCTGGGCGGGGTGGGTCTGTGTCCCGCCCCAAGTGCCCCTGCAGCCAATGGGAAGCTGCAGGGGCAGTGCCTGGGGGTAGCAGCACATGGAGACTCCCGGCCCGCTCTGCCTAGGAGCCCCAGCAAGTAAGTACGGCACCTCCCCAACCCCTCCCAGAGCCTGCACCCCCCCTTTGGTCCCCAAACTCCCTCCCAGAGCCTGCACCCCCTCCCAGAGCCTGCACCCCCTCCCATTCCCAAGCTCCCTCCCAGAGCCTGCACCCCAACCCCCTTCCCACACACCCTCTCCTGCCCCCAAACTCTCTCCCAGAGCCTGCACCCCTGCCCAGAGCCAGCACCTAAACTCCAGCCCAGAGCCTGCACCCCAGATGCCCTCCCCCACCCAAACTCCCTCCGCAGCTCTTTCACTTTTACCCTACACTGCAATGTGTCCCGCTCATGGCCCCTTTCTATCATGCATCATGAAATCTGTCCGTAGGTATCATCGTTCCTACAGCTGGAGCGCATCTGTGACTGTACTACCTCCTCTCCCCAGATGCTGACGAGGTCCAGCAGCTCGGCCTTGCTCCACGCAAGGGATCACCTGATGCGTGGAGCAGGCCTGCCCACCTGGAAAGATGCGCTAAGACCACTGCATGTGTCACTGAGCAAACAGGAAGGGGACTTTCAAAATTCCAAAGGAATTTACAGGTGGGGGTGATGGTTGGTCACCTGAGGGCAGGGCAGTAGAGTTCAAACCGATGACCAGAGAGGTGAGAACAGGCCTTGTGAGACACCTCCCAGAGGCCAATCACAGCGCTGTAATTGACCAGGGTGTCTACACTGGCACCGCAGCACTGTAGCCCCAGCGCAGAAAGCTGTACGCCTCTCGTCAGGGTGGCATTTTACAGTGCTGCAACTACGCAGTTTCTGTACACTAAGTGGCTTGGCAGTGTGTACACCTCGGGAGTTACTGCGCAGAAACTTGCCAGTGTAGACAGGGCCTAACACCTACATAGTGCCATAGAAATTCATGTAGCCTAATAAACAGAAAATGAGACAGGGCCCTGCCCCGGGGAACTTACAGGTACAACAGGAATGAGAGGGAGAGCACAATGGAAGGGTAGGCAAAAGCAGTAGGTATAAAGAAAGAAGGATGTGGACAAGATGCTTTGTGCATGGGCAAGCAGAAACTGTTCCAAATGCAGGAATCTTTGTAAAAAAAGGCATGAAGCAGAGATTATCAGGAGCCAGTTGTGCAGGAGCACGAAAGTGGAGACAGGACAGGTTGTCTAACCACTTTTTCCGTGTAAGTATCAGAAAGGAATGGATAGCAGAACACACCAGTGTTTGGAAGTGAAGTGCTCTGGAAAAATTAGATTGGCCCAGACATTCTAAGTATGTGCTATATTTATATGTGATATTATTTATCTAATCCTCCTGTGGCAAGATTACTCCACAATTAAAAATCTGTCAGAAATAATTTGATACAATGGCTACATCTCCCACCCCTCCACCCTACAAATACATTTATCTTCATAGAACACAGTTACCATGGTTTCTAGATGCTAAAGATAGTACCTGAATTTTATGCCCAATGCTATTTCAGAGCCACTTTTAATTTTGTATGTCACTAATGACTTGGAGGTGCAAATAGCATGCACAGAAGTAGGAAACCAGTGTCAAAATTATGGCCGTGTGTAGATTTGGCTATCTAAACCATTTCTAATCTGTCAGATACTTTGCCTGTGATTCAAATTTTTTCAATCAATTTAACACCTATCTAGTAATGACTCATTGGCTTGATTTTGGGCTAGTCTACACTGGCAATGCTAAAGTGCTGCCGCAGCAATGCTTTAACGTGGCTTGTGTGGTCGCGGAGCTTGTGTGATCACCTCAACAAGAGGCATAGCTACCAGCACTGGGAGTGTGGCTGGGCTCCCAGCGCCAGTGCACTGTCTACACTGGCCCTTTACTGCGCTGAAACTTGCTGTAAGCAGGGGGGTGTTTTTTCACACCCCTGAGCGAGACAGTTGCAGTGCTGTAAATTGCCAGTGGAGACAAGCCCTTTGGGTGATATGCCATGATATTTTTAACTATACTAACATCCTGCCAACTTACTATCAGGTACATCTGGTGATTGGCATTAGACTAGCTATATGCAGTGTAATTATAACCAGGTCAGTCCCAGGATATTAGAGAGACAAGGTGGGTGAGGTAATATCTTTTATTGAACCAACTTCTGCTGGTGAGAGAAACAAGCTTCCAAAGTCACACAGAGCTCTTCTTCAGGTCTATAATCCACTAATCCCCTCGTTTTGTCCTATGACTGCGGAGGTGCTAATGGGCCACTAATTTGAATGGTCCCTTACAGCATGTGATCACTACTTATGCTAAATGATCTGTTCCACCTTGCATTTTGCTGTGATGCTGGGAGTTCCTTTCCTAGACCTGACGAAGAGCTCTCTGTGGATCAAAAGCTTGTCTCTCTCACCAACAGAAGTTGGTCCAATAAAAGATATTACCTCACCCACCTTGTCAGACTAGATTTATGTTAAGGACAAAGATTGCATCAATTCATTGCTGACTAAAACAAGGGACTTAATGTTGCCATAACTATATAACCTGTCCTATTTCTGTCTTGTGAGCCAAAATAGCTCTCATAACTGCTCCACCGCATTACATCATAGTCAGCCTTTCCTGAATTACTAGAGGAAACTGCATTTCTTCATTGCTAATTCATGGTGATGTTTAATTAATCACAAGACATTAAACACCAGAACTTTTAAAATCCCCAATATATCATACAATTAATGATCAATCTGACTAAATAATTAATTGTAATAGTTTTCATATGCCATTTTAAAATATTACAGCTAGAGTTACAGTGTGTAGGTGTTGGCTTCCTAACTGACCTTTAGATGTTCAATGTATAAATCACAAATTAGCACATATCTGGTCCTATGTTGGCACCTTGTATAATACAATTTACAAGCAGCACTCAAATAAGTTTAAAAATATTGTTGTGGGTTTTTCTTTAAGTTCTGCTGCATCTAAAAGGGTAGATTTTACCCTGAAAATAAAACACTTCCCTTTGAAAATTTCAGTTCACATTCTATATACACTTCATGTATTATAACAATACTTGGAAGCCAATAATTTTGTTGTGGAAAACAAATTGATGCCACAAACACCCTCTCTTTTCCACTGTGGAATAAGCCCGAGGACGTGATATAACAAACATGAAATTCCTGGTTTTTCATGCACTCTCCCAACACTTTTCCAAATAATGCCTAGAGTACCTATCTGAGAAAGAGGGTTTTCTGTTGTTTTTTTTAAGTCCACCCTTTGACACCTTCCCCTTTGTTTACAGTATAGTGTGTCAAGTATCAGAGGGGTAGCCGTGTTAGTCTGGATCTGTAGACAAGACAAAGGGTCCTGTGGCACCTTATAGATTAACAGAGGTATTGAAGCATAAGCTTTCGTGGGTGAATACCCACTTCTTCGGATGCAAAGTGTGTGAATCTTTCCCTTCCATCCACCCCCCATGTATTGCTAATCTTATACATAGAGTAAAAGACAGTAAAACCACCTCTGATTTATGGTGTATATGAAGCAAAGACAGATAATTTCCAAAATACAAGGAAGAGTCCATAGGGTAAAGGATGTGAATGAGGATGGTGCATTTATTACATTTAGGTGATATTTTTCCATTGGCCTAATTCCGCTCCCATAAAGTCAGAGACATTTTAGCATCGATTTCAATGGGAGCAGAGTTAAGCTAATCCTGAACACTTTTGAAAATCTCATCCATAATGACTTAAAAGACAGGATGTCTGTCACTGCCTGGTATTTTTCTCTTTCTTCAGCCCTCTATGCTCCCAGTACCATAGGTGGACACAGATGGGCTACTGATTAGGGTGACCAGATGTCCTGTTTTGAACAGGACAGTCTGGTATTTAAGGCCTCCTGCAGGTGTCCCAACTTTTTCTTTAAATGGGCAAATTGTCCCATATTTTCTGCCTTCCCCCCCTCAAATCAGAACCAGCGGATCCTGCTGCTGGCCGGATCACTGCTCACCAGCTGCCCGCCCACCAGCGGTGAGTGTGGGGGTCCAGTGGCCAACATGCGGGTGGGTGTGTAAGGCTGGTGGCAGGGTGAAGCTGCAGCACGCAGGGCCAGCTGCTATCTCCGACTGTCCATCAGCGCAGCACCTGCTGTTTGCCGGCTCTGGAGGCAGGGGGGAAGTGATTTCCAGCCTCTTCCCACCCTGAACCTGCGGCTCTACAGCAGCTCCCCGGGCAGGGGCTTAGCACCCTGTTCACCTGCTTCCCCCACCACCCTAGGTCCTGCCCCCAGGAAGCTCAGAGCTGCTCCATCCCCTAGGCACCCTCTCTTGCTGCTGAGCCACCTCACTAGCCAGGCTCTGTGGCCGCTGAAGCCCCTGCAGTCAGGTTCTCTGAGCCCTGTGCACAATGTGTCCTTACAGCTTAACCCCTTCCTGCCTATGCTGTAGCCAGGGGACAGGAGGCATCTGGGTTACGTCAGTGGCCAGCAGCAGCCTAGAGGTGTTAGCTGCCTTTCCACATTGTGCACACAGGAAGGGATGAGCTCTGCAAAGACACAGGCTGGGTTGTCCCCTCATCCCCCCCAATGGCTGGAAGCAGATCCTGTCCCTTCCTTCCCACACAGTGCCCAAAGGATGCTGCTGGCCACATTCTGGTGTGAATCCTGGCAGAAATTGGGTGGGAAGGGTGAATGTGACCCTGCATGCCCCGCCCCCCTGCATTGCCTCAGAAAAGACACAGTGCCTGGTACTGGGAGAAGCGGGTCCATCCCCGGGGGCCCAGCCAGACACAGAGGGTTGAGAGTGCTGGGCAGGGAGGGTTGGTTGGTCACCCTCCCTGAGAGAGAGAGAAAGGGGAAGGGAGGGGGGGAAGGAAGGAGTGTGTGTGTCACCCTTCCCCATGTGACCCCTAAAGCCTTAAAGACAAGGTAAATAAATATTTTATTTTTATTTTTAACAGGGGCTCAGTCAACTTGATGTTAATGTAAATGTTTGTACTGCATAGTTCTGATTGCCATTGAACTCGCTTGAATATGAGTAATTTTACCAGGTGTCCCATTCAGCATAGGGAAATATGGTCACCCTACTGATCAGACCCTCTGCAGAAACATTTGGTCTCAATTTACATGAAAATTGTAAACTGGCTGGTTATTAAGAGACATTCCCAACACTAAACACTGAGGGCTTGTCTTCACTACCCGCCGGATTGGCGGGTAGCAATTGATCTATCGGGGATCGATTTTTCACATCTCGTTTAGACGCGATTAATCGATCCCCGAAAGCGCTCCCCGTCGGCTCCGGAAATCCACCTCATCGAAAGGTGGAAGCAGAGCCGACGTGGGAGCGGCAGCGATCGACTCGCTGCCATGCTCACGGCCAGGTAAGTCGATTACGATACGCCGACTTCAGCTACGTTATTCACGTAGCTGAAGCTGCGTATCGTAGATCGATCCCCACCCCTAGTGTAGCCCTGGGCTAAGATGCTTATTTCTGCTAGAAATGGGACTAAGCCTCTCCAGCAGAGCTAACTCTTCTCTGCTTCAGGCGTTGGAGAAATTAAAATCTGAATCCAAACCCCATGACTTAATCCCATCTTTCAACCAAGGAATGCTCGATCATTTAAAAATACCTGGAATACATCTACTTTGTGTCTGATGCAGTACAAACTTGACAGTAGGTATCACTGGACATCAGACAAAGGCAGCTGAACCAGAGGAGGGAGTGTGGGCAGTTGCATGAGTTGTGGGACTATCCTGAGGAGAAAGCATGCTGCTGATCATAGAATCTCAGGGTTGGAAGGGACCTCAGGAGGTCATCTAGTCCAACCCTCTGCTCAAAGCAGGACCAACCCCAACTAAATCATCCCAGCCAGGGCTTTGTCAAGCCTGACCTTAAAAACCTCTAAGGAAGGAGATTCCACCACCTCCCTAGGTAACCCATTCCAGTGCTTCACCACCCTACTAGTGAAAAAGTTTTTCCTAATATCCAACCTAAACCTCCCCCTCTGCAACTTGAGACCATTACTCCTTGTTCTGTCATCTTCTACCACTGAGAACAGTCTAGATCCATCCTCTTTGGAACCCCCTTTCAGGTAGTTGAAAGCAGCTATCAAATCCCCCCTCATTCTTCTCTTCTGCAGGCTAAACAATCCCAGTTCCCTCAGCCTCTCCTCATAAGTCATGTGCTCCAGCCCCCTAAGATGTAGCACAGTAGAACAGTGTAAGGTGCCCCTCTGATATATTGTAGGCCCTTTTCTCCAAACCTTCTTGCTTGTGTGTCAGACACAGTGTGAAAAGGTTTCCACTGAGTGGGTTCCTCAGGCCATATCCTCAATGGACAGTGAGCTTTTTTAAATACCTTGACTTGCAACAGTAGCACACAGCCTCTTAACAATGAGACTGGGTATAATAATAATAATAATCTTTTATAGTAGATTTCAGCCTTGCATCTTGTGCAGAATGCCTGATCACTTGTGATCGTTTAACACCTACGCTCTCTTCTTTATTCTTTCCTCTGGCTCCCCATAAAGTGGTGCGTTGATTTTAAGCTGGTGCCAGTGATTTACATTCCCTAAAAAAAAAAATCTCACTATATTTGATCCTCATTCCCTCAGAGGTATTTTCATTCTGACACCAAACATCTTTCTGAGGTACCATCATTACAGCCTAGGTTATCTGGTGACTGAGTCATTATCGTGTTGGTCCTAAGCTGTTTAATTCAGCCTCAGCCCATCCCACCCCACTTTTGAGATCTGCTTCTGCAAATCGCACTGCAGAGTAAGAGAGTTCACCCACATGGAGTAATTTACAGGACTGGAGCCTTTAAATAATTTGACATTTTTTTCCCCCAGGAGTCTATGTTTTAAAGTATGCTCTGTCCCACTGAGACAGCTCCTATGTAATGATACCACTTTGCCTTTTACATATTGGATTTGATTTTTACATTAAAGGCCAGATTCTGAACACAGTTTTTATAAACGTAACCTTCATTGGCAGGACTCTGAATTCACACTGGTGTAACTGAGATCAGAATCTGGGCTTGTGTATTTTCCAAAGTTTTATTTTGCTAATCTTATTTTCATCCATTTGATTAGAGCCTAAGGTAGGGGGGTATATCTTTATAAATGAGAATTTCACTATAGCTGTTGTATGTGTATTGTAGCTAAAAAAAAAACAAACACAACATTAGGATCCACTTCTAACTATCTTCAGTTAGGGACAGATTCTGATACTGTTATCCCTGTTGGGTAGCACCTTACTTCACAATTAGTCCCATTGACTTCAGTGGGAATAGTCACGAAGTAAGGTGCTGCTGGAATTATTATTAATTTAGGGTACTACTAGACATTAATTTAACCCTACATTCTTTTATACACAATTGCTGTAAACATGCCTAAAAGCCTAAACAAGCAGCAATTTACTACATCCAAACAGTGACAACATTTATAAGTAAGGCCCTACTTAACTTGCACTATTGCAGATTCTGCAATATTAGGCTTCCACCGCAGTTTTGACAGTGGGAGTCCTGCCACCTGGCAGGAGCCTCCACTGGCAGCTGCTGGCAGCCCTACACCCCTGCTCTCAGTCCCAGGGGCTGTCAACAGCAGGAAATGTTGGGAGATTAATAATGGACTTGATTACAGCAAATAAGGTCCATTACTACTTTTCTGCAGTTTTTCGTGGCTTGTGTTCAACTCAGCTGCAATTTTTTGACAATCATCCTGAAATTCAAGTAGGGCCTTATTTAAAAGCATTTGATCAAAATACTCAAATGGACTAAACGCAGGAGTGCTTAGACCCATGTTGGTCAGCTCCAACTTGGTCAGGCAGTTATTAACAATGAACCGCTCAAGAGTTTACACTTCATACCCTTTAACGAATAAGTGATGTAAATTTTTTTTAGCTAGTGGATGGGTTTGAAATTAAAAAAAAAAAAAGAGAGAGAGAGAGAGAGAGAGAGAGAGAGAGAAAGAAAAGCAAAGGGGTCCTTGCTGATTAAATGTGCACAATCCTCTCTCATTAACTATCCCTAATATTTGAGGCCTCTTCTTCCTTCTATCTTATCAGTTACCTTTCAGGTTCAACTTTTTCAATTATGTCATATTCTTTGAAGGCTTTCCTACGACTTCAACAAAACCTGCACTTAAAGTGCAAAGCATTTAATTAAATTAAGCTAACTGAGCATGAGGAAAGGGATCAGAATCTGGCCCTACAGTCCTATCTTAGCATGAATTACAGGATGAGGTAGGGTTTCTGTACCTATGAGAAGCTGCTAGGAATAATTAATTACTAAGAAATGGGGAATCCTTTTCAAATTCACAGTTAAAAATAACAAAGGGCTACAGATAAGTATATATAAATATTAACTTAATGTAGCCATTACACTCCAGATCATGCAAAGCAGGGAAGAAGTGGGAGGAAGGGAGGGGAACCCAATAATGAACCAGCAGACACTTACATTGTAGTTGGGTTCTTTAGTTACAAGGTTTAATCATTGCTTTTCTTTCCCTTTGCTTTTCTCGTTTTTTTTTTAATATTTCAAACCCATACACTTTTCACTCAGTGATTTGTACAGATCAATGACACAAGCTACAACACTTCATATAAAAAACCAAAGGGCCTGACCCTATTCCAACTGAAATCAATAGGAATTGTCCCATTAGTTTATGTGGGAGCAGGCATGTGAAGTGTTAAATGTTATTAGAGCCAAAAGGCAAGCAGGTGAGAAGGCGACCTGAAGCAGCTGGAATAAGCAGTCTGTTTCAATAAATCAGACAGCAGTATTATCTGGTTTTCAGGAGCTTTGTCAGTGTAATGAGAACTGAAATAGTGATTGCACAGTGCTTTACATTGTGTTTTACAGAGTGACCTACACTCTGTTGTCTGTATGGCTGTGAAACCTGCTGACCACCTGGGAAGGGTACGCCAACTGAGACTAGCTCAGGAAGCAAAACACAATGTTACATTTTGAATAAGATAAATATGAAATGAACTAACATATCAAATGAGAGGAACAAAGAAAACAAAAGAGTGCAAGTCCAGAAGGACCCAGCAGTATCTTTGTTTTTCTTATTTTCAAGCTGCCTGGAGATTAAGTGAAAAGACCTGTGGTGAGGCCCTCATGCTGGTATTACTGCCATTGTCCTGCTGAGCTTAAGTACCAGACCGGGTATTTCTCTTTATTATGCAAAGGTCACATCTGCATGATCATATTCTATGCAGCTAGATAGGAGACTGCTGGGAGAAAATTGCACCTGACAACCTGTATAGCCTAGACTTCCACACAAGTTGATCTACTTCAGAGGAATGCTGAGAGAGCTGCTAATTCATAAGGGACAGATTCTGAATCCTTTATTTTTGTTGGATAACCACCTACTCCCTGATTAGTCTTAGTAAGGTCAATGGAACTTCTTGTGGAATAAGGCTTTATGCAACCTAAACACGTATATCAGTTTCTAGTCCTAACTGTTTGTAAAACACTAAGAACAATCTGAGCTGCTACAGAAATAATGCAATAAGATTAATTATTGAAGTATCATATACCATATTCTCTCATCTCACAGAATCCAGGGCAGTCTGAATAGACCTCTATGCTTTAAAGATATCAGTAATCAAGGATCAAAATCTTCAGTCTCTCTTCAGACTAGTTCACTTCCCAGTAAACTCAGGTTATAGAAGGTTGACCCAGATAAGAAAGCAGATATGATCACTGCTTTCTCATCTGTGATGGCCTAAAAAGGAAAGGGCCTAAAAAGGAAATCTGTGAGGGCCTAAAAAGGGGGCTTTTAAGGAATGACTGGGGAGACAAAAGGAGAACAATTGAAGGAGAATTTGAAATGTTTTAACCTTTGCCTCTTGCAACTTGCCAGAAAGCCATTTTATCTGTGTAATGGTCCTCACTCAGGGGTTGGTCAGGAAGCATGGCCTAGTGATCACAGCCATGACCCGGGAACAGCAGGGGAATTGTTGGTTGGAGAGCCCAGGCCCTCCCACTCCACTGCGCTCCAACCCAGGGCCTTTTGGGGCTACCAGTGGTCTGGCAACTGAGGCTGCTTAAGGCTGTCCTCCCTGGGCCACTTCCTATTCCCCACCCTCACCTCCACTGGACCAGTTCAGTTTAAGGCTTTCCCTGCTGGGGTAATCCACACCAAGAAAATAAAAAGGTATTACCAATGTGCAGGGTCCATGCAGGACAGAGGGGGATACTTCCCTCTGACACAACTGCCCAAAGAGGCCCCCCATGATGGAAGGGAGGACCCACCCCTGAAACAGACTAATCACCCTTCCCTCTGCTCTGCTGGAGCTGTGGACTGCGTGTTTACCCCCACATGAGCTGTTCCCCTGTCTTTTAATTCCTCTACCAGATCACACATTTGCTGCAAGTGTGGCAGGGCGGGGCTGGCTGAGCCCAAAATAATCCCTTAATTGCCCAGTATAGGGTTTGTACACCCATCACACCCTGTCATGGAACAACAAGATGCTTCTGATACTTCATGCTACATTTTTCTGACAGAGTGTTCTACTAGGACAAAATACATTAACCTTCGTGAGTAACAGGGATGACACATGCATTGCATGGCCAGAAGTGCAGCTTCTCCATTCATATCTATACACAAACATAAGAATCTGAACTCTCTCCTCAGGGAGGAATGGTATTTCCTGGTCAGCTTCTTGAGTTTGCACAATATGAGAGATGAGTCCCTTCACTTAGTTAAAAAAGTTATGGGATCAAGAGAATATAAAGGAGATGGAAGCCTGAATGATTCAGCGATCTTCAGTATTACGATGATCAGAAAAAACTGGGCTGTGTACAAGTACAAATTCAATAAGACCCTGATTCAGGACAGTACTTGAGCACATGCCTAATTTTAAGTATTGTTTGCAGTGTTGTAACCATGCTGTTCCCAGGATATTAGAGAGACAATGTGGGTGAGGTAATATTTTTGATTGGACCAACTTCTGTTGGTGAAAGACATAGAACTCATATTTAAATCAATGGAAGTATTCATATGTTTAAAGTTAGGCATATTTTTAAGTATCTTTCTGAATCAGGTCCTAACACTTTGCTGAACTGGGATCTGAAAGTGAATGCGAACAATCCAAACAGGCTTTCACCCTAATCATTTCTAAGCACCTGTCCCTTCTAAAAGTTGCATAGGAAACAAGATATAGAAAATACTACACTGTTTACAGGAGTGAATAAAACATATACTTGTCACACTTAATGGTCCAGTCAGTGGATCAACTTACACAGAATGGAACAATGGAAATAAAAGTGACAGCCACACACAGTAGATCTCCTGCTAAGTCACCAGCAGCCGAAAAAGAAATTAACTGAGGCCTCCTGTATGCACAGATCTCTTTCAAGTTGATAGAGAGCTGCAGGGTGAAAATGATGAGTAGAATACAACATTCACTGTGAACTTTCCTGACAGGCCTGAGGGAAAGAGCTGCTGATTTCAAAACAGAGCTGTAGCCACTCTCTCCTGTAACCAAGAAATAAAGAGGGAAAGGTGAGAAAAGAGGAAAGATAGGAAAAAAAGACTAGGAGGTGAGATGAAGAAAATACTTGTAAAAGGAGGGAAGAGCAAAATAATAATGTGTAGAGAGCTAGAAAAGGTAGGGAGAGAAAAGGAGAAGAGGTAGGGAAAGACAGAATGTAAAGGACATCAAGGAAAGGTGGACAACAATTTTCATGTATTTGTGTCAAAGTCCCCAGCAATCAAGACTCCATTGTTCTAGGCACTGTACACCCATGATTAAAAAGAGTCCTTGCCCCAAGGAGCTTGCAATCTGAATTGGCATGACAGATGGAGGGAGATGGGATTTAATATACAAGCAGAGTCATTTAGACCACTGGTTTTCAAACAGGGTTACACATACCCCTGGAGGTACTCAGAGGTCTTCCAGGGGGTACATCAACTCATCTAGATATTGGTCTAGTTTTACAACAGGATACATATAAAGCACTAGCAAAATCATTACAAACTAAAATGTCAGACAATGACTCGTTTATACTGCTCTATATACTATACACTGAAATGCAAGTATAATATGTATATTCCCGTTGATTTATTTTATAATAAGGTAAAAATGAGAAAGTAAGCAAATTTTCAGTAAGTGTGCTGTGACACTTTTATTTTGTGTCTGATTTTGTAAGCAAATAGTTTAAGTGAGATGAAACTTGGGGTACACAAGACAAAAATCATATTACTGAACGGGGCACAGTAATCGGGAAAGGTTGAGAGCCACGGTTTTAGATGATCAGTTCTACGGGGTAGGGACTGACATTTGCTAAATGTTTGCACAATGGGACCCCGAGCCAGTTGGCCTCTAGGTTCCGTTTCAATATAAATGGTAAATAGGAGCAATCACTGAGGTCACATTAGTTCAGTTGGGGGGAGATGACATTTGTTTATTTTATTTTTGATTATTTGTGTATCTATAAAAGGGGAAATGGTGGAGAGAATGAGTTAGGGAGCCTGGGCATATGGAAAAAAGGGAGGGAGGAACAGGCAATATTGAATGGGAAGGCAAAAAAGGGGGGGATAGGGACAGAGAGGAGAGATGGGGGCATTTTTTCATATTTAATTATCAAGTTTCATGTTACAACAGGAAAGATGATGTTTGTCTCCATATAGAAGGTGAAATCATGGCCCCATTGAAGTCAATAGCAAAGCTCATATTGGACTTCAATAGGGCCAGGATTTCACCCCTAATGTTTGCATATCATGGGCTGCAGACCTTTCATCTATGGGGATAAGGGCCACAAGCTGCATTATGGCCAGCTCTACCATTCTCTATACCACTATTCTGACCACTCGATTTAAATGAACAACATTGATTTGAACTTTCTTCACAATGAAAAAGGCATTTACAGTTATTTTGAGCAGACAAATTTTTTGTTCACTGCATTGATATGTTTTCATCTATGTGAATTAAAATTATTTTTGCTTAGGTAATGTGAATTACAATTCCTGTCATAGAGGAAGTGAGGTAGGTGTATCTGCTACAAATTGGGGTTTTCAAATGTCATAGTGATCTATATAATGTGTGTTTACATATATATAAAATCTCTGTACACAGATATAGATATAATTTAATATAGTTTAAGAAATGTATACAGTTAAATGGGAAAAGCAGGGAGACAAAGTTAAAATGCCCCATCTCACTTCTATTTGTATTAATTTATTTTGTTTTAATTGCAAGATGTGGATTTCCCAGTGAAATTAATTAGAATGTTATCTCATGAGATCTTACAACATGCAGCAAAGAAATTGTGTTCATAAGCTAAATATAAAACTTCATCTAAGTGAATTAGATGTCAGCAAATTCCCTATTATTTTAACATATTTGCCCAGTGCTAATAATACGCTATCACACTTCCTGCTCCCAGTCATTATGAACCTTAACAAGACTGATGACACTTAAAAAAGAAAAAAGTCAGCATAGCCTTATCATTCATGTAGCTTTGGAAACAAAAAATAAAATCTATCCTGACTAAAATCCTGATCCTACAATTAGATCTCCATTGAAGTCAAACTCCCAGCTCCAAAGATCTTATAATCTAAACTAGTGGCTCTCAACCTTTCCAGACTACTGTACCCCTTTCAGGAATGTGGCTGTCTTATGTACCCCAAGTTTCACCTCATTTAAAAACTATTTGCTTACAAAATCAGACAAAAATACAAAAAAAAAAGTGTCTCAGCTTTATTACCGTGTCACAATATTACTGGGAAATTGCTTACTTTCTCATTTTTACCATATGAATATAAAATAAATCAACTGGAATATAAATATTGGACTTGCATTTCAGTGTACAGTATATAGAGCAGTATAAACAAATCATTGTCTCTATGAAATTTTAGTTTGTACTGACTTTGCTAGTGCTTCTTATGTAGCCTGTTGTAAAACTAGACCAATATCTAGATGAGTTGATGTACCCCCTGGAAGACCTCTGCATACCCCTAGGGATATGCGTACCCCTGGTTGAGAACCACTCGTCTAAATAAGATTTTACAAACTCAGGCCTTGATCTTGCAGCTGGATATGTCTGGACAGAACCTGGCACCTATGCCAATCCCCTCTGACTTCAGTGGAATGCTGCATGGAGAGAAGCATCTGCCCGCTTCGAGCCAATTGCAGGGTTGGTGCCATCAAACCTACTCCTGCTCTGACTGAAGTCAATGTCACGCCATGCTTTTTGGCAAATTGCATGTTCTGTCATTTGTATTGTATAGTCCATATATTGCATATCACAGAAATAGATGGAATTCACTTAAACAATTACTATAAATCACAGATTGTCATTTGTCTTCACTTGTTAATCCTTAAAGTCATTAACCTTAGCACTATTATCCTCTTTGTGTGTGATTCAACTAGAATTCTTACTGAAGTAGTAAGAAACACCTTTCTCCTATAGACATTCATTTGATTTCAGCATTGTGATTCTCAAACTGTGGTCTGTGGACAGTGACGTAGCCAGGTTTAGAGCACAGGGGGAGCGGAGCTAAAAAAGGCACCAGGAGCAAAAAGCGACGGGAGCAAAAAAAGGCGCCGGGAGCAAAAAAAAATGCTCCGCCCTGGCTGCAGCGTAGGAGCAAGGCGTCGGAGCACAAAAAAGGCGCCGCTTCTGTTCAGTGAGGGAGCGGCCGCTCCCCCTGCTCCCCCCATGGCTATGCTACTGTCTGTGGACCATAATTCCGCACATAGCCCTTCCTGGTGGGCTATAGAGTGAAATGGTTTGAGAACAAAGCAAAGTGTTGGCAGAGTGCCCTTCACAGGATCTCTCTTAGGAAGTGCTCCACTAAAGAAACAAGTTGAAGAACCATGGCCTTGATAGCTAATGTATTGATCTAACTCACTGTAATAGAGCTAGGCAAAAACTATTCTTAATGAAAGAGTCACAGTAAAGAAGAAAACTCACAGGATGCCTGCGACTGGCAGGTATTCAGGCACATCTGGAGAGAGAACTGATTTCCGAGATGACTCGGACATAGAATTAGAGGTGTCAGTGATTGAAGAGACCTATTAGCCCATTTAGTCCATCTGTCTGCCATTGCAGGACTGTTCATGGCCTATTCCAGACCAATCCAGTTTCAAATGTCTCAGATAACAAAATTACCCCCATACCCTTGGGAGGTTATTTCACATTCTGTTCAATTTAGGATATTTTTCCTGATATTTAGTCTAAATTTTGCTTTGCCTAATTTGATTTAATTACTCCCAGGATTATATGAAACCAAACATCCTTGGTGAATGATCCCTGCAGGCCTAGTTTTTGCATGATGGAGCATTTTCAAGCTGCTCAAATACTAAATGGCAGAGCTGAGCAATCAGCTAGCTCCTTTGAAAATCCTTCTTGTGGATTTGGGGGACATTGGGCCTATGTCCCAGATATGCCAGATGAAGGATGCATGCTAGCCAACCCCCAAGTATCCAGGAGGGGACCAGGATAAGATTCACGGGGTCCTCTGCACCTTTGAAGACTGAAAAATGTGAAGGCATAGGTGTAAGGTCGACCAGTTGGACTGTGAGAAATAGACTGAAGGCCTTGGGGATTGAATACTTTAAGTTTTACATGAACTTCTAGCCCATGTTTGTGCAAGCTGGGGAGAGCTTAAAATTTTGGGGACGGTTTCAAGTTTTGGGTGGGGAAAAAGGGAAAATTTCATGAACTTTTTCCCTTTTTCCTGAAATTCAAAAATTCAAAATGTCATTGAAGTTTGAAAAATTTCAACCAGCTCTACCCAAATATTTACATAGTAGTTCGGTCTTTTCTGCCCTGGGTCACCCTAAATATTTCTATTGCCTCCATTGTGCCTTATATTTTCCCAATGTTTGTGGAGAGGTCTTCAGTTCTGAATTCTCCAACAGTCAAATGTCTTGCAAAATAAATTTCTTACTAGGGAGCATGCAGGTTAATGGGAGTTACAGATGCTCAGCACCTCATGATTTGGCCTATAAAGAGGGAATTTTAAAGACAGAAATCTTGCAAAATCTTCATTTGCAATGAAAAAAAAAAAAAAACCACTCCAAGCATGGGAGAACTATAAAACAGAAAGCCATGCCCAACCGTCAACATCTATGAGCATTCTCAGTAGTTACCCAAGATTTAATCTTTTAGCTTGCTTAGGTCTAAAAGGGAGTACCTGTGTTGTCACGGAGCTGACCTCCAGCAGGCACAGAAAAGGGTTCCTCACACTAAGGGCAGATGGTAGTGAGATGCCTCATAATCCTGGGTACCCCGAGAAGCATCACGCTAGGTTGTTCATCACAGGTGAGGCAGCATGAGCAAACCTTGCACCACCATACCAGTTGTATGGAGAGAGGATTTCAGTTTCTTCAGTATTCTATCCAGCATTTAAATTCCTTCACAAAAGGATTAGATTTTGTCTAAACCAAACCAGGGAAGTTCAATGGAGAAAGCAAACTATATATTGTACATATACCTTAGTACTATGGCTCTTCCGTTTCCAGGGCCGGCGCTACCATTAGGCTTCTTCGGCCGCCGGGGATTTCAGCGGCAGCCTCTCCCGCCAGCACCACCTAGGACAGCAAAAAAGCTCGTGCCACCCCTGCCCATTTCCCTTACACTTAAGCCCTTCTACAACCCACCCTTTCAAATTTAAAAACTTATTTCAAACAAAATGGAGAGCAGTGACATTTCAGCCATTTGGTTTTGCCTGAGGATATTAATAGTAAAACAGATAAACAGGACACACAGTTCACCATGTAGACATAATTATGTCAATTGTCCAGTACTTAGGAAAAAGGAAATATAGGACCACATTGCCATGGAGACAAAGTATTAAATCTCCATCAGATCTAACGATATTCAAGAGGACAAAGTGCTGTTGTAGAAGCCACTAAAGCAATTTTAATGGAACGAATAAATAGATATCCCTCAAACTCATCACAATTTTTTTAAACTGCAAAGCTAAAGTTATTTTAATTATATCTACATTTTACTGAGAAATTTCAACAAATAGTAAATCTGCTCACTACAAAAAGTTAACTCTATATCCCCATCTGCCTTGTGTCATTTTTTAGATATAATTTTTCCCCCAAACTTACTCTAATTTTCTGTACAAAAACCTTTGTCAGTGAAAATGCACAAAGCCTAGAGCCCTAGTCTCCTATGGCCTTTTACAAGTAAATCCTACTGAAGTCATTGGGGGGGGGTGGGTGGGATTACTCATATCCTGCTCTAAGAGATTTGAGCATTCTGACTTTGACAGCAACCATTTCACCATATCCTAAATTAATCTTAGGTGAGTTTAAAAGCTCAATATGGTGAATAGATACAATGCTGATAGTCATATTAGAAATAAAAAAAATGGTTAGAGAGATGGATAGAAAAGGTGTGTAGGAGAGAGAGAAATTAGGCATACTAATTTTCTACTGACCACAATGTAGTCTTTTTAAATGACAAACCCTGCATTGGGGAGCTCTCTGACTACATGATTTGTATACACATAAGGAGTTTTGTGCATACAAACAGTGGCACACTCAAAACTTGTAGATGTAATTCAGAGATCAGATTTTAAAATGGGACCCTGTAGTTCTACAATCCTACAAAATATCACTGGCAATTTATGACACTTACAGGCTACACACAATACTACAAGCAGAACAAGAGTCCTTATGAAGTTTTCCACTAGTAACCGTAAAAGTACTTTAAGCAGACAAGTCTGCTGTGTATTAAAGTAGGTTTCTTAAGTGACACAATGACTGATTAAAAGACATACTCAACTCTAGGAAAAAAGACACCTTGATACAAATTAGAAATGCAAGGATCTGGAGTTAGATACTTAGGATCCAAAGCCCATTGAAGACAATGGAAAGGTTCCCCCTTATTTCTATGGGTTTAGATCAGTCCCTTAGTCCACCCATCTCCTCACAAATATGTAGCCGCCAACTCTAAGCAAAACTCTGCTTGGATCTGGATTGTGACTCCCATAGATTGTGTCAAGGTGTTACGAGGATGATCATTAGAATGCCATGGATGTAAACAGCAATTTACAAACATATAAAGGGGACATACCATTAATCTGAGGTTTTTATAATCTGAGTCAGGTAAATAAAAATCCAAACAATAAAATATGAAGCATAAAATTGAACATTTCTTGTCTGGGAGCTGGAAAGTTGTGAGAAAGCAATAGGTAAGAAAGGGTGATTTGAATAAAAGGGTAGGGAATGAGAACATATTTGGCACACAGGAAGGAAGTTTGTGCCAAACCCAAGGTAAAGAATAGAAATGAGGTGTAAAGTTAATAGGAGGAAGAAACAAAGGAATGCAAGTTGCAATTCCAGGCTCTGAATGTTCACTAAAGACTGATTCCATGGATGACTGCAGTGTGGATCAAAGAGCAAGATCTTTTCCATTGAGAGTAATTAGCAGGTCAGGTTAGTAGCAAAAAAGGTCTTTCCTGCCCCTTCCCCCCCCCCCCATTATACAGGTGCATAGCAGGAATTGTATTACCCATTTGTGTCTCCTTTCATTCTACTGTCAATTATCCACTGCTAATGTCACCATTTGACAGCTCTCTCCTTGTTAGCTCCCAGTTCATTGCCATATTATGAACATGCTGTGCTGTGTTATCCCAGCTTTCACCTATGATCCAATACCTGTCTCCCTAAATGACACACTCAGCTTCAGAGAGCTTATACTTCTGTGGCTGCTCTTCAGGATGATAAACAACACTATGAGACATTCAGACACTCAAAGACTTTCCTTGTTGTTAGATTTTTTGTTTTATATTTAATACTATAGTTTATTAGTTAACTAGCGCTTATGAAAGCAGCATGTCAACTCTCACATATTTGGCATTATGCCTTGCCTCAATTATCTTGCCACTCATTTACTGTCTAATTTCTATCCAACCCATCTTCAGCTGTTGCTAATGTTTCATAGAGCTCAGAACTGTAGCACAGTCTACTTTTTCCCTTGCAGAAATTGTGACATGTTCTGGGTTTAATCATCACCATAATGAAGAGCATACTTATGCTCCATGGAAGTCTTAGTCTTTTCCTATATATTAATTATTGAAGGGTTTAATTGAGACTGAACAGTGGATGCTCAACAATAAAGGACTCTCAAGTTCTATACACACACTATTTGTTATTAGCTCTCTGTTTTATAGAATAATAATCCACAAAGTACAGGTTGGTTTGTTTGAAGAGGTCTATTAAAATAGCATTTAAATAAACTTTTTGTATATATTTTATCACATCATATCTCAAGCGAATCATTAAATTGTAAAACACTTTCACAGAATATTTAATTTAAACTGCATTGCTCTTAAACCAGGTTACTACTAAAGTTCTCATTCATTCTTTTATTGCATCCATTCGTTTGTTTCTTCTTCATGTACATTTACATGCTCCATGAAGAAGAGTTCATATATACCATAAGATAGGGATGTTAGGAGGGAGGTGGGAATGTGGCTTAAAAACGACAGTGTCAGTGACTGAGACATGGGCGGTTGTGCCCAGGGATTAGAGCCAGACTCAGGAGCCAGATGCCAGAGTTAAGGGTCAGAGCTGGAATCAGAAATTGGATCCAAGGATCAGAGCTCAAGTCAGGAATCAGAGCCCAGGGACAGGACCAGGTTACCTGGAGTGAGGCAAGGCAGGATCAGGGCTGGATCAAAGGCAGGAGTAGGACTGGGAACAAGCAGGCTGAGGTACTATCACAACCATGAACAAATGCTTTGAGAGCAACCACTTAACTGCTGCTGGGTTTAAGAGCTGGTCTGCTGCTGCTTCCAAACAATTAGGCAGCCTACTATTGGCAGGCTGCACTTGATAGCTTGTCTGGAGACTCGGTCTGCCTGATTCCTGACAATGTCAATCACTTCCAGTAGTTTGTAGCTCCTTGCATTTTTTTAACCCTGTAGGACTGTACTTTGAATGTATGCGGACATGTGTCTATGAGAGAGGTGAAATGATTCAGTGGGCTTATTGATGTTAGTGGAAGTTTTACCAGAATAAAGGACTAAGCATGGGCAGCAGGATCCATCCCAGCAAAAAAATCTCAAAAAAGGATTTCAAATGTGGTAATTTAAGAGTTTCTCATTTTTTTCTGCAGAACAAGAGAAACATGGAAAGTTATTTGATGCCTCAAGCCAAGGCGTATTTTAATTCTGAATAAATGGGATATAACTGAACCTTCCACTAGAATCATATTTTAGCCAAAATTAAAGAACAGCAATCTTCATTAGGAAGCAGGTGTATTACACAAGCAAGGCTGGGCCTTGACATTTTCTTCATGATAGGGGGGTAAGCGTTCTAAGGGACAAAGAAAGAGTTAGTCACTGACACTTTCAGTCTGCAACACAAACCCATGGAGGTTCTCACACACACACACACACAAGAAGAAACTTAAACAATATGTCTGTTCACGTACCTACTAAAATGCATTATTTTGTCTTCCATTTCTCCTCCATTTCTCAAATCAGTGTGAGAGAAGGGCCCAAACCAGAACATCAAATCTGAATACTACCACATTTCAGGGGTTGTCAATTCAAATCCCAAGGTCCAAAGCTTCCGTTTTCTTATATTTTAGTTCTGGGTTATCTCCATAACCAGAAGAGACCTCTTTTCCTACATCTGATACAGCCCCAAGTGATGGAAATCTAATGAAAGACACCTGACTATGCACGATTTCTGCCATTTGAGGCCAAAATCTCATGAGAAAAGCTTGCGAGATTTCAGAGCCATCAAAACTAAACCCCAGATTCTCACACTATTCTGTGCTAAAAACGGTCATACAGCAGAATCCTGAGGTGGATTTGCACACTACTTCTTTGACCCATCTTTTCCCAGTTATTTACACACCATTTATTACATCTCTTCACTTCTAACATCCCCAGATGCCTGTATACAATATCTTATGAGCATTCATTTTAAATGTTGCTGTTTTAAACATTAACCCTCTGATGTTATCTGGCCTGCTCTAACAAGGCACAGACCTGTCACTTTTTTTTTTCCTCCCCTCAAAGACTAATTTTTGATTCTATGGGAATCACAGATTTCAGGGCATTATAATCAAATATTAAACTCCATTAAATCCCAGTCTGCACATTTGTAGCCCAGCAGCCCATTATTTATGTAAAGAGTGACCATATTATACAACTGTGTGTTACTTCTTCAAATTTCAGATACTCAGTCTGCAGCTATTTAACTCTTCCAAGCAATAGACATGTAGCACATAGCTGCTAAACTGAATTGCTTCGATATACATAAGTAGACTTCTTTAAATTCTAAAATAAGGATGCTTTTATTAACCTGACTTGTTTGGAAAATATTTAATAGAGATGCAATCTCCCTGAAGACATCTAGCAAGAGGACAGTGATTTCAGTCTGCAGCTTAACTCAGAATCCACTTTGCACTCAGAGGACAGGGATATTTGTCAGTCACTCACTCAGCTGAACATTTTATTCCGCAGAAGAAGGGTGTAGAACTTTTTCCCCTTACATTGGTTTGGGGGATTAATTCCATCTCTTTTCTCCCATATGAAACTGGACCAGCTGTCACCATGCACGGAAGGCGCTGATTCAGTCCCAAAGAAGGCGTTCCCAACCTAAATAAGAATGCTAAAGGGCTTCACAGCCTGGGACTGCCCAGCTGGCTGCTTTCATATGTCCCACATTCGCAGGAAGGACAAATTTCCCCCCACCACCACCACCCACATTAAGAACATCAACGTTTAAAAACTTCACAATGGTCATATCTACTGTCACATGACATCATTACATATATTCAGTGCATTTTATTAAATCTATAGAGTGTGTTGATGGTGGCAGGGTGTATGTACTTCATCTAGGAGTTTGGGAGGGACCCCACTTTCTCAGGAGATACCACAAGTGTCTGCCCTAGCTGTTGAGACAGCAAAAGCATCCCAGCCATAAGGGCAATATGCAGGATTCACATGGGGATAGTTGCTCTTTAAAGGCCTGATCCAAAACCCATTGAATTCAGTGTAAAGATTCCCATTGACCTCAGATCAAGCCCTATACATATATGGGCCATGGGCCCTAGGCCCCACCAATATTCTAGAAAGCAGGCCCAGCCCCACCAGTGTTTGAGCCAGGGTGCAATCAGAATTTTACTTAGGACGGAGGTGCAGGCTACCTTGCCAGCCACCCCAAATTAGAGTATTGTTTCAACCTGACACATAGGATTGCAATGCCACTCCAATTTGGACTGACCACCCCTCCATCATGCCATGCCTATGTAGGGGGATTTACTTCCCAGATGTCCAAGTACAGGAAGCTCTTCTCCTTAAACCCTGCCAGAGGCCCTGGGCCATACCAAAAATGTTACAACCAGGCAGCTATTGTCCTATAGAACCCTTACCTGCAAATTGAGGGGCTGCTCCATCTCCCCTGGATATCACTGAGAGTCGCAGCTGCTCATTACCTCTCTAGATCACTTATGGCAATGTTTCAGAGGAGCTCAGTGCATTAGGAGTGCACAGGAGACTGAGCGGTTTTGGAAATCTGGCCATTTCTGAGTACCTTAAATGGGAGCCCGGCTCCTTTGAAAAAAATCTGGCACCAACTGTGGAAGATGAATACTGCAAAATTGGTTCTGAGCTCTTTGCTAAAGTTCTAGGTGAGTCTGGGTCATTTCCCCTCTCTATTGGCTGGTCCACATAAGTGGTTAATGAGTCTGCTAGAGTGGCCAGCTAAGGGATTTAGGTAAAGACATTTAAAAACAGAAGCCTAAAATTAGGCACTAAGAACACTATTTAGGAGCCCAAATATGGACTTGTTCTAAAGAGCCTGTAACAGGGTTTCGTCTGCCCCCTCTTCTGGCAGACCACCGCAGGGTGGCCCAATAAAGCGCAGGGAGGCTTCCTGTTGTGCGGCACCCGTGGTTTTATTTACACACCTTGTTCCACCACCAACATTGAGCTCTCTAGTATACACACACCAGGCTTTACAGGGTTTGTTCCCTCTTTGTCAGGCAGCCAGCCCTCAGTCAGGAGCCTCAGTCAGCAGCAGCCCTGATCTTCCCCTGGCTGCTCCCTTTATGCTGGCTTGCCAGGCCCGCAGGTGGAGCCAATCCCCAGGCCAGGCATCAGGCCTGTCCCACCAGCCCCAATCTATTCCCCTTGATTGGAGCTGGCTGAGCAGGGGCTAATTAGGTGCTTTGCAGCAGCACCCTGCTACAGAGCCATAAACTAGTCTGAATTAGCAAGCTGCTCCTTTTTCTCACATGGTGGGAGCCTTATGTTTTTCAAAGCTGCCATTTTATGGGTTGTATTCTCAGGATGCCATGTAGATATCTGTAAGGGACATACTTTGATAGATCAGTGCAGTGTGCCAGATCTTCCCATTGAAGAGATACAAAGAATAGGAATAGATGGTCTGGAGCATTCTTAAATAACTCCTGCTGTTTTCCCCACAAGCTGCCTGTACACACTATACAACATAAGCGATACTGGCCCCTACAACAAAAGCAGGAGAATAGGCTGAGTCTACCCTGCATGCTGTGTCAGAACAAAATTAATTGCCAGAGCTTTCTATTTCTAAGCAATACTAAATTATCTTCTGTAATAAACACAGAACTGAATGAGCTCACATTGGAAAAATAGCATTTATTTTAGTGAAAGGAAATATATTAGTACCTACAGATCAATTCCTTATGAGATGGAAGATCTGCACACACAGCTCCTTAGATGTTAACAGCAATCAATGCATTATTTTGTAACCACCAATCAAGCCAGCTGAAGCCTCTGTGTAGCTTGCACTCCATCCTCATTAAAATAAAGTTACCCAAAATCTACAGTATGGCATGAACTCTTACATTACTGAGGGACCAATTAAAAGGAAGTGTATTTGCATATAGTATGCTTTCAACATAGCAAAATGCCTATTTGAGGCCATATAGCTCCCTTGGAGAGGGAGACATTTATGTCAGTCTAACCTAATCACCTCCTATGCAGGCATGACATTGTCAGGACCTCTTCAGCCAAAAGGACAAGCCACTGCAATGTTAGCTTTTGAGTGAGAAATAAGTGGGAATCCTATCCATGAATTTAAAAAAACAAAACAAAAAAAAGGAGGTGACTGATAGCATTTTGAGGTAGCTCCACCATAACAAAAGCATTTGCATTCAGGGGTAGCCATACCACAACAAAATAATTTGCATGCATGTCACACTGAGAAAAAATATTTAGTAAGGAAGCAGATTTTGGTTGCAAATTTTCCAAGCAATCATAACAAAAACTGAGTAAAACCAACTATTTGTATCATTATGGAAAGCACCTAGACAGAGTCCTATTGAGTTTTCTATGCAATCATCTAGTACAGAAATAGAATGACATTCCTACAACTGTCCAGTGAAAACAATAAAATTACATCACTTCTATGTCCTAAACTTCAGCTAGTCCAGGAGGTACAATGTGATGGCCTCCATATTCCTACTGGGTGTTTGTATATATTAAGTGGCTCCAGATATGGAAAAGGACAGTTACCACATTGATTACTTTTATAATGATCTACAGAAAGCAGCACAAGAGTTTCAAGATGAAGTGTTACTGGTGATGGGGGATTTTAATGCAAAAGTAGAATCGGACTGGAATTCCTGAGCAGGAGCAGCAGGCAGATTTGGAGTTGAAGAAAATGAAAGGGGAGAAAAGTTATTCAATTTGTGTCTGAATAACAATCTGGTTATAATAATATGCTGTTTCAACAAAGAAAGCTGAAAAGGAAAAAGACTTGGCTATCACCAGATCGGCAAACGAAAAACCATGATAGACTTTATGCTTGTGAAGCACACATAGAAATCAAGTGTGTTGTCATACGGATCATTTACCAGATCAGATCATAAATTAGTGCTGGCATCAATGAGGTTGAGCCTGAAAAATGAGATCCATGACATGGACAAACTGAAAGAGTCAGATATCAGAAAAGAATACAAAGAAGCTGTGCAGAAAAAAACATGTCTCTGGTGAAAGAAGAAATGAATGTTTAAGAGACATGGAACAGCGTAAAAATGGGATTACAAGAGTGTCTGAACGAGTGTTGGGCTACAAGGACAAAATGAAGAAATCAAGGTGGATTACAGATGAAATGCTGCAGTTGAAAAAGAAAAAGGCTCTGGGAAGTGACAACATAACTTCAGAGCTGCTAGGAACACACAGTAAAGGCAAAGTACAAGCTATTTAACAAGAGTTACAAACAAGAGCAAATGCCAACCAAGTGAGGGAAAGCGATAATAGTACCAATAGGGAGTGGGGGCAGAAGGAAAGAGGAATGAGTGCAAGAACTACAGAGGAATCACTTTACTGAGCATGCTGGGAAAATCATTCACCAAGGATTCATCTACACTAGCAATTGTATTTGCATACATGTCCATAGTTATGCCATATCCCGCTATGGTCCACACCTAAACCCCAGAAGCACATGCCTGAAGGCTAGTAGAGGTGGGCAAGCTAGCACGCCTGAGGGATATGGGTGAATACATGCCTTAGGGTTGGTCTACACTGGAAATTTACAATCAGCAAAATCCACACTCCTGAGAGACATAGGTTATGTTGACCTATCCCCCAGTCCAGACGGTGCTGGGTCAACGGAAGAATTCTTCCATCGACCTAACTACCACCTCTTGGGGGAAGTGGATTACCTGTGCTCATAGCCGGCGTCGGGGGCAAGGTAAGTGCTCCGGTAATGGGCGCGGGGCTGGAGGGGAGCTGCCGGTGGGTGCTGAGCACCCACCAATTTTTCCCCGTGGGTGCTCCAGCCCCGGAGTACCCATGGAATCGGCGCCTATGCGGGAGAACCCCTCCCGTCACCATTGGTAGTGTCCAACTGAAGCGCTACAGAGACGCAGCTGTAGTGCAGCAGCTGTGCCAGCATTGCAGTTTAAGTGTAGGCAGAACCTTTGTCTGTGCACAGCCCTGTACCTGTGCCAGTTTGCAGGGTAGAGGGGTAAGGGGCATGTATGAGGTCTCAAGTTTCAGTAGTTCCAACAATGCACTGAACCCTTTTCTTCCTGACCCTTACCCAATCTATAAAGGTTCTGGTCCCTCTTTTTCATCAGGAATAGCATGCTGCGCTGACCACATCAGAACAGCTTTCTGCTGCACTCTTTACAGATCAGTACAGGTGATAATGAATCCAGCTCCGATAGCAGCCACTTAGTCCGGCAACCACATGAGTACCACATCAGCATACACATCTTCACCTGGAGCAGCAGAAATATTCACCTCCAGTGGGAAATTTCATGGAGGTAGGAGCAGGTCGGCATTCAGAGGACTCTGGCTTCATTCCAGGAACGCATTAAGCACTTGAGGCTCCTATTCAGTAGACCCGAAGACTCACAGTCACTTCAGCAGACTTGTCATACATGCCCCTTCTATTAAGAGCTTGACCGGATGCTGTCAAGTGCTCCACATACACAGCCTGAATTGGCTCACAATCCCCACCTTGTCCTCAGTCCCTCATTGTTCAATGGGATGCTGATGAAAGCCAGGGCAAGGAGGCAGCAGGGACCTGGAGGATGCCCCAGAAGACCCAGAGGGCTAGCAGCATGTGATTCTGCACCTCTACCTGGAGAGGCTAGTTGAGGAAGCCCCCTGATGAAACTGAGGTGGCCCCCAAGCCACAACAGGAATCAGACCCCGAGGCTGGTAAAGTAAAACAGACCTCCACCCTCCCCACCATTACCCCATCTTGCTCTGATGTAGGGTGACCAGATGTCCTGATTTTATAGGGACAGTCCCGATTTTTGGGTCTTTTTCTTATAAAGGCTCCTATTACCCCCCACCCCTATCCCGATTTTTCACACTTGCTGTCTGGTCACCCTACTCTGATGCTAAATGCCGGTATTTAAGATACAGGGCATTTGAATTACTGTGCACTGACGTTTCCTCTCTGGACAGTGTGCCATGTGTTGTTATGTCTCCGAGTCTGAATTACAAGCGCTGAAACCACAGCATTGTCACACTCCGTCCCCTTATCAAACTCCTCCAACTTTCACCCTCCATCCAGCCCTCGCTCTGCTCCAACCCACACAGTCCTCAAGCAAGACACGGTTATAACTCAGTTGGTTTATTGATTTCTGATTAAACGCCATCATGCATTCAGCTTCTAAAGACACTTTCAAAAATAGATTAAGGGAAAATCATTGTGCCCCCGTGTCTGTGCATTTCTCAGCCAGCAGTCAGGCAGCAATGGTCCTGGGGCTATGCAAGCAGAAGCAAGGGAGGGGAGGATTGGAAAGGTTCCAGCTGGGGATAGGACAGTTGTGGAAAACTTATAGTTGGTTGTCTAAATTTAGAAAGCAGACTTCTGTCCCTTGGAAGATTACAGTTTCAGAGCTTCTCCCCTCACCCTGATCTTACCTCCCCCTTACAAACAGGAGATGTGCAGAATGGGGGAGGTGGCGGGCAATGGGAACTGAAGAGGGAGTTAGGCCCAGGGTGGGGAAGGGAACAGAACACCGCTGTAGAACACTGGCTGTCTGAAGAAAAGTTAATCAGAGCAGTCCTTTCACCCTGGGAAGATTGCAACATTTTTACCCTCCCTGTCTTGTCTCTCCTAGAATGCTGAAACATGTCAAAATTGTAGCCTTCTACAGCCAAGTTATGTTCTATGGGGAGATTTGTCAGCTTCTTCCAAAAATATTTAAAAAATAAATACGTTATCCTTGTGTTACAGTGTCCTCTCACTGTTAGTGGTGACTCCTCCTGGTCATTCTGGGGATTATCTCTTTCCAAGTGCTGTGCCCTCCTCTGCATAGGCACAGGAACTAGGGATGTGGGGGTGCTGCAGCACCCCCAGTTTTTATGCAGGGTCCCACCACACCAAGGATCCTGGCACTGGCGGCCCGGCACTCCGCTCCCAGCCCTGCATGCGGGGTCCTGGCTGCTGCTGGACCCACGCCCGGGGCTCCGCTTCTGGCCCTGCACCTGGGGTCCCAACTCCCTCCTGCCTCTGGACCCGTGCCTGGGGATCTGTTCCCAGTCCTACATGCAGAGTCGCAGCCTTAGCCCCTTACCCCTGTCTGTGTTCCCTCCCCCTCCCAGAGCCTCAGCCCCACACCTGGTCCCAGCTCTGGTGGGTAGGGGACATGGACAGGAGAAGGCAGGGGTGAGGTAAAAAGTTTCAGCACCCCCACTGTAAAAAATGTTCCAGCACCACTGCTCCTCTGGCAGTCTCTCTCTGCAAAAAGAGCTTCCACATGCTGTGGCTCCATTGTCTTTTCTCCTCCTCCCCCCCCCCCCCTACAACTTTTTCACACTCCCCTTGTATCAGAGGTGACTGCTTTATACAATCTTTTCCAATCCACCACAGACTCCGCTTTTATCAGGGGTAATCGCCTGCACAGTCTTCCCCCTGCCCTTTGTATCAGAGGTACTGATCTACCCCAACATTCTCCACCAAATATCACACAGTTCACTCACCACTAGTGGCACCTCCTCCTAGTGGCTGTAGCGATTATCTCTCACCAGGGGCTGCACCCTCCTCTGGAGATCTCTCCACCGGTCTTCTTCTCTCACCCTGCAGGCTCTCTCACTCCAGGAGCCGCATCTTCCTCTTTGTGACTTGGCCCTCTATGCAGGTCACTATGGTCCTCCCCTTCTGGGGTATTAAAGTCCTCCAGGGCCAACTGTCCCAGATAGTCTGCTTTCTGCTCTCTGGTCCATGCCACTTTCCCAGTGGCTGTTAGGGGAACCTGGTCCTGCCCTGGGTTCCAGCTCAGGGGCCCTCTCATCAGCAGCCAAGGTCTGCCCTACCCCATACCTTGCTGCCTTTTCTACCTTTCTGGCTCTCCCCACTTCTCTGGGTTTTCCAGCCCAAACTCCCTCCTCCCAGGGAGTAATTGTAGGCTACCTATCTCTATAGCCCCAAACATGCCTTTCTTCACCCAGGGAATGACTACAGACTACTTCCTTGCAACCCCCAGCTGTTCTCAACCCTTGGGTTATACACAGGCCCTTCCTGTTCCTATCCAGCTGGGCCCTTTTAATCAATCCCTGCTCCCTGGCTCCTCCTCCAGGTACAGGTTGGAGAGTTAATTGGCCCACCTGGCCACATTAACCACTTCAAATCTTGGGTGGACACATTTTGTCTTTGAATTGGCAGGACCTTCAACTCCCAAGAGGGAAACCATTCCTCCAGGAGCATCAGCATAGAGATAGCAGAGGCAGTTCTCCAGAGAGAACTTGGAAGAACTGTTTATAGGGATGGACAGGAGAAACCAGGAGCAGTTTGAGTTCCTCAGGGTACGGGAGGAATGGGCTCTTCAGCAGGAGGAGACACTGATGAAGTGATTCATAGAGCAGGAGGCACACCTTAGGAAATGAGAGCATTCCCTAATGTAGAGGCTCATTGAACTGGTGGCCAAACAAGGTCGGCGTCTGACTGCGGCTGAGGCCCACTGAACCAATATATCAACAGCAACCACCACATCCTCCCCCTCCTCTTCCAGTTGCCGCCCAGGGTGCTGCTGAGCCACAAGATCCTGTTTTAAGGATTACCCCACCCCAATCACTGGGAGGAGAACATGGAACCTGCAGGACTCCCAGGAGCTCACCCTCCACTGACAGCTGAAACTCCGCATAGGGGAATCCCCTATGTGAACAAGAAGGGAACAATGAGCCAGTGGGAGTCCCTGAACCCCATGAAGGGCCCACCCTCCAAAACCCATGCAAGAGATATCCCTAGTTTCCCCAAGAGTAAATGTTACCTATTGTCCTCCCTTGTCAGGAGGAGGGCAGTAACATTTGGGCAATGTTTCCAGTTGCATTCCCTTAATTTTTTGAAGATTTGTGATTGATCTTTCTTTTTAAAAATCTTCAAATTACACATTGCATCTCATACTTTTTATAAATGTTATACTCGCCTTTATTTGTATCTGGCCTCTCCTTCCTAAGTATGATGAATTGAAGTGAAAATGTTTTAAGGTTCAAAACTGGGCCTCACAATTCACAGCACATGAAATTGAATGGTGTATCACTGTCTAGTGCCATTATACTAAAATACTTTTCTGTCTCCCCACACCGTAGGTTTAGAAATATCTGAAATCCCAAGGATACACAGGAGGAATGGGGAAAGTGCAGTTAGTGTTATGTGCTTACAGAAAGCACTACCATCTTTCAATGCAGCAGAAGTCTAAAACACAAAAAATGGGGAAATGAATGTCTTTATGACTTAGTTCACACGCAGAAAATCTAAACACAATTCCAGTAACAATACAGGCAATGACAGCATCTGCCCCAATCCTGTACATAAGTTGCCCCTCCTTCCACCACTCCTCCTCACCCCTGAAATCTTAATCAGTTTCAACCACAGTAGGGATCAGTGCTCCATAACAGCTGCTAAATGCAATTAACCCCACTGACACTGAACAGTCAAAAATCCAAATGGCTGCATACTAACTGCCAAGCAAATCTTCATAAGGTCTTGAAGAGAGAGTGAGTGCTCACAATAACAGAGGTTTGTAAACAAACATGAATAGTGAAGGCAGAAACATTGCATAATGACCGCATTACAACTCAGCCACCACCCTCCACAGAACAAACCAACCCCAAGTTGATAACCCACTGGAGGTGTCCTGTTATAATTTTCTTTAATGTATGCAATATCTCAGCAAATGACCTTCAGATATAGGGGAACAAAACCATCACAAAGCTATATAGCCTCACAAGCAAATACCAATGTTCCCTGATGTGCATTTCCAGCAGCTGTACAGCAGATGTCATCTTCTGCCTCCCAGCTGCCAAACTGTATGCACATATGGCATCCCTGATTCCCTTGCCCATGAGGAACCAAGACCAGTGTGCACATTGCTGGCATGCGACTGTCTGAAATGGTAGTTCTAACATTGTGTAACAACACAACAGTGGCAGTGTAGACATGGGTATAAGCATGTGCATAGCATTATACCCATGTCCAGCACAGCCTATGTAGACACTTAGCATGGGTATGAGGAGCATGTGAAAGCATGTACATGATCCAATACACAAGTATGCACAGCAGCGGGGACGTAATCCAAGACTTTACAGAGAAGAATGAAGAGGTACATGGAAGTGGTGTTTGCAGAGGAACAGGCCAGATTCAGACCAGGACAAAGTATAACAGATCAGCTGTTTGTGATAAGACAGATATCAGAGAAGCACGTAAAGCACTACCAAATCCGTTACAACAACTTTATAGACATCAAGCAGGCACTTGATAGCATTGGGCAGAAAGGGTTGAGGCACATCTGAGAATGTATGGCATCTCCAAGAAACTGATCAAGCTGAAAGAAAATATCTACAGCAAGTCAACAAGTACAATGAGAGCAGACACGACGCTGACTGAATGGTTCAGAATGACCATAGGAGTGAGAAAAGGATGCATGTTATTGTCAGATGTGTTTGACTTTGGAAGCAATAAAAGCTGTAGCACTGAGAGATGAAACAGGAGGAGTCAAGTTATGTGGGAGGACAGTGAATAACCTTATGTTCGCAGAAGATACTGACCTCATAGCACTGACCAAGGAGGATTTACAGAGAATAACTGACAAGATAGACCAAGAAAGCAGAAAATTCGGCCTAAAGATTAGCATGGAGAAGATAAAAATTATGACAATTGGAAGACAAGAGGAAGAGGTAAAGATGAAACTCAAAGATAAAGAATTAGAACAAATGGAAAAAAGTGTATGCCTTGGAGGACTGGTATCAAAGAATGGGAATTTTGAAGACAATAGTAAAAGAAGACTCCGACTAGCAGTTGTTGCACACAGAAAACTCTGTAAGATCTGGAAGGCTAAAGACATTTAGAAAAAGATGAAAATCAGCGTATATGAGACAATTGTCATGCCAATACTATGGTACGGTCATAATGTTGGAATATGAGGAAAGACAATGAAGAAAATATATTGACTGCAGAAAAGAACAGGCTGAGGGGAACACTGAGAGTTTCAAGACTGCAGAAAATAAAAATAAAAACTGATAAGAAAATGGCTAGTGCAAGAAATAATGCTGTCACAGAAGATCCAGTCAAGATGATTGTGATGATTTGGACATGTTCAAGAATGGACCCAGAAAGAATACCATAAATGGCAATAGGAACTAGAAAGAGAGGAAGACCGAGGATGCATTGGATAGACACGGGGAAGAATGACACAGCTCAGAAAGATTCAAAGATTAACTAAGCCATGAAGCTGGTATAAGACAAAGTGGTGAAAAAAGTTCATTCAGCCCCATCTTCCCTGCTGAGATGATGAATGGGAATCAGAGAGGAAAGAGAAGAAAAGTTACTACATAATTTTATTTCTGTAGCTTTTTCTGAAAGAAGATCAAGAGTAAAAAGTGCCAACAGCAGAAGGACGAGCGTGTCACAGAAAGTTATTCCTTTTCTCCATTAGATCAAATGTCCCCGTGTAATTTCCTCCATTTCTTTTATTTTATTTTGTGCTAATATTTTCTGTAGCAATGTAAGGGCAAGAAAACCAGATAGATTGTCAGTATTAAAAAAAAATGTTCATAGAAGGGCCTGATTTGTCAATGTCTTGCACCCTGTGTAGTCATCTGTACAAATTGAGTGTAAAAGCTATTATTCTGATTGGGTAGAATTTTATATTCTTTTGTACATAACTACACAAAATGCAGTGAAGAATCGGACTCAGTGTGTTTAGCCAGGTTGTGTTAAAAAAACTAAATCAAAAACATTTTTGTTTATTTCCATTTACTAGCAACAAAACACTGTTCTGCACTGTTTTCTATACAGCCCTTCACCAGAGTATCTAAATTCTAAAACTGAGACAATTCCTGAATGCAGACAGACAGAATCTGGACCCCACTGAAGCTGCTCTGTGCCATTCTGATTGTGCAGAGCCACCATAGAGCCAGCTTACTCAGCATCCTGGAGATTTCCCTGGCCTGCGGGAATCCCTAGGCTTTAGTCATAGAATCATAGAAGATTAGGGTTGGAAGAGACCTCAGGAGGTCATCAAGTCCACCCCCCTGCTCAAAGCAGGACCAACCCCCAACTAAACCATCCCAGCCAGGGCTTTGTCAAGCTGGGCCTTAAAAACCTCTAAGGAAGGAGATTTCACCACCTCCCTAGATAACCCATTCCAGTGCTTCACCACCCTCCTAGTGAAATAGTTTTTCCTAATATCCAACCTAGACCTCCCACACTGCAACTTGAGACCATTGCTCCTTGTTCTGTCATCTGCCACCACTGAGAACAACCTAGCTCCATCCTCTTTGGAACCCCCTGTATTTGCTTCCCTTCCACTCCTCCTCCCCCTCCTATCCCCCCCCCCCCCCCCCCCGCTCCCCCATTGCTTCCTAATTGCATACTTCTGGTTCCAACTGACGTGTGTGGTTGACGGGTCAGTTGGTAACTCTGTTCATAACTCTGACGTTCTACTGTAATGCAGACTAGAAGTGAATCTTCAGAGAAGAATGCACAGAATCAAGTTCTTCAATTCTTAGAGTCCCAAATACAAAGGGATGATTTATAACAGTCAGACTGAACATTGTTGTTAAAGAATAAGATGACACAGCTTGTTTTTTACATTTTCAGCTTCAATGGTGATTTAATTCCTGATGTGTTTGGTGTCACAAATGAGTCAGATAGGCCTCAGATACTGATAGGCAGGTAAGCTAAAATGTTTACTTATTAGCATGTAACGTGAATGTTTATATCCATTGTTGGCACACCCATTCTACTGTCAGTGTAAGTGCATGAAATCTCCATGTTGAGCGGGTGATGTACAGACATGGAGCTCTTGTTTTGATCCTCTTCCTCTTGCTATCCTTCAGGTAGTAGAAGGCTGCTATCAAATCCCCCCTCATTCTTCTCTTCTGCAGACTAAATAAGCTCAGTACCCTCAGCCTCTCCTCATAAGACATATGCCCCAGCCCCCTAATCATTTTTGTTGCCCTCCACTGGACTCTCTCTCTAATTTGTCCACATCCTTTCTGCGGCCCAAAACCGGACTCAATACTCCAGATGTGGCCTCACCAGTGCCAAATAGAGGGGAATAATCACTTCCCTCGATCTGCTGGCAATGCTCCCAGTAATGCAGCCCAATATGCCATTAGCCTTCTTGGCAACAAGGGCACACTGTTGACTCATATCCAGCTTCTCATCCCCAGGTCCTTTTCGGAAGAACTGCCGCTTAGCCAGTCAGTCCCCAGCCTGTAGCAGAGCATGGGATTCTTCCGTCCTAAGTGCAGGACTCTGCACTTGTCCTTGTTGAACCTCATCAGATTTCTTTCTTATTATCAGATTTCCTACTTATTTCTTTTGCTGGGGTATGTCAGAGGTGTGTATGAGAAAAGGAGGCATGTCCAGAGAGCCACCTGTAGCCACCTTCACATATACAGCCCCCACAGACCCGCACCATGCATAGTGTGGTGCTCCCCAAGATCTACCCCACAGCTAAAAAAAAGCCTGCAGATAAAGCACATGATCATTTACAACTGATATTAAAAACAAGAAGTCCTACACATTCAACGGATGATACACTGGCAATACTTTTAATCTTGTCACATTTGAAATTGGTTACTTTGTACGGCTTTCTAAGGTTGTCTCATATGAAAGCAAAGTTCTTAGCGGATTGTAACAATAAAATCATATTCCCAGCCAGTGAAGGAAGGCTCTGGATGGTTCTTTTTCCCCCCCGAACCAGCTGACCTGGTAAGAAACCGTTACATAACTGGACCCTGTTGTGGAGAGAGCTGTTTTCACTAGCATGAAGATAGAGAAATGCTGGCCTTTGGCTCTGTCTTTCTAAGCAGAAGCTGGAAAATATTCTGCTTGATTACATACCATCTGTGCTGGTTCAAAAAAACACATGTTCTGATCAAATTAGGCTTATCCAAATGGAGAGCACTGAGCGACCTCACTCTAGAAGATCAGAAAAAACCAAAAGATCTAAAGTTATTGACCTGTTGATGTGACATGATGCACAGTGTGACAGGAGATGATTGATCACATATAGCATGCTGAACTGCACATGCTGTCTCATCACTTTACATCAAAGAGGAAGATATGTGAAGAGTTGCTGCCAATCATAGTGAGGTGCTTGCTGTACATGGCAGCCTGCAAGAGCCCCTGTCCTTTGGCAACTGTCATGAAATGGTTGAGTGCATTAGTAACTCTAGGTGTGAATAACATTTCTTAGAGGGAGCTGAGATCATGTGCATATTTTTACATGATAAAGCCCCGATATAAAAATGCCTGTCTAAGCACCTTCTCACCAAATGATTGACTTACATCCAAATCGCAGGAGGCAGTGATAACCATGGAAATACTCAGCTATGTCATTATCGCTAAAGTTATAGTGTGATCACAGCCACTGAGAAGGCATAAAAGGTAAATTGTTCAAGCCTTTTCTGAACATTGAAGAGGCTCTGACTGTTTAGATATTGCAGTTCCCATAGAATATGAGACGCTTTGCATCACTGATTTTTATGACATTGCAGAAGCAAAAAAGTAAGCAAATACATTATGTTCTAAGTTCATTTGTAATTGAATAGCAAATATTTTACAAGAAACAGCAATACTTGTGAATGAAATGCACATTTTCATTACCAATGGCAAGATGCAAAGCTGAACGATAGAACCAGCTGGCAATACGAGCTGAGGATCACACTGTTTGCACTTCCTTAGCAAATGAGCTGGCACCACTGCCTATCGTGCTGATCAATATTGTCTCTGTTCACTTGTGTTCCTGATCAGTCCGTCTGTATCCATCTGTTGCCTCATTTTATATTTAGATTGTAAGCTCTTTGGTGTAGGGACAATCTTTTGTTCTGTATTAATACAGTGCCTAGCACAATAGGGTCCTGGACCATGACCAGGGCTCCTAGGTACTATCAAAATACAAATAATTAATAAGTAAGGTATATAGACATACATATCTCTACCTAGATATATACACTCAGGGCCCTGTCCTGCAAAGGATTGAGCACCTTCCACTCATACTGAACTGAATGGGAAAGGAGAGGACGCAATACCTCACATGACCAGGCTAAAGGCACACACTGGGAAGTAGGTTAAATCTATTCTAGAAATGCACACATCGTGAGAGTGCACATCTTCTGAAATGACCTCCATACAGTCATCAGATGGTAACAACTAGAGCAGGCCAAGTATATTAGCTAAATACAACATTTGACATATTTCCCAGGTATTTGTGGACTAGCAGGTTCACTGAATAGTGTTCAACCCGCTACAGAACTGGTCAAATAACATAAAACATAAATTATTTGACAAAAACAGTGGCATTCATTGAACAAGATATTGGCCAAATACTATTTAACCAGTTGCAGAAACAACTTCTGGTCTCTACCAAACTGACCTGTACTTGAATTTTGATCTGGTGATTTATTGTTGAGGGCTTTACATTTCATTAGCCTATGCCTGAGTCATCTAATGCCCCCTTTATTTCCCTATGTAATTTAAGTAAGTGGGCCTCTCAAGTCATCTCTCCTACCCCCACGCTAGCTAAGAATTAGTGCAGACACATTAAAGATCAGTGTGTGAGACACAGAGGAAAAACTCATGCAGGAGACATGGCAGATTGCCAGTACAGATGCTAGTCATCTGACAATGCAAAGCCTTGACAGCATTAACCTTGTATGCAAAATCCCATTCAAAGGAAATAGAAAGAGATTTTAAAGTAATGAAAATAATATGAAGGGTGGGCAGTGGAGATGTTACATGAGAGAAACATGAACTAATAAAAAACCTGAGAGAACAAATTACATTATGGATCTACTCACTTCTTATCATGCTTGCAAGTCTTTCAGTGAAGACCAAATAACCCATCAGAGAAAAATATCTCACATACTTCCCAGCAGAGCAGTTACAGTTTTAGGATGTGTTCCTGTAAGTTGTGTTCCTTGCATACCAGTCCCTGTGCCTAGAAGATGGAGCTCCATTGACATCCATTGTGTTCTAGGTAAACACAAAAATCTGACCTTGTGGAACAGATTACAGGATCAGGACATTAATGTGAAATCAAAGTGGTACCACTAATGCAGCATCAGGTTCAAAACCACAAACCCAGTACAACATCAATAGAAGTGGCTCATAAAATGTATGAGCCCTAACAGTTTCTTTGACATCATATTGGATCCAAGGGAGATGCATATGGCACAGAAGAGGTGTTTATAGAGGTGTTTATAGACTAACAAGCGGTGGGGACAAGAAGGCATCGCTTGGAATCTGAATTCAGTTTAGGATATGATCTGGATTCAAGACCAAATGAGGAACAATATTTGCATCTGATTGCATCAAAATCGTATGATCTGATACAAAATAATGAGACCACAAAATAACAGAAAGCTCATGATTGTGTGAGATTTCAGCTGCTTAGTGTTTTCTGTTTATTTTATTTTCTCTTTTCAAACTGTAATTATTTTGGTTTCTGTCACCCTTCTAGCGTTTACCCTTTTCACAGGTGAATTCTGATTCTGGCCTCCCTGATTGTAACCTTACATCCAGACCACTTTTGTACTTCAGTTTTCTCTACATTTCCTGCAGTACCTAGATAAAACTAAACAAGTTAAGAATGGAATGGCGATTTTAACTCTGAGTTTCCTTACATTTGCCAGCTGAAATTTGATCTGTGACATATCAATTTAGTTAAAATATTTAAGAATGGCAATAATCAATTCTTCTCTCTGAATTAGCTAAGATGAATAAACATTGATTGCAGCAGGTGGTTGCTATATAGAGCTAGATCACACAACTCCAGCGGTCACTGTGCAAAACAAGATTTTTGTTTGTACAGTTGGTACAAAATTAGAAGTTTTATTAAGGACACAAGGGACTTGAGATACCAGGCTATTTCATATTTTTCTTAATTAGCTTCACACTGTGACTCTTGTATGTTAGATTTTGTTTTAATGGCTTGTACCAATATTTTTTCAGTTATCATGGTGCTGGAACTTATTCTGTCTTTGGCCATTATTATTAGAGCCACCATTGGACTAAGCAATTCAGGTAGGTGATAAGCCTAGAAGTCTGCAGATTTATAAGCAATAGGCCAAATTGTGCAGGGTAGGATTTTCAAAAGCATTCAGGGTTGGTCTACCTCTGCTCTCACTGAAGTCAATGATAAAACTCCCATCGACTTTCAATGGGAGCAGAGTTAGGTCAAGGATCATTCATAGACCCTATTCAAGCAGAAGAGTGAGTATCACCTGAGCAGGAGCTGCAGAATTTGGCCCAATGCAGTCAAATATGGGAGAGGATGAAGTAAAATATAGGATAAGATAGCATGTATGTATCAGAGTTTAGTCTGGGCACTGTCCCAACTGCTGGAGTCCCATGAGAAGCAAGTGATATCTCTTGCACTACCAGGTAATCTATTCTGTTGGAACTAAATGCTCCCTTCATGGAGACTCACAACCACATTAATGATGTAGGAATGGCATGGGGAGCAAGAGGCAGGAAAAGGAAGGAAGGGAAAGAAGAATATTTCCTTCTACTCTGTATTTGCATTCTTTGGATTTAAACAAGATTTTTAAGTGGCATCCTGACAATTACTTATCCTTACAATGATATCGTCATAATGGTCACCCAACCGCATTAAAAATACCAAATATTGGTGATTCAAATTCAGTCCAACAGCAGCATTAAACAACCATAAATTATAACAAATGATCTCATCCAATAGATCAAAGGAACAGAAAACTTCCTTTCCATCCCCAACTACCTCTAGTTATGGCTCCTTCAGTATGGACACCATCATCTCACAATCTTCATGTAACAGAGAAGTCTGTGTTTTGTAGTCCTTTGTGTTTTCCCATCGAAAGCAAAAGAGCCAAACTGAAATGAAAAAAGAACCGTGCTGATTAGGACTGAAAAGCTACCAAATCTTAAAAGGCTCAACAGAATTAGGCACATCCATCTCAACCCAAACACTGCATTCCCAGGATTCAAACAGGAAATGGAATTCTGTCTTTCTTGAGAGATGGATTGAGCTCCTTCTCTAACCAAACCCCATTATATACAAAATTCATTAGATCCATTTCTAAAATCTCCAAGGAGTACAAAGCTCAATAAAAAGAAAAAGAAATGTATTGGTCTTACAAAAGGAAAACACAGTGGCCATTCTTGGGACAGATGAAGATCTGAGATACATCCAGCACTCTCTTGCTTTATAAATCACCACATACTGAAACTTTATAGATTTGTTCCTGAATTTTTTAACTGGTCAAGGAATATGTTAAAAACCCTTCCTCAGTGGAGCATTATTTCTAAAATTCTAATATTAGGGGTCTATGGAAGACCTTCTATGAGTCTTTGATGTGAGAATAAAGTTTCTGGAGTCTATCTGTTTATTTCAGAAGTTGAATTCAAATATCCTTCTTCTTTTTTGGGAAGTCTTTACCTCACTGTAGTCAATGGTTATTTTACCATTGACTTTAGTGGAACCGAGATTTAAAATGTAATACAGTGAGAAAGTGCTTCATCATGCACGTCTAGAACAAACTGACATAACCTCCTCCCCCTACCCCATATGATTCCATGTAATGTGTAATTTAGTCCCGCAAATATTTTAGTGAAGTTAGCAAATTGAACAAAAAATTGCACCTATGACTTGAATAGATAGCAGTGTGAGTGGAGAATAAATAATCGGTCATAGTTTGAAGGAAGAACATAGGCCTTACAGCACATTCTAGTACTTGAGTAATATCAAAGGAGTCCCTGAGATTTAAATGAGAATAAATACTCTCTCTCTTGGTTAAAAATATACATCAGGTTAAAATGTAATACAAAGTAAAATATATGATCAAATTCACTGCTTGTGAAAACATAAACTAAATTGAGAGAGAGAAGACTTATTCAATACAGATTTTTTAAAATAATAGACTGAAAATCCCCACAGACCTTTATTAAAATGCAGGTTGGACACTGCTAAATACAGTTCCGGAGAAACCAGAAAACTGTCCAAACCGTTGTGTAGTTCATTTAGATTCTTTTTCTTCTGCTTTTATTTCTAGGGTTGAAATATCTCTAGTGATCTGAGTTCTAATAACCATGATCCTCTTTCATAAGGAAGATTGTCTGTTCTGTTGTATTAGTGAAATGAAACTACCAAAATGCGGATTAAGTTTTCTCTTCAGAGCTCTGAAAATCAAGCCACTTAGGTGCCTAACTTTAAGCAACAACATATAAAATGTCCTAGAGTTTCATATCTCCTTTACTTTTCAAAGAGAAGTCATACAGAAAATATTTTAATTCCCTTGCATTTTCCTATTTACTTAATTAAATCTCACCTCCCATGGTTAACTGGCAGAAATGTCTGGTTTAGACTTGGCCGTTTTGCCAAATTCTTACATTTTCCACTTAACGCAAATTTAAATACACAAATGTCGATACAAACAACGTAAAAGCAATTTTAAAGTAACTGTGTTTATATGTAGTTTCCCTTTTGTCCTTTCAACAGCCATGCTGCTGCAAGCACTTTTTCACTGGAGATATCAGAGGTGAACTTTAAAACAATAAATGGATCAGATGACACCAAATACAAAAAAATACAGCACAAGAGCCGGCATTGTGGTTCTCTTATCTGGGCATTGAATCTCATGCGAGCTCTTCACTCATTCCTTCTAAGGAACTGCCATTCATCAATAAGTGTGGAATGAAAGCAGGATGTGACACAATGATCCTCAGAGTGGCTCTGAGATGAATTTTATCTTCATTTTTGTAAAGGGCCTTAGATTTTCATCAAATATTTCCAGATGCTCTATTCAAATAAATTATATCAATCAAATAGAGACAGAAATGTCTTCAGGATATTGTGAGAGGCTGGGCACAGCTGGCCAATCTAATGTCATTGGACAGGGAACCATATTCAACAATTACAGCTAATAAACTGCAAAAAGAAAAGGATGCCAGCAATAAAAGGGCAAACAACAAAGGAATGCCCCAACAATTTCAGCTAATCAAAGATATTACCTCAGTTCACAGTGAAAAAGAAAAACTTCATAAATAACTCCATAGACACAATGTGCTGACTCACCATGGGATAAGCCTTATTACTGTTTATCTGAATATTGTCCCCTCTACAGCTATTATGAGCCTGGTCCAAAGCCCAGTGAAGTCAATAGGAAACTTTCCATTGATCTCAATGGGCTTTAGAGCAGGTCCTAAACCAGCTATAATTTAATCTAGTGTCATGTTTGATTTTAGAGGCTAATTTTAGTCTGTCAAATGCTTTAATTTCAAGAAGCACCCACATGGCACTGAAAGAACAGGCTCCCCTGGGTGCTGTCAGCACTCCGATACATTTTGGTGATCTTTTCAGAAATGAATTTCTTATGCTTTCCGGCTAGGGCTAGCACAATGCAGAAGGCTCTTTTTCTCAGTACAAGTTTGCTCACTGAAGTCTTGGTTTTCTGCTCACCATTTTTTGAGCCTTTCATAGTGTTCCCTATTGCCCAGTTTATTCAGATGTGAAACTGATGATAGAAGGCATCAGGGAAGCAGTAGATCTGCCCCTGTGGAAACTGTTCTAACCCTTCTTTGTATGCTTTTGGACCAATAGTCAGTTATTTGTAAAAGTAAAGGATAGTTTCACCTGCCTCCTACACAGGCAGGTATGGTTTAAGCACAGCACTAGAAAATGTCAGGAAAGTTTTTAGATTAAAAAGACTTTGTGAAAGCACAAAGAAAATAAAAAACTCAGAAGCAGCCCTTTTCCCTTCACCTTTCCATACAACTGTCTCTAAGCTTTAGCACTGAAAGAAAAAAAAACATATTTTTTTTCTTTTTAAGCGAGGGATTGATCTGTAAAAGTCCTCTGACTACAATATCATAAAATAGCAAAAAAGCCTCAGTTCACATTTTAAGTGGGAAAGCTAAAAAAATCAAATATAGTTTTGCAAAGTATAGCAGGTTAGTTTTCACGTAAGGAGGTCACTCTTTCAATGTCACTTCTCATTTGGTGGACTGTTTCACTTCTTGAGACCTTGGCTCCTCAAAGGACCCTATACTGCAAACATGTATGCACAAGTGGCCCTATTTATCTTTTTATGTGGAAAAAAGTTATTAGTGATCTATTTATAAATTATGTATGATCCCTTATGTATTATAGAGAGGAGAAGGCTATAGCTACCTTGGAGATTTAATGCCCAGTTTCCATTAATTTTCATGGGAACTGGACATCCAAAACACCCAGTCTCACCCATATACAAGATAAAGCAGAGATGCCAAAATGCTGTCTTTTCAAACTGATTAATATAGAAATTAACAGATCCAAGTAATCACACATAATCACTGTCTGGACTAGAGAATCAGAAAAACTGTAGGAGATGTTAATTGTACTGTCCCTTTTTATGTTCCCACAGAGAATGAATTGTGTTCTCCATGATAAATAGAATTTGTAATTCATCATGCACAGATTGAAAACTGATTTTAGAAGCTGAACTATGATAGGTGTAAAGATGAATTATTATTAATAATAAAATAATAACAATATAAAATCTCTTAATTAATCTCTCCTTCTTTCAATCTTCCCCCTTCCTCTCCTTGGAGAATTCAGATACTTATGCAAAGTACAGGATTATCTAATGGGCTGGATTTATGTTATTGCCCCTTTTTTCCTGTGGAGGAGAAATCAGTGATCCTGAGTCTGGGCACACCCTATGTGTAACTTGCTCTATTTACACATCTATACCTGCGCAGCAATGAGATGGCCAAACAGCACACAGAGCAATTCCTTCTTCCAGAATCTGAGCCCAATATCAGTGTCCACTTCCCAGGGAACCGCTCTGCCTCATGAGTTTACTCTAATCAGGAACCAAAGCAGAGAACAAATTATATTGCACCTCTCACAGTTCCCTATCTCCACAAGCTGCCTCTACACCAAACTTTGTATAACCCAAAACTAACGACAACACAGCATGTCTTTCCAAGAGTCAAAACTTGCCTGAATGCTAAGAAAAAGAATGTGGAAGACAATGAGTAACAGCATTACCTGGTGACACCTGCCACAACAACATATTTAAATTTTACCCACTCTTCATTGTGCTATCACTTTAAATGAATATTGTTTTAAAATATTGCCTGTTTTCATAGTGTTGGGATCAATAAATGTCTATTATAGCTTTTGAAATATAAATTAAAGCATTCTGGATATTGAAGGGATACTGTCAAAATAAATGTGTCATGTTATTTGAAATGTGTTTTCTTAGCCATGTCTCTAATAAAGCCATAGGAAATAATTGTGCCAATATACAATGACATTTGCCTGGTTTGGGATTTTGTTACAAGTTTAAACATCAAACTAGGCTTGCTCATATTCACAAATCTTATGTGCAAAACCAGTGATATTAATATCTGTGACCTGGAGTCCAGGACAGGGATGATGGGACTGACCCAGCAAAGCACTTAAGTGGTGCAGAACTTTAAGCACTTGAACAGTCCCATTGGCTTTTAAAAAAGAATTAAACAAGTGAGGTTTTTTAAAAAGAAAGATTAAGGAGTATAGTTTCATATTAATGTAGCATTATTATTTGCCTAGCTCCCATTGATGCTAATGGGAACTGCATGCTTCAATCAATGCACACAAATCTGAGTATATCCCAAAATGTGGTGGGTAATAGCTGCCCGGACTATTGTGTTTACTACAAACAGAAAATGGATTTGAACTCTACAATTCTTCTTGCATTGTTTTTATGAACCTCTCTAATGTAAATCAAATATAACAATATTTTGGCTTCTATAAAAGGCTTTCATCTGAGAGTCGTCAAATGCCCATCAAGTGTAAACATACTGTCAAGTAATGGGAAACAGATATGAACAGCTGAGTGATTTGCCCAAGATTCCCTGTCTACAGCAGAGCCAAGAACAGATCACAGGTCTCCTGGTGCCTACTTCTGTGCTTTAATGTTTCCTCTGGAATTAGTTAAAACCATGCTTTATAGACTTTGCAAACATGTTTGAAATTAGGGTCTGATTCAAAATACATCAAAGTCAATGGAAATCTTCAGGTTATAAATTGTCATAAGCTGTTGATTTATAGCTATGAATGCTGCCTGTATGCACTTCATTACCAGGTATGATTGTGAGCATACTGCTGATCTTTTGTTTCTCTTGTATAATGGACTAATTATATTTGTTCTTATATTTTCATCTTTTTATAATTCTGATCAGGTTTTCCTGTGATGTGTTATGTATACTAGGTCTATTCTGCTTTAAAGAGAGAAAATAAAGAGACATTGAGCTGCAGTATTCAATACAAATCAAATGGTGACAAAGATTTTCTTAATTTAACTTAAAATTAAAATGTTCATCAGTTTAGACTGAAAAAGTAAATAATTTTAGATTTATGATATCTGCTGAATGCAAAAATTAACCTACTTAGATGTACTCCAAGATATTCCATGGGTTAAAGTTCTTTCCTTATAATCACTGGCATTTGGAGTAAGTAACGTGACTTCTTTGGCTAGGTCAGACATATTTGTTTCAACAACCATGTGTGTCAATATTTATTCAATTCCTATTTACTGTATTTTCAATTGATAAAATATTAACAATATAAGGTTTGGGGTTCTACCATCAGTAATTTGGAGCAAGTACCTACTGCAACAAACATACATAGATACTTTTGTAAGTGCAAATGCCCAATATGCACATATAATTGCATGCAGACTTTGAGCATCAACTTTCTGAAAATCAGACTCTTTCACTTCAAGTTTTCCTCCAGCTCTGAAATGAAATAAAGTTTGATTTCGTGTTCTAAACAGAGGCTGGGAATCACAGCTCTTGGTTTCCATCTTGCTGTGGCACTGACTTGATGCATGTCCTCTGCCAACTTATTTCACTTCTCTCTGCCTCGATACACCCATGTGTAGAACAGACGTGATTTTTTTTCACCGAAAAACAACCCATATCATAAGGAACATTGTGCAAACTGCTTTCAAACAGAAACAATCCATAACCAAAGTTATACAGGCTGGAATTGAGAGGTAGACCCTCAGATGGTGCAAGTTGCATAGCTCCATTGGCTGCAATATAAACATTAAAGAGGAGTAGAACATCGGAAAGAGAAGCTGGACCTTTTACATAATACCTGCCAATAACCATGGGAGACTGCCCTTTTACATCCTGTAGTTTAAAAGGCATAATTCAACCTCTCTACAAAGACATACAGAAAATTAAAATTGTTGTCCCAACTTAATTCACAGTAGAGATGAATAGATAATGGGCTAAATATTGTTCAACAACAAATGCCATAATTGTCCAGATAAAATATTCACAATTAATAATTCACCCAGATCTGATTCACAGATATTTCCCCAAGGTTCCACTGTTCACATGGTCATTTGTCTCTGCCCTCATGAGAACCCTAAGCCTCTAATAATTCTCCTTTCTCCCTTTATTTCTTTTTTGTCTTGATGTAATGTTTCCTGATAGCTTTTTTTCTTGCTGTTGATGAATTTGGATTGAAACACATCGAACCTGCTAGGGAAGCAGATACAACAAATGCTGCCCATTTCTTTTGTTGGTTTTTTCTTTCTCTCTAGTTAGTATGCCAGTTATAGTCTAATGAATCATGGCAATGATTTAGTCTCCTAAAATGTGTTGATTTTCCTTGTGTGAAAAAATGCCCTTCTTCATTTCACCTTTTCATCCTACTGATATCTCTGCGTGGAAGAAAACCGACAGGTAAATTAAGTTGGGAGGGATCATTCTAACCTGATTTTGACAGTAACTAGAGTCCTAAAGACAGATTCCGGCCCTGCGTGGTTGAAAGTGAACTGTTCCTGTGAATTCACAGACAGACATACAGCAGTTTCATTCTGACAGGACCATAACTACCTTATCATCATGAGACATACTTGGGATTTGGTGTGGGAGGGATTGATGTTTACATTTGCAGTGGACTGTTATGTCCCTTCACTTGATTGTCTTCTGTGCCTTTTACTTTTAGTGTCTCATATTTGTATAATTCTGATGTCTATACTGGAACATGGTGGGCAGTACCCTGTTTTCACCTTAGCCAGATCCAGCTTTAGTGTTCATCTCATATTTTGACATTTGTCGGTGTTTCTAGAACAAAATCCTGTCCTAGCCCTGAAACTTCCTCAAACATGAACCATATCTCTCTAACCTAAACACAGCTTCCTCACTGCCCTTTTTCATTGTAATTTATTCTGCATATGCATTATTCCTTGTGAAACATAGTACGGTCTGAGTTCAAAGATTTATGCTTATCACCCTATTTATGCCTAATGTCCTAGTTTTTCCAATATTCTCTTTTATCCCCCCTTGTCAATGTGATAAATGCATTTTTTCAGCTCTAGAAAGCATCACATAAAGTATTTACCCTCCTAAGATGGCACTACTCACCTTCCTCCCTGTTTCATGTAAAAGTGAAAAGGTGAAAGCCCAAACCATAATAAACCCTTGAGCCTTCCAACTGCAAACAAAAATAATAAAGCTAAATAGAACTGGTATGCTGTCTCATTTTACAACATGGCACAGGGAGATCTGAAGCACTAGATAGTGTTTTGTCACATTACGTCAAGTTAAGTCGAACTGCATTTATAAGTAAAATTCTTTGGTTTTGTTCTGATTTGGAATGAAGACAAATTTTGAAATTGTGGAATTTCCCACAAAATGGAAATTCCAGTTCCCACACAGCTCGGCATAACATAACTAAACTTATAATCCAAAATGGGAAACATCCCCCACATAATAGCAGATGCAGAAGAAACACCATCTCACTACTCCAAATAGAACAACAGCAACACCCAAATAAGAGATGTCAGCTATTTTAATGTGTAATTGCAATATAACCTTGACCTCCACACAACTGTAATTACAGTCTATCAACTTGGGTATTATTAATCATCAATGTCAAGGGGTGGGGGAAAGGAAGTAGGTAAAAATGGTTGTACATAGCATAGCAAGCGTGCACTGTATTCAAGCATGAAGTGAAGTGATTGATAGATGCCTGACGTGCCTGAGAGCATTAAACATGGGCTCTTAGGATGGGTTTGAAATGAAAAGAGTGAAATTACAGAGGCTTATGAAGGTCCCTGGATGCATATGCCTTTCTTTCTTCATGCAGAATTTCCAACATAAAGGTGGATTGAGAAAATAAAAATACAGGGTAAAAGCATGTGTTAATGAATCTGCCTTGCAATAAAGCATGGATAAAGCTAATTAGGCCCTTGCTTGGCAACAAGAGGATCTCATTTCAGAATAGGCCAACATTCCACAAGTCCTCTCTCTAACTCCTCTAAATCCATCTTGTGTTGGCAATGCACTCATGCTCATCTGAAATTAGCATATTGCCATTTTAACATATGGACATATGCATTAACGTTCCACAAAAAAACAACAACAAGCAAATGTGAGCACATCAAGGTCTCAATACTGGGAGCCAAGGTTCCAGCAATCAATATCCAAGGACAGCTTTGGAACATACACGTCTGAAGGGAAAGAACATCTCCCATTACTTCTTGGAGCTGGAATGGCTATGAAAATCCTACTCTTGAGGCTAACGACATAGAAGGTGAATTTTCAGTGAAATTGGCAGGGGGGAGCATATTAAATATCTGTTCATAGCAGCTCTCTGTGGAAAAACAACCTGCTGGTTTGGGGAAAGTAAAGATGTGGAAACCAGAATGAGCTTCTAGCTCATTTCTGGAGAATACCAGCTACAGCATGAATGGAGGTATTTCAGAATTACATATGAATGCTGGAATTCCTGGTTTGCTGGTACTGTATTATCAGTTCTGCTAGTTAGAATACTTAAAATCATAGGATTAAAAGGGACTGCAAGGGCCATCTAGGCTAATCCCATCAAGATGCAGGATTTGTTGTGTCTAAAGGTACATGAAGAAGTACCATGTCACTTCTTCACCCCACCTCTGACTTTAATAATGCCCTGTAACAGGGCTAGGAGGAAACTTGTAACTAGCCAGTGGTGCTTGCGTTCACTAGTCTGCAAACCACACAAGTCTGCAGATTACTGAGGTTCTACGGTACATTTGTTCAATGCAGAATTTTTTTTTTTAAATGGTGTGCATTTGCATGCTCATTAAACAGTAAGATTCAATCATCTGTACTGGGTCTCCTTGCTAGTAGCACAGATCAGAGAGGTTCTACTTCCCTACCCATGGGAGTGAGAACAATAATATTAAATTAAAAGGAATCATGCTATTTGTCTGGAGATGATGGGAGAACATCAAACAAAAACACCTGAATACATGTGGAAGGGAAACACTGATTTGTCAAAGTGGAGAAAAATAGTAGGAAATGAGTATGATAGAATTCAATTTCCCCAACTCATTTAATTAAGACCAGATCTATCTAATAAAAGCTTTTTATTTATTTAGTTGATAAATCTATGCATATATTCTCTCAAGCAGCCCAAAAATCTGTTCTGTTTGGCACTGACAAAGAAAATACTTTCTCTCTCAAGTATTGAACTCTTGTCACTCACTGCTGCTAGCAGAGACAAGAAGAAAGCTGGCATCTGTCTGCACAATCTGAAATGGGGCTATTAATAAGTAAACCCTTTTTGCAAGAATATGCTACAACTGAAAAGTTGCCTTTATATAAGAAAAGACTTTCTCCACTGTGGCTATATCTACGCTAAGGAATTTTACAAAAAATACCACCAGTTACATCTCAGTGCTATCACCAACAAGAGGCCTAGTGTAGGCAAGGCTCTGGTCACATCCAGAGTTTTGATCATCATGTTAGTTAATCCCAATTAGAGATGTTTTGCATTTGTACCGCTTCAGATACCTGTATTTGGAATCCTTTGATCAAACAGAATAATCAATAGCTGATGCTAAATGATGAGGTTCGTAGAATGTTTTTCCCCTTGAGATGTCAAGTCATTTCTGAAATAGGGTATCACTGTTAATTAGAGGTGGGCATAAAATTTGCATTAATAATTCAACAAATGTCCCCTTTTTCTTTTTGCTAGTCACTTGTGAACAGATTGTGATTCTCAAAAGTACGTTATTCAAAATTACTTGCTAAATAATTTCTGCAAATTATTCCTCAGTGTAGCAGCTCATTTGCAAAGAACTTGTTGTGGTAACCACTTGAAAGTCAAAATGGCTTGATTGGCTATGTAACCCACATGGTGTCTCTCTCACTAAGTGGTGATCAGATTAAATGTAAGTGTTTGTAATTACAAATTCAGAATTCCTGTCCTGCAAATATTCTACAATATTAACATAAAATGTGCTTGCGTCAGTGAATGCTCCTAGTAGTGAACTCATTCACTTAGGCTACATCCACACTACCCGCCCGATTCGGCGGGTAGCGATCGATGTTCTGGGATCGATTTATCGCGTCTCGTATAGACGCGATAAATTGATCCCAGAACCGCTCCCCGTTGACTCCGGAACTCCAGCTCCGCGCGAGGAGTAAGCGGAGTCGACGGGGGAGCCTGCCTGCTGCAGTGTGGACCAGCGGTAAGTACTTTTGAAATCGATCTAAGATATTCGACTTCAGCTACGTTATTCACGTAACTGAAGTTGCGTATCTTAGATCAATCCCCCCTCCCCCCTAGTGTGGACCAGCCCTAAGACATTCAAAGAACAAACACAAAAGGACCACAAACTCTGTCAAAGTGGATTCATTTAAAAGTTCTAATGATTGTTCATGCAGATTTTTTGAAGTTTTCACCCAGCTATAAAGTCAACCAACATAGACTGGCCTCAGCTGTAACATCAGTCCCATATGGGATTGATGTCTTTTAATGGCAATAATTTCCCAAAGAATATCATGAATATAGTGGCCTCATAAAGTATTTGTGAAAAAGGTTAGAAGAAACCTCCACTCTAGAACTCGCTTTCCAATTGATCCAAGAGAGTCTACATTTGTTTAAACCTGGAACTCTGGATACTTTGGAAATAGCCCAAATTTGGCAATTTTCAGGGTATGCTGCAAAATACCCTGTTTAATAGGCTCAGCTTTTGCTTCCTAGATGATGTAATGGGTAGGTGGCTGGCTGTCAAGTTCCTGTGGAACAGGTTTTAATGCTGTTGAAGTTTAATTTAATTGTACTTATTGTATGATTAATTCATGTTAAGATACCTAGAGCTTTGCATAGGGGTCTTTGGTGTTCATTTGAAAATTAAATAAATACATTTCACAGCAAATTGCTGGGTGCATCTGTTCCCTTGGGCTTTCTCTTTTATTGTTTGTTTATCTCATTTCCAATGGTGGACTCTATTTTATGTGTGTTCATTATATTGAGAGGGCTTGATTTTCAAAAAGAGTTCAGCACCCAAAAGCTCTAATTGAGAACAGTAGGAACAATGGCATCACCGGGGTCCTGAGAACTTTTGAAAATCTGGACTTGTTTATTGTGAGCTGTTAATTATAGTTGTATGTTATATTGTACTGCATTAGTCTGCAGGCTATATTCTATTGTATGCTGCCTGAAAGCTTTTGTATCTGAATTTTAACTGTGTTAAATGATTTTTACCCTTGAATTTTAATTTTCTAGTGTTGGGGGTTTGAGAGTAACTATGTTAAAAGAAATAAACATTACAGATAGCTAAATAGCTTAATATTTCAGTACTCACCAGCCTCTAATAATTTGGTAAATTATCAGAAACAATCAGCATACTTTTGAAATTACAATGTACAATAAAACAACATAACTAGGAAAATGTTACTACAATGTATACATGAAGCAATTAAATTAGAATACACATTAATTTAAGTTTCCCGTTTTCCCAAAAGACCTTAATCCTCTTGCCATTCAGATGCCTTTGAGAATCCATCTCATGTGTCACTAAAGCCTATTTTGATTTCCAAGCTGACCGAAACACAATAAGTAAATAAACAACAGAAAGAGTGAAAAGTAAATTGCATTTTTAAAAAAAATTGTTCAGGTTTAATAGGACTTGTGAACACAGAGAAATTGACCAGAATAGCTCCCCGTGTGGACACTATTCCAGAATAAGAGTCACTCTATTGCCAAATAATGAGGATGCTTCCAAAGTGGAATAAGTATTCTGAAATAAAATCATTTTTATTCCAAAGTAGAATATTTAGATGGGGAGCTATTCTAGTCAATTTCCCCTGGGTGGCAAACTAGTAATCCAAGGTATTATTAGTAACATAAGAAAGGAAATGTGTTTAAAACATGTTTTAAATTGTCCATACCTATACTACTGATGCACATGAGGCTTCTAAGATGTCATTTTTGTGTTATTCATCTCAAGTGAGATCTGCATTTATTGGACCAGCAGAACACACAGCAAGATTCTGCCATCTGTCAGTTACCAATTTGAGGGTAACAGGTGTAACTGAGGGTTGAATTTAGCCCATTCTGTGGAAAGTATCAGCTGACTGTAGTGGGAAAACACATTCTGTACTGTAGCTACTATAGTGACATTCAATTCACCCACATGCCCAAATACACTAGAATCACCAGGAAAGAGCATGATTCAAGCAGCTCTGTGTCTCAAAAGCGACCAGGGGAGTGGGCAAAAAATAGTCTTTGTGATTTTCAAAAATGAAAACAATCAAAAAAATTCATGGAAAATTTTGAAAAATTCAGGACCCAGAAGAATGAAAATGCCTTGAAATTTTTTAAATTTAATTTTTTTGAAATAAAGTTATTTTTCAACCAGCTCTAATAAACTAGACCTTTTGCTTCAGGAATTAGACAGAATGTATTAGTCTTAGTCTCAGGAATCCACAATCCAGTGCTCTCCCAAACAATTTAGAAAGATTCTATATTTCCTCTCTCTTTCTCCTGTTTTTGCCATGCTTCTTAGCACATCCCAGTTGGAAGGCTCTCCCCACAGGACTGGCAGCATATGTTCTAGAATAAAACAAAGCTGTTTTCTCAAAAATGGATCATTATTAAGAAAAAATCAGCATTCATCTGTAACAGGGAAAGTGACAGTATAATAACTCACTACACATGAGAGACAACCTTTCCATTTACAGGAAAAAGAGAAAGTGTTTGAAATCTGCAATTCTGAGCATGCTGCCCATCTAGGATGTGTTTGTTCTTAGCAGAGCTTGAAGGCTTCAGGGAGCATTATTGGGGTCTAAAAAAAAACTACACAGAGCAAAAAAATGTGGAGTGATACTTCACTTTTCTGGGAAAAATCTTTAATCGCTGTGGCCATCATATCTCTTTAAACTGCTAGTACTAAAGGAGAATCGGGAGGTGATTAACCAGTGGGAACCAGTGAGAATCTCAAAAATCTGACTGCAGGTTGTACACTACAGAACCCACTTGAAATGTGCACTGATCTATCTGTACTATGTGAAAATCAAGGTCTGTATGATGAGTTGAAGAATATAGAAATTATTTATGAAAGAACACCAAAAAAAATCCTTCTCTTTTTCTTATGACTGAGAGTTTTGTTTTCTCTTCTTTGTATCTTTGTGCTGTTTCCATGTATTTTATGCTCAATAGCATAATCAGCAGAAATTATCAATGGGCTTGATCCCATGCATATTGAAGTCAATGGAAAATTTCCATTGGTCTTAATGAAAACAGGAGCCAGGCAGACCCAACATCAGACCCAATCTCTATTAAAACTACCTTATTCATAGACATAGAATTTAAGGTCAGATGGGACCATTACATCATCTCGTCTAATCTCATGTATATCACAGGCCATTATATGTCAACCCATTACCCCTGTATTGAACCCAGTAATTTGTATTTAACTAAAGTATAAACTTGTGTTTGGCTAAAGCATACCTTCAAGAAAGTCATTCACTCTTGATTTGAAAGCAAAGTGATGGAGAAACCACCATTCCCTTGGTAGTTTGTCCCAATGGTCAATAACCCTCACTATTAAAAATGTGTGCCTTATTTCTAAAGTGAATTTGTCTGTCTTCAGCTTCCAGCCCTGGTTCTTGTTATGCCTTTCCATGCTAGATTAAAGATCCCATTGGTACCTGGTATAGTCTCCCCATGAAGATACTCATACACCATAATCTCGCTATCTCTGAGTCTTATTTTTGATAAACTGACCAGATTAAGATCTTTTAAATATTTCATTGTAAAGCATTTTTTCCAGCCCTTGAATCATTTTTGTGGCTCTTTTGTGCACTCTCTCCAATTTTTCAACATCCTTTTAAACCTTCTAAGGACTTTTATTTGTTTGTTTCCCTCCCTTTTTCATTATGTGATTTTATTTGCTTTAGGAAGACAAAGATACGGGAGCATATAAAAAGGGTATTTTGCTTGTACATATTACACTTCAATCTCAATATCAGCATAAACTTGGAGGGCCAGATCTCAAACTGATGTACATAGAAATAACTCCATTGTGTAGTTATGCTGATTTACACCAACTGAGGAACTGTCATGGAATTCTTGCTCCCAATGTTGATAAAAGCTAGCTTTGAGGGTATTCTCTCTGTGAAAAAGGGTCAGTTTGTGTTACTGAGCCCAAATGGGCATGCACACATACAAAGATTAGGCAATTTATTTAAACAGCTTTTCTTGTTTGCTTCCCCTGATATCTATATGACTGGTTTGTTCTTCAGTCTCTTCAATTACTTTTGAATTTTGTTATTGCAAACTGTAGATTTATGCAAATCTCTATTTTTTTTTAAGAGATGTTTATCCACTCTGCAATGATGTGCGAGGAATAAGTGCCTCCAATAATTTTCTTTGGCCAAATGCTGCTTGCCTTAATTACAAAGATGGGCCCACTGAAGTCAAATGGACAAAAAAAAAACCTGTCCTTTGAGAAGTGTGTAACTCTCACTGAATGAAAGCAGGGTTGTATGCATGTATCTTAGGGCAGAACTTAGCTCAGTGGGACAACTCACATGAGTTGAGATGAGTAGGATTTCACCCATTACAAGGATGGATACGTTCAATCACTTTCACAGTGGACTTCAATAGATGTTGTGGGTTCTCTAGAGCAATCCATTATGACCCAATCCTCCTTCCACTGAATTCAGTGACATTCATGTCAGTGGAAGCAGGATAGGGCACTTAAACAGAAAGTGCAGCCTAAAACATTGTCAAATACAATGTGTTTTGTAACAAAGTCCAACATAAAACTGATTGTCAGGTAAAAAGCATTTTTCAAACAATAATTGCTCTTGGCTTTCCAAAGTGTCAACGCTGGAATTTTTGATTTCCTTTCTGCCTGGTCTATTTTCTCTTTTGTGTACAAATAAATCATTTTTTCACATTTTCCCTTTACACTGCCAGGGTAATTGGAAGCGCTTCAGCGAGGCACGTTGTTCTAGCCTATTGTGTGAGAATGACTAAAAGTGTTAGTTCAATGTCATCTTCAAATATCTTTCAGCGGCTGCTTAAATCACTTGCCTTGTATAACACAGTTGCTGGCTGTTCAAAAGCCCTTGAAAAGGTTGCTCCATGTTGGTATTCCTTAGTATTGAACAGGAAATAAACTATGACTTCCATCCTGAGGATTGTGAAAGAGCTAAAAAAAGAGAAAAAGTCACCTAGGGCAGGATTTTGCAAGCTTCTTCTGGGCAACATGAACAATTCATTGAAGTAACTTTTGGTTACTGGCTCCCTAACTTTGTGGACAGCTATTCAGCATGTTGCCTGGATAGACTAGAGATTTCTTTGACTAGAAGAGCCTGGGATTCAAAGTTAAAGGCAATAACAAAGAGAGACCAAAATGTGCCTAATGAAACTCTCTCATTTCCCCCACTCTAACTGACCCCATGAGATCCTGGTCAACTCAGGAACCGCTTTCGAAGTTTGTGAGGCCAGAAATCGGAAGGGACCCAATCTGGACAGACTCCGGCCAACGATTTTCAGCGCCCCAGGTTTCGGGTGCCCCAGGCGGGACCCATTAAAGGGGGTCTGACTTTTAGGACGCCCTGAGCACCTGTCCTCTGAAACCACCCGTGGCCGGCCCCTGGCTGGCTAAGGCGTGGAACAAACGCAGGCGGGGGCTGGGATATGATTGAAACGGTTCGTACCATCGAAGCAACTCACCGCCCGCCTCAGGCTGAGCGCTCTCCCCGCGGGCTGCTCTCCTCAGCGCCGAGCGGGGCCAGAGGGGCCGCGCCTCTGGGCTCCGCTCGGTCCCTGCGCTGCTCCCCCGCCCCCTCCGCCAGCCAGTCCCCGCCTCCCGCCGGCCGACCAGTGGCGGAGTGGCGGGAACTGGGCGGGGGACGCCGCCCGCCCTGGAGTTGCTCCGGCAGCTCGCGCAGAGGCTCCAGAGCGCGACTCGCCTTCCGAGCCAGCAGCGCCCAGCGAGCGGCTTCCCGGGCGCGCCCCAGCCCCGCCGCGGGACGGGCGGGCGCGTAGCTGTGCCCTGCCGCGCCCTCCGCCCCGCGCAGCAGCCATGCCCGGAGACCTGCCCTGGCTCAACCTCTCCAGCCGCCCGGCGGCGCTGGGCAACGCGTGCGCGGCCGGCGCGGGGCAGCTGCTTCAGCACCACGGCCAGTTCTCCGCCGGCCTCTCGGTGCTGCTGGCCGCGCTCATGGGGCTGCTGGTGCTGGCCATCGTGCTGGGCAACGCGCTGGTCATCCTGGCTTTCGTGGTGGACCGAAGCCTCCGCACGCAGGGCAACTTCTTCTTCCTCAACCTGGCCCTCGCCGACCTCCTGGTGGGTGAGTTCTGCCCCCGGCGGCGCGCCCGCGGGAGCCGGCCCCGGGACAGGCTGCGGGCTGGTTGGGACCCCAAGGCGATGCTGAGAGCCAGTCCCTGGGCGCTGCAGCCGGGACGGGGCAGGGAGCGGGGCAGCACGGTGCCCAGCTGGGGGCTGTCCTCGGGCTGGAACAGGCGAATTCCCTCCTGTTAACGCCCGGGGGGCAGGGCGAGTGCAGACACGACCCCACCTTCCCCACGGCGATAGGGACCCAGGCTGTGCCGGGGCTCAGCCACCAGCCAGCTGGCCTTAAAACGGATGGGTCCTGCGCCGCTGGCAGCGCCGCGCGTGTTAACCCAGGAGGACACGGGGCCGGGTGTGCTCGTGCGGTGCTGAGCTCTCTGTCCGCAGGTGGCTTCTGCATCCCTCTCTACATCCCCTACGTGCTGACGGGCGAGTGGAGGTTCGGCAAGGGCTTGTGCAAGCTGTGGCTGGTGGTGGATTACCTGGTGTGCACCGCCTCCGTCTTCAACATCGTCCTGATCAGCTTCGACCGATTCATTTCCGTGACCAAAGCGGTAAGGGACAGGTAGAGCCACGACTGGAGCTCTAGGCCCCTCGCTGCAGCAGCGCTCAGCCTGGAGGAGACTCCTAGGTTAAAGGGGATGAGGTCGGACCCGCTGATAAATGCAAAAGAGAATGTGGGTTTTTGAGGCTGTGCCGGTCAGCACGGTCAGCACGGTTCGCATTCCCATTGCTTGCCAACCGTGCTTCAGCCAGCTCGGGGACCGACTGCTACCTTAGCAAAACAAAGCAAGGCTTAGATTAGTTTGGTTTGAGTCTTCAGTTTAGGAGGAACTGAATCTTAACAGTTCACAGAGGGAGGCAGATTAATTGCCTAGAGGCTGGGTTAGAACAGGGGCAGAGAGGTATAGTCACATTCAAAAAGAAGGAGCGGTTGTACTTGCCTGTGCAAGGCGTGACACAAATACTAATGAAAGGCCGCAACAGGCCTGAGAAGCAGGGAAGTTCCGTCTCCCTCATTTTATAGCATTTACAGGATTACAATTCAGGTTTCTGACTCCCCCCCCCCACACACACACACGCACCTGGGCGTTCACTGAAGTACACATGGTGGATTACGAGCAGTCATTTTGCAGAAATAGCTTTTTGCATGGCAGTTTTCCTTTTACCCTTCATGGCTGATTTTGTTTGGGAAACAGTAAGATTTCCCAAAATATTGATTTTTAATACCCACTGTTTATTACAAGTCACAGACTGAGGCAGTAATATTTGGAAGACAGGTGGGGAACCTAATAATTTTTGGTGATCATAGGCTGTAATGTTTAATTTTGGTATGACAGGCTTTCCTACAGTTTAGTAAGTGTTTGCAGAAGTGTTATGTAAACTCAATTCATCACTTGAAAACGTAATTTAAGTTACTTAACTAATCCCACAAGAGAAAATATAAAAACTAAGACACATAAAAATTCACTCCCACACTAAGGCATCACAGCTACTACAACAAAACACATGCAACTGCTGACTGGGAGGACTGGAGCTAGAAAGAGGATCCTTTCCTCGAGAATTCATGTGTTTTGTGCACTCCGCAACAGCCTTAGTCTAGCAGCTCTTAGGAATGGGGCAAGGTGCAATTCTTTGTCCACAGAACATGGACAACCAAGCAGCTGGAAGGATGCTTATTTTATTAAATGGTGGGCATTAGAAAGGGAGTGGCAGGAATGGCTTTGGTTTGTTAGTGTGTTTAGCAAGAAAAGTTTTTCATTTTTGTTAAGTGTACCCAGCAGGTACAAAATAAAACAGGAATCCTTAACATTGTAGTTATAGGCTATTGGATTGGTCTAGGGAGCATGAACATAATTTGTTACTTTTTTCATTGCTTAGGTGAGTTACAGAGCTCAGAAGGGGATGACTAGAAATGCTGTATTAAAGATGATAATTGTATGGATTGCAGCGTTTCTTCTCTATGGACCAGCCATCATCAGTTGGGAGTATATTGCTCAAAAAACTATCCTCCCTGAAGGAGAGTGCTATGCTGAATTCTTCTACAATTGGTATTTCTTAATGATTGCTTCCACTCTTGAATTCTTTACACCTTTCATTAGCGTTACATACTTTAACTTAAGCATTTATATCAACATCAGGAAGCGCACTCCCATGAGAAATGAAAACCTAGCACCTGGTCAAGAGGACTGTGAAACAAGTTTCCAAGGGAAAAAAAGAGAGCATGTAATATTTTTTGTAAAACCTACTGACAGACAAAGAGATAAGAAAAGGAGAGCAAGTAGCCTTTCACCCGCTAGACCCTGCGGTTCAAGGCTCAGCCTACATAAACTTGAGAACCAGTCCCTAGATTTTAATGTCCGTCAAGATTTACAACCCTTTCAGGTGGATGTTGAGACTAAACAACCCAGGGGAAGTTTTTACAATATAGAAAACATTTGCAACACCACAAGAAGAACAGATATTGCCAACAGCATGGCAAACAGAGTTAGACTTACCCGGGACAAACGAGTAGCCAAGTCTTTAGCAATTATTGTCTGTGTGTTTGGTTTGTGTTGGGCTCCTTATACACTTCTGATGATCATTAGAGCAGCTTGTCATGGGCAATGTGTGCATTATTCTCTCTATGAGACTTCATTTTGGCTTCTGTGGCTGAACTCAGCCATTAACCCTGTTTTATACCCCCTGTGCCACATGAGCTTTAGAAAAGCTTTTATAAAACTGCTGTGTCCTGGTAAGGCTAAAATTCATCCCCACATTTTTATGTAAAAATGTATAAGGAAAACAAGCATATTATATAGAAACACTACTTGCTTCTAAAAGGAAGCTGGTGCTGCCTTGGTTTTGGTCCATGAATTGGGACCATCACTGGTTACTTTAAATCAGGGTAGGCTTAGGAGAATTTAAAGTTCAATAAAAATACAAATAAATCAGAGAAAGATTTATAACATTGCAATGCTAATGCATCACACCCAGAAAGTGACCCTAGTCTGTTTTCATTCAAGGCAGAATGACAAACAGCATTCCTATGAAAAAAATAAATTAAGAGTTTGCAAAGTCTTTAATACTTTCAGGTGTTAACAGGTTAGGATTTTTTCTTAAAATATGATCTGTAACCTGATAAAATTCCCTTTAATTACTTTGCAATGATAAAGTGTAGATGACATCTGCAGGCCACAAAAATACAGAGTACAGAAAATAAAAATACTGCAAGAATGAATGTAAATTAAAATAGAGAGTCTAGTTTTAAAAGATGTATTTTTCAGAAGAAAAACTGATAAGATTTACAGTATTTTTATCCATCCACTGATTTATCCCTCCATTAAAATAATCAATGTACAGAGAAAGTTTAAGAAAACAAGCTGTGTATGGACTTATCAATGTGTAAGCAATATTGCACCAAATTACTGTATATACATTTATAAACAAACGCTGCACTAAGGACCTAATTCAAACTTCACTAAAGCTAACTGTAGTCTCCCTTGGCTTAAGTGAGTTTCGGATAGGGGCCCAAATATCTCTGTGTTCTTATACAGAATATCACACCATCGTACTCTTGCTTGTGTATAATGCCATACCTAAAAAACAGCAGCCTACCTATTTTATACCTTTGTACATCTATAAAACAGAGTTAAAACTAAGTGAACACAGAACAATCGCGAATGAATAAAATGCATTTGGTACGTAACGGGAAGGTTTAACAGTCATTAAACACTGGGTGGATATATGGAAATGTGTACTATAAATATGAATGTTGAGGTGGCTTCTTACTGGGCTATTGAGAGACGAGATTAATAGAAGGAAGAAAAAGGTGGGCTAATAAGAGTCTAATTTTAATTTTTCTATTGTGTCATGTTAGCAGTCTGTTAGTAGAGAGTCCAGCATAATGTCAATGGGCATTAGGGTCAAAGTTGCATAGAAATATAAATATGTGCTTCAATTGTGTGTGGTAGCAGAATAGCATATATTTACCCTACAGGCATCTTTTTAAATCTATGAACAGTGCTTAAAGTGATACTAAATGTTTTTATGCATCTCACTATCCACAATCATTAAGTCTCAAATAAAAATTAGTATTAGACTAAAATTGATTTCCTGCTACTGCAACATTTTAAGTCAATGAAAATATTTGTAGACAAACAGATATTGGTTGAAATTCATTTTTAAAAACACTCAAATCTTTCAAAGCCTACTTATATAGTCAGATCACACATTCAGTGAAAATCCAGGGAAACACCCCAAAATAAAAACACAAAGTAAAAAATATAAACATCCAGTCTGAATCTTTCAAAATGTAAATCCTTTTGCAGATAAAAATGGTTTGCCTTTTTTAAATGCAGTGTCCAGTGGCCCATCAGAAAGTTAAGTGTTAAGTGAAAATATTGATACATTAGGCCCAATACAAATCCTTACTAATCTTTTACTCAATTCCACCCCCGCCTCCACCCCTCCCCATCTTATCCAGCGAAGACTGTTCTCCCCAGTCTCTACCCTGGTGGAGCTTAGGAGATGGCAGTAGGGGGGGAAAAAAAAGAGACATTGAAAAAAATCTTGCCTTTTCTCAAATATTCAAAAGGGATACACTACCAGTCAAGCACTTACTTATGTTATTTGGAGCAAATCCTGTCCCTAGAAAACAGCCATGCTGTGCACGGAGGCAGGTAGGGGAGAGAGAGAATGACCAGCCATGGAATGTCAAGAGCATAGCCACTCCATAACCAACGAGGTAGTTGTGTAGCTCGTCTAGATAATAGTGTGTCTTGCCATGAGTGCAGGGGATTCCTTTCCAGGCCTACGAAATACCAGTCCCACTATTGCCCTCCCAAACCTATCTGTGCAGAGAAATGCAGGAAGCACCCACAGAAGACAGAGCTCCACAGCATGTTCGCCAGGCCCACAGAAAGATACTGCAGTGGTTCTGCTATGTTCAGGTGTGACTGGGTTAATTTGAGAGGTGAAAGCAGGATTTAGCTTTTTACCTCTTCAGTTCTCTCATCTTTCTCCCCTCACCTCAATGGGAAGAATCAAATCTCGCTGGACACACTGAATGCCAAAAAGTCTCATCTTCTACACTTTAAGCACACTGATCTGAGCAGTAAAACTCATGAAAGGAGCAGTTTCTTAGCTTGCAGGAGAATGTTCCCGCATGAGTTTCCTCTGTGTTGTTTTGCAACTACTTCCCCATTGACAAATGAAAAATCAGTTGGTGAATAGCAGCATTCATATTTGTCCATTACCATAGCAGATATACATGTTAATCAGCTGTTATGACCCATCTTGTATTATATGCAGCCTGTGAACCACTGTTTTGAAATCTGTTACTTTGTAAAACTTCTATTAAAAATAAGTTTACTGTAAATGAATTGACTAAGTCATAAAATAGCCTACTTACTTAATACTTATAGCAGCAGCCTGGCTCCAGCATACATAGTTACTTTGGAGACAGAAGCCGATATGGTAAAATGGACCTACTCCCAAGACGTTGTTAATTGTGCTCTCACTTGGATATACTTCATGAAGATCTAGCAGATGGGCCTTTAGGACTCCTATGAGCAGGATAGGGGGTCTATATTGTAAAACAAACAGGTGATTCTTATTTCTTAGCTCCACACCACCACCTACAAACTCTTACTATAAAGAGGACTCTAAACTTTTTGGAATGGAGATTTGCTAGAGCTACAGAATAGCAGCGATGTTCACACCTTTCTAGCATAATAGTTTGTAGACAGACTGTCCTTGGAAGGCCAAAAGATGCCAACAACAGTAAACTTTTCCAGAGGGCACAACTGGTGACTTGTCAGTCTTTCAGATATTGAGACACAGCAGAAGGTATCCTTTTCAGAGCTCCACTATTAAGAAACTATAAATTTAATAAAAGCACCCATCACCATAGCACAGAATCTGCAGTATCAAACCAGTTGCCTGGATCACCGGAGATTCTAGGTGTTCTCCCACCAGCATCGGCATGTCAACACAGACTTCTATACTCATTGCCCAAATGGGTCCGCTGCTGCTATTTGTACAAGACTAATAAAACAGTTTTTGGTAGGTGTTGGGGTATTAGTCCTTAAGTTGAGTTAGGACCAGGCAGAGGACAGCTCTTTTAGTGGAATTCCCTTGCAGAATGAGACCACCAGTTTCTTACACAGACTGACTTCAGCAGCTGGCCCATTAACCAATTTTGTAAGCCTCCTGCATCTACTTTTATTTTCCTCACCCATTAATAGATGGGTTGTTTTGGCTGAAGGTCATCTGACTATGTACTTCCTCTAGATTTTAATGGTGTATTTTATTGTATGACAGATCTCACAATAGGCATTCTAGAAAATAAAAAGATATATACAACATTCAGCCAGATGCTGATAAGAGAGTGTGTGTTAGTGTTTCTTGGCTGAATTCCGATGTTAGGTAGCCATTTTACAATCCTGCCATCTGCATTCATTGGAACACCAGTGTACACTCTCCCCATTAGTTTGAGTTAAATGCACTTAGATTTTATGACCCCACCTGCGATTCAAGAAATTTACTTTTGCTTTTATTGTAACAAACATTAAATGCAACAGCAGACATAAAACCAGAGTTAATAGCAACTTTATTGTTTCAATGGTGCAAAATCATGATACTGAATAAACTTGTGTAATGCATTTTCCCCTAAATTTACAATGGTTATACATATACTATATAGATCACAATTTCTCTATTTTTTTATACTATTTGGAACAAAATTATCTTGATAAATACGCCCTGTGCACAGTACTGGCCCTCACTGAATGTCACAGAGCCCTAATATGCAAAATATAACTTTTGTTTCTGAGCATGGTGTTTTAAAACTCTCCAAACATGCATTAATATATTCTAGTTTTTAGGGAAAATATTACACTTAGACTTAACTTGCACTAAAAGAAAAGCTCAAGCAGAATCCAACAATAGCCCCCAAAATCAAACGCTCTATTAAAGAAAAAAAAAATCAGATCACTTTGAGATGGATAGCCACTGCCAGGTTAGAGTTCCATAGTGCTACAGAAGCGACAGTGAACATAGACAGAAAAGATAGTCGGAACTTGGAATAAAAGAGCCCTAACATGTTACATGAATTTTAAAGAAACAGGTCCAGTCATGCGAACATGATCAAATCTATAGTTGCTGGTCCAATCTGAACACCTTTTACATTTGTTAACATATTGAACGCAAGTGTTTGGAAGTGCTGAACTGAACACATCACATTTAAATGAATTGTAACCTAACTTGGCATTTCTGAAAGGCACAGTCTATTAAATCTATCATAATAAAAAGACTTACTGTGTGTAAATGGAAAGACAGAAATAAGTACAGTGTGTGCATGTCTGTGCAAGTGTGTCTTCTTTAAAGGACAAGACCTTCGTAAATTGGCCCTTCAGATTCTGGTGATTCCCTCCTCAAACGCAGGTGCTCCAGTGTGTTATGAAAATGTTTGTTAATTTGTTCCGTTTCTTCAGTAGATTCAAGGTTTGGAAGGTCTTCTCGTATCTTTTGTATGAGCTGATTCAAAACCTGAATTGTCACCTACAATAAATATATAAATAACTAAATCCTACTAGTAAATGACAACTGAGCATATTTAATAGAGATCTTAGTTCTTTTCACCCACAGACCTTGCCTCCAAGTAAGTGCAGTTAGGGCTCAAGAGAGGTAGTCTTGCATCTCTACCACAGGCTTGTGTGACAATGATTTTGTACCTCCATTTACCCAATCTTTAAAATAGGTACAATGCTTTTTACCTCACAGGAGTCTGCAAAGACTAATTCAGCAACATTAAAACACTTCAAAATCTCATGTAAACAATTATAGTGCCACGTTTATTCATTTCTATTAGCTTTTCTAATAACCTTAGAATTATAGCAGCTTCTATTGTAGAGAAAGCAGTCCCTGAAGTCTGGAATTTTCAATGGCGCTTAAAGGAGTCTAGCATCCAACTTACTGCAATTCAATGGGAATTGCGCATCCTTAGGCTCATCCAAAAACCCACCTTAAACTTTATGTAAAGTACAAGCCATACACAGGGAATCATTTCATCCATTGTTAAGTGCAGCTGACTCTGGGGTGAAGAACAGCAACTATTTAACAAGACAGTACTACAGGACAGAAATCTGGAAATCTATTGAATTTAGCATATCATTGTAGTCAGATGCAAGAGAGAATTGATTTTCACAACAGGATCTACTGAGAGCGTCAACGCAGTTTTGGCAAGCCAGAGGAAAATGCTTCAAATAAATCACAGAAAAGATGGGCCCTCTGAAATTAAGTTTTGAAGTTGTGCATCTTGAAAGGGCATGTTAATTAAGTACAAAGCAGCCTCTGAAGTATGTTAACCACTGAAACCTAATTAGGCAAACCCATGCAACCTTATTTCACAGTAGCATTATCATGAAGCATACAAAATTCAAAGTTACCCCATACTCATTTTCACAATCACATACTATATTGCATCTGAAATCCATTTTAAGTCAGTACAATACCAGAAGCCCTGATAAAAGTTTGCATCTGAAACAAATTAGAACCAGTTCTCTCACTGGGCAGAATATCTAAATATTCTCCTCTAACAGGTGTCTTTCCCCTTTCACATACATACAAGCAAGATGTACAAAATTAAACATGCTATCTACAACTAAAATTAAACTTTAGGAGTTGAGTCCTAAGAAATCACTATTATCCAGCCTTCGTTCCTCACCTTATAGTCATCTTCACTTACAGTGGGCTAATGGGTAATACAAGAACTTCTGAACATCTACATTTTATATTATAGCCTGGTCTACACCTAAAAATTAGGCTGACCTAGCTACAATCACCCAGGGCTGTGAAATTTTCAGATCCTGTGAGGATGTAGTTAGGTCAACCTAATCTCCACTGTAGAATACTTCCACTGACCTAGCTACTGCCTCTTGGGGAGGTGGATTACCTACATCGATTCCCTTCTGCCAATGTAAGAAGCATCTACACTACAGCAGCACAGCTCTTTCCTCCAAGAAACTAGAGACAAATGGCAATTGCAGTAACTTAGAAAAAAGGGGATCTTTTTCAGTTCAGACCTAGAACTGATCCACTACTTTGTCAAGCAAAGGCAATTCTAAATAAGAGGTGCTGTGGGATGCATTTAACTCACGTCATTAGGAGACGTGGGTATGATTTGTAGTGTAACAAACAAACTTCAAATAGAATCCTATTTTTAAGAAAAATCCTATGGTTCTATATTACATCTTCACTTACCGCATCATTTTCCTTTTCGTAAAAATAGATGTATCTGTTCAGAATTTCTATAAAAAGCTGAACTTGGAGTGAAGGATCCATGCACTGATTTGCTATCTTTAAAGCCTTTTTCAAACATTCCATTACTCTCTTTCCTCCATGAAGCTAAAAGATAGAGAAAACAAAATGTTTATATATAGGGACAAATGTAAGCCTCCAACAGCATTCCAATCAACACCTGAGTGGCCAACAGTCAAGAACACCTGTGTACCAGGAATCTTGCATAGCCTGAGCACAAGGACATGCAAAAACCTACATAAATTCACCCACCTATTAAGACCATTCAAGCACTCCTTGAGATAGGACTATGAATGCACCCAACACTTTTTAAAAGCTTTATATTTACTATCTCAGAACATTTTATCAGTGTACACGCTTGTCTAATGGCATCAATTCTAGCTAAGGTGCCAAAAGCTTTAATTATAAACCCTATGTGAGTTTTTACCATACTAAAACTTTCTGAAAGAGTCACCAACTGGGCTGAAGTTTGTTGCTTGATTTTTGCAGGAAGGGGCCTTCAAAATTTGATTTGAGAAAAATCCCTTCAACTACATGAGATTAAAGGGTTAAAATTTCCCCCTTTTAAAAATTTAATTACACTCTTTTCTACATATGAAACAGAACTACAGTACAATTAGACAAGTATGAAACTTGGTCAAGTTCTCAACAAGGATTAGGGCTTTGAGTCTGAAAAAGTGATTTTGTAATCCACTTAGTCATTTTGAAAGTTACCTGCGCAGTATGCACAATAAAGTAAGTCTTCAGTAAACCTATAAATGAACACTTCAATAGGACACTGTGGCTAATTTAGTACTCACTTCTACTCCCATTCAAGTCAATATTTTTTTCTACTGATTATAGGCAATACTGGGGCTGTCCTTAACTGCATGCTTTTCAAAATTTGCACTGTTCAGCTGTTCATAAAACTTTTTAGTTACAGAGCTTACTTTACCTACTGTGTAGTTCTCATCAAGCCAAGTTTTAGGAAAGTCAAATTTTGTTGTTTTGTAATAGATAATAGAACACAGACTTTACAGGATCATAGCTTAGCTAAGGTCTTCATAGACATGAAACCAAAACTCTTTGGAAAGAGTCAGACACCCACATTGAGGGAAAAGCACCTTAAATTTTTGTGAATATGCCCTCCTACCTCCTCTCCATTTTTGTCAGTGTTTCGACCAGACCAAAACAGATGGGCACAAGTGCTTACAGCCCGGCACTGGTCTGGCTTCTTAAGCAGCTTTGAAGCTGCCAGTGCACACTGAGTCCTCAAAGGCTCATGGTTCTCCTCACTGAAGCATTTCATCCTTTCAAATGTTCCAATTATCAAGGTGATTGCAGCCAGCTGTGCTTTTGAATCACTGATTTCATCTTCATACAGAGAGAATGCCTAATACAACCAAGAGAAGAGATGAAACAAAAGTTACAATTATTGTTCTTTACAGCATTATTAGCAAAGGGAATGTAAGTGTGTGTTCTAAAAGCTCTCTGGAGCTTTGGGGGTGGAATTCCATACACACTTTTAGGCTGAATACGTAGGGCCTGGCTACATTTGCAGTTGTAGAGCGCTGGGAGTTAAACCAGCCTTTGGAGACCGCAGCAGGGAAAACGCTGCCCTGTGTTTACACTCTCAGCTGGAAGCGCACTGGCGTGGCCACATTAGTAGCGCTTGCAACACCACAAAGAGCAGTGCATTGTGGTAGCTAACTCAGCATGCAAGTGGCTGCAACATACTTTTCAAATGCGGGGCGGGAGGGGATGGAATGTGACAGGGAGTGTGTTGTGTGTATGTAGGGGGAGAGAGAGTGGGTTTTTGGGGTGCTGAGCGTGTGTCAGCATGCAGTCTTGTAAGTTCAGACAGCAGCAGAGCCCTCCCCCCACCTCTCTCTCTCTCTCACGCACACACAGCAAGCAGCATTCCTCTGTAATGGTTGCTTTGTCCCGGAGCAGATTTGAAATAATACATATTTGAAATCCGCATTCCTGCAGCCAATTCCAAAACAGTGACAAGAGTGGCCACTTGACTTAAGAGGATTATGGGACATTTCCGGAGGTCAATCAGAGCGCAGTAATACAACACCTCGTTCACACTGACACCCGGGCGTTTCAGCCGAGGCACAGCAAGCGTTATGCTTCTTGTGGAGGTGGATTACCAGGAGCGCTGCAGCTGCAGAGTCCAGGTGCTCTAAGTACCTTGCCAGTGTGGACGGGTTGGGAGTTAGAGCGCATTAAAGCAGCTTTGGGCGCCCTAACTCACAAGTGTAGCCAAGCCCTCAGTAAACAGGACATGGTTCTGTCCATGCAGGAATTAATTTAAGCTAGAAAGCCAGAAGCTGAAAAAACACCAAACGAGCAAGCGTGTTTAAAGCAGCCACCTGAGAGAGAGAGAGGGAAAAAAAAAAAAAAAAAAAAAAAAAAACCTACTGGCCTACTACAAGTCATCCTTAAAATACTCTCGAAGCTTTACTAAAGATTTGTTTAACCTTTAGTTAAAATGGCTGCTTAAGACAAGGAGCTTCCTATTACAGACGGCCCTTGGTGCAGGCTCCACTCTATATCCAGAACATGTAAAATTATACACTGGAAGATAAAGCCAGTAAAGGGTAAATTAGTGACCCTGGGTAGTAAATCCCACGGATATGAATGTCCAGCATAAAAACTATTTGTAAAGCGGCAATGCAAGTGTGTCATGAGGAAAAGACCCTCTTATTTAAAAAGACTGGGCACATACACACACCTGACAATATCAGTCTCACTTTCATAAAACAAGATTCTATACACAACTTTTAAAAAGTCCCACACCACCCACAATCAGAAAGTGACGCATAACACCTGCTGAATGTCTCAGCTATCCAGACCTGGCATTGGAGAGACAAGGCAATACTAGGAAAAAAAAAAAATCTTTCAAAGGTTATCAAATAAGAAGACTGAGAGAGAGGGGTGTTAAGAGGAAAGAATAGGTTGGCCTTGAACATTCATTTTTTTCCAGTAATCTGGTCAACGTGCAGTAAAGTTAGCTCAAGGAGTTATTCAACAGGGATCTATGAGATAAATGAAGTTCATTTTCAGTTGAAAGGACTATTTGAAATAAGTTTTGTGGATTTTAGCAGCAAGACCCAGTATGAAAACTCAACATTTACAGTAAGCTTCAGAAGTGGCAATGTCTCGGGGTTGTGCCACATCATCAGACAGGTAGTTGGAGCTTTGGACTAAGTCTAGAAATCTTGCTGAAGCAGCATTTAAGGTCAGAAGAAGCCATATTCTCCAATGAAAGGACTGCTGGAGCAGCAGGTGGCACTGCTGCGCTCCAGAAGTTGTTACATTAAAGCACTTATTCAGGCAGGCAGAAGCTAGACTTAACATGAGGCTGAAGGAGTAAAAGGGAAGATTCAGGGGTCTCTTCCTGAAGAGGATCAGTTGCTAAAAATCACACCTTCAGCGATCTTTGCAGTTAAATGTCAGATTTAATTTCTATTGCCAATCAATAATGAAGACAAACTAGCCACACCAAGTTTTTAAAGCAATACAGGCAAAGAAAAATATTCAGCAACATCATTGTTACCTGGGACATGAATTCATAAGCCACTGTTTCGTGGTTTTCAAAACCAATTTCTCCAGCAGCCAGTGCTCCTTGGAGAAAGAGTCGCAGAGGCAGCTCTGCCAATTCTGCTTTGATTAAAGCACTGATGGTCTGATGTGCAAACGAGAAGATCTTCTGGCATTTCTTTTCCCATTTGTCATCCTAAAGAAATACAGTTAAGTCAAAACTTAGACTAAGCCATCGCAACAGCAAGAAGTGTAAGATTCAGGAGAGGAAAGTAATCAAAACATGCTCATCATTACTCTTATTCTCTTCCTCTCTCAACTGATCTCACTCAGCTTTGCACACTAATTAAGAAAGCAGAATGTTTAATGACGTTAGAGCAGGTTACCACACAAAATCTGTTTGCACTACCGTATCCTGGTTTAGAATTCTCAATGGTCTTTCACAGAAAACCTTCCATTTATGACAGTTCAAAAGTGGCACTAAATATCACCGTCCCCACCACATTTTGGAGTTTGACTTTCAGAAATGTATTCCCCCTTTTGGGGCGTAGTTACCATGATTATACTTAATGCTCACAAGCAAGTTAGCCCAGCCACAAAACAGTGAACGTGCACATGATGTAAAGAAGTGAGCTGTGAACAGGGGTCATTATAAAATATAATCTTAAATTACATAAGAGATTTTGATGGTCACCCTGAAAATAGTTTGATGAGGAATGTTCTAACATCTCCAAAACCAATTAACAACATCATACAAAGTATGGAACAAACGTTTTACTGCAACAAAAAGGTCTTTGGATGAAGTGAGATTGCTAGTTTTCACAGGGCCAGAGGGAAGTAAACTGCAGAATTTTTTTCAAGTATGTACAATTTAGTAACTACTGCATTATAATTAATCTGAGAGAAGGAATTATTTGCTTTCAAAAGGGCTAACGTTTTTAAAGAAAGTTTATTTTAACTTTATGCACTTTTAGAGCTGCAGGTATCTAGCTTGATTTTAAGTAGCAATTTCAATGCAGTCACCTGAAGTATGCTCCCTTAATCATTCGCTGCATTATATCAGAGCATTAAAATCAGCCACCTTCAGTCACAGAATATAATTTAGAACTATCCAAGTTTACATCCAATTTTTGTTTCATAAACATTTTGGGCAAACAGTTTTTTAGATAGGAACCTGAGTGGATGTAAAACCTTTTATTTATTTCTTGACTGCTTGAGAAACTGATTTGCTTTTTTATTTAATATATACTTTGAGAAGATGAAGAAATCAGATTTTAAGACCCTGTATCAAATTTTGAACTACACAGTAAACTTTAGCCAAACAGAAGGGATTTTTAGGAGGGCAGGACTAGAAGTACACAAAATGTGCATCACTCACGACTTTGGAATTCTCCTTGTAGCGAAAGGCAAGCTGGTATGCAGCAAAAACCAAGGGCGCCAATGTGAAACGAATACGTTGGTTCCCACCTGCGCCAAAGTGTTTCCGGGAAGTGTTTAAAATCTAAAATGAAAGGACTAAAGTTATTTTCATAAGCCTAGAGATATTTTCACGTTTGCCTTATGGACCATGTAGTAGCTTATGCCTTTAGAGATTAGGGAATTATTTTCAGTGAATGAATACAAAACTGGCTTTAGACTTCTCAGATCAAATCTATTAATAAATACCCCAAAGGTCCACTGAAAAAGATTCCAGAGAGCAATTTAAAACATTAATAAAAAACCCCACGAAAGTGCATGCACAAATGCACTGCGTGTGCCTAGCTCCTTCCAACAAGACTGTTGACTTGAAGGAGAATTAGGAGTTAAGAATCCAAGATTGTGAACATGTTTTAAGCACAACATATACACAGGCTGAAAGTGAGATCAGAGAACAGCTTGCAGTTTTTCAATGCATATTGAGAATCACTTTCAAGTTATTTCTCGTTTGTAGTTTTTGTATAGAACTCCAATCCTAAACTCTATATTAATTTCCATTCCTTCAAGTGCTGATAATTGCTTAACATTGAAATATTCCCACAGCCAGAGTATAGGCCCTTTTCAGTAAGTGTTGGTGGTCACCACAATACAAGTTAAGTACCTATTATCTCCATATTTATTCTTACACCCATGATACGTTTGCACCACTTCCCTGCTCTTCTTAAAGAGTTTTATTCACAAGTTTTCCAAAAATGTAAGTTAGGTCACAAATTTATAGTTCTCTTCCACACACACCCCTCCCCAGACGTTGGTTGGATCTGTCCATGCATTACTTTTTTGGTAGTTCCACCACATGCTAGTTCTAAAGCCAGTTCGTTAAGAAGGTATTCTCTCTAGTGCTGTGAACTGTTTATTTGTAATAGAAAAAATGAAACTTTTTTAAAAGTAAGAGATCCCTATATACAGGGTTGTTAGACTCTGGAGATAAAACTGAATATATCACAATAGATAAAAGTTAATCAGACCAAATCATTGTGTTATGGAAATTAAAAGCACAAATCTTTGTTCTAAGAATGCCAATCATAATTCTAGATAAGTAACACGCTACTCCCTTTGCAGACTTTTAGTGTGAAGAAAATGTACACTGCCCACTAAGAACCACATTTGGATGATTGTCCAAGTTCCTAAAAGGATGCTATTATAAATTGGAAATCTGTGTGACATTGTAACAATGCATTTTAAAAAAAATAAATTGATAATCCCTATCCAGGTCTCAGAACTAAAATGTCAAGTTACTTTAGCTGCTGAGCTCTCAGTATACCATATTCCTAACATGATTTTGAAGAGCTCTTTGATGAATAATATAAAAAACTGAAGAATCTGACTTTGCATATACAAATAATTCTCCTCCTTCACTGTTTCATACATAAAGTCTATATGTAAATACAGAGACAAGGTGGGTGAGGTAATATCGTTTATTGCCAGATTTCTGCCCCACTCTGAGTAAGGCACTGCAGTTTTGGAGGCAACACCTTTGTGCCCCCCCAACTCTGCCCATGGGCTCACAGCTTCTGTCCGCGTGGAGCACCGGGGCTTGGGGCTGAAGCCACGCACTGCTCCTGGCTTCAGCCCCGGAGGAAGAGGAGAGGGTGCCAGGGATAGCCCCGTTGCTCCCAGCATTAACCGGGGGAGAGTGGGGAGGGCCTCCCAGGTTCAGTCCCGCGTCACTCCCAGCTTCAGCCCTGTGGGGAGGTGCCATGACTCGGGGCATCGGGTTTCAGCCGTGGGGCCCTACAGCCCCCTGAAAGGGCTTGCAGAGAACTGCTGGTTTATTGTATCAGCTTCTGTTGGTGAGAGACGAAAAAAGCTTTAGAGCCATACAGAGCTTTTGTTTGGGTCTGAGAAAGGTACTCCAAGCATCACAGCTAAACGCAAGGTGGAACAGATTGCTTTGCCTAAGTAGTAAGTACATACATTCAAGGAAGTAGCCCGTTAACAATTCTGCAGTCATAGAGCAAAAAGAGGGGGTTACAGATCGTCGTAATAAGCCATAAATCCAGTCTCTGTTCAGTCTATCAGAGTTTTGTGAATCAAAAACTCATCTTTCTCACCAACAGAAGTTGGTCCAATAAAAGATATTACCTCATCCACCCTGTCTCTCTAATATCCTGGGATCAACACTGCCACAACTACATTGCATATGTAAAATACAGATCAGAGTAAGTAGCAGACCATTTATTCATCTCCATTATTCACCACTTGAGCTCTTAATGCATCCCAGGCGTTGAGCCAATTTGCATTCGATTTATGCACTGCATTCTGTACAGGAGATAATTTGAAATCTTAGCTATTACATGCAAAAACCTGTCAGCATCCCACAGCATATCATGAGGAATTAAGTGGGTTTTCCCCTGCAATTTAAGAAAATCCTGATGATACAAGACTCCTTGATGTTCATCAATAAGCCATCAACCTTTCTCCCTCTTAATTTCCTGTATTCTTTCTAACCTCTTTGGAAAAAAGCAATTTACAGAATTTTACCCCCCCAAAAAAAACTATTTTAAAGAAGTGCTTCCAGGACTACTTTACTGGTCAGTGTGATTTTTAGAGGAAAAAACATAGGTAAACCATTTTTTAAAAGACTATAGCTTCAGCTGAAGTGGACTGAAGTGTTTAATATAAGCCATTCAGTTAATGAAAAGTTCAGGGAAATCAGTGCAGTTGTACCCTAAAATCATTTTTATTAAAAAAAAGAAAGACACCGATTTGATTGTTTCCAGTTACCAACAGGTCAGTTATCAGCAGCTCCTCGTACAGCATAAAAACAAAAGATATCTTCAGAGGCTCAGAACCAAGGTCACTTAAGACCATCAACACTTAGAAACCAGCATTTTTGACCTCAGCCCCCTGAAGACTGGTCTTTGCCTGGTTATTTGTCACACTTCTACTTCCTGCAGCTCATCTTTTCCCAGTCACTTTAGTTACAACAGAGGGGACACTACTCAAAAAGTGGGTTAATGTCATTGTTTAACATATGCATTTAACCAACACTAACCCCCTGCCCAAATTAACATTAAGTCAATGAATTAGTGAAGAGAAAAGGAGATTTTACTGCAATATGCAGATAGAAACATTTCCCCATACCATGAGGAGAATTCTCCCCGCCCCTGGAAGTTTAGACATCAGCATCAAGCTTTAGTAGCTATGGTGGCTTGACACCATAACAGTGGAGGCCCTCTGAAGAGAACCCTTTTAAGTGTACAAGTTACTAACACACAAGGCCAGTCAATAAGGGCAGCAATAGCTCCCTATAGGCACATAAGCTTATCAGCCTTACATACAGGCATTGATACTCTAAATACATACTCCGTTCTACAGAGGGCCATTACCCAACCATTTGTGCCACACAGAAGCCTGACCCCATAAGACGTAGAATTCTGGCTGAGTGTGTTAAGCACCCTCACCTCTCACTGAAGTCAGTGTAAAGTTAACAGCACAAATATTTTGATCCTAATCCTGAACTCAGAAATAGTATTGCTGCATGCACATGTTGCACAGATTTTTTTCCTTTAACTTTTTATGGGGGGGGGGGGGGAGAGCACAGCACAGGTGGGCAGAGAAATGGATGAGAGTTCTCATCAGTCCCCCAATCTGAAGCAAATACTCACCAACAACCACACACCACACAACAAAAACACTAACCCAGGAACCTATCCTTGCAACAAAGCCCAATGCCAACTTGGTCTACATATCTATTCAAGTGACACCATCATAGGACCTAATCACATCAGGGGTTCTTTCACCTGCACATCTTCCAATGTGATATATGCCATCGTGTGCCAGCAATGCCCCTCTGCCATGTACATTGGCCAAATCGGACACACTCTACACAAAAGAATAAATGGACACAAATCTGACATCCGGAATCATAACATTCAAAAACCAGTAGGAGAACACTTCAACCTCTCTGGTCACTCGATAACAGATTTAAAGGTGGCAATTTTGCAACAGAAAAACTTCAAAAACGGACTCCAATGAGAAGCTGCTGAACTGGAATTAATTTGCAAATTAGATACCATCAACTTAGGTTTTAACAGAGACTGGCAGTGGCTGGGTCATTACACAAATTGAATCTATTTCCACATGTTATATACCCTCACACCTTCTTGTCAACTATCTGATATGGACTATCACTACAAATGTTTTTTTTCCTCCTGCTGATAATAGCTCATCTTAATTAGCCTCTTAGAGTTGGTATGATCTCTCTCTCTCTTTTCCTACATATGTTCCATTTTATGCATCCGATGAAGTGGGCTGTAGCCCACGAAAGCTCATGCTTAAATAAATGTTAGTCTCTAAGGTGCCACAAGTACTCCTGTTCTTTTCATGTAACAATGAAATTGCTACACTAGGATAGCAGCTTCATTCATCACAACTTGTAATTTTATCCTTTCTCCATTAAGAAAACCCTTAATGGGATCATCATCATCATCTATCAGACCATTCCTGAAGTGACCATCTACATCAAAGGAGCCTTAGGCTTCAATCAGAGGGTCTAAAGCGAACAACACTTATTACATTAATACAAAAAGAGAGTCACTGAAATAAGCAGCCCCCATCTACACAAAAATAAGTCTATAGTAGTCAGAGTTAAGGTTGCAGAGACCAAATCAAATGCATTACTGATAGGCAGTAAAGAGGACTAAAATGCACATTTTTTCTGTTCAAATATAATACCATACATAACTCTCCTTTCTACCTTGGCATTTTTAGTATACCACCTCCACTGTGAATTTAGTTTTAATTAAAAATTAATCTCTCTAAACTTTAAACTAGTTTAAAAAAAATACCTGGTTGTATCCAGTGTGTATTTGGGTTTGTAATCACATGATGTATACTGCGAACGAGAACTCAAGTGGATAATGTACTCTAGATTCAGTTTACTGCTTACTGACTGCATGGCTTTATTAAATGAATTCTTAAATACAAACGCTATTAATACCCCAAACACACATTTGAAGCAACGGGAACATGCATCGTTTAAAAAGCCACATCACACTACCCATAGCAATTCACATGTGATTGTACAAGTAAAAATAAATCCCGAGAGATGCTTCTGTCACCTTTTTTACCTCTCTCTCCTATACTGATAGTATTCCACACACATGATGAGTCAAAAAACAACATTAAGGTTGCAAAGTTGAGCATTCAGAAGTTTGGAAATGTCAGAATTAAGGTTGCCTGGGCAACTTTATTGACAACCATATGGCTCATCAGCAGGGTTGAGCCTTTATATGGATAGCACATGCCTCTGCCACTTGAGCTAACTGGTAGAGAAGGCCAACCTACTACAGCTAAGCAAGCCAACAGTAGAGGGAGAGGAGATGCACACTTTGCTAGTGGGTTTCACAAATACTGGCTGACAGCAGAGGAATGGTGAGACTCAGAAAACGTGGGTTCCAGTCCAAGCTCTGGGAGCATGCTGTAGTGGGCTACTAGTTCCCTTCTGTTTTAATATTTAAGGACACGATTATGTCTATATTTATAGCAGACACCTATCCCATATAGATTTGGCAATACTGCACGTTGCCTATGACTAGATAGCACAAGGGGATACATTCTCTGACTGCCTCTATGTTCACATATACCCAGCATACACCAGCAGATGCAAGACAGTGCACTGATAATGTTTCTTCAATTTCAAACAAGACCGAAGGCCACTTCAGACAACTTGGCCCATATGATAGAAATATTAACAGCTGTAATCACTCTTGGACTTCTGCAGCACCAAGTTTTACACAAGAGTCAACCTGTGTATAGGAAAGTCTAAGTACTCTCCACCCTAATCAGTATTATTAGCAAACCAAGATCTAAAAATTAGTTCCTTTGCTTACAGCTGCATTAAAATGTACCTTATAAACAAATGATAGTCTAAGTTATTACCACAGATGGCATGCTGAAGAGCATGGAATGCATGTAGAAGTGTTAAAACCATACCAGATACTGTTGATCGGGGTCATCTGAGTGTAGAAGATGAATAAATCTTCCCACAAGGCTCTGCTCATCAGCAAAGTCCTCAGGGTCAGGGTCCTCCGCAGGCTGATCTGGTTGGTCCTGGATCAGTGTTGACACCAGATTCATAATTGCATCAACCTGTAAGGAAGGTAATAAACCACAAACCTGAGCCAACCCATTCATCACATCTTACAGGTACAAGCAAGAGTTACTGATCAGGAACACAAACTCTTTACATTACTATTTTAAAGAGCAATTCACAGAACTCAAAGCACACTGGGAAAAGAGACTTCATTATTATTTTAAAGACTCCTTAGTTTATCCTGTTCTGAAGGGTGCCCCGCATAATACAATAGCACCCACTCTGCATGAATAGTAGATTTCATCTCTTCAAATGTGTAAGGTACTTTTTTTAAAAAGTGTTTAAATACCTTAGATTAAAACAACAAATTAATGGTAAATTTGCTTTTAGCTAGACACTTTACATATATAGTCACCTCCCCACTTAACTCTCACTCATTAATTAGCCAATTTCCTCTGATCGCATCTTAGAGGTTTAGGCACAGTGGATCAGGGAGATCAGTGAAGACGACCTAGATAATTGGGGGGGGGGGGAGGGGGGAGGAAGAAAGGAGAGTGACTCTACCAAGTATGGTAAAGAAAATCAAAACCACAGTCTAACCACAGCTTAATTAGCACATGAGACACTCCCTCCACCCCCTGCCACCTACATGAAGTCAATTAGGGCTGGTTTCCAAGACTTCACACAGACAGAAAAAACACTGAAGTTTGTGATAGTTAATATTTAGCTGTATCCTTTCATACCTGTTCTTGGGAGACAATTACTGTATTATAATCCAGTACATTGCTAAGCACGTAACAACTCATGCTCTTTCTGGACTCATAGTCAAAGTACTCAAAGAGTGGATGGAAGTGCTTTAGTTTCAGAACTGTCAGGATATTGTTGTAGGTATCAACTGGGATCTTTAAAAGTCGTGTTAGCTCTTTTGAAACAGCACTGCTTGTTGCAATACTAGAATATAAATAGACAGTAAAAAAAATAATTAGAAATCTCATATGTTGACTGATTAAAAGAAAGTAGTGAAAGCTAAAGGTGGAAATAAGAATTTCACAACAATATAGTTTCACTGTTCAACATGTGTTCAACCACTTGCTTGTAGTGGGATAGAAAAATCCCTCTACACAGGCAATCTTTGATGGCCATTAAGGTGGAAGTTAAGGCACAAATCCTGCCTCCAGCATACATCCCAAGTAGCAGGGCTGCACACTAGGAGTTGGCCTCCCAGACCAGAGTGGGAGCAGAACTGCATTACAGCTACCATTCCAACTAGAGGACCAGAACAGCCGTGCCTATGCCATCCCCTTTATGAGGAGGAATGGCTAGTACACATAATTAGATCACTGTGAACCTGTACAAAGGGAGGCCCCAAGGTAGCGAGCTCAGCTGCATGCAGGTCACGTGAACCTGTGTAGAGACTCTCCAAACCCTGCCCTCACCTCACAAAGTGGAATCAATTCCACTGTAGCAAGGTCCTCTGTGCCTGAACGTGGGGAGCAGGGTTTGCCCATAAATTGCCTATTTACTGGCAGGAGAGAGGGGACCTCAGAAGTAGTATTTAATAGATACCTGAACACCATGAACTGAGCTAACCTAGTAGAAGCATCCTGTTCAATTTAGTATGGGTCATAGGTAAAAGGGAATACAAGAATGCATGTCCGTGTAATTTTTAGAGATTAAGAAATTTGTTGACATTACTTTAATACTGTACAGTGTGAAGTGTTTCCTCAACTCTTCCTAGAGTTGCATTTGTTGATTTTCTTAAGAAATCAAAAGGAAACCTTGAAGATCATACCACTGCTCTTTCAGGAATAATCCAGTATTTCTACACTATAACTTTACTGCTGTCCACCCCCCAAGGATGTTTTATAGAAGATCTGCGTACCTAAGATAAAGGTTAGCACCAATCAACAACCTAATTTATTCAGGGTCTCTTCACTACTTAGCCTTCATCAGTAATTTCAGGATACATCTATGTTGCACTTGGACACCCACAGCTGGCCCGTACCAGCTGACTGGGGTTAAGGGGCTGTTGAATTGCAGTGTAATCATTCGGGCTCGGGCTGGAACCCAGACTCTGAGATCCCACACAGTGGGAGGATCCCAGAGCCCAGGCTCCAGCCCAAGCCTTAACGTCTACACTGCAATTCAACAGCCCCTTATCCTAAGCCCCAGGAGTCAGCTGGCACAGGCCAGCCACTGATGTCCAACCGCAGTGCAGACATACCCTTAGGATAGGTCTACACTTACCGGCTGGATCGGAGGCGTCGGATCGATGTTCTGGGTTCGATTTATCGCGTCTTGTCTAGACGCGATAAATCGAACCAGGAAGTGCTCCCCCATCAATGCTGGTAATCCAGCTCAACGAACGGAGTAGGCGGAGTCGACGGGGGAGCCTGCGCGCCGCGTGTGGACCCCGGGTAAGTACGTTTTCATTCGAACTAAGATGGTTCGATTTCAGCTATTCATGTAGCTGAAGTTGCGTATCTTAGTTCGAATTGGGGGGTTAGTGTAGACCAGCCCTTAGAGACCAAATCATTACGACCTTTGAAGAGTGATGTCATCATTAACCCGTAGAACACTGCATTTTACAGTCTAGCAAACAAACGAATACTTAAGAGAACATCTCTTTTTTTGGCTGATGGTAAGGGTTTGGAGGGTGTTATTTAAAAAAGCCAAACTTAATACAGTTGCTCCCAGAGAAAGTACAGAAAAATTTCATGTCACAAGAAAATTAGTGTTCACTTACTGCTCCAGATTAAGTTTATTAAAGATTTCCACAGTTGTCTCCAACACTTTATCAACATAGTCAACACGATCTGGATAGCATTTCATAGCTAGGTTAATGAGCGATACTTGCAATGACACCACGTCCTCTGAAGGCATATCTTGTCTAGACTGAAATTTGAGACAGCATAAGTTAAATTTGAGAGAAATGTCTAGTTTTTTGTTCAAGACCAGATTTGCATCTTGTATTCAGAACACACCTGTATAACAGTGGCCACCTGCTGTGAAAAGATGTCAAAAAGCTTAATATCTGCTGGGATCCCTGGTCCATCTTCACGGTGAGCAAATAAAGCTAACCTGTGAACAGAGAAAGGAAAGAGGCTTATTCAGGTTAGATTCTTCTTACTTTAGGGAGACAAAGCGATAAATACACACAAAGAAAACAGGAATAAAGTCATGTACATAGACTCAATATATTAAGATCTACTGGACATCAGTAGGAAGTTGGTGGGAGAGGTCAGAAGGCATAGCCGTCTTCATAAAAGTAAACAACAAGCACATCCTGGGAAATACTAGTCCCAAGAAAAGAGATTGAGACTGAATGGTGACTAATAACAGGGAGCAAAGAAAAAATAAAATAAAGGAGGAGGAGAATGGGAGGCCTCAGTACGTTTTTGAAATCGTGCTCCTAAACAGGGGCATACATCCTGCACCTCTGCAGCAGAGGCCAGTCAGACAAGGGTCATATTCTGATGCAGCCACAACTATTTCATGCTATTTGCTGAGAAAACATTATTTACTTAATCTCTGTACTGGTCTCAAGAGAAAGGTGTTTTGGAGACAAATATTGACAGCTGGCTGTACACTCATGAAAAAAAAAAATCAGCAAGTCCAGGACTTTCACGGCTTGTGCAGGGCAAAACGTGAAGCAAGATTATAGTTGGAAGCATTGATGATCAATTTCTTTCCATGTTATGGAAAAAATGCACATCTGCTGAGAATGCAAGCAAGACAAGAGGGGAAGTTTATCTGTTCTGTATGTCATGTAATTAGCTAGAATTATGCCCTGTAGTTACAACTGTAAGAGAAATCATTCATGCTCACAGCACTGTTTCAATATTTAAAGTTACAAGGGAGAACAAGAGAGGGGAAAAAAACTTCAAAAGAACAGGAAGCCAGTAACGTTTGGCATTACTTGGAGCTTGGCAAAGTCAGAGCACTTAATTACTTTCTAACCACTGTGCCGTAGGTGTTCTTCCGCTGCCTCACTAAAAGGAGTGTTTTTGGGGGGGGAGGGAAGACACACTCACTGAGTGTGCATGGAACAGCTTTAAACTAGGTTTCAGTGTAGTAGCCGTGTTAGTCTGTGTCAGCAAAAAGAAAACAAGAAAAATACCTGTGGAACCTTAGAGACTAACAAATTTATTTCAGCATAAGCTTTCGTGGGTTAAGAACCCACTTCATCGGATGCATGGAATGGAACATACAGTAATCAGATATTTATACATTCAGAGAAACATGAAAAGGTGGGAGTGTCTATATCAATGTTAAGATATAGTTACTCATCTAGTTACTCATCTGCAATACTTGTGACATCTGGAACAGGATTTCAATCAAAGTTTGCTCAGACTTATTACAGAAGAGGCAGGTGAGAAAGGTCAGTCTGCCATGCTCTATTTCCCAACCGGGGGAGAGAGAAGGGCCTCTGATTTAGTTTAGAGGAGGCAAGGCTCTATGAGCCAGGATCAACCCAGCCTCACACTTCGCACAGCTGCAGGTGCATGTTTGCAGAGAAGCAGGCAGCTCCCTGAAAGCCAGAACACCTTCCTGTCCTGCTTCATGCAGCAGAACACATGTCAAGTGCTGCAGAATCAGAGTAGAAAAACAGTCTGAGAGCACTGGACACATTATCCTGGCCAGCAGCAAAACAGAAGGCAGTATTTCTGCACACTGTGGACAGAAATAGTCATAAGTCAAGGACCCCAAAGCTACAAACCAACTTGACCATTTCTGGGAAAACTCCCTGAACAGAGTGTTCTGATAAGTGTGGTGGGTTAGATCTTCAAGATCTTTTCCTCCCCACAAGCATCCCTCCGTTTCGTCTGGGTTCAGCTTCAGTCAGTTGCCTCTACATTTTGAGATCATCCAGATACTGGGATAGCTGAACAATGGTACTATTAAGGTCAAAATGTGTTGTAGAGCTGGGTCCTGCCTGCATAACGCTAGCATCAATGACCATGCTGCCTTCCATCTGCCCCCAATGGCTTCCCGTAGATGTTATGAAGGAGGAAGTGGGGGGACAACTCCAAGTGAGTGGTCTGTGGTGAAGGAGCCAATCGCACTCAGTGACTTGAGAAGAACCATGGGTGCAATCTCTGGGGTTCTCCATTAACCCCTGCATTTGTGCTGCAATTACACTATAATCAAAAGCATAAGTTGCCAAAGACAGATCCAGTAATAAGAGAATGGGCATCCTACTTTTGCCTTCAGTCAAGCAGGGGTCATCCACCAGCACAAACAGCACCATTTCCTTTACATTCCTGGCCTGCATCCTGGCTACAAGGCGTCCAGAATATCAGAAGTAGCTCCTTGCTAGATTCTATCACCATCACAAAGGTTAGATACCAGTCAACAGCTGATGAGTTCCATAGGATCCAGAGATTTTTTTTTTAGTTCTGGTCAGACTGTTATGCGATTTATGGTGGGAGACTGGTCTTCTGAGACTTTGACACTGAAACTCTCACTTGGTAATGGATTTAGGTGATCCTCTGACCTCCAGCTTTTGCTATACAACAGGCCTTTTTGTAAGAGCTGGAAGGTTACACAGCAAAAACAAAAAGAGTTCTAGCAGCCAATCCTGCTACCTCCTCTTAAGCTTCTTTTAATAAAAGCTAACAGCCCAACCATGAGTACCACATCCACCTATGAAACCCAGCTGCATACCTATCCCCGCACACATCTAAGCCATATTTGATTCGGACATGAGGCTACCATCTGGCTACATACCATAGAGGTTACCATGGTCTCCATACTAGACTGAAGATATAACATTTCATGAATATGTTGGGTGGTTATAAAATTCTTTTGTTCAGCTGAAATCCAAGATGCATAACCTAAATATCAAATTTTACTTGACACAAATGAAGCCATGGTAATCTCAGTCATCTCTGCTGTTCACTTCGGAATCTTAGCCATTTAATACTTGGATGTTTCTCTGTTAATAATGTAATAAGGCAGAATGTGTACACGTGTACACACACACACACACACACACACGACACAGAGTACCAATTTGCACCCCATAAGGCAGAGATCCTCAAACTGTGGGATATGCCCCCTAAAGGGCACGGAGGAACATTCAGGGGGGTGCGACTGGGGCCGGGGGCAGGGAGGGAGCACCACCCTGCTCCACTCCTGGCCCCATCCCCAGCTGTGGCCCCAGCTTCAGCCCCCTTACTCCTTCTCCTGGAGCTGCAGCCCCACTCCTGGCTGTGGGATGGGGGGGAAGACAGGAGGAAGGGGAATCACTAGGTAAAAAGTTTGGGGAGCACTGCCATAAGGGCAGCAATATAGGCCAAAACATTTTCTTTGGTTCAGTCAGGTATTTATAGTTGGAATAAAATCAACTGTTGCAATTTAATTTATAAAAAAAAAAAAAAAAAACCCAGATACCAACAGGTTAAAAAAGCTCTTTTGGGAATAGGAGTAAAGCTCTGCTGGTAAACTATGAAATTAGGAACAAAATACTTTTACCTCCTCCAACTAATTCCTCCTCACAACATTCAAGACATACAAAATATGCAGCATTTTGCATATACAAATAAATGCTTGGATCTCACAGATGCTCAAACAAGAGATTGCATAATAGATAGCTTCTGATATGCAGCCACCTCTGATGTGGCTGCTGCTTTGTTTCATGAGTCCTCAGAGCTCTTAATTATTGTGACTAAGTTCATTCATTCATTTCCTGGAGATAACCAGAATTCACAAGTCACCAACTCTCCTGGATAGAAAATGCAAAGTTCAAAAAAGAGCAGACACAATTAGTTCTTTAAATACTGTATCTATGATTAAGGAAATTAATATGAAAGCAACACAAGGTAAGCACATGCTTATCTAGTAACATGAAATCATTCAAGACCAGCTATTCATGGATTTTAATTCAAACTGAAATTTGGAAGATACATCAAACAATGAAGTTAAATCAAACAGTAGGGGAAATCAAAGAAACAAAAAACTAGTAGATCCTCAGCTGTTTGTGCTCAAGCTACTTAGTATTGCAAATTCTATTTAGTCAATATTTATTCCAGCTAAATCCTTCCTCATACTCACCTGTCAATTAAAGCGATGATGATGTTTTTCACATTCACATTTTGGTGTAATTCCGCACAGGCTCGGAGAAAAGGGTTAAGGGTCTGGAGATGAAATTCATCTGGGAAAACCTAAAATTCAAGAATTACCAAGTTTCACAACAGTATACACCTTTAGTTACTCATCTCTCTGGAGAAATAAATTGATAAAACTGCTACTAATTTAAAGAAAATAGCTGCAAGATAACTTCACTTTACACTATGCAAGAGAAGTCTTGGTATCACTTCAGGGCAACAGGCAAAATGGGAAGCAGAAGTGGATTGGGCATGAAATGAAGCAGATGAGGACTGCATAGGTCTCTCAGCACACAAGCAAAGCTGTTACCATCAATCATTTGTAATGCAGACACGCCTGCCTTGAAGAACTTACAAACTTCCATAATGGAAAACACAGAGGAGAGGAAATGGGATACACTAGCTGTGGCTTTGAGAGAGTCACACCTCCAGCTTTCTCCACATGCTGCAGAGTCTGTCATCAAAGCACGGTGCTAGTACCAGGAGACTGAAAGGGCAGCATATGGGAACAGGGCTCACGCCAGTACATGATACTCCCAGAAACCCAAACAAAAACTGTTCCATCACCTATGAGAAAGGAGTGACAGCAGCTATGGCCCTATTAAGAATAAGAAGGGACTGGGATGAGGAAAATTAAGTGGCCTAATGCTCAAGAAGTAACATGCAGATTTAGCCAGTGGACCAAGATGAATATTTTGACAGCTTTACAAAAAGTATAAAAAAGTACTTCTTCCCAGTGTCAATTATATAGCCCAACAAACAAAAAACCTAAGGAAACTCAGTAGTCACTTTAGTATGTAGTCAATTGCTTTGCCCCCTTCCCCCCAAAATACACCCACACACTTGACAAGCCATTTATTTTAAACACTGCCACCCCAACCTTCAAGTGAAGCTACTTTTGCTCCTTTCTGCAGCTTACCTGAATAATACATTCCATGAGATACTCCTGAGCTAGAGCATCCCTGCAGTTTACTACTTGCTCCAATATTCCAGGCAAAACAATCTGTAAAGGAAGGAAGATGTTGCAATATTTTTTTCCGCATTGACTTCCTCAATCTATACACATCCTGAATCATATTTTTAAAGTGTTATAAAGTTTCAGTCTGCCTACGCATGTTCAACTTTAGTGTTTTACAGCAATAGTCAGATTATCTCTCACTAGGTATCAACATAAATCACAGCTGTACACGGACACTAAAATAGTAATGAGAAGAATTTAATGTCCATTCTTACTGAAAACAAAGTGAAAATTTTCAAATAGAGGCACATGCACATGCTCGCTCTCTCTCACCCCCACCCACCTCACTCACTGGGCAGATTACAAACCGGTATGCCCATTTATATAAATCACTCCCATTTTAATTAAATGGGATTGTCTTCAGTGGCATTTGCCAGGGTTTACAAAGCATTTCTCATCTATTACTTTAGACCAGCGGTGTCCAATACGTTCACCACTAGCCACATGTGGCTAATAGGCTATTAAATTGTGGCTAATGCATGTGGCTTTTTTATAATGTGGCTAATAAGAAAAATTCAAAACCACAAGTGTAGCTAGCAGTGTGGCTAGCATAGAATTTCTATTGGACACCATTTCTTTAGACTGTCCAGATACCTCAGGGGACATTTCAGATTTTTGGATCATCTGGATTCACTAGTATTGACACCTTTTTGGGGGTCTATTATTTTGAACAGGAATATAGTCAATTTCTTGAATGCTTTGAAAGGTATCATTTCATTCATCTTTTTGGCTCCTTTCCCTGTACACATGCATTGCATGTATGCATATAAAGGGAAGCAGTATTTCCTAGTACACAGATCAGGGGAGTGGGTGGCAGGACCTCAAAGTTCAATGGCCAGTTCTGTCACCAATTGTGTAATCTTGTGCATATCACTTTATCTTGTTGCACTTATCAACCTATCCATAGGTGGATTTACTTACCTCCTGGAGCATTGAGATTTCATAAATGTTCTGAGAGCTTCAAATAAAAAGTGCTACAAAAGCACCAATTATATTATATTGATTTTTGTGAAACTAATAACTTTCATAGACAACGGAACTCTCGATTCATGTTTCGTTCATCTGGTAAATATGGATACAGTTAAATGTTAGATGAAAGAACTCTCACCTGTTTATATCTCTCCACATTAACGCCTTCCAACTGACTAAGGCGAACCAAGTTTGTTCCCACTAGGATTCTCAGTTCCTGCCTTTCCCTCTCCCTCTTTTCTCTATCTCGACTGTGTCCTTGGTGTTGCATTCGCACCCAGAGTTTGTTCATCTCAGCAAAGTTCAGCAGCACAAAATCCATGGAATCACTGATGTCGCCGGTGGTTTCTTCGCTGAAATCAGGTCAGTGGTTAAAGATAAGAAGTTTTTGGCTTCCACCATAGAAGAGGGTGTGTGTGTACACATGTGCACGCATTTTGTTTTTTAAAACAAAAGATGCATGTTCCAGCATCCCCTTGAAAGGGGAAAGAACTTTCCAACATGAACTTTAAAGTGAGATCAAGAGGAATTTTAGTTTTAGGAGAATGTGACAAAAGAGAAATCTACAACCAATCTACATTAGCATTTGAACCATGTTAAAAAAAACTGGGGTGGACAGGGTCAGTAGCAGATAGCATAAAAAATAATTCTATAGCACACTTTATCCCCATCCACAATGACTAGAAAACATTTTGCATACCAGAGATTTAAAACATTAAATGTCCTTTACTGTAGAGAGTTTATAGTCTACATCTTGAAGACAAGAGCCCATTTTATCTTGAATCCTACTTTTCACAGTAAGAGAAAACACAAAAAGCTTACATCCCAACCTTAAAGCCAATAAATTAGTTGTTATTGACCAAGTTCTATGAATATTTTTGGGTGCATGGGAGGAAGGAGGAAAATGGGGATATGTTGGTCTGACCAGCAAGGCCATTTCAAAGATATATTTAAGTTTGGGTTTTTTGCCCAAGCATACAAAGCGTCTCTTAAGGTCACCTGCCAGGAATTAAATCCATCAGATTGTCACTAGAGACTGGACTTGCATTGTCTATCCAAAGAACAATTACAAAAACACAAATTCTATTTAAAATATGCACCTATTTCAAGCCTTACAAGATCATAGAGAATAAACACTATTCATGTATTTCTCATTTAAGGATGAAGCCACTCTGTGCTTGCATCACATTTCTTACTCTGTCTGTTCGCCTTCGTCTGGTAAGATATTCCTGGTACACTGAAGAAGGTAGTTTCGAAGAAACAAGCCTCTTAGAGGATGCTGGACACCGCGGCACATTTCCACCAAATCTTTCAGGATATCTTTTCTGGACTGAGGAAAGGACTTGACATAGACAACACCTACTGTTATCAGCAGATAGCTAGGGGGAAAAAAAACAGAGTTGAGGAAATTCTGATTAAAATGCTGCATTAAGTATTATTGGAAAAAACTTGTATTGATACATGAATACAATACAGTAACCTGGTCAGAGGCAGGTCTGCCCCTCCCTTCTCACAAGATACTTAGAAAGTATGAGAAAGAATTAAATGAAGTGTGTAAGTGATGTGTGGGGCACAGATTTTGGAGTGAGTGTGCAAAGAAAGACGTTTTTTATCTAAGTCTAGGTAGTAACAACAACAAATACTTGGCCCTATTACAGTACTTTATATAGTTAAAGCATTGTATAGACATTAACTAATCAGTGCTCACAATGCACACCCCTTTTGGCTGGTGGGTAAGAATTATTATTTCCCATTTACAGAAGGGGAACTTAGGGCATGTCTACACTTACCGGTAGATTGGCACTGCTGCAATCGATGGAGCGAGTGTCGATTTAGCGAGTCTGGTGAAGACACGCTAAGTCGATGGGAGAGCACTCTCCCATCGACGTGTACTCCACCTCCCCGAGAAGAGTAAGGGAAGTCGACAGGAGATGCTCTCCCGTCGACACAGCACAGTAAAGCCAACATGGTAAGGGGATCTAACTACGTCGACTTCAGTTACATTATTCACATAACTGAAGTTGCGTAAGTTAGATTGATTTACCGCGGTAGTGTAGACCAGCCTTAAGAGATGATGTGAGTTGCCTAAGGCCACAGAGTGAGCCAGTTGCATAGCAGGATGGGAATTCAGGTTCTTGTGACTCCCCAGCCCTGTACTCATTCCTCCAAGCATCACTGCCATCCAATGTTCTGTTTAACACCCAGAAGGGGATGTGAGGATTTACTATCATAAAAACTTAATTATGGGACCATGGTCTTGGAAGGAAATTGACAGTGCTCAATACCTTGCAGAACTAGCTAACCTAACCCTACAAGCAGCTCCTCTTGGGCAAGCTTCTGTATTTGCAGAGTATCCCTGAAGACTCTACATGGGAATGGGGGTCCATTCACACAGAGCTGCTTGCAGGATCGGAAGCTAAATCAACAAGAGGATAAGGAACGCTATGTATTTAGGGCAATTAATGAAGTTAAGACTTTGCAGTAGTCTCAAGTGTACTGTATCTGAGTTCAGTTATTGTATCGCTGTACAAGTTGAATTTTTGTTTCATCTTCTTTAGTGAACCTTACTAAGAGAAGCACATGACTAAGAATCAGAAGTCACTTCCTTTAAGGATCAAAAAGAGAGAGGAATTCTTAAACTGAAGCTCCTCCATTCCCATGCAATATTCACTTTTTAAAATTAGCTTTTCAATACCAAGTTTACCGTGGACTGATTTAAGAGCTTTTATTAAAAAGATAAAGATACAGAGACATGCCACAGTTCTGTTTTTTAAAAAAATGTATAAACTACAGGAATATTTAATATATATTTTAAAAGGTTTTTTCTTCTATTCCCTATGCCAACAACTGAACATAAGCAATTGGAAAAAAGACCTCCCACTTATCTTTACACATACAGGGCCAGATCCTCAGCTGTGTGGAATCAATTTACACCAGCTAAGATTTGGCACTTATGTCAATTAGGCTTACTAAGATCAGTACAAGATATTTGGAGAAGCAGTTAAATAAAAATATAAAGTTTTTCTAACAGCTGATTTATATTAACAATGTCAGTGAAACAAATTTTTTTTTAATTTCACTAAATTGCTAATAAAACAAAGTACTTGACTAGGAGAATCCAACTACTAGTTACAAAAGCTGCATTTGAGGCCTAAATATCTCAAAACAGTAACCAGGGGGCTCCTGTGTTACCAGATAGAGATTTTCTTTAGAGTACTTTGAAATCCTGCTCTGAAGCAGGAGACAAGAACACAAAATCCAAGGCAAGAATTTCCCCCAAGCAAGAAGTTTTAGAAAAATAGCATAAATTAGTTAAGAAAAAGTTTCTTCAGTGCTCATTTACTTACAGTCTCGGGATAATATTTCCAGCATATTGTACTAGTTCATAAAGATCTGCTACTTTCCTTCCCTTGGCAAATTCATCTGTCAGATATACCTCCAAGTAGTGTAGCTCATCAGAAATAGCCATATCTTTTCTCTTATGGTTAAGGATTAAACATTAACATTACTACAACAGATATGCATACCCATTTACTCAACAGTACCAAGAGGAAGATACTGCCCAAGGAGCTTACAATCTGAACCAAACAGACAAACAGTAAGAGTCAGGCACAGGGAGCTGAAACGGTTTCTCACCGGACATCACTGCTGAAAGATTAAATTTACAAGTTGAAATATCTGAAGGAGAAAGCTGTTCAGCATGCAGAGGAGTGAGAAAGTATTGGGGCAAGGATACTGCAGAAGAAGGTGGAAGCAAAGGCACATAGGACTAAGCAAAACAAAGAGTGGTGGGGAAGGTCATGGCTTTCACAGAGGGGTATCCCCATCCTTAACAGCATATATAAAAAATTAAGGCAGTAAGAGTATAGAGTGGGGAAGTAACACCTCGTTTCTCTGCATGTCAACAGCATATTTGCTGCATGAAAAGTTACTAGATGTTCCCTCAATTAATACATCACATCAAAGAGAAGTAAATGTACTAGATTCCCAGCTTTTAGAAAGAAAAAGCTAAAGCGCACAGGAGCCAAAAAAGGCAGCTAACACCTGCAGCATGTTCTTTTGGGGAAAGCAAGACTGTTGTATTGACTCTAAAGAGACTCCCTAGTTTTCTGGGCAAAATCTAGGTTCTCCATAGGTGTAACTCCTTGCTCAGCACACACTGTAGTTTTTAATAATGCCATACAGAATCTTCTAAGTGATTATGGACTACTTTATACGATACAACAAGAATTAACATTCTCTTTCACAGTGAACTAGTTTGTTTCCTTCTTCAGCTTATCTGGATAGAGAACAGTTCTAGCAGAGAAAGAAAACTGAAGGAAGCAACGTTAGGGAAAAAATTGATTTTACAAGGAAGAGACCAAAGGGATATCATGTTACTATTAGGCACACAACTACACAGATTGCAGTGCATAGTACCTCAGATATTCTCCCATCAACCATTCAAAAGATACAGAGTTCATAATAGCTCTTTGGAGATAGCATAGATGTCCGCAGCTCACCAAGCATGTTAGAGGCATGTTTCAGAGCATCCATAAGCTTGTTTTTGTCCTAAACAGTGAGTGTAAGAACAAACATTAGCAGTGTTCATTTGTCATTCCCCAGCCTAGACAACTGCAGTTTGATTTGTGAAGCGAGTTAGTTTTCTAACACGTTAAAAACAACATGGAAAAACTAAACAGGTAAAAGTGAGAAAAAAAAATCCCCAAAAAACAAAACTGAGAAACAATCTACCTCAAATCCAATTATTTTAAGTAACTTGTTCACCATCTATACTGGGGTGGGCAAACTTTTTGGCTCGAGGGCCACACAGGGGTTCCAAAATTGTATGGAGGGCCGGGTAGGGAAGGCTGTGCCTTCCCAAATAGCCTGACCCTGCCCCCTATCTGCCCCCTCCCACTTCCCGCCCCCCTCAGAATCCCTGACCCATCCAACTCCCCCAGCTCCTTGTCCCAACTACCCCCTCCAGAAACTCCCCCGCCCCTAAGCACCAGCCCCTATCTATGCCCCCCTGCTCCTTGTCCCCCGACTGCCCCTAACCACCACCCCTGGGACCTCACACCCTAAGCCCCCCCCGCCCCCTATCCACACCCTGCCCCCGACAGGCCCCCGGGACTCCCATGCCTATCCAACACCCCCACCCCCCCACCCCGGTTCCCTGACCACCCCACCAGAACCTCTGCCCCATCCAACCTCCCCCTGTTCCCTGTCCCCTGACTGCCCCTCAGGACTCCCTGCCCCTTATCCAAACCCCAGCTCCGGCCCCGCCCCTTACCACCTCGCTCAGAGCAGCGGCCGGAGCCATCCAGCAGAGGTAAAGAGATGAAGGGAGATATTTCAGTGCAATGCCACCCATTAGTGCTTTGCATCACAGTACAATCCATCTAAGGCTATGTCTACATATCAACGCTTCGGGGATCAATGCACTAGGGTCAATTTAGCAGGTCTAGTGAAGACATGCCAAACCGACCGCAGACTGCTTTCTAGTCAACCCCGGAACTCTACCCCGAACAAGAAGAGTAAGGTAAATCGACGGGAGAGTGTCTCCCATCAACCCAGCGTAGTGTGGACCTGGCGGTAAATCAACCTAAGCTACGTCAACTCCAGCTGTTATTCACGTAGCTGGAGTTGTGTAGCTTAGATCAACTTACCACAGTAGTGTAGACATTGCCTAACAAATGCCACAACTGCAGCCCTCGGAAGATCCCCAGTGTATGCTATAGGCATAGTACTCCTGCACAGCAGCATGCAGAGGACTGCCCTGCTGAAAATACATTCAGCAAAATTCTGCAGCTTGACTGCAGGGAAGAGGCATGGAAAAGCACTCAATATACTGAAAGTAAGAAACAAGCAGCATGTATTCTTACCATGTTATGGTCTACTTAGTTTCACATAAAAGAAAAGGGCTACACTAAAACCTTTGTGAAGATTTAATCTAAAGTGCTTTCAGGCTTGTAGGCACTTGCAGATTTCCACTTGAGAATACTTATTCCCTCACTTGCTGCATAGAATAGCAGGTACTTGGACACTTTTACATTTTGCTGAGGGAAACCAAGTCAGTAAAACTTCTGGCCAATGAAATGAGAAAAATATTCCTTCCATTTATTTCAGCAAGCAGTGGCACTAAAAAAAGTGCTCCAGTTTCACCCTTTGCTGGAAGTGTCATTTCTATTGGATATGAGAGCTTTGCTGCCAACCTTCATAGTGTGCTAGATTTCCCACAAGAGTCAGTCAATGCTTGCGTACTCAAAGCAGATTGGATTCAGTTGGAAGCATGATGAACTTTACAATGAATCAAACTGCAGCTCATGGGGGAGGAGAGAAGGAATTTCTTGAAGCTGGAAGGAACTCTATTCCACTACTAGGAAACAAAAAAAACCCATTTCTTACCAAGCATCGCTTCATCTGGAAAGACTGGACCTTTACAGCCTGAATGGCTTCATCCAGGAGCTTTTCCTGCTCATCTTGAGGAGACTGCTGTGTTGTTGGCTAAGGAAAGAAAGAGACAAGGAAAAAAAATTGACAAGTGTAACTATTTATGGTTTATTCTTCTCAAAGTTGGATTCCTACCATTTTAACCATGAAACGTCCGCTGGGCTTCTACAAGACTAATCCCAGTTCTACAATTCAGAGTTATTTATCATTGTCCTGCACCTAGAGTACACAGGCATAGATATGTCGGTATAGCCAGTGGTGAAAGTAAGCCGGTACACCCTGGTACGGCGTACCAGCAAGAGCTGGTGCACCATACCAGGGCGCATCAGCTTCCCCAGATGCAATTTAAAGGGTCTGGAGCTCCCAGCAGCGGCTGGAGCCCCGGACCCTTTAAATTGCTGCCAAAGCCCCACTGCCGGAGTTCCCTGGGATTCCGGGGACGGAGCTCCGGCCACCGCTACTGCCCCGGGCCCTTTAAACTGCTGCCGGAGCCCCCGGCTGCCACTGCTACCCTGGCAGGAAGGGGGGGGGGGGGGAAGGAGGTACTTACCAGTACAGGGCGGGCTGGAGCTGGCTCTGACCCCCCCCTTGCTCCACCCCTTCCGCCCGAGGACCCGCCCCTTCCAGGGCCCAGAGCCAGCCCCAGCCCAGCCCCGTACCAGTAAGTCCCTACACTTACTTTTACCCCCGGGTAGCCCAATGAACTCAAGCTGGAAAAGATAAAGAGAAGGGCTACTAGGAATGGAAAACCTACCTTATGAGTAGACCCAAAGAGTGTGGCTTGTTTAGCCTAACCAAAAGAAGTCTGAGGGGAGATATAATTATTCTCTATACATACATCAGAGATATAAATAAATACCAGGGTGGGAGAGGAGTTAAGTTAAGTGCCAATGTGGAAACAAGAACAAATTAATATAAACTGGCCATCAACAAGTTTAGGCTTGAAATTATAGAATCATGGAATATCAGGGTTGGAAGGGAATTTAGGAGGTCATCTAGTCCAACCCCCTGCTCAAAGCAGGACCAATCCCCAATTTTTGCCCCCATCCCTAAATGGCCCCCTCAAGGATTGAACTCACAACCCTGGGTTTAGCAGGCCAATGCTCAAACCACTGAGTTATCCTTCCCCCCTAAAGTAATTCGACAAAGGTTTGTAACCACCAGAGGAGTGAAGTTCTTGAACAGCCTTCCAAAGGGAGTAGTGTGGGTAAAAAAACTAATGGCTTCAAGACTGAGCTTGGTAATTTTATGGAGGGCATGGGATGAGGAGACTGTCTACAATGGCATGTAGTCTGTTTGCAACTGCTAGTAGCAAATATTTCCAATGGCTGGTGATGGGACACGAGATGGGAAGGGCTCTGAATTACTACAGAGAATTCTTTCCCAGGTGTCTGGCTGGTGGGTCTTGCCCACATGCTCAGGATCTAACTGATTGCCATATTTGGGTCAGGAAGGAATTTTCTCCAGGTCAGATTGGCAAACACTCCGGGGGGTTCACTGTTCCCACAGCATGGGGAACATTTGACTTGCAGGTTTAAACTAGTGTAAATGGTGTATTCTCTGTAACTTGAAGTCTTTAAATCATGATTTTAGGACTTCAGTAACTAAGCCAGAGGTTAGGGGGTCTATTACAAGGGCGGGGGGGAGGGGCGGGGGGAGTTTAAGGTTCTGTGGCCTGCAACGTGCAGGAGATCAGACTAAATGATCATGATGGTTCCTTGTGACCTTGAAGTCTATAAATCTATAAGCATAGATGGCAGCCTACTCTGACAGAAGGGGTTTTTCTTTTTATGTAGGAACACTACCTCCCTGAGCAAAGTTAGCTGTGTTGATGGAAGCATAGCTATATTGGTTAGTGGCGTGGTTTTTTCCAGACACATAACTATGCCAATACAGTAACTTACAGGCCTCGGAATGAACCCCTGGAAATTTTATCTTCTTCATATGCCCACATATCTGAGAAGCAGTCATTATGGAAAGGAGATCGTCACACTGCCATAGAGTGACTACTACCTCACCGCCACGTCACCCTCCAAAAGGAATGTGTGGTTTTGCTTGCATTTGCCACACCCCGAATTGTGATGTCCATTCTTTTCCAGCCATAGGCTTTTTTGCAGGTAGCAGACAGGTGATCTACTTTTGTGAAAGATAGGAAATATCCTCACACGAGTTTGTTTGCTTTTAAAAGAAAACTGAACAGCTCAAGTGGTACAAAAGATTTTTATCTTTGCCCCACCAGAAGATACATGTAATGGCATAATCCTGAAGTAATACACGAATGAACCGCACTTTTCCCTGTCAGGAATTCAAGTTCCATACACAGAGAGGTGGTTTTCTCCATGACATGATATTGCCTATTCAACTAGGAACCTACAGGCAGTCCTATCCTGTTCTGTGATGATCACTTAGGAGGGCAAAATACATGCGTTTCCAAAACATATTCCAATATAACTTGCCTAGAGAACAACCTCAAGTGACCTCCAGCTCTGCATCTCTCCTCCCTCCACTGCAGGAGAGGGATTTTGCAGCAAGGATGATGAGTAGAATACAAGTTTCTATGGAGGGGCTTCCTTCAGAAGTAAAGCCACTCGAAGAGATGTAGCTGCAGCCTCTCCCATGCGCCTCAATGTACAAGTTATTAGTATTTCTAAACAGGAAAGAAGGGATCCCAAAATGTGTGTTGCCGCATTAAAATAGGTGTTCAGCATAATCTTACAGCTAAAGGAACATACCCTTATTCACCTGGTTCCAAACTGGACTCACTTTTACTTTAGGTTATGTAAGGCCATTTTTGGAAGCAATACAGTAGAGAGGAGCACTATGGGCAGCCATAGTGAAAACATCCACCCTCTTAGCTTCTCTACATCAAAGCCACTGGATATGATGGAAACAAGACTAACACTCATCCAGGCTCAGCAGGGATCTGCGTGAAACATTTGGCCAGAATAAAGCATGGAGAGGGTATTGGCTGCACCACCACTGCCATGCAGCGTGCATTCAGAGGCAATGGAGTATGGCTGCTCACCTCCCCGGAGCATTAAGAACGAAGTCCCATTCAAAACCATAACATTTATCTTTGTGCAGAATTACAAGTTACTGGTAAACTTTGCTATCCGAGTACCAGATGGCTCTAACCAGGGCAAATATTAGAGAAGCAGAACACTAACAGATCACAAGTGCAGTACACATTTGGAGACAGTGAACATATCCTTAGTAAGTGACCGCAGAATGTGTCTTTCCTCTGTTCTATGACTTCCGCTCCCTCGCTTCACAGCTTTTCATCCTGAGGAATCCAGCAAGCTTCAGCTCTGAAATAATTTGGGTCCTTCTCATTGATTTAGATGTCAGACAGCCTTCAGAGCCCATCACTGTCTCAGCAGAGAACAATAGATCTTTTCACTGATACAAAGACTAATGGGATCATGACATATCCATAGAGATACTAGAAGTCGCTGCATCAGTAGCATGCAGCTTGGATGATAGACTTAAAATATTAGGTATAGTATCACAAGCACATCCAGACCCAGGAGAGACAGGTACAAGTGCTCCCTAACCCTACTCCAAATACAATCTCCCTTGTTATTTGCCAGGTTAACATCTCATTTATTGTATCACATTTTCTACCCATATACTAAGCAGGAAAAAAGATTTTATTTTAGTCTTCTACAATGTTTTGAGGCTTTGTACATTAACACTGATCTCATATAGCTGCACCTTCACTTCTGAACTAGAACAGATTTGTGATTTAGACTGCCACATTCTAAAATCCCTTTCATAGCAAGCATCTTTTTACAAAATACATTCCTTATTTCTCCATTGCAGAATTATAGTAAGTCAGTTCAGAAACAGCAAGTTTGAAACTTAAGCAAAATATATTAAATTAAGGCTGCAATATCTGAAATGCAGCATAACGCATCAGTTTACATTAAATTATTCAAATTTCTAACAAGTCATCCCCTACCCCATTTCCTGTGGAGACAAATCATTTGCTTCAAGAAACTCCTTCCTATTTGAAAGCCTAGTCACTTCCGTATTATTATCCCTTTTTATACTAGAGGGCTACGGCTTATTACAAAGCAAACATGAGGAAGGGAGGAAGGGGAGACGTTTACTGCAATTTAGGAATCATTTTATTCACAAGAGACTGTGAAGCAGAACCACAGCTACTGTTTTTATCATGACTAACTATGAAAGTTAAACAACTGCAGTCAGGTTTTTGTAATGCTAGATGTATAACCAGGGACTGTATTTTTAGGGTAATGCCTCATTTCATTCACGTACAGATAAGCCTTAATTATGATTAACTAAGATTTCTACCCAAATTCAGTTCCCTACTAGACAGTCCAAAACAAAAACAACAACAAAAATGCATTGCTCTCGCTTGCCCAGGATTCATTCTGGTGCAACACATCTTCCCCTAACTTGGTCCTCGCCAAGCCCTTGAACAAAGCAGCATGACACACATACCTCTGAAACAGACTAACACAAGGCAATTTGTTTCAGGAATAAGATGTACATAATTGCAAGAACACATTCTATTTTCCCCCCCTCACTGACTAAAAAGTGTTCAGGTTTAAAAACCACATAATTTGGCTTTTCCTTTTTCATCTGAGAGGAGTGAAGTTAATTATGTACCAGTTGTAAAAATTTAGGGCTTAAGATAAATGTTGTTCATACACATAAGTCACAAAGTATATAGTGCTAAAGCAGTCTCCGCAGAGGGAAATGGTCACCTATCCAAACACACAAGAATAACTGCAGTAAATTCAAATAGTCACATTCAAAAGTAAATATCTGATGCCATTACAACTTAATACTAACATTATAGTGTTACTGATTCTTTAAGCCATGAGTACATCCGAGTTAATATTTTTATTTTAAAAAACAGATGTGATGCAAATTACTCCCCAGCACAGTCAAGTCACTACCGCTATTCAACCTATAATGTCATCAGAATGAATTTAGAGTCAGATATTCACATCACATTTTATGCCCATTCCCAATTACATCTCTGAAGGACAGAGATCATTCCCCAAGGCATAGTGCAGTCTCCAGTATTAAAAGAAAGATGATAAAGAAGTAATAACAAGTGCACTAAAGAAAGACACTTCATTAGTATGATTAACACAAGCCCTGTCCATGCTGGGAGAAGAACTGTACTAGCTATCACTGTTTAAATATGGGACAGTATAATGGTATAGTGGAGTAGGAGGTCAGTGCTAGGAGATCATAGAAATATAGGGCTGGAAGGGACCTGGAGAAGTCATCCATTTCCAAGATGCAATTCCAGCCTAGTCAGGGACTTGATGTGTTCCTGGGAAAGTCTGTTAAGATCAGTTCCTGTTTTTAAAATGACAATAATACTACCTCAGAGGGACAGGACTTGAAGGATATGACAGATGATAGTGAGAGACTACTTACCAGCCAAAAAGTAAGTATAAAATATGAGGTAAGAATCTCTATCAAAGGAATCCAGGGACAACTCCCTGACACGAAGCCCAGCCCTACTGGCCATCCTCAAATGCTGGGAAGGAGGAAGATTCCTAGAGGAGTACCCAACCACACACCCTGTGCATTTTATACACACACACACACACCTCCCAGCTAGGTACACATGAAGCTCCATTCTCACCCCCCCTCTTACACTAGAAGGAACGAGACGCTTTCCATCTTTTCTTCACCCTCCAGAGGATCCTGGCTTCTACAGCAAATAAAAGAAAAAGAAGACAGTCGCCACTGCTCTATTCCTCCCCACTACCCATCTCCGTTTGGGGGTTCGCCTCCCTGTAATCCCACAGCCTGCCTCTGACAGTCACCAGCTTTCCACAAACAGCAGTAGACAGTGGAGATTCCCAGGATTCATGATCGCATCACTGAGTCCCACAAAGCTCTTGACAGCAACATGAGTCAGCATTAATTTCACTCAGCTACTGCTTAGTAAAGCTATAAGCAGCATCTGCAGCCTGGGAACAATCTCTACACACTCTGGAAGACAACACTATATTGAAAGCTGTCTTTGAAATAAGGGCTAGCTAGAATCCATTTTCTTAAATCAATAGCAGAAGTTCTGCAGAAGTTAATGATGTGCACCAGGTCAAGTTCTTACTCATACAAGGAAAGGGGATATTTTTAAGCACTGTTATACCAAGAGATCTGCATATTTGAAAAGCTCTAATTTATGTGGTGCTCACTGTCATAGTAACTGACCATCTAGCAAATATGAATTTTTTTCACAGCATCCTTGTACATTAGAAAGTATTTGCCACATTTTACAGATGGGGCACCAACAAATTGTCACATGCCTACACACATACAAAAAAAAAATCTGTAAGAGGTGGGAATCAAATTGACACCTGTTCCCTGTCCAGTGCCTTAACCACAAGACCATTTTTTGCACAAGGACTAATTACTAGTACAACAGCTATTGCTAACAGATTTAGCACACTCTCTCAGAGAATAACACCAGGGTCAAGGAAGTTTGTTCTAGAATTTGGTCTGCTGGTGGGACTTCATGGAACCCTCTCTCTCTGCAGAATATTAAAGTAATAAGAGCATCATCTTTTAGAGCCAAAATGTCAGATGTACAAATGCACTCTGATTAGCATATGTAAATCAGGTGTTTTCAAACACACATGAAGAACTCTTCCTTTGCATAAACAACCATAAAATTATGCTCCCAAAATCAGCAAGCCTTTTGCAAGCCTAAGACTTCTAAAAATAAAATCAGGTTCTTACTTTCAGTGCAAAATTGTAATGTTGGCTAAAACACTAAGCCAAATATGTAACAGGCAACAAGACTGACTCAAATGCAGCCAATGTATTTAATATTAACACTACATTTATCTGAAAGATAATAAATAAGCATTGCAAGTGCCAGCATATTCTTATCTAACTCAATTGCTTGTAAAAAATAATAGCGTAATTTGATGTTCTACAGGGGGTGCCAAATCTACAGCCCACGGGCTGGGTACTACCTTCATGACCTATTTGTGTGGCTCACATGATATCCAGATTGCGCAGAATCTAAGCTCACGTGCATACGCTGCTATTTTCTTAAAAAGTTGTTTAGTCCTCAGGGCTGTAAAGAGAGCTTTCCAAATATGAACAAAGTGCAACCAACTGCATGATGTCTGCCTCATTTAAGTATCAGCTGTGGAACCCAGTGACACCACCACATGAACTGCTCCACTGCTAATCATCTTCACAACTGAAACAGAAATGTTCAGCTTTTCAGGTTTGAAAAAGAGCTCTGTGCAAGCTCGAAAACTTGTCTCTCTCTTCAGCAGAAGTTGGTCCAATAAAACAGTGGTTCTTAAAGCCGGTTCACCGCTTGTTCAGGGAAAGCGTTTGTGTATCTGCCGCATCCACAGGTTCGGCTGATCGCGGCTCCCACTGGCCGTGGTTCACCGCTCCAGGCCACTGGGGGCTGCGGGAAGCGGTGCGGGATGTGCTGGCCACCCTTCCTGCAGCCCCCATTGGCCTGGAGCGGTGAACCGCGGCCAGTGGGAGCCGTGATCGGCTGAACCTGCGGATGCGGCAGGTACACAAACCGGCCCGGCCCGCCAGGGGCTTTCCCTGAACAAGCGGAGGACCAGCTTTGAGAACCACTGCAAAAAAAGATACTACCTCACCCACCTTGTGTCCCTAATACCATGACACCAACACAGCTACAACACTGCATACAATTATACTATTTTTGAAGGGTTACAATTGCAGTATTGCATATAACTTCCACTGTAGCTCTTCCAGATCAGAAAGTTAGTATATAAGCCCACCGAAGAGAAATATTTTCTGTTTCCATGCTATCACAGCTGGAAAAGACCCTTGCTGCAGGTTTGTTTGTTTCTTTTTTTTATTATTCTTTTTTTTTTTTAAATGTCTATATCACTTCAATTTGTATTAACATGATCTATCTGAACAAGGTTGTTTTACCAAAAAAAATTTAATACTCATTTTGACCTGTGAATGAAAATTGTAACTGTTCTAAAAACTGAGTGGTGAAGATACCAAGGTTCTTGTTACATCTAGAAGCCTAGATGGAATAGTGAGCAATTGGAGTCACTGACAATTAGAAAAAGTGTGTGGCTAGTTAGCAGAACTGTCTATCATTCAATAAGCAGTAAGCGGAGTGGTCAACTAGTAGGGGACTTTGCTTGGAAGATGCTTAAAGACTTCTGGAAGTGGGCTCAGGCATCTGATGTGGTTGTATAAAGGGTTAGCCAGCTTTACTTATTTTTCAGCCTTCACAATCTGCATTCACTAAGGCAGTTCACCTAGTTCTCATTCCAACTGTATTAAGTATGAAAGCTGCCGATGAAGCCTGCAAAAGGGCAATATAGTATATTACCAGGTATCAGTGCATGAGAGTTTGACTCAATATCCTTAAAGTTTAAGGAAGTGGAAACTAAATGGATTTAAGCACTGAACATAAATCATTCTTCTACAGCAAAATAGAAACATTTTAAAGCATTAGAAAACGAGAAAGGATTCATGTTCATCTCAAATAGAAAACTGGGTCCTTTTAGATTCTTCAACATATAAAATAAGCTACTGAATGAAACTCTCTCTATTTGAAGATGAATAACAGCACATTGATGAGAATTTGATGATCCAGGAAGTAAGACATTTTCCAATGACATCAAAGTCCAGCTCCAGTAAGTCACTGTTTCACGATGCCCAGCAATAGAAACTCTTTGACATGGACTATATATATATATATATATATATATATATATATATATATATATATATATATATATATAAAAAGACTTGGAATTGCCATGACAGTATAAAAGAAGGTTGCAACTACCACCACCACCTTCAGTACAGCATAATATGAGCAGTGTAATGGAATGATGGAAGGAAACACTTTGCCCTGAATATACTCCTCCAGACAGATTTGAATTTGCAGATGTGCAGCTCCATTAATTAATGCTATAAGTAATGAAACAGAGGGGAAAATTAAAGGAATAAACCCACAACACAACCCCTCAAAGAATTTGACATTGATGTAAAATGGTTAATTGAACACCAGAAGCGACTCTAACAGCTACAAGAATCTATATAGTGAAAAGTGTGTTCCTATATTATGCTACTGGATTCATAGAATCTCAGAGTTGGAAGGGACCTTAGTAGGTCATCTAGTCCAACTCCCTGCTCAAAGCAGGACCAATCCCCAATTTTTGCCCCAGATCCCTAAATGGCCCCCTCAAGGATTGAACTCACAACCCTGGGTTTAGCAGGCCAATGCTCAAACCACTGAGCTATCCCTCCCCCCCAGCATATTAAAATAAAACTCCACAATATTATGTCCAAGGTGTTAAAGATGCTATCCAAGATGAGCAGAGAAGAGTATAAAAAGGAGGTCTCTGCTGTTTGTTCAGACAACAAACAAAAGATAAGTTAACAAAACTACCCAGAACTTTTGGAATATGGATAGTCACCACATTCTTGATGAGGTTTAAGTAAAGGAATAGCACTGCACAGTCCCAAGGCACAATAGAGAAGAAATTTTGAGTTTCTACAACCATCAGGAAGCTGATTAGCTGAATGAAATAAGATTTATGCCTCAGTTTCCACAATATTTTGCAGAAGTCCCTAAAAGATTAACTACATTTATATCCAGCTATCTTGTGTTGAATTCTACACTGAAATTTGCACTAAGCACAAAGACTGATTACAGCATAGCAGTCATTTCACAAAAGCAACTGAGGGTGGCTTCAGATGGATTTGACAGATTACAAGATGAACATTTCACTGTCAGTGTCACTGGAAATATGGCTGCATAAATTAACCAAGTTTTTGACCACATAAGGACACAGTTCAGAGAAAATATGGAATCTTTCCATTAGTCTATATGACTGATCCCAAACACAAAAGCCATAGGTTGTCCCCAGACAAGGAAGAAGAGGAAGTTACATAATTCTGAGTTTTTTTTCTTCTCTTTTACAGTTTAACATTGCAAAGGGGGTTATGTCACATTTTGTTGCATCAAAATGCTGGAAAATTATAGAAGTCTCTATACAGAGCAGCTGAATTAAAAAGTACCAGTTTTTAAAAAGCCTTACATTTGAACAAGCTGGATGAAGGAAACTAACTGGCTGAATGATAAAATTAAGTAAATTGGCAGAAGGATATCACTAACTACAGGCAGATACAAAAGAATAATAGGCCTGATTAGTTGGTAGACTGGGATGCTAATTATTTACTCCTGGGGAAATTCTGCACATGTCCCTCAGATTTCTTTGCTTTCTTGCAGAAAAATGACTTTCTGACAGGGAAGCTGCAAGAGCAGTCACACACCACTCCCTAGCAGAGCCTTTAGTAAGGGACCTTAGATGAAGTCTAAGAACAATTTGCAGTGTACTTGAACTTTATCAGACTGTTTGGCATAAGTGGACTAGTAGAAAGTATGATGAACTACTGAATGGTCCAGAGAAGGTAGATCAGGGACTTCAGCTCTCTCTCTCTCGTAACACAAGAGCAACAGAACATTCAGTGAGGAAAGGAGGGAAATTCAAAACCAGTATAAGGAAATACCTTTTTAAAAACACGTGTAATTAAATTGTGGCATTCACTGTCAGAGGAAGTCATTGACGCTAAGAACTGAACAAGATTCAAAGGGAATTGACCATTTATTTGAATATCAAGAACATCCACGGTTAATACAATTTTATTGAAGAGATATTAAAGCTTATACTTCAAGGCTTAAGCCAGTCGTCCTCAACTTATTTATCATTGTGGGCCACATCCAATACTACCTGTATGGCCCTAAGGATGTCACATGGGTCGCAGCTCTGTGCTGATTGCGCCACAGGTTGAGAACCACTGGCTTAAACCAATCTCTATTAGGGACCTTAAAGAGGAGCAGATTATCCCTACCTTCCCCTGAAGCCTCTGGTGTCAGTTGGCCACTATTAAAGATAGGATACTTAACTGGAAGAACATCAGATCTGATCTAGTATGGCATTTCCTGGGTACTATGTTAATAGCAAAGGTTGTAAAAAGTTATGTGATCATTGTTAATGACTACCATAATGTATTTGTAGAGGAACAGAGCTAAGGCTACACACTGAACTTTTATCTTGTCATTGCTGGACTTGAATGCTTAGCCACACAACCCCAAGTCCTCTTAGCATCTTTCAAATGAATTGTCCCCACACACCTTGATAGATTTGCAATAGGGTCCCTGCCATGCATATCTTAGGAAGTCTGTGGGAGTCCTTTTTCTCTTGCAAAGTTTCAGAGCTATGCAGCTTTTACTTTATAAGATGTGCAGCAAATAAGACAAGGTCTCTGCCTCATTCATTGAACACGATCACTAATTTTTTCATTCCATAGCTAAGTTAGTCAACACTTGAATGTGCAGTGCTGCCTTCCTTAACCGTACACGTTACAAGCTTAGCAATAATACACAATGCAAAACATACTGAGCATATACAATTTTAAGCACATCACTATTTTCAAATCAAAACTTAAGTATTCCACTGAAAATAAGATGCTACCCAATGAGTGCTATCTCCATTCCAAATTTCAGGTTTGTCTCCTCACCCCTTTCAACAGTAGGGCTGTTCGAAAACAAGATCAAAATATTTTCAAAGTCCATGTGCTCCAATTAGTGAATTGTTTTTGTTCGAACTACCCAAAAGAAAATTCAGTTTTAGTCAGAGACCCAGACTGGAAATGATCAGCCTGAAAGATGAAAACTATGGAATGTTATGAGTGACTAGACAGCACATTGGAATGGGGACAGTAATGCCATCCTAACCGTAGCTTTGGTATTACTAATAATTTTAGTGTGCCACTCCTGCTATTGGCAAACAGCATTTAAACTTTAACCACAAAAGCATTATTAAGGCACCGACCGCTATGATAAAATACATACATCCCATGTATATTCAAATATTTTGTTGTGAAATTCAATGATAGCTAAGTATTTCTCTACTAGTGGATTAACAGTTATAATTTGCAATAACAACTTACATTTTAGTCAAGAATCTCTGAGAGGTTTATAAGCATAAAGTAAGCACCAGGGAGGAAGGCAAACATTCTTCTACCCATTTCACAGATAGGCAGACAAAGACGACACGGGCTAGATTTTCTCCTCAAAGTATCAGCATCAAAGCCAGCCAGTGCATTTTCAGTAGAGTCACTACAGATCCACAAGACCATAACCGAGGGCTGAACTGGACCTGACCCAGTAGCACCAAGCTGAAGGAATTTCAACCTGGGGATTTTTCCACCTCATTCAAAGTATAAACAAGATCTCAGCCGCCACAGAAGCGGATTCACAGTCATTAGCTGCAGACTGGGTAGAGCACTGGAGAAGGGAAGGAACTACTTAACGCAACAGTGACCTGGTCGCAGAGATGGGATGGTTTTAAAGCTAGACCTTGCTGGGTTTGCCAAGCGCTGGTGGCCTGAGCAAGGGTAAGGTTTTACGGCACTTGTTCAAGCCCAGGGCACGCTGGCGGGCCGCCCATGCACAGGAAGCGCCCCTACCCCACTCCTCCCGGGGCAGACCCCTCTAGGGCAAGAGGGGAACGCGGACGAGGCTGCCTCTTTCCCACCCGGGAGCCCGGGCCTTGGACGATACGACGCCTGCCCCTCACCCCAGCGCAGCAAGGCCAACCGCCTCCCCCCGGCCCCGGGCCCCATGCAGGGCTGCAGCCCCCGCCCGCCTCCAGCCACAGGCCAGGGCAGCTCCCGGCCTGCCTGAGCCACAAGCCGCCGCCCCCCAAGCTCTAGCCCGCAGGCCAGCCCCGCTCACCATGATCGCTCCAAGCCCGCGGCCAGCACCAACCCCAGCCCAGACAGCGTCTCTCTGTCATGTGACTCCACAGCCTCCTCAAAGCCCCGCCTCCCCGCAACAGCGGCTCCTCTTCATTGGCCGACGCCGAGGAAGTCCAGGGATCAAGGCCGATTGGTTCCAGTGAGCCACAATTGACGCTCGGGATAGCCAATGCGTTTCAGGAATACTCCCCGCCAAGGTGGCGGCTCACCTCCCGCGCCAGTCGCGCACGTCCCGCTCTCAGGACAGGCGCGGGCGTGCGGAAGGGGCGGGGCCAGCTGTGGCGAGCGGCGCGCGGGGGTCGCGGCCCATGGAGGAGCCCGGAGTGATCCAGCGGCTGGCGCCCAAGCTGGGCATCGCTGCGCCCGGAGTTCTCAGGTAGCGGCCGCCGGACACGCGCCCCAGTGCCGGGCCCAGGGCAGCCACAGCGCCTCGGCGGGGGCCGCCTGGGTGTCCTAGGCTGGCGTGGGGACTCGGGGCCCATTTGCCAGGGGTCCGGATCCCGCCGCCCCCAGGGGTCTCCTGCCCCCCTGGGTGTGAGGGGTGGGTTAGCGCCGCGCCCGGCGGCGGCGGCGGCGTTGTGATGATGGGTGGCAGGATCCCTGTGCGACGGGAAGCACCTTGGCCCCCCGACGGGAGCCATGCGAGCATCTCCGTGCTGTTACATAATAGAGGGGAGGGTGATCGCCCGGCGCGTTTACACTGAAATTGGGCTTGGCACAATTCGATTTGTATTTATCGCTTCTGCAAAGAAAAGGTTTATTTTTACGAATTTTTAAAATTAAATCAGATTGTCTCATTTGCACAACATTGCGGGTTTTTAATCTTGTTTTAGATTATTTAAATTTTCACAGTTGTGGGAAATTGTCTGACCCCAGCATAATCACGTAATGGCAGTAGAAGTTGATTCAAAAAGTTAAAGCTTGGTAACCACTGAAACACAGATGGTCAGCATCACTTGTCAAAATATACAAAGTAAATGTCCTTAAATCAAAGTTCTCAAGCAGCATTTTTCAGATGCCATCTGTACATTTTGATTGTTGATGGAAATTTGTTTTGTCCGTTTCTACGTGTACAGTGAAATGAGAGTGGATTTTTACTTGGAAAAAAGAAAAACATTGATTTTTATCCACTCTGATCAATGTTTACCAATAAAAATGTAATCCTTCCAAGCCCAATTTTAACACCTAGCTTTTAAATAGCACTTTTCATTAGTAGATCTCAAAACACTTTATAAAGGTCAATATCTCCATGTTACAGATGGAGGAACTAAGGCAGAGTAATTTACACATGCACACAGAGGCTAAACTGGAATAGAATCCAGGTATCCTGAGTCCCAGTCCAGAGCCCTATCCTCTAGGCCATTCCCAGAAAGCTCCTTGTGCAGAGAGGTCCTGGATACGTCACTTTATTCCAGAATAATTAGTGTGTTCAAAGTGCACCAACTATTCTGGAATAATATGTTCACACAGGAAGCTATTCTGGTCAATTTCCCCATGTAGAGAAGTCATAGTTCTTTGCTGTTATGGTTGCAAAAAAACCATAACCTGGATGTAACTATACAGTGTACAACATAAATAATAACATCTGACTGAGTTTGTAGGGAGCCTAACATTTATAGCTCTGATGTGTCAACTGCCCCATTTATTTCAGTGGGTGCTAACTCAGATACTAATAACTAATTAACAATGTTGAAATTTAAAATATCTCACTGCTCAGAACATGTAAGAATGAGGAGGAAGTATGCTACTGTCAGAGCCGTCCCTTGGTAGGGCAAATCGGGACAATAACTGTGGGCCCCGCGGCTTTGGGAGGCCCCGTGGGCCGGTGTGATTAACCGGCATGATCAGTCCCAGAAGAAACGGTGCAGCAAGTACCCCGGCCAGAGCCCTGAGCCATCATGGCGCTATGGCCAACAATAGGTCCGCAGTAGGCACCAGCAACTGCCAGCAGCAGGTGGCCCAGCACCAGGCCGAATCAGTCCCAGACGCTGATGCAGAGCGGGGCCCCCAAGGGGTGCTGGAACATTTTTAATAGTGGGGGTGCTGAAAGCCAGCCCCTTACCGCTGTCGTCCACCACCACCACCACCCCCCAGCTGAAGCCGGGAGCAGAGCCCCAGGTGTGCGGGGCTGGCAGCTGGGATCCTGGGGGTGCTGCAGCACCCTCCGCACCCCTAGTTCCCACGCCTATGCTGATTTGTCCTTTGCCCCGCACTCTCCTAGGGATGGCCCTGGCTACTGTGATGATAAACACAACTTAAGTTATGTCTACACTTAGGCCACAAAACCTCATACACCCACTCATATAAGGGACCACTAGCCTCTGGCTGAGTTACTGAAGTCCTCAAATCATGGTTTAAAGACTTAATGTTACAGAGAATCCACCATTTCCACTCATTTAAACCTGCAAGTGACCCATGCCCCATGCTGCAGAGAACGGCAAAAAAACCTCCCATTCCATGTAGGCAAGCTAAGCACGTGGAATGGGAGTTTATTGAAGGGCTAAACCAACTTTTGACAGCTGTAGTCTCTGTTTTCTTCTTTTCAGTTTATTGAACTAGTTCAGTTCAATGAAGAGTTCATTGAAAGTTAAGAAATCTTTTGTTTTCCAATTTGTGAATAAAAACAAGGTGGGAGGATCTAGTTCTAAAATCTTGAAGGACATAGTGACCAGAAACAATCAGTTTAATTCATTAACTACAGATAGTTCTTCCTTTGTTTAATAAATAAGTTTTCAATGCAAAACAGTTTTGATTTAAAAAAAATTTGGTGTCCCGAACATTTAAGGTAGTTTTATTTAATAAAAACATTTAAAATGCTGGTTTTGTTCACTTTTAATTGTATTGCATTTTCATCCACATAGAACTTGACACAATTACAAGTAAAAATATATCACCTAGTAAATAAGAAATGCATCATTCACCATTTTCTAACATCATAAATGTAAAAATTAAGAACCTGAATAAATGTAAATTAAATAAAAGTTAAGCTATATAATTGCTCAAATAAATATGTATAGATATAGGGAATCCTCCTGGTTAGCAAAAAGAAGTACCAAATGTAATGTGAAGGCTGTATTTAGTTGCAAATCAACATGTTTTAATGGTTACCAACCAATGAGAATCAACTTTCTTTAGGAAAATACCTAAAGTACAAATACAAATATGATTTAAAAATTTGTGATTTAAATCAGTCCATTGTGGTAGGGTTCCATGTGAGGGCAGGAAGGAGTATGTTTGTGGTAAGCCTGTTGCAGTATTGGGACCACATCGGTTAAAACACTTGCAAACAGATCTGTGCTAGGATTCATGTCATTGCGAAGCCTCACCTATAATAGCAATGACGGGACACCTTAATGCTAAAAAGCAGAATCTTGTATAGAGAAGGCCCTTGGCCTAAATGATTCTTCCCATTATCCACTTTAACTCTACTTCCTTTTTAAAATCTCTTATAGGGATGCAGTTGTCTCTTATAGCTGGTCTAGTCACAGACCTGAACTGAAATAACTACATTGGTTTTAATTCGCACCTTAAATTAAATTTAATTTGAAATGAGAGAGTTCATGCATAGACTGGCCCTGAAATAACTAGAGGTGTGAATTATAATAGATTTAGTTACTTCAGTTCCAGTTAATGAATAGACTAGTCTGTTCCCCCCAACTCCCCCCCCCCCACACACACGAAACGAAAGGTTGTTTTCCTTAGATTACACCAGCTGGTAGAGTTAGAATAAAGATGAGTTTTTACTATAAGCTTATTATCACAAGGGGGCTCAGGGTTCTGCATGTGTGTAATGGTTATTATAGTTAAATCCAAATAAATATATATGTGCATTCCTCTGTAACATTTGAACATCACTAAGACCTGCAACTAAATCCAATCTCTTAATTTCTCTCCAGTGTCTAATCCAGGGAAAGGGGTAAATTACTTTTAATACTACTCAAAATTACTTTGAATTCCTTTTAACTAATATTTGACTGACATTTCTGTAGGCTTCAACACGCTACAGTACATACACAGTTATGCAAACCAGCCTACCAGTGCTTCCAGACATATTTAACTGACGTCCCATTTATCTTAATCTTTTTTTATCTTGATTTAAAGCAGCCAGTCCTGGGTATGTGTGTTTGAATTCTTGCAGATGTAAATGCCACCAATCTGTATCCTCAGTGGTATTAACGAATGGCATTTTGTGTGTGTGTGTGCGCACTCATGTGGGGATATTTTCCAGAAAAGCGGAAGAATATCTGCGACTGTCCCAGGTGAAGTGCACAGGATTATTGGCTCAGATGACAGCAACGAGCAATGCGGTGATGTGCCTGGACCTAGCAGCTGGCTATATGCAACACCCAGTGGACAAAGTAGGATACAATACGTGACATGGTTCTTTGTTCTTCCTAACTCTTACCAACTCCAATAAAACTTGTACTGTGTTTAGTGTATATGATGAGGCAGCAAGGAAAGACTAGTAAATTCCCATTTCCTCACACTACGGACCAGTCTGCAACTGGGTCCTTCCAATAATCCAGTGCTATTCCAGTTTTCATCAGAGGTTAACAATGGAGAATTGAAGACTAGAGTCTCCATTACATTCTGGTGTGAATTGACTTCTTCTGCCCCTGACTGAGGGTTCCTTAAGGGTGGTAAACCGTAAGCCGGTGTGCCCTTTTATTGTGAGAAGTGATGCAAGGGGGCTCTTAAAACTACCAAAAGGAAGCAATGGCTTCATGTATGTCCCTCTGCCCCCTGGAAGCCTGTGGATGCCCACTTGCAGGACTGCCAGGCAAGACAATTATCCCCACCATCGCCAAAAAAAAGACAGAAGACATAGCTGATTGTCCATATAATCTTTTTTTAGGTTCCTACTCCTGCATGGGAGAGGTTTCCATTGCCTAGATTCCCATGAGTAGCACTGACCCTTCATACAAATGCTCAATGATCCTGGTGTCTTAGCTCTCTAAAAGGCAGTTAAAAGGGCCAAATCATTTTCCAAACTGCAGCACCAGTGTAACTATCTGAAGGTAACTCTGCATTGAAACGTGTGTTGTTCCTTTGCCATTGTGTATTTTTTTCCTCTTCATAGGGCAGCCTCACATGTGTAACAGATCTAACCAAACAATGAGCAAGCAACAACAAAACAATTTAAAACAAAAATAGAAGACGGATTGATTAACCTATTCTATTTAGATGGGTTAAGTATCAGAAGGGAAATTCTGCTCACACATGAGGTTTTGTTTTGTTTTTCAAAGAGCTACTTAGTTAAACTCTCCGGTTTGAACAAGAGGACTTACCAGAGCTGTATGAAGTCTTTTGAGTGTTTGCTAGGTTTGAACTCCAATCTGGGAATCCGAGATTTGGCTGTACAGTTCTGCTGCACGGAGGCAGTGAACACCGCTTCAAAAATATTACAAAGGTAGGGCACATAACCTTTTATGGCCATCATTTTATCATCCATTTCTATTAAGAAATGGAAATGCTTTCTTTGTTTTTAAATAAGACTGCTCTTTAAGTGTGAAAAGTCTGATTTTCAGAGGTACTAAGCACCTGCAGCTCCCATTGGCTTCAGTGAATGTTGAGTCGTCAGCACCTCTGAAAATTAGGCCACTTATTTAGGAACCCATGTTTGAAAAATGTAGACCATTTGGGAATAACTGCAGGACCCCTGACTCCCAGTCCAATTTCCTATCCACAGCCCCACACTTCCTCTCATTTAACCCCACCTGTAGCCATTCCTCTGTCAACCTTGCAGTTCCAGGAGATACATACAAATATGAAATATACCACATGTCTAGAGAATTGTATCCATTCCAAAATTAATCCTACATTTTCGTGGTAAAAACAGTTGAATAAGAAAACTTCACAAAGTTGAGAGTCCTTTCACATAAAACCCTCTCCTATGTGTAATATCCGCTTTAACAAAAGTTGTTTAACAGGAAATTATAAAAAATAACAACAACAACAAATTGAAGAAAGGGAAAGCCAGTAATGATATCAATCAGAAGATAGAACTGTAGAAAATTGATCAAGGAAGCAAAGGGACACAAGGATAGATCTATGGCCAGCAGACTTAAGAGCCATAAGAAGGGGAGTTTTTTAAGTAGGAACAAAAAGAATCCTGACAGTAGGATTGGTTCATTGCTAAATGGAAACGGTAGAATTATCAATAATAATGCAGAAAAGGCAGAAGTATTCAATAAATATTTGGTCTGTATTTGGGGGGTAAACGGTTGATGTAGTCATATCTTCATCTTAGCATATGCGCAACATGCCAAAGTTTAACATCTTCCTGAGATACCAGTGGAATAGAAAGTTTTATCATATGATATGACAAAGGGGGCATGGATCAGTGTTCATGTCGCACTCCCCATCAGTGCCTGGCCCGGGCCAGGGAAGCTAATAATTCGACCAGACCAAATTCATGGCCACCAAAGGTGGCACATGACCAGGATTCATCACCAAATTTGGTCCACTGGTTGGACTGTGCACCATTTTGTTAAAAAAACCCACCCCAGAACAATGTATAGTTAACATGTCACACTTTAAATGGATTGATTTAAATCCCTGGGTTGACAATCCAGGGTTGGAGCACTCAAGGACGATAAGACCATTTGTGGAGAAACTAAATTAATTCTTTGCATCAGTCTTCACGGCTGAGGATGTGAGGGAGATTCCCAAACCTGAGCAATTCTTTTTAGGTGACAGATCTGAGGATCTGTCCCAGATTGAGGTGTCCTTAGTGGAGGTTTTGGAACAAATTGATAAATTAAACAGCAATAAGTCACCAGGAACAGATGGTATTCACCCAAGAGTTCTGACGGAACTCAAATGTGAAATTGCAGAACTACTAACTGTAGTCTGTAACCTATCATTTAAAACAGCTTCTGTACCAGATGACTGGAGGATAGCTAATGTGATGGCAATTCTTAAAAAGGGCTCCAGAGGTGATCCCAGCAATTACAGGCTGGTAAGTCTGACTTCAGTACCGGGCAAACTGGTTGAACCTATAATAAAGAACAATATTGTTAGACATATAGATGAACATAATTTGTTGAGGAAGAGTCAACATGGTTTTAGTAAAGGGAAATCATGCCTCACCAATCTACTAGAATTCTCTGAGGGGGACAACAAGCATTTGGACCAAGTGGATCCAGTGGATATTGGGTACTTAGATTTTCAGAAAGCCTTTGACAAGGTCCCTCACCAAAGGCTCTTATGCAAAGTAAGCTGCCATGGGCTAAGAGGGAAGGTGCTCTCATGGATTGGTAACTAGTTAAAAGATAGGAAACAAAGGGCAGGTATAAAAGGTATAAATAAAGGGTAGGTATAAAGATTTTCAGAATGGAGAGAGGTAAATAGTGGTGTCCCCCAGGGATCTGTTCTGGGACCAGTCCTATTCAACATATTCATAAATGATCTGGAAAAAGGGGTAAGCAGTGAGGTGGCAAAATTTGCAGATGATACAAAATTACTAAAGATAGTTAAGACCCAGGCAGAGTGCGAAAAGCTACAAAAGGATCTCTCAAACTGGGTGACTGGGCAACAAAATGGCAGATGAAATTTAATGTTGATAAATGCAAAGTAATGCACATTGGAAAACATAATCCCAACTATACATATAAAATGATGGGATCTAAATTAGCTGTTACCACTCAAGAAAGATCTTGGAGTCATTCTGCAGTGGCAGTCAAAGAAGCAAAACAAAATGCTGGGAATAATTAAGAAAGGGATAGATAATAGGACAGAAAATATCATTTTGCCTCTGTATAAATCCATGGTATGCCCACACCTTGAATACTGTGTGCAGATGTGGTCGCCCCCTCTCAAAAAAAGATATATTGGAATTGGAAAAGGTTCAGAAAAGGGCAACAAAAATGATTAGGGGTATGGTACGTCTCCCGTAGGAGGAGAGATTAATAAGACTGGGACTTTTCAGCCTGGAAAAGAGATGGCTAAGGGGAGATACGATTGAGGTCTATAAAATCATGACTGGTGTAGAGAAAGTAGATGTGGAACTGTTGTTTACAACTTCTCATAACACAAGAACTAGCAATTTCATAACAAATGAAATTAATAGGCAGCAGGTTTAAAACAGATAAAAGGAAGTATTTCTTCACACAAAGCACAGTCAACCTATGGAACTCCAGAGTCAAGTACGAATAGAGAGGATATTTTACCTTTGTATTTGGCAGTGGTATAGCTGCTACCGTCCAGTTCCAGTGCCCACAATTCAAGGAGGACGTTGAAAACTTGGAGAGAATTCAAAGAAGAACCACAAGAATGATTAAAGGATTAGAAAACTTGCCTCCTAATGACAGGCATAAGGAACTCAACCTTCTTTTGCTAAGCTAAATAATTAAGGAGTGTCTTGATTACAGTCTATTAGCACCTACATGGGGAACAAATATTTAATAATGGGCTCATCCATCTAACAGAGAAAGGCATAACACAATCCAGTGGCTGGAAGTTGAAGCTAAACAAATTTAATCTGGAAATAAGGCATAATTTTTTAACTTGGATAATTAACGATTACACAATTTACCAAGGGTCATGGCACCTTTTAAATCAGATTGGATGTTTTCCTAAAAGATCTGCTCTAGGAATTATTTGGGGGAAGTTTAATGGGATGTGTAACAGATCAGACTAGATGATCATAATGATCTCTTTGGGCCTCAGAATCTCTGATTCCTGGGCTGCAAATAACAGTTTTCACTTATGTAGCTGACACTCTTCATGGCTGCATCATATTTAAAGATTAAGGCTATTGAAACTTACCCATAGATGTTTCCTTGTATAAACAATACACCTGTCAACTGACAACTATAGATTGAAATAAATGGTCTGTTGGCTGTTTCATAATACTCGGAGAATGAAATTTGCCTCTGTGCTGAGGGCCCACAAAGCCTTCTGCCATGCTTAAGCCCTACATTAAGGGATTAGTGGGGATTAAATGGTTAAAAGAGCTATGGGCAGGCCCTCTGCACAGGGATGAATTGTATCCAAAGTGGTTTATCACATTTTTTAGAGAGAATTTATAGATGTTAAGTACTAGGCTCCATTGAGTGTGGTGAGTAGGTAGAATAGAGACTGTGCTGACTCCACCTTGTCCCCTCTACCTGATTTCTTGATCTAAAATAAATATCACACCTCACACCCACCCCACCCTGTCTCAGGATGTGCTGCCATCCCTTTCCCATCTTTGCCTCTTTCTTCTGTTCTCAGCCAGGAGTAGAAAATGTTTGTGCCTGGCTGAGAGTAAGAACTAAGCAATCTTGTACCAGGTCTTTGTTCAACTCCAAAGTAATCAATTTCACAAGCTTTGTTTAGAAGCAAACTGGCTGTGTAGTAAACACTGCTGTTCTCTTTTAGGTATGAATCCAGTCTCTCTGAAATGCAGCAGATGGATCTTGATTTATCAAAACCCTTGTTCACAACAGCTGCATTGTTCACAGCCTGCAGGTACGCTCTTCATACAGTTACATGCTGGGTGAGATTCCCCGTTATTCTAACTGCGAGAGCACAAAATCACATTCTTGGGTTTTCCCCCAACTCAGGCATGCTGTACATGATAATGAAAGATTTCACAAGTGTGAAATGGCTGTTACAGTGCAAACAGCTGCTCCAGTCTCCAGAATTCCTTAATATCCTGAAGGACCATTAGGTGGTTAAATGTATCTTGTAGCACTACTCTCAGAACCCCAGATAGTCTTGGCAGCCTGCTGAGGCTAATGTCTTCCTTGTAGTGAAGTATTCAGCCTAGATTGTGTTTTGCCTTGGAGAAAGAAAACATTAAATCAAACACTGTCTAGCAGCCCAAAGGCAAATCACATGATTTTATAATAAATGTTGCCACTGGTACTTAATGTATTATGGATGGATGATTCTATAATGTGACAGTCATCTGAAGATCATCTGTTAGGTGTGTTTGACCTTCCATCAAACCTTTACAAATGCATTGATCGACCTGAGTTATGTATGTTTGAATGTTGCTTCCTTCAGAAAATAAACTAACTTCCTGTTTTAGGTGCTTGAAACTAAAAGTGGATAAGAAGAAAATGGTGGATACCTCTGGGGTGAAGAAGGCAATATTCGATCGTCTCTGCAGCCAGCTGGAGACAATTGGCCAGCAGATCAGCAGTAAGTGTTCAGCACTTGCAGTCTCATGCTCTGGAACGCAGGTGATGTATCCATGCTGTTGGGTCCCACACGGCAACATCCTTCTCTCTCTGCACCCTTTCTGGAGGTGATCTCCTCTGCTCCTATAATTTCAACTATCCTTTTTGTGCCAGCCTGCTTGTCCCCTCCTAACTAGTCTCCTTCAATCCACTTTCTGATCACTGCCTGTCTCATTCCTCAGGGTGTCATGTCAAAGCAACAAAGAGTTCTGTGGCACCTTATAGACTAACAGACGTATTGGAGCATAAGCTTTCGTGGGTGAATACCCACTTCTTCGGATGCAGTGGGTATTCACCCACGAAAGCATATGCTCCAATACGTCTGTTAGTCTATAAGGTGCCACAGAACTCTTAGTCTGGATCTGTAGAAGCAACAAACACAGCTACCCCTCTGATACTTGGTGTCATGTCAGTCGGTCATCTAACTCACATAACACAGGAGCCATCTCTGACTCCTCCCTGGTGTTTGCCCCACACATGGGAGCAATACAAAACTTATGGCTCTTCCTCTGCAGTATATCAAGTTCTGGCCTTTTCTTTACCACCACACAGCTAAAACCTGCTTCTAGGTCCTGCTGTTCTCCTGCCTTTAGTAGTACAGCTGCCACCTGACTGACTGACTCTCCTGTAGTCCCACTCCATTTCGTACAGTGCAGCTGCCAAGATCATCTTCCATACGTGTAATGGAGCCTCTGTTAGAATCCCTCTGTCTCGTCCTTCTCCAGTCACCAAGACAGTGTCCTCACCTTCCTTGTACACTCTGTCCTATCACGATTTGTACACTGTCATAAATATAAAGGGAAGGGGGAGAGAGTCTGATGCAGATAAAATCCTCTTACCAGTAAAGGGTTAAGAAATGCAGGTAACCAGACCGACACCTGACCTGGCCGGCATCTGACCAATAAGGGGACAAGATACTTTCAAATCTTGGGGGGGGAAAGCTTTGTGTGTGGGTCTTTGTCAGTCTGAGAGTGATCTTGGAGTCAGAAGGAACCAGTCATCTTTTCATCAAATCCTCACTTTTCTAAAGTAAGTTTAGATAGCATAGCGAGTAGATTTCTGTTTATTTTTGCTTGGTACGTTCCCTGTGTGAGAGGGAGGGGTTATTCCTTTTTTTTCCCCTGTAACTTTAAGGGTTTGTCCAGAGGGGGAATCCCTCTGAGTTTGGAAATTGAGTACCCTGTAAAATAATTACCATCCTGATTTTACAGAGCTGATTTTACCTTCTTTGTTTTAATAAAATCCTTCCTTTAAGAAGCTGACTGTTTTCTATGGTGTTAAAAACCCGGGGGTGGGTTTTTTTAGATCACTGTGTAACCAATTGGTTAGCAGATTATTCTCAAGCTTCCCAGGAAAGGGGGGTATGGGCTTGAGAGGGTATTTTTGCGGGGGAAGGGAACTTCAAGTGGTCTCCTTTCCTGGATTCCTGTTTAAAACACTTGATGGTGGCAGTGGAAGAAGCATTTCTCAGGGTGCAGGGAATTTTGTACCTTGGGGGTTTTAACCTAAGCTGGTAAAAATAAGCTTAGGAGCTCTTCATGCGGGTCCCCACGTCTTTACCCTAGAGTTTAGAGTGGGGAGGGAACCCTGACATACACTTTTTGCTCCTTCTCCACCATTGGCACCCTTTGCCCCCATTCCATCATTGCATCTCCTACCATAATGCTCATCATGCAGAGAACTTATCCATAAAGCCGTTGCCCTCTTCAAGACCCACATCTGTTGCTGCCACCTTCAGCTGGGACGTTTGCCAGGGAAGACACTGTTCTTGTGTGTGTGGCTTGCACCCAGCACATTGCAGGTGCTACTGTAATAGAAATACATTGATTGAGGTGCTGGAGAAATGAGAAGCAAGGGAGAGTCCTGCCAGAGTTATCAGCAAGGGTAGAGGAAAGTGGGAGTGGGTGGGTACATAAGTAAGGCATTAATGTGAATCGGTAGGTGCCTTAGTACCCCAATGACTGTCCAAAATTGAATAAATAAAAGCAGCTTTCTCTTCTTTAAAAGGAGACTGTGCTTCACTGACTCCTCAGCCACCCCAAAGGCAGAAGACCTTGCTTGAATGCATTGAAAAGGAAGAAGGTAAGTTATCTCCTAATTGTGAAATTAAACTTTGTTCTTCTGCTGTTGCCTAATAATGCTTTAGCTAGATAACTTTGTTATTGCTCAGTATGTCTTGAAGCTCTGTTCTCAACAATCCCTTCCATATATGGCCAGATGTTGGAAATGCTAAGAGAGCCTAGTGCAGTGGGGCATGATCCCTATTGGGGCGTGAAGGAACATTCAGGGTGCCGCACGGCAGGGCCTGAGCCAGCCTCCGGTGGGGGAGGACCACCCAGTCCCACTTTGACCCCCATCACAGCTCCAGCTCCGCCCCTACCTGCAGCACCACTCTGCCCCTCCCCCCCAGCCAGTTGCAACTCCACTCCACCCCCAGCCATAGCTCTGCTCTGTCCCTTCCTCTGCTCTGTCCCAGCCCAGCTCTGCCCTCATTCCCTCTCTACCCCCAGCCCAGCCTCTATCCCCAGCTCCTTCCCCAGCTCTGCCTTAAGCCCAAGCGCCTCTGCTCAGGAAGCCTTGCCTGTGCAGCAGTGGAGGTGGGGACATGGACCACAGACGCTGGCTTTCTCTGGGCCCTGGGGATGCTCAACACCCCACTCCACCCCAGGCCCCACCTCCACCTAGGGTGACCAGATGTCCCGATTTTATAGGGACAGTCCCGATTTTGGGGTCTTTTTCTTATATAGGCTCCTATTACCCCCCACCCCCGTCCCGATTTTTCACACTTGCTGCCTGGTCACCCTACCTCCACCCAACACCTTCCCCCAAGCCCGCCTCCACCTCTTCCCACCCCCACTCCACCCCAGACCCGCCTCCACCTCACCCCTTCTTCCAAGCCCCTGCCCCGCCTCTTCCCACCCAGTTCCGCCCCTTCCCTCCAAGCGCAACCTGTCCCCACTCTGCCTCCTCCCCCCAGCGCCTCCTGCACGTTGTGAAACAGCTGATCACAGTGGGCGGGAGGCGCTGGGGGTGGGGGCTGTCGATCCATGGGGCCACCTGCAGTTGGGAGGCGCTGGGCGGGGAGGAAGCTGGCTGCTGGTGGGTGCTAAGCACCTATTCATTTTTTTCCGGGGTGCTCCAACCCTGGAGTAACCATGGAGTCAGCGCCTATGGAGCGGACAGATTCCATTACTGGTAAGGAGGGGCGGGGGGGCAATGAGAGGAAAAGTTTGGGCATCACTGACCTAGTGGAAGCACCATTACGTTTTTGTGGAGCAAGTCTAGTGGAACTAGGGTAGCCTTTTCCATTCAAACAAAAAGATAAATAAGTGAAGATCATAGTGTTAAACAAAACTACAGCTGGATTTTTTTTTGTAAATGATTGATGATACATGCAGTCTTTGTGTGCATGAAATAAACTGGTACGTGTACATTCCGGGGGTCTGAAACTCAGTATTAGGTGCTCTCTTTAGGCAAAATATTATGCATGATAGAGAGCGTTTCCTGAAAGTGTTTGTGGGTTGTTTTCTGTTGCTCCCGTAGAACATGAAGATGAAGTTGAGACCCCTCGCAAGCGGCAGAAAAGTGACACCGAAGCAAAACAAGATTATGAAGACTGGAAAAAGAGAATCCTGGAAAATGCTGCTAAGGCAAAAGGGGCCAATGTCTGACTTCAGTCTCTGGAGTGCCACCAAGCAATGTCACCACCTCTGGTTTCTAATTTTAAATCCCCCTTCACACTAGTGCGACTTGGTAGCATGTGAATTTATGGATGGTAACCAGCCATTCTTATTTATTTGACTGGCAAGATTTTAAAATATTAAGCCTGTCATTTTATTAAGTGGGACCAGCATTATGGTGCACGCTATTACTACACAGTTGGCCCAAGTTTGAACGTTGACATTGTGATGCCTTCCCCTCGGACCAGTGCAGACCTCAGCTCTAGGACATGGAGTAGCTTTGCTACTTTTAAGCAACAAACACGGCAACTAATGGTGCAGTATTAAGTGACCTTTGAGAAGGTTGCACACTCTTGTGTTCTGAACTGAAGCTTAAGTCATGGTTACTAAGGTATATGGAAAGGGTCCGTCCACGAGGAAACAACTTGTCATCGGCAAAACAAAACTGAGGAATTCAGACTGTTAAAACATTTTTAGAGCCATAATATCTGATTAAATAAATTTTCTACTGTGTATATGGAACCTAAATGGTTTTTAGAAAGCAATAAAGATTCTTTTTCTATATCTGGATCTTTAGTTTAAGAATTTGCATATGGTCCTAGGGTTGCTTCTGTGACCTCTTATCACTTTTATTGTATAAATACTATCAGGATCAAAATCTAAATGGGTTTAAAGAAACTTTCTGTACTTACTTAAAATGTTTCTTTACGTCAAGTAATAAGGTCTACATATCTGTGATAAGAGGTACTTCAGTCTGCTTGCAGCTTGGGAACAGAATCAAACCTGGCAGTCAGTGGCGGCAGGAGAATGCCCCATCCGCTGACGTTGCCTCCACTTGAGACAACTTCCACAGACAGCATAATTCAATTTTTTTCCTCCTACATTAGATTAACTATACTTTGACGAGAAAGCACAAGTTTATCCTATGGCAGAGCATGGGGTTAACTTCTAACAAAATAAACCCGAATCTTCGGATGTCACTTTCCATCTCTGCTCTGGGTGATCTGTTTCTCTCCAGGGTGAGCTGCATCTGATTGGACTCTGGTTCTCAAAGAAAGGACCCTTTCAGGTAAGCCAGAACATTTCCTATTCATTGGGCTAAAATACAGTGGGATTTTCACAGCTGTGTGCCTCCACTGTTGGAAACAAGATCAGCCATTGACTATTTACATTGAAAATGAGATTTATGGAAAAGTTGTGAAGACTACTTGTGTGCAGTAAAAGTACAAACCTGGGTCTCATCTGAGAAAGCTAACTGAATAAACTCATTTGCATAAAGATAGTAATCATACTTCCTGTCCATTCGTGTGGACATTGTGATGACACCTACCACAGGAGTGCTGCCCCAAGCAGGAACAGGTTCCAAGGTTGCGCTCTCTACACTTGTGGGGCTGGAATCACTGTAGTTGCCCTCAGGCGGCACAGAATGTCGGGGTTTGTACAAAACTTCATTTCGTGAACATGCTGAGAAAACTATAGTGCTTGGATGCTAATACACCTCAGGGGGTTGGGCATTCCTCTGCTGCCATGGACTGATAGGTGTGGTTCTGCACTCAGGTTGAAGTAGCCATTGTAACAGAGCTGTGGAAATTAGTACAATAAAGTGAACTCCTGTGTTTCAGTCTCCTCTCCCCACCCCACATTTCCACACCATGCCATGGTATAAACGACATGACTAGCCTATTAAAATATAACAAGTGGAGACCTGGCGCAGAATCTCACCCTTCAGAGCCAAAGCGTGGAATTTACAGAGGCTGGGTAGGTAATCCTGCATTAAGCCACCTTTGGGTCATCCCACTACAAGGCTGCTCTGGGCCCCCAAGCATAATTAAAAGAGCCTTGTGCACCATCTGGGCACCCTCATTCCCACTGTCTGACAGGCTGCAGCACTGCCAGGAATGGCAGTAGGGCAGAGAGTTGTAGTCCCACCCTGCCACTGCCAGTTCATTGACACTTGTGAAGCAGTGTACCTGGGGGAGCTTTTGGGCTGTCCTTGGAGCCTGCACTAGGGGAGTCCTCCCAAAGCTGGGAATTGGGGCTTTTAGGGCCCCTTTATGCTATGGAAAGGGGCCAAAGTCTCTTAAGCCACTGATTCATCAGTACGGGGCTGTGGTACAAAAGTCCTCTCTGATGTAATAAGGATGAAACCAAAAGCGTTCTATAGAAACTCTGCTAGTTTTTTAAAAATAAATTGAAAGAGCTCTGCAGAGAGGTTACCCCAGGAGGTTCGGGGGGATGGGAGACAACTCTAGAAGTTGTGAAATCCTGGCCTGCTACCATCTGCGAGATGGATATTCCGAAGGGACTTTCATGTTAAGAATGAAGGTCTGATCCTAAGGTAGGCAATTGAAAAACTAAACATGAAGGAACAGGGTGCAGCCTGCTGTCAGCCTAAAACATATATCTTGAATAAGGCTACTTTTTAGTCACGGGTATTTTTAGCAAAAGTCATAGACAGGTCGCGGGCAGTAAACAAAAATTCACTGCCCGTAACCTGTCCATGACTTTTACTATATACCCCCAACTAAAACATGGGTGGGGGCTGCGGGTGCTCTGGCGGAGCAGTCTGGGGGCACCACGGGTGCTGGGGAGGTGGCTCGGGACCCCCGATGGTACTGGAGGGGAGGGGTTGGTGAGGCTGCCAGGGGCTCCCTACCCAGCTCCATGTGTCCCTGCAGTTCCTAAGCGGCAGAGGGGCCAGGGGGCTTCATGCGTTGCTTCCACCACAAGCACTGGCTACACAGTTCCTGGCCAATGGGAGCGGTGGGGGCGGGGCCTGAAGGCACGGCCAGCACACAGAGCCCCTGGCCCGTGTGCCTAGGAGCTGTAGGGCCATGCCAGTGGGAGGTGGGGCCCTCCCACCCCGAGGTAAGCATCCCCCTGCCCCTAGCCCGCTCCCACACACCCAAACTGCTGCTGCTGGCTCAGGGCCAGCACCAGCCACAGCGGTCATGGAAAGTCACTGAATCCGTGACCTCTGTGACAGACTCGCAGCCTTAAGCATGAATAAGTGAGGGCATCCATCCATTATCCATTTACAAGGACAAAGTAATGAAGAAGAGATGCTGCCATGGCACGTTGAGAATTAAAACTGACCAGCTTCTTAAGAGATAAGTTTGCTTTTCTCTCTCTTCTCTACACGCACTCTGCTCCACCCCATTTAAAAAAATTTAAGAGTGAAAGTGGAAGCATTCCTCCCTGTCAACTTACATTTGTTTTGGGGTTGGTTCAAGTTAAAATTGTAGTAAGTTGATTCAGGAGGAGGCCAGACAAATGCCTGAAGAGCAAGGCAAACCCTGAGCAGTCTCAACTCACTAAGAAGAGCTGTAAAATGAGATTCCAGAATTTTTTTCTAAATCAGATTTCATAATATTGAAGGAGGGTCCGCACTCTGGGAGAAAGTCAGATGTAGCAGGCTGGAATTCTGTTGCAAAGGGCTCACCAATGCTGCCTTTATATTAGACTGATTACTGCATTTCAGACTCGAGAGAAATAGGCCAGTTACATTTTTTACTGAGATTTATTAGCGTTAATTTCATAACTATGCATACTAACAATAACTATTTACCATGCAGTGTCACTGGGGAGGGGAAATGTGAACAAGCTTGGGCCTTCACAGAAGGTGAGCCATTGTCAGGATTTTTTCATGTAACTTTTGTTGCCCTCTGACATAATGCCAAAAGTGCTGTACAAGTCCAGTCCATCTGGAAGTGAAGGGAGATGTTCTAGAACTGAAAAGCTAGACAGGTTTAACACTAAACTAGTGTAAATAATTTTTAAGGTCTTGATGAGGGCTGGTAGCAACCACCACCTTAGACATTTGAAGGGCTATGAGTTAATGGGAGTAAAATTGTGATTTGATTAGGCTTAATGTGCAGACTTAAGCTGCTACTGTTAGTGATAAATTATTTTAATCAGCTCACATACAGTGGTGCAGTAGGTTAGCCACAAAGGAAACAGTGTGCCAGCCACCTCTACAAAAGTGCCTGATAAACACTAAGGAAACGCAATTGGTACTGAGCTTGTGTTATACGGGGTGACTCCAGCTTTATAAGCATCAGAAAAAAAATCTTTGGTTCTTGAAATTAACCCTTTTCTTCACAATACTAACTTATTTTTCTTTTTACACAATCAGAAAAAGGGCAACAGCTCCCATGTGACTGAAACAGAGTCAAAGGCTGGCAATTCACTGATCCTCCCCCTTTCTCCCCCCACAGCAGCTGAGCAGAAACAAAAACCAGTTCATCTGTTACAAAGCAGTAGCTTTTCTGTTACCCTTCATGGCATTTGGCAAAAGTGTTGAACTCAGATAGCAGCTTAGAAAACTATTTCAGGTCCCAGCTACAGAAAAGCACTGATATGTTTAAAATGTATCCTCTGAAACTCACACCCAGAGGGGAGAATAAAAGAACCTCTGTTCCTGGGGAGGAGGTGACATCTAACTGCACAGTATTGCATCCACCAGATTGTCATCCCAATTGTTTTTCATTTGTGGCAGTTGAACCTAGATTCGTACCAATGTAAAGAGCTATTTTTTGACCCATTATAAAAATATAGCAGTAGGGGACACTCTGTCTTAACTTGTGCCAGATTTTAAATACCTCTGAAAACAGTAGGTTTTGTTTTAGAGGATTAGGTGGAAGACAATTTTTCTTTCTACTCTGACTAGTTGCCATGCATTATCATGTGATGCTTGGGGCGGGGGGGGGGGCATGAGGGAAGGTGGGGGGCGAGGAAGAGGCAGAAAAAAATCAACCTCTTTAGAAGAAATGTAGAAAAACTGCATTTCTCAACCTCAGTTTTGTTCCTGGGTATTTTGCTTTAAGTAACAATTATCTTTGGGGAAAATAGAGCACTATTGTCCCTCCAAATCTCTCACCACTGTGGCAATGCCCTAAAAGTGATAGTACAGCACCTCATGAACATAGAAAGACGTAAGGTATCCCACTGCTGCTGACCAGGTGGCTTGCTGCTATACTCCACCCTTTGGATTCATATAAATAATCAAAGACTTCCAAAAGAAATGGGTCCCACTCAAGGAACTTAGCTGCTAATTATGATCATATCATCATAGCTATAAGTGGAGTTATATCAGGAATATTTATGTATCACTATGTCCAGTAGATGAGAGCTGGTAAAACAGAACTATGGAAACCCGTTTTATAAAGATTAGTAAAATTCATTCTATGTTGTTTTGCTCTAAGGCAATTCTGGTACCTAAACACACGCATGATACATAACATGAGGATGGCAGAAGTGGCGGGGGAAGAGAGAGAAACAGCCAGTCCTTTTCTCTCTGCTTCATCTCTAGCTCTAAGGCCTATAGCTCTTCCACAGCAGCTTATGCCAGGTTGACAGACATGCTCGGAAACCTTCTCAGCCGATTGGCAGCAGCTACCACGTAGAAATGTTTCTGTGAACAAAACAGAAAAACCAAAATGTGAACATAACTGAGCCAAAGCATACTTTGCGATTAACGCTGATTTTTTTTCAATGAGAGACTCTGAATAGTAAATGCAGATTTTTTTCTAGCTCCCAGACCTCTGCACTGAATACTACACAGAACAGCCTTCTGTTGTGTCACTCCAATATTGACTACACATTAAAGACAGGGTAATGCAACTATGTCAACTGAAAAGTAGTGGGAGTGGAAGGTTCATGAAGTATTCGGGATACATTTGTTGCCTTAGTGAAATTGGGGGACTAATCAGCACCAGTTTTCACATCTTCTGTTGCACTTGTCAGCCTTGGGGAAGCCAGCTAGTTCTAAGTACACCTCCATTCTTCTGCAGCTCCTAATTAAATCAGGGTTACAATTAAAATAACACAGTCCCCTTCTTCACAGGAGAGTCATGTAAATAAACTATCATAGGAACAGCCATAATGGATTAAACAGGTTAATCTCCTCTCTCTGGATAATAGCCAGTGTGTTACCAACTCACATGCAACAAACATTAAATTACAACACTTTAGGGACTCAAGGTGTCAACATGATCAAAGGAAACGCAGCTATGATTAGTGTAATGTTAACAATGCTAGAAGAGTGACACTTGAATCCTCTCCACTGGGAATCATGAAATGCTTTGTACTAGAGACTACTCTTTGTGGCTGTAAAACAGTGTTTATACAATGAACAAAAGGCTGTATGCATCTGTTAGCAAATGTGTAATAAAAAAGCTTGGGATGAAGACATTTTTTTAAATGCAACAAGTAGCAGTAATTCTGGAGTCTGGCAAAGTAAACAAAGTTTGGTCTTCAGGGTCTAACTCATTAGCAAGGTTTTGCTACTCTCACTAGTGGGTAAAAACTGGGTTGGATTTCCTCCTCTTCCTATAGGTTAAAAGTTCCAGGGTTGTTGTGTCCCTCCTTTGCACAGTCTGATTACTGATCACCTTTTATGGAAATTCCTACATATTTACTGAGAATGGTTCAAGAATTAGCAAGAGATTATCAGCGGTCCTGAAAGTGCAATTTTCCATCTGGCTGGATTGTGACACAAGAAGGTCAAGTAATTTTCCCAAGGTTGTACAGTGAATGAGGGACTCAGAATGGGTTTGAACTCAGATTTTGCTTGGTCCTAGACCTTTGCGATGAATACTACACAAAATAGCTTTCTGTTGTATCATTCCAGTATTTCCTATACATTGAAGACAGGCTAATGCAACTATGTCAACTGAAAAGTAACTGCTTTTGCTTAGAAGGTTACACGTTTAACATAAAATAAATAGTTTCTGAAGCCTTTGAATCCCTGGAATTTTACACCTAATTTTTTTGAAACACCAATAAGAAATAAGCGTAAAAATTTAGAAACAAAATATCTAAACTCAGAGATGCCATGACTTAAAAGGGGAAATGAACACTCAAATCTATCGCTGCAAATATAATTCCCAAATTCATATTGCAAGGAAGATCTCCATGTTTAGAAGAGGACTATGACAAAGAAGGAATAAGGGCCCTGCCTACATTGAACTAGTACAATCACTCTTCTTTGGAACTAATGACAGACTTTATCTATTTACCTTCCATTTTCTATGAGCCATGTAACTCTGTAGCAGCAACTGGGACTTCAGGCAAACCTTGGATTTCTTGGCTTTACCAGGCAGATCATTTAGCCACTCGTGTTTCAGACACTGTGCTGCACTCATCCTGCAACTGGAAAATAAAATTTGTGAAGGGCTGTGATGTAAATGTTGCTACCACTATTGTGATTTAAGACTCTCCTTGTCTGCTTGCAGTGGAATGGTTCAGCTGCTCTTCACTGATACCACGTGTGAAAGGCTGTTTTTTCTAAATGAAAATAAAAGTAAACGTACAAAAAAAGATAGGGGTAAGGCCCATTATAGCTTCCAGTCATCTCAGCGCAGAGAGCCTGCATGAAGACCAATTCTCACTCCTACCCTACAGGTGGGACTAAGTAATGCTTAGAGGTGTTTTAGGTTCTTCTGCACTTGGGTTTATGCCTGAGTATTGTGTAGCCTTGTTGCTCTATTATTTGGATGTGATTTTGGAATGTGAATGGTAGATCACATGGCATTTATGTAGGACTGTGCCAAGAGCATCAAAGAATACAGAGTTATTAACCTGTGGTGTTATGTAGTCCATCTCCCTTGACAATGCAAGAGCGTTCCCTTCTGTATATTTGAGGAGGATCACAGATGTCCACAAAAGTCAGTTAACACTAATGAGAGCATCCATGTGTAAACAAAAGGTATGGCTTTCGAGTATTCCTCCTGCAGCTGGCTCAGCCAGGCTGGAAACCTATAGGTTCTGTTTCAGATTCAACTAGCCACACATAGCTTGTCTTTGTGTTCAGTACTTTGGAGATGTGACAGTCAAAAGGCTTATAACTTAAATATAATTTAATTGTAATAAAAATAACTATAGTACGTAGACAATCAACAAGGTGCTCAATAGGAGGTCATTTCCATGGGCCTTTGAAAACACATGGAGTGCAAGAAAATCTTGTCTTTTGGGGGGTCCTTTGTGCAATTTTAAAAAATTTTTAAACTTGCCTTTGAACTTCAATGTGAAAAGATCGGGCTAAGTCCTGCCTTTGGCTCAGCTGCCACTCAAGGAAAAAGGTGTCAACAGAACCGATGGTTAACAGCCTTGTGCATAATGTGAGCAGCCAGCCAGAATCCCTCCTGGTGAACAAGAATGTGCTAGGAGATAGGACAAGCTGTTGCACCAGGTCATCCCCAGCTGTCTCAGGAGGGCAGGGTTTGCTGTGGACTGGTCACTCCTCTTTCTCCAAGAGAGTGAGCCACAGCCTGCCATTATGCCTACTGAGCAGCTGGCAGATCCAACAATGCTGCTTGCTTATAATCATCATCATCATCTGCCCTTACATAGCATTTTTCATCCCCAGATCTCTAAGTGCTCTACACAACCTTAAAGCATTATTCATTCCTTTTTACAGATGGGAGTCTCTGAAGTCAAGATCCCACAGCAAGTCAGTGGCCCTCAGGAGCAGATGCCTTGTCTTCTGACTCCTAGCTCTCTGCTCAAGTCCACTAGATGACAATTACACTTCCAGTTTAATGCCCGTCTTAACTTTCATTGACAATTTAGTATTAAGAACTTTATTATTACATCTCATTTGCATAGTTTAGCTGACAACATAGGCGTGGGAACTATGGGTGCGCGGGTGCTGCAGCACCCCCAGGTTTTACGCGGAACCACTGACCCCGGGCCCAGGCCTCCTCTCCCCAGCCCGGGGCTTGGGTCCCAGCTACCCGGCCGCTGGGCCTGTGCCTCTGCGCCAGGGCCCCACTCCCTGACCCGACTCCACTCCCTGGCCCTGCATCCAGGGCTCAGGTCCCAGCCACTGGCCCCGTGCCTTGCTCCCCGGACACTGGCCCAGACCCCAGCTGCCAGCCCCTCTTCCCAGCTGCTGGCCTAATGCCCAGGGCCCCGCAGCCAGGGCTCTGCTCTTGGGGCGCTGGCCCCGTGCCCAGGACCCTGCACCTGGCTCCCCACTCCCGGGGGTCTGCTCCCAGGGTCCTGGCAGCTGGCCCCGTGGCCAGGGCTCTGCTACTGGCCCCGCATGAGGGGTCCTGACTGTGGGCCCCATGCCCTCCCCCAGCCTTTGCTTCCTTACCCCTTTCTAGGTGTCCCCCCGCTCCCGGAGACATGGCACCGCTCCTGGCCCCAGCTTGGGGGGGTGCGGACAGTGGTAAGGGGGCTGGCTTTCAGCACCCCCACTATTAAAAGGGTTCCAGCTAGGGTGACCAGATGTCCCGATTTTATAGGGACATTCCCGATTTTGGGGTCTTTTTCTTATATAGGCTCCTATTACCACCCACCCCCTGTCCTGATTTTTCACACTTGCTGTCTGGTCACCCTAGTTCCAGCACCACTGGCTGACAGTCTGGAAAAAGCCTGTGTTCTATGTGTTCCTGTTGGCAATTTTCTCCTAGAACAATGTGAAACATTTCCATTATTGGTAGAAGGAGTCACTGGACACATGTTCATCAAGGGACGAGGCCCCTGTATCTTCATTTGGCATCAGTATTTGACAAGCTGGGCCACATTCTGTCCTGCAGTGCCATGTATACAGCTCTCTTTGACGTCACTGGGAGCTGAGCGTCTGACTCCAAGAGCAGAATTAGGCCCCAAATGGTTCTTTGTACCTATCCAGTATATGGAAGGCACCTGGATTGGGAATTATGTAGCTTTCATAACTGCAGCTGCTACTTATCACCTTTTGTATTTTGAGAGACATTTTTGAAGTTTGTATCAATGCTTATAAAGAAGCCAAAGTGCCGACAGAAGTAGCTCCTGGACATACGTGAAAGGTTCTTCTTAAAACAAAACAAATTATTCCACATTTCCCCCACTTCACCTCTCTTGCAACAGGCACCATTACTGGGAGAGCCTTTACCTTGATTGAAAGACATTGACATTTTTCTTTTAAAAAATGAGGTTTGTGTCACTACTGAACTGCCTGGTAGACACAAACATGGCAAAAGAAAAGTCATGGTTGCCATACATACAGTTAGCGAGGAAGGACTTATTCAAAATGGTAGGACTGCAGTGGCAAACATAGAAGATACCTCTTCTCCTTCACAAGGAGTTTGGAAATAAAGTCTTTTGCCTCTTCTGAGAGTTGTTCAAATGCTTCTGCATCAAAATCCCAGCTGCAGTTCACTATGTAATTCATTGTCTCTGCGTCTGTTTCTCCTAGGAACGGTGATAAGCCACTGAGCCTTTAAAAAAAAAGAGAGAGAGAGAAATGGGCAGCTAATAATGGGAACTGTGTGTTTCTCCTGTGTATCCTCACTGTGCTCACTGCTGCTTTAGAATCACACCAGTCACATAGAAAAGAGGGTTCCAGCTAGATACTGCCCCAAAGGCCAGTGCAACATCTGCTATGGTGGGGCTTGGGTACCTGGCTCAGTCCCTAACTACTCGGGTCAGTGGGGCTAGGAGCATGGTAGCCCAATAAAGCTCAGTCAGGAGGGAAGGACTGCTTCACATTGCTCATTTGCAACTCACTCAGCCAACTCCAAGGTCAGAGTGAATGGACGCCCAAGCCCAAGGAATTGAACTCAATGTGATTTGAGCACATGCTCAACTGCTTTGTCAGACAGGAATAGGACTGCTCACCTGCCTGAAGCTAAGCAAGCACGAAAGTGCTGAACTGAGGCCTAAATCCATTTTTACTTTGGATTAAAATACTGTTTGAAAAATAAAATATTTTCTTCAATTAGTCTCCAAGCCCAGATTTGTTTCTTCAATAATTTATGACCGGATTCACATACAAATTTGTTTTGGCTTCTACATAAACTTAAATAAAAAACGACCGAGTCCATTGAAAAAAGCTACAAAAAATGTTGTGATGCCATGTAGGTAGAGAGCCTGTAGAGATGACAGCCCCCACCCCATGGCTCACAACCGAAACTCCAGGTAAGAATTTTAATCCCATGTGTGGCTGGGAAGTGAATTTTTCAGGGCCAGGAATTAACTCTACACAAGGCAGGAATAACTCTTGTGTGCATGTTGGGTGCAAAAGTCCTTTTGGCTCAGTTCCCAAGGGCCTGATTTAAATGAAAAGATAAGTCTGGGACCTCAATAACTCATTGAAAGCAGAAGTTCTGTTACGTTTCAGGCCATTGATTACACCTTGTCTGAGTAAATTTGTTTTGTTTTTATTAACTAATTAGACACCAAGAAGGCAAAGAGAAAACAGAGGGTTTAAGTATTTAGAATGAAGATTGATTGTTTTTCAGGTATTTAAAGTTGTGTGGCAGTGATGTTCCCTTTCATTGGCTCTCTCTTTTGGGTAATGAAGTGAGTGCAACAAGGAAAACACACTCCCTAGATGGGAATCTCTGAATCGGCTGCATTCCAGCTCTGCAAATACCTTCCATTGGCCTTTCTTACGATGCCATGGCCATGACCCACACAGAGGCTTACTCACAGCATGTACGTGATGACGCCGATACTCCACATGTCAGTTGGGAACGAAACAAAGTCATAGTTCACCACTTCAGGAGCCAAGAATTCAGGAGTGCCAAAATTAACTTTCAGCTTCTCACGAGGTTTGTACCTTCATCAGAAACAAGAAGGGGCATCAGCACTGACAGCAGACTAAGTACATGCACTGCACACTTGCAAAAAGAACTGTTACATTTTTCATACTGTAGCAAAGCTGCACAGGTACATTCTGTATCTGTCTTCAAAGATGCAGGATTTCAGCCTGTGCATCCCCACAGAGAGTTTTTATAATTCACAGTCACTTCCAATTAGTTTGATCAAATATTTAAGTGAATCAGCCATTTAAATTTGAACAAAATCAAAGAAATTAAATCATTTGTATTAGCTTTTTATCTCTAGCGAATCATTCTCATGGTGCATATTCTAACTTTCACACTCTGCTTCAATTCAGAAAGTCACAGTTATAAACAGCTCAGTTATAAACAGATGATTAAATCCATCATTTAATCTTCCTAATTTAGACAGGTGGTGGTATGGCAGGAGAAAGAGCCAGAGAAAAACTCATGACGATAAAAATATGGTTGCAACTAAAAGTTGCACGATTACATTAGAATCACCGCCATTTCTTCTGCAAGCTGCTGTATGCCCCTATGTGATGATTTAGCTAAAATCAATCCAAGTCACAGGAACAGAGGTGGATGAAATAGGCTGCGGGCACTACAGTTGGTTTGCTACCTTATTACAAACAAAAATCAAATTGGAATAGCTAACATTCAGGCACATGTAACCCAACCGCTGTCACTTTTATAGATATTATGTTTGAGTGAGAAATGTCTGGCACAAGTTCTAAAGAAATCATCCTCAAACTAGAGAGACAAGGTGGGTGAGGTACTATCTTTGATTGGACCAATTTCTGTTGGTGAGAGAGACAAGCTCCATTCTCAATCCTCAAATTGGCAGACACAGGGCTTAATTCACATTGCAGGTACATGGTAGTGTAACCTACACGCCCCCAAGTGGCAACAAGCTTTCCACAAAGAGAGGGCAGCTTTAAACTCTTGCTGGGCTCCAGAGGAGACTCCTGAGCAAAAGTTGTCCAGAAGATGCACTGAATCAACTTCCATTTTTAGGCAAATTTGGAGATATTTTGCTCAGCAGGACCATTAACCATAATTCACTGTGTAAAAGTGCTCAGATCACAGAGTTATGAGCACACTATAAATACCCAGATGGAATCCTGAGAAGGGACCGTTATTTGATTTTAGTAACCATTAGGATGGGTTTTGCAGGAAGTGAAAGATGTAAGTAACTTGCTAGTTAATATATATAAAGAAGGGCACAGTCTTGCAGCTGTCACTCAGTAATAACTCCAGTTAAAGTTAATGGGAATTTTGCCTATGTAACGAGTAAGATTACTCGTTACATAGGCAAAAATGGTGGTTGTTTTTTAAAACACTATTTCTTGCAAGACTATGTTTCCAAATTGCCTTTAATAAAACCTTTTCCATTGAGCACCCCTGGATTAAATTAAATTAAAGCTGTAATTTTGTTTGTGTAAATTTTTTTCTATTTTTATAGAATCCTTTTAAAGAAAAAAGCTCTTTGAGCTGAAATACATGGGTTTGTATAATGAGGACCCCACAATGTTTAGAAAATATTTTTTTAGGTAAATATTATTCTACTACCATAAGAAGTTGTTGGTTTCTTCTCTGGAGGGACTAACTCATGCCCACACGTCAGTACCTCCTGTTTTCACTCAAATATCCCTCGCCTTTTGTCTTTTTCAATAGGAAAGAGGATCATGCTTCATAGCTGTTTATGCTTTTCCCACCATATTTTTTTTTTTCTGTATATAAAACTGAGGACCGTCTTTTCTGATCACTGCAAATATGTAATAATAGGCAAAGTCATAATGAAGAGGGCAAAGAGGAATCCTTGACATAACCAACTAGGATAAAAACATCATCTATATCACTGAGCCGCTTCTGGACAACTCTTTGGAGGTACGAAAAGAATCAAAATGCTTGAAAAATGAAAGAACAGCATATGGATTAAGATGCAATGTTTACATAAAATTTCCTTTGGCACAACAGCTATGCATCCTCTGGTCAAAGCAGGGCTAATGCTGGTAATATTTCATAAGGTGAAACAAAGGGTCAAAAATTTATTTTGGAACTGTTGAATGAAATCCTGGTTCCACAGAAGTCAATGGGAATTTTGCCATTAATTGCAACGGATCCAAGATTTTACCCACTGGCTTTCCTCTGGTTCAGTGCAAATGAGGGCAAAATATAGATGCAATAGTAATAGCAAGGCCCGTGAAGCCTCTGAGGACCAGGAAAGAAGGATGGGTCTGGGTTTTTATTTAAGTTAGAGTGGTCAGAATACAAGCGACCCTGCAAGAGAACTGGGTCAGCATAGAATTGATGTAAATCAGGACCTGTTATTTACCTAATCAAATAATCTCTCTCTACAGAATTAACATTTCCTCAGGACTCAACTATTATTCTGTTATTACAAACTCGTGGTCACTTGCTCCACTCTAATACCAGACTCTCAAAAAGCTGTGCTCCTTTTAGACGTAGTTTCATATTAATTGGAGAGAGGGATGAGAGCTAGCAGATCATAGCTGCCACCCACCCAGACTTAGACCAAGGGATTTTTTCACCGTCTCCAGGGCTGTTTTGCAGAAACCTTCCCTATGGTATGGGACCCACTCCTGCACCAAGGATATCATTGGCCCTTAACAAATGATAAGTAACAGCTCTGCTCTTTCCTCCTAGTCTTAGGGAGAGTACGTGGAATGGTGATCAGTGTGTATTCCCCCACATGCCTAGTTTTAAGGCAGGCACAGAAACAACCAGGCCTCCTTCTAACCATGTCCACGTGAGAGGTGTTAAATCCTGTACCATTTGGCCAATGTAAATGACCAATGTAAAAACTGGAACCCGGCTCACATATGATGCTGTCTATATGTCTCACAGCCTTTAAATACTGAACTATGTTAAACCAGAGCAACAGAAAATGAGCATTGGTACATCTCTTGCTTGACAAAGAAAACAGTTGTCAAGCCTCCTATTAGTCCCTCTCCCTGCTGTTGCAGGAGTGTTCTAGAACATTCTCTAGTGTTTTGTCCATTCTAATTTTAAATGTCCCAAGCCATGGAGCTTCTATGTTTTCCATGGATGGCCTTGCTACAACTTAGTATCCCTCACTGTTAGGCTCAGATTGAGCATTCATTTTCCTTCTCTTAATTGCATTCCATTACTCCATGTTTCACCACTATTTACTGGACCAGCTAATTCCTCTCTCTCCTTGCTGTTTATCCTCTAAATATTTATAGGTGGTTATAAAAACATCAAGGAGTCTGGTGGCACCTTAAAGACTAACAGATTTATTTGGGCATAAGTTTTTGTGGGTAAAAAACCCACTTCTTCAGATGCATGGAGTGAAAATGACAGATGCAGGCATTATTATACTGACACATGAAGAGATGGGCGTTACCTCACAAGTGGAGAACCAGTGTTGACAGGGCCAATTCAATCAGGGTGGCTGTAGTCCACCCCCAATAATTGATGAGGAGGTGTCAATTCAAGGAGAGGTAAAGTTGCTTTTGCAGTGAGCCAGCCACTCCCAGTCCCTATTCAAGCCCAAATTAATGGTGTTAAATTTGCAAATGAATTTTAGTTCTGCAGTTTCTCATTAAAGTCTGTTTCTGAAGTTTTTTTGTTAAAGTATGGCTACTTTTAAATCTGTTATAGAATGTCCAGGAAGATTGAAGTGTTCTCCTACTGGCTTTTGTATGTTACCCTTCCTGATGTCCGATTTGTGTCCATTTATTCTTTTACGTAGAGACTGTCCGGTTTGGCCAATGTACATGGCACATAATGGCCTGCATCTATAATTTTTCCTCCATGCATCTGAAGTGAGGTTTTTTTACTCACGAAAGCTTATGCCCAAATAAATCTGTTAGTCTTTAAGGTGCCACCGGACTCCTTGTTGTTTTTGTGGATACAGACTAACACGGCTACCCCCTGATACTTGATAGGTGGTTATGTCCCACCTTAGCTGTCCTTTAGCCAAGCTATCCATATTAATCTTTTTTGCCTTTCTTCTTAAGTCTAGCTCCCTGATCATTTTTATTGCTCCACTCTCAGCTTCCACCAATTAAGCAATATCTTTCGGGTAATGTGATTCCTAGAAGTGAAAACAATATTCCAGGTGCCGTCACACCAGTGCTAAAAGAGGGATCACTACTGCCCTGCTCCGAGATACCTTTGTGCATAAAGGCCAAAACTGCATTTTCCATATTGCAGCCATTTCAGACTGCAAACTCATGACTAATTCCCTGTACACTCCTATACACTCTCGTCCCTTACCCTCATCCACGCGAAGCAGACATTGTGGCAGATGAGGGATAGAGACTGTGGGCTGAGAGCTGATCCACTGTATTCCTGTTTCAAATGGGATAGTTTTGTCATGCATTTTACTTTGCGGACAACCATCTGTTTTGGGGGTTTAGACTGAGCCCACCGCCGCAGAATCTGAGCACCTTCGATATAAAATCAATAGCAAAGGAGAAGTCCCTAATGGACTTCCTAGAGTCGCTGGAGTAAAAACTCTATTTGAGACATTATTGTGTGTAAACTAGAATACAAATACAACCTTAGCCTGCAAAAATGTCATTGGAAAAGACAACATGACAGTGCGCTAAGCTGCAAATTCATGCCTGCAGGAGCATATTGCTTTGCACCTTCATATTTCAAAATCACTTTAGAGTCACTGAAATGTGTGAACAAACATATCACAAGAAAGAAAGAAATGAAAATGTCAATGGATTTTGAGTGGCTCATAACTGAACTGTCTTACCTCCTAGCTAAACCAAAGTCGATAATTTTAATCTGGTTTCCAGTGTGATTTATACATAATATGTTTTCAGGCTAGAAAAAGAAAAGAGTATATTTTTAGTTAAATAAATGACAGTGAAATTGCACATGAGACACACTAACAAGAAAAGTAGCCAGAAACATGACCTGAAGTGCAAAGAAACAGAACAATTTTGGGGAAAGATTTTTAAAATAATGCTAGTTCCCTTCTTTGTTGGTTCACAGCAGGGAACTTAACAGTCACATATGTCAATCTCACCTTTATGTGGTTTACTACAATGGTGGTTGTATATTTCCCATTCATTTCCTAAGGCTCTGTTCTGTCCTGGCACCATGTGCAGAATTCCATTATACTGATATAAATATATATTTGAGCCCAATTGTGGTGAAAGACAGCATGGTTCATGGGCTGGTTATGGGGTGCCTGGAGGGCTTGTATAGGAAAAATTACTCTATAAGTCTCACTGGGAATGTTACCCATAGATCACTTGTTGAAATGCTCCCTTAATTTTTCCCCTTAAAGGGGAGAGAATCAGTGATGTGGCAAAAGATGCAGGGAAAAATATTCAGAGGTTTATTGAGATCAACTTTTCCCCTCGGTCTGTTATTACCATGGGAGGTTGATTTTTGGGCCCCATCATTCTCTTAACTGGCTCAGTAAAATGTGTGGGCGTGGATCTCTCCTGCAGGGATTTCATTCCTTACTGCTGCCATGGGGAGTAACTATTTTCCCAGATTTGGCCATAGCAGAGGTATCACATAACGTAATTTAAAGGGGTCCTTTTTAGGGGAGGACTGAATAGACACCTTTGTGTGGAATGGTTTAGCAAGCCAGGTGGCAGACACTATAACACTGGGTTTATTCAAGAAAGTGCAGTATCTTGAGAGACCGGAATGCAAACAAGGAATGAGCCTATTACAGCTAAATAGCATTTGCTTTTCCGTCAAAATTAAATGTGTGTGTTCTTTTTTGATGACATTTGCAGTCTCACTTGTCAGGGGATTAATGAAGAGTTACTGGGAAGCCATCTAGCTATGCAAGGCTCAGCACCTCACAAGACCAGGTCCTCAATCAAACTATTATATTTATTATAAATATTATAATTATTTCACATGGATATTGCAGTTGGGGCGTTTGGAAAAATGTCCATTGAAACAGATTTTGTAAAGAAAATTGGATTTTCAACTAAACGAAGTTCTAAATGGGAAGTGGCTCCTTTCTGCAAATCCAGCTTTTCATTGAAAAATCAAAAACAATTAGCAAGTTTCAACAAAAAAACAATTTTTTCCACAAACCAAAACACTCACAACACTTTCCAACCACCTATAATTACAGTAACAACTGCACATCAACCACATAGGGCTACCATTGTGCTAGACACTATATAAACATATAGAAAATGATAGTCCCTGTGCGCAAAGAACTAGTGGAGAATTGTCACTAGAACATGTTAGTTTACAATGGCTCAGCTCCAGGCTGTCAGTGGGAGACACAGACAAGGACAAACATGAGAAGAAGCAAAAGAGAGGACAGGTCTTATAACACAAATATAGAAGGGCTTCTAAACCCTCTATTTTCTCAGGTGACAAACCAAGGCACAATGCAATTCTACACAGCTATGAAAAGCTTCTGATCTGAAAGCTGTAAAAGCAGAGGAACCTGCGGTTTATTTAATCATCTTTAAAATAAGCTATCAAATTTAAGAAAAGATTAAACATTAACAAAAAAAATTAATTTTCCAGGGTTAATTCATGGTGGCCACTGAACTAAATTAGTTTATTTCATTACAAGATAAGGTAAGAGGACGAGAAATTACCCTCTATTTGAAGCTCCCATACATACAGACTCTCCATACAGCACAACGTACAGTTTAGCCCTAGACCTGAGATCTGTAACTACTGACCTTCAGGTCTAAATGGAGAATATACTGCTGATGTATGTAGTGGACTCCTTCACATATTTGTTTGGTAAAAAGGATTGCATCCAACTCAGTTAGATGGTAGTTTTCATCTGTGATTCGGTCGAATAATTCACCACCATCAACACTAACATATTGACAAAAAGAAAAATGTCAAAAAAATACACATATTCCTCATTAGATTGGGAGGTAGATACCTAGGCACTTTGGAAAATCCCACTAGGCCCCTATCTTCATGTTTAGGTGCCTAAGTCCCTTTAAAAATCTGGCCCTTTGTCTCTGTCCTGCTACTCTTCTTCGCACTCTCTCTGTTCATTCAGTACTAGCCTCCTCAAGGTATCTCCAAACACTCTCACTGCTAGTGGTGTAAAGGCAGTTCCTGTCTTTCTGAACAGCGTTTATGAACCTCTCCATCAAAATCGTTTCTCCTTTTTGTTTCTAACTTATCCAAATATCCAACTTTTGTTTCTCTCTTCTCTCTCTCTCTCTTCAGTTCCCTCGCCCTCTGCTATTTTTTAAATTTAACTCTCATACCCTTATATAACTTGCTAGATATAGTTCATATAGAAAATGCAGTTGTTTTGTACCTATGGGCCAGACCGCCACTAATGAAAAATAAAACATACTGATATTCTTCTCTTAATAACAGACCTGTATGAAATCCCTATACTCTCCGGGATACAGCTGGAATTCTTACCATTTGTTTAAATTCTGATATTGTCAAATATGTGATTTTCTCTTAAAGAGTTTTCTTCTAAAAATGAAAGAAGCCTTCACCCAGGTTGGGAAACACTCATAGTATTCCCCCCACCCCCATGTATTGTTCTCCATTTCTACTACTGGCTTGAGCAACCACCGAGTTCAAAAGAGCTGACGATTCCTAATATCATTTTAACTTACTATTCCATGATCAAGGTGAGGTTGTTCTTGCATTCAAAAGCATCATAAAGCTGGATCAGATTCACATGGTTTAACTGGTTCATGATGTTTATTTCATTTTTCACTTCCTCCTGAAACATTACAGACAGGAAGATAACAAATAGTGACTAGCAACCAGCAGATGCTCCTATTGGAGCATGACCAGAAACACTCTTGTGTGCATTCAGTTACAAACATTCACACAAAAACTAGCCGTTCCCCAAACATTCATTCCAACCGATTCCCTGCACACACCAATGTTAGTGTAAGCAAAGTCTGGATGAGCTCTCCCCTCACATTTAGTGGTGAGCTGTGGAAAAAGACTTCAGAAGCTGATCTCATTTGCATGAACAGATCCACCCTGCCTAGGTGCTCAGCATGATGGGACTGCTTGCCCAGATGATTACTTGTGGTGTTGGATCCCCAGTCTCTGTGTTTTTGGGGCAGGAATAATAAAGAGTTGCTATCCTTGTTGTGTGAACCAAGGGCAGCAGAATTGTACCTGGCATACCCCAATGGAGGGACTCACCCTCAACTGAACAGTACTCGCTTGGCAGGGGACACAGGTTTCAAAGCCCAATGAGTTGAGAGAGAGTGGAGATGGGAATTTGTACCTGGTAGTGTGGGCCCTGTTTAAGGGTTCTAGACACCATTTGATCCTTCCTCTCTCCATGGTATAATAAAAGAGCCAATTTAGACTCAATTGAGTCTTGTTACATGCTGCAGAGCTGAAATCACTGATACCTAGGTCTAAATATTAGGCCTACTTTGGGATAGTGTGTCTATTGCAAGAGACTGCCCAGTGTGCACCAGCAGTGAGGCTCCCCCAATAACAGCTGAAATCACTGAGAGCTGTGTTAAGTGTGGGGAGGCCCTGAAGACATCTTGGTGAGCTGGCAGCTGGCGGAGAGGTGTGGGAAGCAGCTAGCAGGGCGGCTGGCAGAGAGGCGCAACAAGCAGGGCAGCTGGCAGAGAGGCGTGGCAAGCGGCCAGCAGAGAAACTTGTGGAGAGGGCCAGAGCAGAGCTCCGCAGAGGCGAGGCAATCGGACATTGGGGCTATGGTTTGTGATTATGAGCCATAGTTGAGGTGTTTTCCCAAATTAATGCTGAATCAATTCACTCCTTTTATTAAAAGTTTTTGGCTACACTCAGACTCTGCTTGCGAGAGGGGAAGCCTTGCCTCTTAGAGGTGCCCAGAGGGTGGTGTGTAATTGTCCCAGGTCACTGGGTGGGGGCTCGAGCTGGTTTTGGGTTGTATTGTTGACAAGGAACAACTGAACCTGGCCCTTGTTGCTGCTTGCTTCACCTGGCAGAAGGGTTACATTAGTGAACACCAAAATAACAGGACCTCAGATGAAACAGTCATATAGGAATCAAGCAAATATTTTGATTTTGTCAAAATTGATACAATGTTAAGTGGGAAAATACTTTAGTAAGGCAAGTGATGCGCAGGTGCTTGTAATAAGCCAGATTTACTGTGTCCGTCCATGGAGGTTCACAAAACCTTACTTACCTTTTCCTTTGCTCCTTTCACTTTTATTATTTTGGCTGCCAGATTAAGACCAGTTGACACCTCTGTGCACTTGTGAACTTGACCAAAACGCCCCCTGTTGATACAGAGAAATACACAGTAAAATGATTTTAAAGTAACTTCCTGCAGAAGCCTTTCAAACAACTATTCTTACCATTGATTAAAAATAGCCTGGTACAAAGTGAACAGAATCAGGTGGTCGGTAGCATGAATCTCCTCTTTCTCTCAGCTTATGAAGGATTAGTTTTATCTTTCCAGCCAGTTGTTCAATTCTTACATTAAAATATTATGCTCCATTTGTATTACTACATTATACAATGACACGGTAACCTGCAGATATTCTTTTTTGGTTCTGTAACTGTACACTCCTGCTGTCCTTCAGTGATGCATAGTGGGGTATATTAATCAGGATATTTCTGGTCTGATCGCATAACTTTTAAAATTACATTAAAGCCAATAACTACAGGGCACACATTTATTGCATGATGTAAATTGTTTCCTACTTCACCCCTGCACATGATTTTTAAGCACTATCTTTTCTGCCATTGCATCACCACCACGCTTGGACCTATTAGGCCATATTTGCACTTAACTCCACCTGGAAATCATACTCTCCCAAATAACAAATAAGTGCAGAAAAGCGAAAGGACTGAAGGGAAGTGTTTCATGAGTGAAACCCAGGTGCCATGTCAAAATAATGTCAGTTTGAAAACTCAGCCATTAACACCCTTTAACATGCTGTTCGGATCTGAAAAATGATTCTAGAAACAGCATCACGGTGTTCCACATTCAGTGGCTCAGTGACTTCAATGTCAAATCTAACCGTTGTACCAACAAATAGATGATTCTCCTAATCTCCAGCTGTGCAAAATCAGAGTGGAATCTGAAAGTCAAGTCATCTTCTGCCTGGCTCACACATCACCAGCAATAAAGACTTTGCAACTAGAACATGGCTGACAATTCTGCTGAGGATGCACAAGCCAGAAAAGAATCCATCTCATTCGCTCATAGCTGCAGTGTTCTGCAGGGCTAAGCGGAACAGAAAGAAGTAAACACTTATTTAATCAATACAGTCAGCAGCTATGCAAATTCACCAAGAATGAAGGTGCAGTGACTTTATTACAGTCACTTTTCTCACCATAACTGCGCTTTACAAAATAAATGAAAAATGAACTCTTGTTGGTAGCTATTAAAGTTCATAACGCCACAGGATGGTTTTTATTCAGTGATTTTAAAAACAGTATTTCGAATACTAGCCAGCCAGTGATTCTCAAACTTCCCATGAAAGTTTTCTCCATTGGTCAAACTACAAGACTGAACAGGATTATGAAGTCATCTGGCAAGTCTCCAATGGTGATGACACACATTAGAACCAATGACATGGCATCAAGTAGAACTACACAGATTATAGAAGACTTCAGGCATCATGAAAGGGAGCTGAAGAAGAGAAGAGTCCAAGTGATTTTCTTTGAAAACCTTCTGGTTCCACGAGCGAGAGAAGCCAAAAAATACTGGAGGTGAACTGTCATTTGTGTGACTGGTATGAAGCTGACAGTTTTGCTTTTGTTGGACACTGGGCCACTTTCGGGGGGAAGGGAGACGGAGGAGGCTGTATGTATGGGATGTCCTGCATCCATGTCCCAGAGAGAGGGCTAATCTTCATGGATGGAGACTAACTGGAGCAGCAAGAAAGGGTGTTAAATGAACAACGCAATGGGAGGGTGCTATGGTGGCAAATATATTACAAATTTAAACTCAGTGAGTTGTGAACAATTGAACCAATGTGACAAGGAACGTAAAGAGAAGAAAGTGCTTAGATACCACTGCTAGGAGTTTGGGTAATAAGCAGGCGAGATCGGAAATTCTCACTGATGGGAAGAAATGTGATATAATTGGCATTACTGAAATCTGCTGTGACAATTCACATGGCTGAAATGTTAAAATCCCTGGCTATAGCCTGTATAAGAAGGACAGAGTGGGTAAAAGAAGGCAGGGGGGCTGACACTCTACACTGAAGATAGCATTATCTGTTATAGAGTTATTGATAACGCAGACGCACAGGGTCTTGAATGCATATGGATCAATGTGCTAATTAACAAAGCTGAGGGAGAGATACCGGTAGCGGTCTGTTACAGACCACCAAAACAAACTGTCCATAATGTGTAGAAAGAAAAACTGTGTTGTTATGGGGGACTCCAATTTGGGAGACATATGCTGGATGTCTCATGTACTTAGAAGTAAAAAATCATCATTAGAGTTTCTAAAATGGGTAGATGATTATTTTCTAACACAAAAGATATTGCACCCTACACAAGGTAATTCTATCTTGGACATCATGATGATGGATAAAGATGAATCAATCACTGCATTTCAAGTTGATGGCTGACTAGGGACCAGTGATCATGACCTGATTACATTCATTAGGGGAAAACAAAGGAAAGTTTGGTGCTTTCAATATTTTCCTCAATAATTCGGAAGTAAATATAAAATCACTGCTCATAAAATTTGTGGATGACAAAGATTGGCAGATTGGTAAATAATGATGAGGACAAGGCATTCAGACAGACAGACAGTCTGGATCACTTGTATCCATTCTAACAAATGCATTTTAATACAACCAAATGCAAAGTTATACATCTAGGAACAAGGAAGGTAGGCCATGCCCACAGAACGGGGACTGTAAACTGGAAACAATAACTGAAAAGGATTTGTGGGTCATAGTGAACAAGCAACTCAACATGAGCTCCCAGTGCGACTCAGTGTCAAAAAGGGCTAATGTGATCCTTGGGTGTATAAACAAGGGAGTAGTGAGCAGGGAGGTGAGTTTACCACTATATACAGCATTGGTGAGACCGATACTGAAATACTGCATACAGTTCTGGTGTCCACACTTTTTTAAAAGACATCAAAAAATTGGAGAGTAAGACTTAAGAGTTTGATCCATTTAGCTTATCAAACAGAAGATTGAGTGGTGATTTGATTACAGTGCTTAACTACCTTCATAGGAAGAATACACCAGGCATTAAAAGGCAGGCTGGTCTAGTGGAGAATGGCATAACAAAAAACAGTGGCTGGAAGCTAGAACTGGACAAATTCCAATTAGAAAAAAGGCACACATTTTTAGCAATGAGGGTGCTTAATCATTGAAACAAAATACCAAGGGAAGTGATGGCTTCTCCATCTCCTGATATCTTCAGATCAAGACTGGATGTCTCTCCGGAAGATCTGCTTTAGTCAAATACAAGTTACTGGACTCAATATAGGGGTAACTGGGTGAAATGTAATGGCCTGTGATATTCAGGAGGTCAGAGTAGATGATTTCATAGTCCCTTCTGGCCTTAAACTTTATGAATCTATGCATTTACATGGTCTCAAGTATCAGAGGGGTAGCCGTGTTAGTCTGGATCTGTAGAAGCGACAAAGAGTTCTGTGGCACCTTATAGACTAACAGAGGTATTGAAGCATAAGCTTTCGTGGGTGAATACCCACTTATTCGGAGGCAGAAAAAAGCAGTTTTTTCCACTGCTTGCATCCGAAGAAGTGGGTATTCACCCACGAAAGCTTATGCTTCAATACCTCTGTTAGTCTATAAGGTGCCACAGGACCCTTTGTCGCTTCTGCATTTACATGGTCATCTAAGAGCTGCAGACCTATATGTGTCACCAAGAGCATCCAATAAAAACTATGTATTTGTAGATACTCTGTGAGCAATGGGTAATAATTGTAATCATCCTAATAGCTCTTTTTCTGTGTATTTCAGCTACTGCAGAGATGTTGCTATCTGCACCATTCACAGCACAGCATTACAGAGCAACAGACTTACCCTCCTAATACTTGATGCCGGCGCACCGAGTAGCACGTTGTTACATCCGTTTGTCTGACACTCACTACGCGGTGTTCAAAGGGAGCAGGAGGAGGAGGGCTGTCATCTACACAGGAGAGAGTTCATTCATTGATTTTGTTTTCCACAAATCATTGCGCCTTACTTTCATCCTCCCCCTCAGTATTTTCACTTCCCAGGATACAGTTGTATCAAGATGTCAACTAAGGGCAACCTGATAGGTTAGCTAACTACAAACAGGCCTGTACCACCTTGGTAGTGGGTGTACGCCTTTTGGCACCTCATTCACTCTACACCTCGACAAAGGTAACGTTCATCATACTCCCACCACCTCGAATATCCCTGTCCCTCAGATAGCCAGTCTGACCACTGAGAATGGCATCATCACCACAGTACCACATTGCTTTCTGGAGCAGATGCAAACACAAATATGGTTCTCCCCCATCATAGCATTGGTCAGCACAGCTGTGGGTGAGCAGCCTGTATGGGGGAATATCAGAGGACAGCACAAGCACTCAGGATATCTTAGATCCAGCCAGGCAATTGTTAACAATTTGCTTTTAGCAATATTCAAAACAAAACCCCTGGAATTTAATACAGCTCCATCTTTCTTCCACCTTTTCACTTTACTAGGTCGCCCATCCAGCAAAGCACTCAAGTATATGAGTAGCCCCATTGTCTCCACTGGGTGGTAGGAGTAAAATGTCATGAATGAGGCACCTACCTAACACCTAATGACTCACAACCACTTACTCATTCAGTGTCAGGAGAATGCCTCTCCCCCAGTAGCAGCGATCACTGCCATTATCAATAGAAGAAATCATTTCCTGGGGAGATGTCCCAATAAAGTAGCTGATCCAATTTAGCGTGACCCAGATAAAGGCCAAATCCCAAAGTCAATCTATGTGTAGAACTCCCTTTGACATCACTGGGAGTTCTTTGTGCAAAGCCAGGGAGAGACTGGGCTATAGATGTCACTAACTAATTTAATACGTGCTCATTGTATAATGGCTGCACAGTGTATATTACACCTTAAAATTCCATTTAAGGTGCATACATGTTTGCACCCACCAGCCACTACTGTAGAACCCAGATCTTGATCAGCACACCTCTTGGGGCATGTGTATTCCTGTTCTTGCAGCAACCAGAGAGTGATCACTAACATGTGCTGCCCAGAAAAAGACTTATGGCCAGGGGTATAAGTAGGGACAAAATGAGACCTTTCCTGCAATATTTTACACTTTCTTCACCTGCTAATATTAATGTGTGCACACCCCTTATCTGACATGATAATAAAAGCTTTTATTCAAAGAAATAAAGCTTTAAAAGTAGCTCTCCTTTTTCAAATATATAACATTTCATCTCATTTTATTTTAAAAGGATTATTATTCCAAAACAGACTTTAAATTGAATCCAAAATCCAAAAGAAAATTTATTCTGAGATTGCAACTGAACAGGAACAATAGAATAAAAAATAAGACCCATGAATGTGAATACAGTTGTTGTCTGATGTAGCCAAGTGTATGCTTGGTGCCTGAATAAATGCTCTCAAACTATGATAATAGCACTAATGAGCATGGTTTCAGCTATTATAGTGTATAACATATGCAGGTACCCTAGAATTCTCAGTGTAAAAGTCTCCAGGTATGATTGTGAGCTACTTACCAATGATTACTTCATCCTGCTTGCCAAATGCTTTGCTGGCTTCTACTGCTGTAGTGTTTTCTGGGGCCTCTCCTGTACGTTGATTTGCATTGTCTTCTTTTTGTCCTGAGTATGTGCTTTCTAATTCCACACATTCTAATTCTAATTCAGATCTAGCATCCTTTGTGGATTCTTTCATTGTCTTTGTTGTTTCTTTATGGCTTTTTATTTTGGCCCCAAGATCTTTTTTAGTATCATTTTCGGTTGTGCTTTGAGAGGATATGGACTTGCATTTTAGCTCTGATTTCTCTAGGGGTTTTTTATCAGTCGAGATTTTGTTCAATAGCATCTGTGGCTTCCCTAATTTGGGTTCCTGTTCATTGCATTTACTAGCAAGCTTCACCCCTTTTACTTCTTGAATTGGGTCAGTTCTGGTGTTTGGGGGGCATGAATTGTGTTTAAATTTGTCAGTCAGATGTTTTACTCCTTCAACTTCCAGTGGTGAGGAGAGAGGGGATGTTACTTTGGAACTTGTACCTCCGTGATCACGTAGGCTTCCTTCCTTGGCCCCTGGAATCTTTTCTTGGGTGTCAGTCATCTGCATATTGATGGAAATCCTGCAGAGCAAACATTTTCCTTTTTATGCAGATAAATAGCCTTGCTAGATTAGTAGAAAATATTTTTTACACTTTGTTTAAATCCCAGTTCTGTAAAAATTTCCCTACTAAAAATATCAGATACTGAAATTGCTAAGGATAATAAGGCAATGCAATACTTCAGCAATACTCCCAGGATACATTTACAACATTTTGAAGAGACTCAGTCCCCACAAAATCTTATTTTAATAGTTATTTTAACATGCTAGCTTGTATAGATGTCTGCCCTCTGCTGGACATAAAATATATCATACCTAAGGCTCAGATATTGTCATGGATATTTTTAGTAAAAATCATGGACAGATCATGGGCAATAAACAAAAATTCACGGAAGCCCGTGACCTGCCCATGATTTTTACTAAAAATAGCCCTTACAAAATGGGGCAGGTGGAGGGTCCAGCACCCACAGCGGCTGGGAGCTCCCGGGTCCCCCTGCTGCCCGGCGGCTAGGAGTTGCTGAAGGCCTGCCACCAGCAGCGCCTGAGAGCTCTGGGGCTGCCTGCTGACAGCGTCAGCCCCGGGGCAGAAAATGTCACAGAGCTCTCTGGAAGCCACGGATTCCGTGACCACTGTGATATAATCGTAGCCTTAATCATACTTACTCCAGCATTTACCAGTGCCTCTGTGGTGGGGAGCCTTTGTATTTAGTGCTAAAAATTGGGGTCTGGATTATTAGAACTACGTGCTAGTTCTTAAAAACCTGGGTGGGTGTGTTCTAGTCCCCCTGCAATTAGCTGAGAGCTGAGGTGTGAGAGTCTGCGTTCATGGGGTGTTATAGAATATTACTCTTTTCACAGTCTGCTGTTGAAAATGTTATGTTGTACACCTCGGTTCTTTTGGCTCCTCTGTTTTGTTAATAGTATTTCCTTTAGCATTCCTGTCATTAGGAACTTTTAAACATTTTCATTAAGCTTATGTTGTCTGGAGATAATGGGATTATAAAAAAACTGCTATATTCTGAAGTTCCGTCAGAGATATTCATATAATTAGTAAATTTAGTAACAGCAGGATCAGGCTCTGAAAGGGAGATTGTGGAATCCCCATAATTGGAGGTTTTTAAGAATAGGTTGGACAAACACCTGTCAGTGATGAGCTAGGTATACTTGGTCCTTCCTCAGCACAGAGGGGTGGTTTAGATGACCTCTCATGATCCCTTCCAGCCCTACATTTCTGAGTACTGAAGTTGGCTTCAGTGGGGCGACAGGACATCAGTAAGGGCTGTAAAGTTGTGCCCTAAGGACTATAAAACTGCAGACAGAGAATGTCTCTGGTGCCTAGAAAAGGAAACACCTCTCTAGTTTCCTCAAAAGTATTGTACCTTCTGTAACAAAGACGTTGAAAAGAAACCTTTTCTATCTTTTGCATAACAGTTCTGTAGTTTTGTTCTCATTTTTACCATCTCACTGTCATCACAAAACTGATCCCTTTATAATGTTGTGATAAATGAAAGGGAGAGGGGGTAGCTCCCTTTTATGGACACCCAGTCAGCTATAAATCCCTCTTGGCAGTTGTTCTCCACTTGCTTTACCTGTAAAGGGTTAAAAAGTCTCCCTGCATAGGTAAAAGGAAGGGAGTGGGCACCTGACCAAAAGGGCCAATGGGAAGGCTAGAACTTTTTAAAATTGGGAAAAAAACTTCCCCTTTGTCTGTCTGTGTTGTTCTCCCGGAGAGCAGAAACAGGGCTGGAACTATGCTGTAAAAAGCTTTGGGCCAGGTATGAAAAATCACCAGATCATACCTAGAAACTACTTATTTGAAACCCCAGATATGTAAGTAGATCAAGAAATGTCTAGGAAGACGTGATTAGGTTTATCTCTTATTTCTTTATGACTTGTGGACTCCTCTGTGCTAACCCCAGGTGCTTTTGTTTCGCTTTTAACCTTTACGCTGGACCTCAAGAAGCTATCTTGATGCTTAATCCTTGTAATTGTTTTATTTTTTAATCTAGCAAAAAGCGTAAATTCAAAATGTATTTTCTTTCTTTTTGTTAATAAAATTTACCTTTTTTAAGAACAGAATTGGATTTTTGTGTCCCTAAGAGGTTTGTGCGTGTTGTTTAATTAGCTGGTGGCAACAGCTGATTTCCTTTGTTTTCTTTCTCAGCTCTTCCCAGGAGGGGGGGCGTGAAAGGTTTTGAGGGTACCCCACAGGAAGGAATTCCCAAGTGCACCTTCCAGGGTTCTCAACAGGGTTTTTGCACTTGGATGGTGGCAGCACCTACCCATCCAAGGTCAGAGAAAAGCTGTAACCTTTGGAGTTTAATACAAGCCAGGAGTGGCCAGTATTAATTTTTAGAATCCTTGCAGACCCCCACCTTCTGCACTCAAAGTGCCAGAGTGGGGAATCAGCCTTGACAAATGTATTAAGAATCTGTAGTCTAGTGGTATTGAGCTAAGAAAGTCAGCTGATGCCAGCTTAGAGCAAACACTGCTATGACTGTCTAGACAAGTCTAAACTTGGCAGGGAATCCTGGGCATTTCTCTAACAATTCCAGGCATTGGAACTCTGTTCTTTTTATGTTTCTGTACAGGCCTATTGACTTCAATGACAGCTGCACCCATGTAACCAAGCTCAGAATTTGGCCCATTCATTCAGACTTCACATACAAAAAAAGATCTATATAAGCACACTGATTATGAACTCCTCCATAAATAAAGTGTAGGACGATTCATGTTCTTTTCACATTGTTATTTAAGAATAAAAATGCAGATTAAATTTTAAGTCTGATTATAATGAAATTTTGTGTGAAGTTGAGCTAGACATCAAACAAATACACTTCCTTTGCACTTTACAGCCTTTGTGTTCGGGGGGTGGGGCGGGGGTTCCCACGCCCCAATCATGTGAATGTAGTGCTTGGGAAATGTGCTGGAATAACAACCCTGGAATCTTTTTTTACTTAGCCACACAGCTGGTTATCGCAATGCAAGCTTCCCCCATTCTGCCCTGCTACATCCTTGCACTGGACCTCTTCTAGAGGTAAAGTGAAATATAGTCTCCAAGCCCTGCCACAGCTCAGCCTTTCTTCTAAGACTGGGGTGCCAATTACTGCCATTTGCACTTTGGGTTTTTCTCATGTGGATATGTGTACACTGAGAAGTAGAGCAAGACCACTTCCATTCAGTTTCTTAGTTTGGTTCTTCAGTCTCTGGCCTTGTCTACACTTACCGGGGGTTTGACACACAGTGATCGATGCATCGGCGGTCGATTTAGTGGGTCTAGTGAAGCCTCGCTAAATCAATCGCAGATCGCTCTCCCATTGACTCCTGTACTCCACCTGAATGAGAAGCGCAAGGGGAGTTGACGGGAGAGCGTTTCCAGTCGACATTGCATAGTGTGGACCACGCAGTAAGTAGATCTAAGTACATCAACTTCAGCTACATTATTCACGTAGCTGAAGTTGCGTAACTTAGATCGATCTCCCCTGATAGTGTAGACAAGGCCTTAATATGCTTGTATTGAATTCATCTGGGAATACTCCAGCACCTGAAAATACCTGTAAATTGCACAAATAACTAAAGACTACCTAGAGAATAAAGTGCCTGTCTTGTATAAGGCACCAGAATGCATTCAAATTCTTTAAGTTAAAAGGAACATTTTCAAATGCGCACATACAAAAAAGCAGTCATTTTTTGGTCTGTGTTCAAATACTGACTTGTATACCTGCACATCAGGATAATTGTGTATACACAAAAATGCACATGAGCCTAAACTGAACATGTATGGTCATGCACAGACATGTTTTAAAAATGGGACCTCCATTTTCATTTTTTTCCCCCATAATGCAATTGCAGGTTAAATCACAGAACTTTTCTAAAGTCCTAACCAAAAAAAAAAAAAAAAAGGGACAAAAAAGGGTATCTGATACCAAATATGTCATATGTTAAAGAGAGAAGAAAAAAAAAGCAAAGTTAGAAAAAAAAATGTTTGCTCACATCTTTGTACGGCCAATGCTTAAAATGGGCTGGGTTATATGGTCACAGACCTAACCAAAAATACTGACTGCTCTGAGGTGGGCAAAGGACTATTATACATGGGATTGAACAACCTTCCCAAGTCCTGAAATTTTATCACACACTAAAAAAATTCGGTCCTCAGTCAATGGCAGACTCCTCTTGCAGACTTATTAAGCCCCGCATGTGATATTTATAGAAACACTCATGTTAGAAAGGAGTCAGTCATTTACAAGGTTCAATGAAATGATACAAGTAGAGCAAACCCATTTCAAATCTCCCTGACTCAGAACAGATGTGCAATATTAGTAATTAGCACTTACCTAGCACTTTCTATCTACAAACATTATCTTTGTATAAATTTATAAGCCACCAAATTGGCTCTAATTCTTCTTCAGATTGACTGTTTACATGGTTCCCTGTGCTCCTTTTCTAACAAGGCTTTTTTTCCTACCGTATCACATATGAGCAAGACTGAATCATCCTTTTAATAATTTGCCTATTTTTAACACTTGAAATGTTTCGGATCACACAGAGGATTACAGACTAGATCATTACCTTGTACGTATCACTTCACACCCTGCTCTGGATACAGACTTTGATGTGGATGGCACGGCTTCCATGGATATAGCGCTGAGTGTAGAGGGTTTGTTTTCACTTTCTTTTGATTTCTGATTAATAGGCTTTCTGTGGTGTTCTTCCAGTCCTGGTGCTCTGTCCATATCAATTGCTTCATCAGTAACATTCTTGTTCCCCACAGGGCAATGATTTATGAAGGGAAGACCATGGTTTGGAATCAAAGCTTTAATTTCAGTGTCTTTTTGTGGTTGACAATTCTTAGAGCTATTTGTTTTGCCAGAACCTGCTATTGTTTGCAGCTGTGTTGTCCTTTCTTTAACTTGTGGACTGGCATCAACTTTGGAGACAACAGCATCAAAAGAGTTTACTTTTTCACATGCTCCATTATTTTCATCCAACTTTTCTTCTCCTTTGGGCTCTAAATAAGAAATACTATTATTCATAATGTCACAGCCTTCCCCTGACACAAGAAAAAATACTACATAGTGGCATAGGTTGTAAAAAATAGGGAGGTAGCCAGGGATGTTGGACTCTATCAAAAACCTACCATCATAGTGAAACTAGGCAATGATGCTCATGTGAAAGGGTAAAAGACACACACAAAAGACTTAATCTTATTAGAAGCATGTTTGACATTTCTGACACTGACACATGCAGCTTAATAAATTACTTACTTGCATTGCTAGCTTTTCAGCAATGGTAAAAGTAAAAATAGAAACTGGATTTCTGAATAACTAAAAACCAAATTGATAAGAGAGAGACAAGTTGAGTGAGGTAATATATTTTATTGGACCAACTTCTGTTGGTGGAAGGAATGAGCTTTGGAGCTTCACAGAGCCCTTCCTCAGCTCTGGGGAAGGTAACCAGAGTGTCCACACTAAATACAAAATAGGACAGGTTGTTAAGCATACACATGTTGTACGAGACCACTTAAAATGAAGTAGGCAATTACCACTCTGCAGTCCTATGACAAAGGAAGGTAGATAGGCAGACCTGACCAGACCTGTGGAAGAGCTCTGTGAAGATCAGAAGCTTGCCCCTTCCACCAACAGAAGTTTGTCCAATAAAAGACATTATTCCACCCACCCTGTCTCTTTCAGACCCTGGGATCAACAGGGCTACAACAACACCACTAACAGAAAATTGATAAGAGTCAATTGAAGGATGTTCAAGACTGAAAGTAATCTATGGGTCAACATGACACGTAGTTCGGACTCTGAAATCCCAAAAGGCAGACCCATCCCAGTGTCTGTGCTATAGGGAGTAGCACTGATGTTGCAAAATGGGACAGGAGGATTCCGGGAGACCCTAAGACTCAGAACACTGCCTCTCTCCCCTAGGGTTTCTTGGTCCCACTGGAGCTATTCCAATGATTGCAACTGCTCTTAATTATGAATGGTGGTGCATATAAAGGAAGGGCAGTGTAGAGGGGAAATGACTTCTATTTCCTCCAGTTTATGTTATTTTTCAAAGTCAAGAAACCAAGATGATTTTTGGCCTTGCTTGAGAGGGGCTTCTGGTAACATGTGAAGAAGTGACTGTAACTGGGCACTATTCACAGTCACATTCACCCCGGTGTAACTCAATTAATGATAGTGGATACAATGGATGACAGAAAGGTCCGAGGTCTGAATCCCTTTTCTAACCCCATCCCCTGTGACTTGTTGATAATATCTTCTATGGCCACGTAAGACATTCCCAGTTCAAAAACAAACCTGTATTTCTGCTTCTTCACGTGCCTTTTTCCTCTACAACTTTACAGGGTTTTTGTGTGTTCTTACAATTGTATCCCTGGTGTCTTCCAAACAGACATTGCTCTCTTTTAATTAAGCTAACTAAAACTGCAAAAGCAAAGAAATGCAGCATTACCAAACAAAGGTAATGGCTGCTATTCATTTTAATGAAGTGTTGCTATTGGATTTGGTTTGGGGATTTGGTTTTTTCGGGGAGGGGAGTTGTATTTTTGTTTGCTGTTTTTTTGTGCTGGTATCAAACATCCAACACACACTTTTTTGAGTACTTGATAAGTCCAGGTACTTAGTTACAACTGTCTAATTCAGTAGTACCTACATATATGGGAGAATATTGGATCTTCTCTTCCCAACCTATCTCAAATTCCACAGCAGATATGTTTATCATACATACAGGCTTACATATACCTTCCAAAGACTCCTTGCTTTCAGCCTGGACTCCTCTGTTGCTAGGTACATGCTTTGGTTTTGCACCCTTCTCTTCAGGTTTATCTTTAGTCTAAAAAATACAATTGAATACACAATTAATTAACAAGGTTAAAGATGTCCATTTCCCACTGGGTCCCTCTAACTGAGTTAGACACTATGAAATTGGTGGTAACGACTCAGCTTCATTGCATTCTCAGGTAGCTGCTGCTTCTTTATTTCCCCCCCCCACTGTGAGGCTTCCTAGGGACTCCAGGGTTGTGAGGTACCTCTCTACCATCTGCCCTTAGCATGAGGGTGTCTTGTCTGTTATATCTTGGGGTGCCAGAAAACACACTGAATCCTTCACCTAGAAGGCAAGCTCACAGAAGGTCAGCTCTCCAACTGCACCGGCACTCCCCTCTAGACCTCGCAGGCCCCACTGTCACCCTACAAGTTAGCAATTGGCACACCTCAAGCCCTCCGAGTGTCTCTCTGGAGTGTCCAGCCCCAGTCCACTGTATTCAGATTTGCTGCTTCCGAAGAAACAGTATACCCCAGCTTATCAAGTCCACCTCAGATCACCACTCCGCTTGACACACAGCACCTAGGTATGTTTATAGTGAAGTCAAGTATAAGTGTATCTAACAAAGCATAGAGATTTAAGTTGCAGCAAATAGCCGTATTAGAAACAAATAGTTACATGTGACATAAAATCATTACACGCGTTCTATAGCCTAGATTTAATTGACTAGATACTCATGTCTTGTAGAGTCATGCTCACCCCAAATCCTTGCAGCACTTTATAGCCACGTTGGCTGTGACCCTCCTTTCATGAGAAAGACCTGCTGTGAGTTTGCTTTCTAGGTGAAGGATTCAGTGTGTTTCCTGGCACCCCAAGATATAACAGAACAATCCTCTTTTTTCATAAACAGGACACCCCCTGCTGTTGGTTTCATCTTGCAGATTTCACAATCTCTTATTTTGCCTGTGTGGCTCAGTATATAAATAGGCATACATTGTGACACATTCAGTATACAATACACAACAACCAGACGGAGATAGGTGTCTGTTACCTCCTGCCTGAAAGGAACATTTCCAAAGTATGTGACCTCCTGGAAACCCGCCAAAACTCCAAGACTTCGGAGTATAAGCTTTAGTGTGGACAAATAATTCCTTAATATTATCCATACATACATTAGCTATGATTATGGTAAGCTGTGGGCCGTTTGCTTTCAGTAGAGACTTCACATGCCACCATTCAGTGAACTATTACGCATATATCTGACCCAGGGGATCCCTGTATAACCCTATGCACACCGTGCCCTCTGCCAGTTGGCATCAAGGGCTCCCTGGGTCACATCCACCAATTTTTAAAAAATCTTTTTTCTAAAGCAAAATCTTGTGGAATAATAAATTGCATAATAAATAAAATGAGCTCATAGGTCTCAAAAAATGTTACTTCCCAAGAATACTCCTGCGATGATTTTTCTCCAATATACAGTTCTATCACATAGTTTTTAATCTAAGACATGGGAGGCACCAGATGAAGGAAATGATGGTTTTATCCCTCCTGGCTCTCATGGGGAGACAAACAGCACCGCTTTACATACTTGCATTAGAAAAGGTTCAGAGAAGGGCAACTAAAATGATTAGGGGTCTGGAATGGGTCCCATATGAGGACCAATGGTTAATTACTCTCACTGTTAAAAATTTACACTTTATTTCCAGTCTGAATTTGTCTAGCTTCAAATTCCACCCATTGAATCAGGTACACCTTTCTCGGCTAGACTGCAGCGTCAGTTATCAAATATTTGTTCCCCATGTAGATACTAATACATTGTAATCCAGTCACCCCTTAACCTTCTTTTTGTTAAGCTAAATAGGTTGAGCTCATTGAATTTATCATTATAAATTTTCTAATCCTTTAATCAGTCTTGTGGCTCTTCTCTGAACCCTCTCCAATTTTTCAACATCTGTCCTGAACACGTAGTAATGCTGGATAAAGCCACTGCTCTGGTATATGGTGCATTATAAAAAAAAGCAGAAACAAGCAAGTAACAGGCTCTTTTTATTTGCAACTGTAGTGTAAAAAAGCCTTCTGGAACCCTTTGGGTTTTAAATTAAGGTTTTTTTGCTCCAGTTTTACAATGTATACAGCAAACAACAAATGAAGGGATGTTGCTGGTTAATTAATGTTGCCCACCTGTCCAATATTTATTTGCTTTCCTATAGTATACTATAACCACATATGAGCTGTCTCTCGTCCATCACATGGCCACCCTACCTCTATAATCCCTCTTAAAAACATCTTTCTTCCAATAAGTGTTTCAGTGAATCTAGCAAAGAAAGAAATGTAAAAACTAGTTTAGCATTTTGAAGTTGTTCTTTACCTGGCCATATAGAGTACTATGTACTTGTCTGTCCAATTTGGAGAGTAAGCCTATGAAGTAGGATCCGAGCTGTCTCCAGGTATTACATAGTGCCAAGCACATTGCAGGTGCTAGCAATAATCATATATTTAAATCTAAAGCACATCAATTTTTAGAACGCTTTTTTCATGTCTCCTACTATTGTAGCACACTTCAGTTGGAACAGACTGCAAGTACTGGTACCATGTAAATGTCTGATGGGGTTTTTCAGCGATCTCAACCCAGTTGCCACTGGAAATTTAATCCTCCTACCGCCCCCCCCCCAAAAAAAAATCTCACAATCTGGTTCAATTGTTCGTCTCTGAAAGAGTAGTGGTTCTGCATATCTGTACAGAGATGGACTGTTAGAGCTGTATCTGAAAATCTGCACAACACCCTCCTGATCTATACTGAGGTCTATTGCAGTTTCATTTTTGTAAGTGCTCAAATTCACTTTCCACCCATATATTTTAATTGTTGTTTTTTTCAAGTTATTTTGATTTGTGCACAAATATTTATAAAGCCAGGAGCATTCACAGAGTATTCAAATAATTCCATTGCAAGTTGAGTCATTCCTAATGCAATAATGCTTTTACCACCCCCAGGTTATGAGATTCCCCAGGAATGAGACCATGTCCCACATACACCTCATTGTGCAGCTTATTCTTTATTTCTCATGAGGGGACACAAATAGTAATGAAAGCAGACAAACAAGACTCACATTGAAACAGTAGATATTCATTATAGGTGCCAGTTCATTTTTTAAAAAAGAAAACCAATAAATTCCAAAATATCCTGCTGACACTACAAACCATTTCCTGCTCATTATGCTTCATAATTAAGAAATGGTTATGAGTTAGTGTCTTGCACTCACAGCCCTATTGATCCAATGATTGGATGAAATCAATAAAGTTTTAGGTCCATGTTCCATTGAAGTCACTGAAATTGTATGAACATAAATGAGGGCAAATGTTGGCCCTTGATGCCTAAATTGTCACGATCAGTCAGAAAACAGAATCCCATTCTGTCACTTCACAGTACGTTAACTATTTATTATTCTTCATCTAGGGCTGGATTCCACAACTAACTTGAATGTCATTGGCCAGGGTGTAACTGAGGGCAGATTTTGGCCCTTAAATTGTCAACTCCTCGATGCAGAGACCTAGTCTCTACACCTATTTGAAACCTTCCCAGCATGTTTTCTGCACTATACCATTTATTCTTTTGCCTAACACTGAGAGAGGAAAGCCTGAACACACACATGCATTATGTAAGAAATTAACAGGAAAGCCTGGAGCCCTTCTCCTTAACAAGAAAAGGATCATGAACAGTAAAATAAAACCAACCTCCATTAGGATTTCAACCAGACTCCCTTTCTTCCAGGGTACAATGCCTCTCAGAATGAAATCCACTACTTTAGAATTTTTGAATGTCTCTCCCACAAATGTAATGACTTTATCCACAGTATCAACCATTTTTTCTATCTTTTCCAGCCTCTCCCTGTGCTTCAAGGCATCTTGCTGTGTAGCTCTCACCAACTTCAACATTTCCGAGCACGCATTTTCAGTCTGAAACGGGTGAATGCTGTCCCCAGGTTTTAGGCCTCTTTTTGTTGTATCAGTCTGAGCAGTGGATGCTTGGGATGCTGTTAACTTGTCAATGCTCTTTCCTATGTCATCAATGCCTCGGTTCACCTTTTGTAGCTTGCCATTCAGGTCTTCTTGGAAACTCAACAATTTATCTACCTTTTCATTCAAAAGATTCAATTTTTTGTCCATCGTGCTTAAGTTGTTCCCTCTTGCAGGCTGCAGCCTAGCCACCGCATTTCCAGGCCCCTTTTCATGCTCCCTGTTACCCTCAGACATTCTGCCCAGATAAGGAGCCAATGGCAGTGCGATTTGGTTGGCTCCTCATTAAGGGTGTCAATTAGAGGGTGATTCTCTGAAAGTTCATCTTCCTTAGTCACTTCCTTACCCTACAACCAAGGATAAATTCTTTGGCTTATTAGAGATGCTAGAAGAGTGTCATTGATCAGCCATTGTGTGAAAAGGTTTCATTTTTGCGTTATCTGTTCCTTACTGTGCGCTTTCAATGAGGGAGTTAGCTTGGCAATGGACTGTTTTTTCTTGGGCCCCCTTGACGTCACAAAACCATTTAAAATTCTTTCTTGAGAGGCTGTTGATAGGCAAGCATCTTAACAATTGACAACGCCCATAGCAGATATCTCCGGGTGTGGGAGGGAGCAAGGATTTCATGCCAAGCCTTGTTTTCTGATTTTGAAAAATACCCTTTAAAATGTTTCTCTTTTGGCACAGCAGAGAAGTATGAAAGTGCATTTAGCGGTGTCGTGCTAAGGCAGGGAAGATTTCAGCCTGGTAGAACGCATGCATAACACCCAGCACAGACGGATGCTGTGCTCTTTAGGTTGCCTGGCACTTGAACTTAAAAATAGAGCACAATAATGACAATGATCTGAAATACGTATCTGGCACCAGCATGTCTCTGTCAACTGAAACGTCTAAAATTAAATTCTTTCTACAGTGCCATGAAAGTGCACAGTGTAAAAAAATCTACAGTGAGGCCTGTCACAATTGCTTTCATAATTGGCAGCACAATAATTAGTCTGGAGTCCTTTATAAAGCATTTGCTATTGATACACTTTTGTTTCTGAAGTGCATGAGTGCTGACACCGCAAAAACAACAATTGTTCTTTGGAGAGAAGAGAAACCTCTGTTTAGGTTCATAGCTAGCCCCCACCATGGCAGTGCTGAGCATCTCACAAACAATGAGTTTATCCTCACCGCAGCCCTGTGAGAAATGGAACTACAATTATTCCAGTGTCACAGATGAGGTTCTGAGGCCCAGAGAGCTTAAGCAACTTGTCTAAGGTTACAGAGGAAGTCTGTGGGAAAAGCATGAACCAAATCTGGATCTCCTCAATCTCACTTCAGTGTCTCAGAGGGACCTTTTCTGTCTCCAGACACAGTGAGTTGAAGAAGTTCTGGTCTTACACACCAGTCAACGTTCGGGCCTGACCCCAAGAATGACGTTGCATCATAATTCCCATTGAAATCAATGGGGTTTGACGTGCTTAGCATCACTTCTGATCTGCCTTTTCAGGGTGTGGGGAAGTAATATTTCAGGTGAATTTAATTTTTCATCAGAGATAGTTCTAGAAAGTAAAGTCCTCTATTTACCTACAGGAAAGATATTGGAGGGGCAATAACAATAGAAGCATCCTCACCCAATCATCTTAACAATGTGCCACAACCTTTGCTCTGGAGGGACCACCTCTCCGAGTGAGAAAGTACACTTGTCTCCATGCCCACTATTTCTTTGGTCTGTCTGCTAAGACTCCAAGTAATTCCATTTGATGTGGTGGGTTCGTGATGTCCACTAGGACCTGGTCACAGAGGTCACTAACTTGTTTCACAATAGACACCAAACAGGCATCACATAATGATTTTCTGCCAGCCCGCCTGGGCTGGATTGAACACTGCGATAAGACTGTGTGTGAAATCCTGCCCCTTTGAAGTCTATGGGAGTTTTACCATCGACTTCAGCAGAGCCAGGATTTTACCCTTTGTTTCCACTCCTGATCAAACCACTCCCCCATTGTTTTTTCACTATGGTCTGGGATTATATGGAATAAGGCAAGTTTAGTATGTAATGGAGATGTCCCTTGAATCGCAGTTGTCCCTTGAACTCCTCACAGTTTGACAAATGTCTCAGTCTCTGACATCCTGAGGCACTTCGAATCAGAAACGCACTAAAGTCTAGCTCTGCTGCACATAGAGACTTGCACAGCACAGCGCTTTCCTATACCATGTCTGACTCCAGTTAGTGACATCAAAGCCTCACTTGCAAGAGGACACCTACAATTTAAAACAAAGGTAACAAATTGGAGTGAAATAATTCAGAGGAAGCTGGAAGTCTAGTGAATATGCTACATTTTTCTATGACTAATGAGCTAGATTCTGGAGCCACCTGCTTTCCAATCCCGGTCACACTTTGAATACATTTTAGATATTTATGAGGTGGTGACCGTTTCTTCTCCCAAAATGGGTCAGGTCAGTTTCCAAAAGTAATAAACATGGATGTTTAAAATTATGCCCAATAAAGCACCTAAAAATTCTCATTATATGATTATTTAGTGATATTGCAGGAAAATTTTATTCTATAAGGAAAAAAAAACAGAAATAGGATTTATGGGTAGATACTCCATTAACTTCCAATGCCATTAACTGAAGTTACGTAACAAAATAATTGCAATTCTATTTGTTAGTGTAATCACGCTGCTCAGGAAGCAGAGCCTCTGAAAATCAAAGCACAAATCATAAATTAATCACCACACACAAATGCTGTCATATTGATTTTCGTGTCTTTAATTTGTTTTTTTTTAAATGAACCAAAGACCAGAAACAGAGCATAATGATTAATGAACAAAGATGTTTTGTTCACAGATCCAAGAAAAAAAACAAGTATCAGAGGGGTAGCCGTGTTAGTCTGGATCTGCAGAAGCGACAAAGGGTCCTGTGGCACCTTACAGACTAACAGAGGTATTGAGGCATAAGCTTTCGTGGGTCAATACCCACTTCTTCGGATGCCAAGAAAAAAACAATTAAGTCAAATACCATACTCCCAGCAGACACATTTCCACTGTAACTAGATAAAACATACAGAAGGGAGAAAAGCTTACTTTTGTCTACATAATGGGTTGCTATAGTTCCCTTAACTGAGGTGACAGTTAACAATGCATTGGATAGTATAATTTAGCTCCAGTCTGAAGTAAATACATACTGTGGCTCAGAAAGTTATGTAGGTTCTAAAACACTGATTGAATAATTAAAATGACTGGGAACTAATATAAAATGCTATTTCAGTAATCTAATCATTTATTAATTCAGTAAAACAGATAGTCCCAACTTTAGTTAAACACACATGAGATTTTGAACATAAAAATTCTCATTCAGCTCAGGAACTCTGCCCATGTGTTAAATATTTTAGATGCCTTGAATTAAATAGATTCATGCAGCACCAGCATTCCAGCAAAATATATTTCCAGATTAAATTCTATCAAGCGTATAAACAGTAGTTTTTACTAGGAATTTCTTTACAAATAACACCTAACTTTGCACCATTATGGAAAAAGAAAACAAAAAGGCACTAAAGAGTTCAGAACGCCTTTGTTTGGGTATATTTAAATCAGATAGTTAGCAACAAGCAATTGAAAATGGAGATATAGGTGCAAACAGGCACATACTGTCACATACCTACCTTTGTGCACAAATACACATAATTACCATGACTGCATTATCACAGTAATTGTGCATGCAGTTGTGATAATATGATGTAAATACAAACACAGGTGCACAATTGCATTCATGTATGTTTGGAGGTGCGGTTCTACACAATGGAAGATGTGGCCCTTATTAAACTTAACTGAATGTTTTACAAACGAAATTCCTTTGATTTGGTATGGCAAACTAAACACCTATATTAGTAATGTCCCTAGCTATTAGTAATGCCCCAGCTATTAGTAGAGGGTGAGTGGGCCACAGAATCCAGGCAGCTCAACCATGGCAAAAAGTGACATTTGCCCCTTCAGGTGGCACAGAACAGAATCTGTCCCATTATACTTACCAGAAAGCTAATCCTATCTGGGGTGCTAGAAAGCAGCACAGTACAGAGGGTGTCTAGCTCCATGTAACGTGCACTCCCTGTCAATGCTGTCTCATGCACAGAAGGGTGAAACATGGCCACAGTCTTGCCCCATCCAAACATGCCCTTTTAGCTAATAATAACACTACTTAGCTCTGATCCCTGTGTGCCCATGTGCAGCCAGCCAAATTATGGTCTTCTGCTGACTGGGGGGGGTTGGAGGACATGGGGGAAAAGCATAATTTGTCCCAGAATTTCTACCCTATAGTGAGACGTTTCAAATGACAGCCACATCAGAGCTATTAAATTCAGCTGGGTCAATCAATGTAAGTGCTACGTATGTGCAGTAGATCCAGTTGGTAACAACTCATTCAATTCTGGGAGTTGTCTTTTAAAGAACTATATGCACAAACTGAATTAAAAGTTGATGAAAAAAGAAAATTAATTGAACCAATGGATTTGGCTCGTTATTTTGTCTTTGGAAGAATAACATGTTCAGACACTGGTAAGAATCCTTCATTCATTTCAATTGGAATGACAATAGCACATATTTTTTATTCAGGAATTTGGTTCAGCGCTAAATTTTGCATTTTGAGCTAGGAAGGCACTCACTTCCACTAAGGCTATGTCTACACTACCACTTTTGTTGGTATAACTTATATCACTCACACACACCCCTGAGCAACATAAGTTACACCGACAGAAGTGCCAGTGTGCACAGCGCTATGTCAGCGGGAGAACTTCTCCCGCTGACATAGCTACTGCCACTCGTGGAGGTGGTTTTATTATGTCAACGGGAGAGCTCATTCCCGCTAGCATAGAACGGCTACACAAGCAATCTTACAGCGGCACAGCTGCATCAGTACAGTGGTGCCACTGTAAGCTCACTAGTGTAGACATTAAAAAACCCTTCAACACATTTTTTAAAATACAATTAAATCACTGGACTTCATATTGTAAAGCATTATATGACAATTTTGGATAACATAAAGAAGTGTAATTACCGTCAAAGGCAGAGTTATACTTCATTAAAAACTCACTTTGCCACTGGCAGGGTCTAAACTACCGCTAATAGAAATAATACTTTTCACTTACAAATTACCATTATATGATGACAACCTTCCCCCCTCCCCGACAAAAAGTGACATCTTAGAGTGACATACCAATAATTAACAATGGTGAAGAGTCCCAGACTTGTGTATTGTAGTTCTCTGCTTATCTGCAAGCCAAAATATATGGTCAGCAGTGAGCCAAACTGCTCAGCTAGTGCCCTGCACCTTAACCCAGAAGCAGCATTTAACTTCCTGCTTGTACCAGCTATCCCAAATGACCTCTAATGACATTTCTCCTGAATGGTAACAAATGAGCACCATGATTTTGCAGAGTAGCCTACTGCTCTCCCTCCATTAGAAGCTGGAGGAACTGAAAAGACTGTTACAGTACTTTCTAAAGATTTCCAAGTCAAAAGAAGTTTCTTGGAAGTGGCAGACAGGTAGAACAACCGGAATGCTGGAAAACCAGAATCGAAAGAAACCTGGAAGTCTGAAGATACCAAAAGATATTCCTGTTCTGTAGGGGGAAATCAGAACTTGTGCCATTTTGACTTTGGCCATACACTCACTAAGCCTCCCAATAGGGAATGAAAGAGGTCAGATGTAGAGAAGGGAAAAATTCAGCCTCAACAGAGACCAATGAACAGCCATCAGATGATTTTAACTTTAATTCATTACTGTCATGGGCTGGATTTAAATCAACAGCCTAGCAGTAAAAGGGTTTTTATGACATTATTAATTGTCAGAGCCATCCTGGTATGATACACTTAAGTATTTTGTAATGCACTTATACAGAAGGTGAAGTATGACTTACTCTACTTCTGTCTCTTTAATCCACATGGAACACAAGACCTTCACCACTGGCTCCCATCTTTGGAGTCTTAGTTTCTTCCCAAGTCATTTTAATAGCTTTCAGTTCTGTTTCTATTGTGCATTTCCATGTTGTCCTTGGTCTACTTCATCTCGTCCTGACCTTGGGATTCCAATCCAGAGCTTGGGTTGTTCGGGTCTTTCCTCCACGTGTCCTAGCCATCTCTATTTTTGTACCATCATTTCCTGTCCTAACAGTTCATTTCCTCCTCCAAACCTCTTCATTTGTGAATTATTTCCGACCATCTGATGTTGAGGATTTGTCTAACGCAGCTGTTTTAAAATTTGGAGTTTAGCTAATAAGATCTTGATAAAGTTTCTAAGTGTCAGTGCCCTAGAGTAAGACAGACTTTACAGTGGTGTTAAATATCTGAAGTTTGGTTTGGTGGTCAAGGTTTCTGTTTCTCCAGTGTTGCAAAGGCACATCTGGCTTTAGTTATTAGGTAAAGTATTCTTCAACATAATTCACAGATCTAATTTATTGTAACAATTTAGGAAATCTTAAGATTCCCTAAACATTCTTGATATGTTTTTTCTTACATTAACTTTTTTTTTTAAACCTCTGAAAACCATCTTGCAAACTCTGCAGTTGATATACAGTAGTAACTTACAAAACACCCTCTTGTCAGCTCTGGCCATTGTTAGGTACACATATGATCTCAGAATCGTTAACAATATTTGAAAAGAAATGTACATTTGGAAGATCCTGAAAGTTCAGATTACCTTAACAGATGAATTACGATGTCTCAATTACATGAAAATCGACAGGAGGTGATCAGATATTTCTAGATAACACTGTTTAGTATTTTTCATGCATGACTGAAAAAGATATTCTAATGCTTTATTTTGCCTCTCAGAAGGCAGACCGACCAACAGAACACCTGTTGATTCACTGACTTTGCCCTAGAGCTTATTCTCACACAGGAGTCCGATATCAACAGCAAGCCGGAGGATTAATGTATCTTTCATTTTCAGCCTTTTCTTTTTTTTTTTCCAGACAGCTGCACTAATATTCACCGAAAAAATTCAAGACAGCATGTAATGTTCTTCTTCAGTTGGGTACATTTATGTTCCCCTGTGTTTTCACATTCCAGTTACATCTTCATTCAAGTGGATCTCCTCTGAAAATGAATGTAAAATGGCACTGCTGGGTTCCGGCATTTATTATTTTCCAGTGACTCCATATCAGATGTGATCAGTTACAGTTTATATCTAAAAGCTGCTTTATCTAACTGCCAGCCATGCAAATTTAATCTGGGATTTGGGAGGTGATCTGGGTTCTTTTCCTTCTCACTACTAACTGGAATTCTGCCAGCTATGAAGACCTGTTGTGCCTTTGTGGGTTTGCACAGGTGTAACTGATTGGAAGCCATTAAACACTGCTGCTGATGATACACAAGAAGAAATATGATACTACTCACTCCATTAGCTGTGTAGGCTCTGCAGTAAGGCCAACAGGAGTAAAAAGCAGTGAAAGCTAATGTTGGTCACTGAAGGCCTTGCCTACTCACAAAGGGCAGGTTTGTTGAGTAAGAAGGTGGCCATTTCTAGATAGTCACGTTTCAGAGTAAAATAGCACTCAAATATCTGGGTCTTGCTCCAAAGCCAGAGGTGAAAGTAAGCTGGTACGCCCCAGTACGGTGTACCAGCAAGAGCCGGTGCGCTGTACCGGGGGGATCGGCTTCCCCAGGCGCAATTTAAAGAGCCTGGGGCTCCCAGCAGCAGCTGGAGCTCCCGGCCCTTTAAATTGCTGCTGGAGCCCTGGGGTAGCGGCGGTGGGGCTGGGGCGGCAATTTAAAGGGCCCTGGGCCCTTTAACTCATCCCTGGAGCCCCACCGCCGCTTCCCCAGGGCTCCAGCAGCAGGGCTCCGGGGACGGGGCTCTGGCCGCCGCTACCACCCTGGGCCCTTTAAATCGCCGCCGGAGTCCCACTGCACCGCACCTCCCCAGGGCTCTGGCAGGCTCCGGGGATGATTTAAAGGGCCCGGGGCGGCAATGGTGGCCAGAGCTCCATCCCCGGAGCCCTGCTGCTGGACCCTTGGGGAAGCGGTGGTGGGGCTCCAGCAGCTATTTAAAGGGCCCAGGGCTCGGCTGCCGCTACCACCCCGGGCCCTTTAAACTGCTGCCGGAGCCCCCGGCTGCCACTGTTACCCTGGTGAGGGCGGGGGGAGGGGAAGGGGAGGAGGCACTTACCGGTACAGAGCGGGCCAGGGCCGGCTCTGACCCCCAGCCCCGCCTCTTCTGCCCTACGCCCCACCCCTTCCGGGAGCCAGAGCCGGCCCCAGCCCAGCCCCATATCGGTAAGTCTGTACACTTACCTTCACCCCTGTCCAAAGCCCATGGAAGTTAATGCAAAGACTCTCACAGACTCCAACATGCTTTGGATCAGATCCCCAAGAAAGGTCTCCAAATTGCCAGCAACATGTTCACTACTTGAATGGCTGGAAGCCACCAGCTTTGTGTTGCATTTCATATTATGCTTTATTTAACTTCTAGTCTGGAGAAAACAACAAGGTATTTGCATTTAATCTTTTATGCACGTTTGAATTCGGAAATGTTAAAATCAAGCTATTTTAAAGTGTTTGAATGTAATGCTGCAATAAGTAAGTTTTCTAGCAAATGACAGGAATCTTGTTATGTGGCATCTCCATTACAGGATGTATGCAACAACAGTATCCCATTCTAAACAATCTTCTATTAATCTGTTTGTGGCTGAATAGTCCTTTTGATCGTCCCAGGATCCACTACATCATCCATCCAAGATCATATTTTTCCTGCCTCATGTTCTGCCATTAACTTTCCCTCCCAGTGCCCATAAACATGTACCACCCAATGAACCCCTGAAAATGTGACCTGAAAATCAAATCTGTCTTTTCATAAATTCTCTTGTCTAGTGTTTGCTGACTTCCAGTCGTTTTCAATAAAGGAGATTACATTGACCATGTAATCACAATGCTTTGGACCAACTAATTTTTTACAACCCTCAACAGTGTCTTGATACAGTTTGCAAAATCACTGAAAAAACCATGTAGCATTGTTATAACTTTCCAATATGTAGCAAACTCATCTGGCTTTATCTGTACCAAGACAAGTTAACACATTACTGTGGGAATATACTACCTCCATGATGATTCTTCTTGCTTATCCATTTGTTTTTTCAGTAAAGGTAGAAGGAATTGCTAGAGCACCATCAGATTCTCTTCCATCAATAGTTACTGAGAAATCTCTATAACCAGCTTAGTGAAGAATTTTAAGTTTAATTTTCAGAAGCATCCGTGCATTCTGGGTACTTAATTTGAGACATACAGGGTCTGATTTTCAGAAATGAACAGCGACCACACCAACTGACCTCCAAATCAGGCTCGATGCACGTTTCAAGTTGGGCACCAAAAATGAAAGCTCCCAAAGTTAGTGCCCAATTTTGAAAATGTAACCCTTAAATTCATGGTGTGAACTCCAATACCAGACCACTCCAAGGCCAGACTCCACACCACATTAGGTTAATAATGTGTTCAATATCACCCATAAAATGGTGGACGTATTCAGATGGTTATTTCTCATAATTGGACTAGACTTGGAAGTGCCAATGCATGGTTCTGGAAAAGTTTACCAATAGACTCATTGGAATATAGAGATTAATTCCAAGCTGCACCATAACTTGAGCAAACTTGTATCAAATTATCTCTTCCTCACATTTCCACACCGCACATAGCAGTATCATTCTGTGTAAACAGCTTTTTTATTTTAACACGAATTTTTGATAAAGATATGCATGAATTTTACTCTTCTCACTAATAACCAGAATATCTATACTACTGACATTGCAGAGAAAGTGTCTCTTACTTGCCATCTTTTCTATAATGAAATCTTTGTGTTCTGTGGCATATTCATTTGCTGATTTAGATCTCTGTGGCATTTTGAGCAGATGTCATTCACAAGTACAAGAATGCTTGATCAGTTCAGTTGGGGCTTAGTCTCAATAGTGCATGATGAGTAACAAGCAGTTCTGCAAAGAGGATTGAGAGTAAGAGTCTAACACTGGTGGATTTTGCAAGCTTCTCCCCAGCAAAGAGAAAAAAACCTTAGGCCTATGGCCATCACCACCAGTGAAGGTTAAAAAACCTGGCACTGTATCTTCTTTGAAATACAAAATGCTGTATCCATTACTAGAGACCGGGAAAAGTTCTGGAGCTAATTTCACAATCATTTTAGGCAAGTAAAAACAAAAAGAAAAAATCACAGAAAACATAATTAAGGATGTCATCTTTGGAGTAGTTTAGAAAAAAAAAAACCACACACCAGCCTCCAAGCCTTGCTATAGCAACAGCAGGAAGGCAATGCTGTGGTGTTGCTTATTAAAGCAAATGCTCTAAAAACCTTTGGCTGTGAATTTGGTTGAATTAGAGCTCCAATGATGTGTGTCAGAGCATCACAATCCTTTTTCTCATTCCCATTTGAAGTTACTACCCCATGGAGGTTAAACAATAAATATTATCAGTTAAAACAGAAAACCCTAAGCAACAACAGTTCTTAGGTCTTTACATTTTAAAAACACTGTGTACACACTAATCACTCCTCACAACTTCCCTCTGACACTGGATAGCATCAACATCCCCCAGCAAGTCAGCGAACACTGGCACAAGAGAAACAACAACAAAAATTGTTTAATAGGACGTTGCAGCAACCTGTCATGGAACTTGGTGGGAGCAGCACAGGTTGCAGGAGGGGCAGGTTTGGGGCAGGCATGAGGAAGCCGGACAGCGTGCTCATGGCACAAACGCTAGCTGCAAAGGCAACATCTCTGTAAATAGTTCTCTTAATAAAGAGCCAGTTTAGTGGCTGGTTTAGTGGTTTAGAAACCTGGAGTCCTCTCATGTTATTACCTTGCAGGCAGTACATAAAAACACTTTTTACTGTATATCTATGTGCAATAACATGAATTTGCAGGTGCTTTGTAAACACATTCCAATCACGCGTGGAGTTGTCTGGTGCTGTTAGCTAAGCAAGGCCCGTCATAAAATTAAGCGAGTCCCCTGTCATAAAATTCTTTCTTAATCTCCTAGCAATAAAATCTTCTGACCTTGCTTAAATCCGTTTATCTTGCACAAATATTCTTGCATTGGCTCCACTGCCACACTGCTTAAATTGAGTAACTATAGAAGCCAGTTTGAACAGGTCAATCTGAGATGAGGTAGTAGTGCCTTCTTTTGTCTGCCATAACACTATAAATGCTGATGCTTGTCACTAATAAAGTTGCCACATGCCTCCACAGCTGTTAGCTGCGGAGGAGTTGTGTGCCCTTTGATCAAAGCTTCTCGGCTTCAGTGTGTTTCTTACATGGCCTCTGACAGATTGTGAGCTGTGAGTCCAACTCTGCGTTACCCGGGTGTTGAGACGGTGAGTAGGACAAGCTGATTTTTACCTAACACTGTGAATCCGATCATAACACATTGTACACAACAGTCATCTGAGCTGTCCACTTATTTGAGCAGCAGCAACCCAGCAGATGACAACATACTAAGCCAGAAAGAGACAGTCCCTTGACAAGTAGACACGAACAGTAAGCTTCATCCCGCAACCACTGAAATCAATTGCAAAACCCTCACTGGCTTCAACGTGTGCAGCAGGGTCAGACCCAAAGTTACAATCTACCGTGTATCATAGTAGCCGAGATCTGGCTAGCATTAATATCTAGCCTATGGGTCAAATTCTGCCTTCAGATTAGTTCTAATTCACTTTAATAAGACCTGTGTGCATAAATCCAAGGGCAATGGTTGGCATTTTGTGTTACCCTCGTTAGGTTTGCTATGTGGCAGTGATGAAGTCTATTAACGTTCCTCCATATGCAGAGATCCCTCTAGCATCTCATGAATTCAGATGTGACAAATCTTAAATGGATGAATGTAGGGGACATATGACCCATTCCCAGCTTCTGGCAAACAGAGGTTATGGACACTATCCCTGCCCATCCTGGCTAATAGCCATTGATGAACCTATCCTCCATGAATTAATCTAGTTCTTTTTTGAACCCTGTTATAGTCTTGGCTTTCACAACATCCTCTGGCAAGGAGTTCCACAGCAATCAAGAACAACCAATCTCCTTGATCATTCTTTGATTATTAAGTGATCCAATGATCAGGGCCAGCGCGCCCAGTAGGCAACCCTAGGTGGTCACGTAGGGCGCCGGGAGGCAGCTGGCCGCGGCTGCCTCCTGCCCTCCCGGGTGGGTGCCTGGCTGCGGCTGCAGCCTGCCGCCCAGCTTCGCGGCTGAGCCGGGAGGGTGTCTGGCCGCAGCTGCCTCCCGCCCTCCCGGGGGGGTGCCTGGCTGCGGCTGCAGCCCGCCGCCCAGCTCCGCGGCTGAGCCGGGGGGGCACCTGGCCGCGGCTGCCAGGAGCCAGGGGGCGCCGCGGACCAGGGGAGGCTGCCGGGCGGGGGGCTGAGCTGCAGGGGGGGGCGGTGTTAGCTGGGCGAGGGGGCGCAGAGGGGTGGATTGGCTGCAGGGGAGGCAGTGTTGGCTGCGGGGGGGCGGGCGGTGTTAGCTGGGGGGGAAGCGCAGGGCCGGTGCAAGGAAGTTTCGCCTAGGGCACGAAACTTCCTTGCACCGGCCCTGCCAATGATAAAAAACGTTTCACAATAGCTCGGGCTACATTAAAAGCATTACATTACACACAGTGGATTCCCTTAAAATCTTCAGGTGAAATCTTGGCTCCATTACAGTCAATGGAAGTTTTGCCATGACTTCAATAGGGTCAGGATTTGACCTTTGGTATTAAACATATTTATGCTATTTGTAATATTTACTGTACTTAGATTCGGGTGTTATCTCAAATGTCACAGCACCTCCTTAAATAGTTAAATGAATTTTTTTTTAAATGCCTTCTGTAGGAAGCTATTTGGGCAAAATAAAATGTATATACAGATGGGTTTTCTATTTCCATCCAATAAGGATATTTTCACCGAAGGAGAAACTGACTGATTATGCAGGGAGATAGTGAAACTGACTGTATTGAAAGTGCTGTCAAATGTGTCAAGTAAAAAAACCCAACCACCACAGACTAAAATATTGTTTCCCCACTGACTTCCTTCCACTGTAACATTCTAAATGTTACTTGTAACTGTCAAGCTAGGATTGAGAAGCAGCATAGTCCAATGGAGAGGTTACTGGATCAGGAGTCAGGAAACCTGAGTCCACTTCCAACTCTACCACCGACCTGCTGCATGACCTTGGTAAGTCATTTCACCGCTCTGTGCCCGCTTCTCCTCTCACCCTTGGTCTGCGCTGTGTCTATAGATTGTAAGCTATTTGGGGCAGGGCATGTTTCTTGCTATAGTGTTTGTACAGTACCTAACACAATGAGGCTCTGATCTCAGTTAGGGCGTTTAGGTGTTACCACAGTATAAATGATAATATGAGGTACACATTTTGCAGACATTCAGTATGCAATGTTCAAGTTAACTGTGTCCCTTTAGCAGCATGCCAAATAAGCAGACACAATTTGGCTGCTTGTAAAATTGCCCCTAAGAGCGTGATTGTGCTCTTATTTAAGTCCATGGTAAAACCCTTCTTTGATTTTAGCTGAAGTAAGGGGGTAGGTCCATTCACTGTTATTGACAAGATTGTCTTGATTTATGAGTATTTAGCTAATACTTAGGGAAAAAATGCTCTGTCATGATGCTTACCAAGTCTGTAATTAATTTCTCTTTTCCCTCACAGTGATTATGTCAGGCTCTTGTAATTTTTTGCAGAAGTGTTTAGCTTTTATGAGCCGCTTCTTTATTCTAAAATCTCAGACAGTTATGACATCCATTCTAAAGCAAATAGCTGAAATAATGCAAACAATTCACATCCATGTAATTTTATGGCTGCTCAGCATACTAGTCAATATGTGTGTTACTTAGAGCCTTGCAAAATAGACAATGTTTATTTCCTCATGTCAGGCACTACTCCCATTGACTTCAGTGAAAGGTATGCGTAAGAAAGGACTATAGTATTTGGAAGATAGTGTCAAACCTACACAGTACTTAAGAAAATGACAGTCCTTGTGGTGACTAATGTTATTTCAAAACTAAATGTAAAGTTTTTTAAAAGTCCCTTACCGTAAATCTTTTTATGTAATCAGACACACAAAATCCTCCCATGCTCAAACAAAGGGATCTGTGCAGTGAAGATTCCTGATACAAAGTTCCCTTTTTTTTTTTAGCCTGTATGGCAGTAACCCGGATAGCCTGAAGCCTTTTACTGAATTAAGCAAAGCCTTGTTGGATCTTACTAGAATTCTGTGTGTGTGATAAACTTAGCATTTCATCTTATCTGACACTACACCAGGCATTTCAATCATTTCACTTCCTTATCTGTAGTACTAGGTTCTATCTGTATCCTTGCAGCTCATTTCCTGAATCACCGATAAGAGAGGAAACAAACTCAGCAGAAGACGATGGCCATATCACTTGAAGTCAATCAAGAGTCCCCTGTATACATTTCTGTAAATGTTATTTGGCTTTCTTGTTTTTGCCCAATTTAACTTTTTGTTCTTATATTTAAAAAATGCAACTTTTGTTCCAGCTGTCATTCATTAGCTTTTCCACATTCAGTGACAGACATTAATGCAGTATTCACATCAATATGATTGTATCAGTACACGTGAACTTTAGAGGGCAACAATGTCATAGGAATTGAGGAGACAAGGGTAAATTGTCAGCCTCCATATATGCACTCAAAAGAATTCCTCACACAGGTACATCCACCTGCACCCATGGTTTTGATAATTTAACACCTGTGCTCAGACAAGTATTAATTTGCACCTGTAAAATCCCTCATGGTCAAGGGGTTTTACAGGTGTAAATTAACATTGAGGCCTTGGCTACACTTACGAGTTACAGCGCAATAAAACTGCCTGCAGCGCTGTAACTCACTAACTGGCTACACTTGCAAGGCACGTGCAACGGTGTATCTCCTCAGATACAGCGCTGCTTGTACTCCACCTCCCCGAGAGGAATAACATTTGTTGTGCAGTGGGTGGAACGCTGGTGCTTCAATGTAGCCGAGGAATTCGTAGTAACTTACCTCCGGAAGCTCCCTTTGTTTTGAAACGGCACTTCCGGGTTGGAGTTCAGAGCTCCGTCTGGAGCTGCTTTACAAAAAAAAAAGCAAACAGCTACTGTTTGCAGGCGGGGGGGGGGGGGGGGGGCGCGCCATTAGGAATGCTGCAGCAAAGTTGGCTTGGAGGGGTGGGGTCGGAAAGAACGACGGGGGGGGGGGGCTCCATTTCCCCGAGTTCTCTTTTATCTGCTCTTTAAAAACAAACAAAGCCCCTGCTGTTTGCTTTCAGTGATTGAGAGAGAGGCAGGGGATGTGGAGGTGTGTAAACTTAGGAGCTAATGAGCTGACACTCTGTGGATACCCCAAAAATCCATTCTCTCTCCCCACACGCTTCCTGTAACACTCCCCCCTCACCGCCCCCCCATTTGAAAAGCACGTTGCAGCCACCTGAACGCCCATAATGCACCGCTCCCAATACAGCTGCAAATGCCTCAAATGTAGCCACCTTAGTGCGCTGGCAGCTGCCAGTGTGGACAGGCTGCAGCGCTTTCCCTACTCAGCTGTACGAAGACGGGTTTAACTCACAGCGCTGTACAGCTGCAAGTGTAGCCAAGGCCTGAAGTACTAACAGGTGATGAACTATTTCAAGTGCATTGCACCCATAAAGCATGGCCATGTGTGTGTCAAGCAATTTTGTGAAACACAGCTGGCGGCCCATAAAGGCTCGTTTAAACATTTCCCCCAAAACTGAAGTGAAAAGTACATTTATGCCAATATGCATACAAACTGAGCCCCCAGTAAATGACTGCACCTTTATTTTGTCTTAGTAAGAATTTAATAAGTTTTTAGACGATAAGTTCTTTGGAGCAGGGACCATGTCTTTTCATGTTTTTGGACCGTGCCCAGCACAATGATCTTGATGGGGCCTATGGACATTACTGTCATATAAATGTTAAAATAAGACCACCAGCACATTTTCACATAAAGAAAAAAAGACATTGGAACAACTGAGAAGAGAAGTAAGTTCTGCAGAAGTAACGACTGAAATCTACTTGCAGTTCCGTGCTGTGGCTTCATTTTGCCTCTGTTAATGCAATAAATGATAGTAACTAATAGTTTTAGCTCTTTGCAAGTGTGACATTATCTGATTAAAATATGACCATATCATTGTTGCAACCACTGTTCTATATTTGCAACAAATCTTGACAAAATGTGGCATGTAAGATGCCTATGAAAAGGTTTTGATTTGCTGGTTATGATTATGCTATTTGTATGCATGTACCATTTTTGTATTTGAAGTTATGAATATTGGCCCTATTCCTGGATTTCAAATGTTTGCTCCTGGCGTAACACCCACAAGTAGCTAGCCAGCACATCATGAAGGGACTATTCAAATTGAGTGGCCGATCAAAAGAATATTTAACAGACAATGGACCATGGGAGATGCCTAACTACACTTAATGGAATTTCCTGCTGTGACTAGGTGAAATGCATGGACATGTGACTTGCCCATGTGACTCCAAACTCCATCTTGTTGCTGTAATTTTCCACAGTAAGAACAATGGGATTCCCTCCACATGGCAGAAGATATAAAAGGCCCAGGAAACCCCTTCATTTCGCCTCTATCCTGCTCCAACCTCTGGAATATGGATTTATACTAAGGGGAGCATACAAATAGATACAAAAGGATTGGCATCAGTGTGATTTTGGGGTAAAATCTAAGTTATATAATGACCTGGGTGTGTGACTGGTCCTTTGAGATTAGAAGAACCTTTCATTTGATGAGACTGGTTGTAAAGAACCACTCATCTCTGAATCCAGTGGCTTTGGTGGGAATATAAGAACTGGAATGCCCAAGGAAACTTCTTGTTAGCCAGTGTGGCGAAACAGGAGTTTACTTTGTGGCTGGTTTGGTCAATCTTATGAAAGAATTAGTTTGGTGTTGTGTTTGCCCTATTTCTCAGCAGTTCATCCTGAATTTGGCATCCTCAGTTGTGACCCACTGAGGCACAATTACAACAAGCAATTATCTCCGCTTGGATGAGTGCATTGTAAGAAACTACTTACCTTAGATTAGTGGTTTTCAAACTTTTTTCCTGGGGACACAGTTGGAGAAAATTTGTGATGTCCATGACCCAACGGAGGTGGGGATGAGGGGTTTGGGGTGCAGGGGTGAGGGCTGCAGGGTGGGGCCGGGAATGAGGGGTTATGGGTGTGGGAGGGGGCTCTGGGCTGGAGCAGCGGGTTGGAGTATGGGAAGGGGTCAGGGCTCTAGGCTGGGGGTGCAGACTCTGGGGTGGGGCCGGGGATGATGGGTTTGGGGCAAAGGAGGGGGTATGGATGGTGTAATATAAGCTCTTGGGGTGGGAGCATATCTACTGTGTAATATTTACAGTACGGCATCTTGACTTGTGATCCATACAGCTTACTCCTGACTAAATCACATGCCCTAAGAGTCAGGAAAGATGGGCTCTGCCTCTGGATCTGGTCATAGACTTCCTATGTGACTTTGTACTTTATCTCTGTGCATTGTTTTCTCATCTGTAATACTGGGTTATTAATACCTTCCTATCTCACAAAGCTTTACAAAGCTTTTGGAGATCCCGGGATTTAGTATCTATTAATATTATTATATATTATTCTTATTACTATTATTAAAGATAGCACGAGACTAAAATCTCAGAACCGAAACACCACCAAATTTCAGGAGCTTCAAAACCCAAATCGGTACCCAGGTGTATATTTTGCAATCTAGGCAAAATCCAGCCCTTAGTCCTCTGCAGTATGGACACAAGAATTAAACACCAAGAGGAGGGTTCCTAAGCTATTCTGCCTGGACAGGACAAGATAGTTCAGGGGGCCCTAGGGAAGCACACTCAGCAACATTCCTTACATCTGCTCAAATGAAGATCAATGTATTCTTCCCTACCCCCAACGTCTGCTGCCAAACAACACCAGGCACTCAGGGGTCAAGAGGTTGAACACGGCCCCTGTCCTAGGTCTTAGGGAAGTCATAGATTGCAACCCTCACAACCTTAAAGGTGCCCAGTGCAGGTTCTCATTTGAAAGGGACCCAGTTCACTGATAAATTGGAATTGGATGTGGATTTAGGAGAAGGCATCCCATAAAGAAGTTGGGGGACAGAGTTGAGGCTCCTAATGTCTGGTTCAGTGAGGAGACACCCCCTTTTCAAGCCCCCCTAGCCCTCATATTAGGAGAGGGCAGTTGGATTCCAGAAATGGGCTGGGAACAAGCTGTGGAGAGGTGAGGGGCTGATGGCAGACCTCTACCAAATACAAATGACTATGGAAGGAATGATAACCTGCACTGTATGAGTTATGTCGGGTAGTTCCCAGAGGAGTTAAGTTAATTAAATTGCATCCTAGTTTAAACCACATCCCTTGAATCTTATGTTTCTTCTTGTATATCCAGGACAAATCCATCATGCTTTATTCCTGCCTGAGTGCAGCACTGAGGAAAGAGAAAAGGCTCCCTGCATCCATACAAGATAGGACAAGGTTTTTATTCATACAAGGCAGGGTGTGTTTTATAGTGTCACAAATGATACACAATGAAAATTAAAATGCAGCTAATTTTGAGAGGGTACAAACAATTGCACTGTTATTCTGTACTTTACAAAGAGATTATATTACTTAATGTGGCACAAAAAGCATGTGGAGCATGTAAGCGTCATGCCAACTGGGCAAGCTTGCATGACAAAGAGAATCTGTTAGGAAATTTGGCAGAGAGACTGGAACAAGCAATGATCAGCCTGCAACCTTCCTTTATCAGATCTAAATACAGACGGGTAATGTAAAATGATACTTTACTGCAGCATTTTTATTAATATTTAAGAAAATAATTATGATGATCAGATCTACCAGCTTTTCCACTCTCTCCTTTTTAACATTTGTAAAGGCTAAACATGAAGCTTACTTTTTACCTTCTATTTGGCTCCTGTGGTTCAGACTGTTGGATAGTTTACACAAAGATGCTAAAAGCAACTAACAAAAAGAGGGATATAACAATGACATTCAGTTTGCAACAGAAGAAAATCAAATAATCCAGTTTGTTGTACTAGAACAGCAAACAGGATAACAGACACAAGGCCAAATTTTCCTCTATATAAATCCAGAGTAATTTGCCTGGATTTACACCAGTGTAAATGAGAGCAGAATTTAGTCCTCAGCATTCATATGTAGATATTCTAAGAGTTAATTATAAAAAGCCCCATTTTAAATGTATTATTCAATGTGCAGCCAGACAGTATGTCTAGAATAAATGCAAAACTATTATAAAAATGATGACAGGGGACTGAAACCTTGATATGTTGCACACAAGTTCCTACTTGAAATATGAAAACAAAAGTGACAAAGAAAAATCAAGTTATTGCTCTAAAAAAATATGGCCTTCACCTTTCAGAGATGCACAGAGTCTGCTATCCTTAAACTGAAGCTTCTTTCTTTCATACAAGATATCTGATATTTCCATTAGTCACGGAAGTGTGCAGACATTGGTCAACTGGATTAGGATATGCAGAGTGAAGATTACTACAGGACAAAAAGGTAGATTAAGAGGTTTGGGTTTTTTAGAACCAGATGCTGTGAGCTGCTTAGCAAGCAACCCCCACTAAAGACAATGGGAAATGAGGGAGAATTCAGTACTTGTAGGTGACTTTCCTCACCTCCCAGGATCAGGCCCTTACCAAGTGCTGACTTGTAAACTGTAGACTCAGTCTACAGACTGAGCGGGAGCTATGGTCCCTGCCTCAAGGAATTTATAATCTATTATCATTCTTTATCTACAGCAGGTTTCAACTAAGTGTAGTTCAGAGCAGATGCAACTTACTTGCTTGCAAAGGAATATACAAGTAGAAGCTTCAGTTCTTTTGCCCATGTTCTCTCTCACAATTAAGATACAGACCATAGGCAGGCTAGCAGTCCCTGCCCAAAAACTCAAGCTCTGTTAAATTTTCTGAAGCCCATATCAAACTCAGCTTCCAAATTCTACCAACACTTACCCTTTCATTCCGCTTCCATCCATGCAGACTAGAACTGGATACCAGCATATAGCAGCGTTCCCAGGCCAGACACAAGGAAACTCAAATTGATGCCACAAAGCACTGTGTATGAGAAAACTTTTTAAAAAAAAGAGAGAGAGAGAGAGAATCAGTATCTGATCAGAGCAAGTACTCAGGGGGTTTTGAAAAGTTTTTGCAGACGAGACATCCTCTAAGAGCAAGTGCTTCCTGGATGTCAGAGTCTCACTATGAACATATTTCTATAGCTACTTCACTCAGAATGGATTAATGTTAAAGGTCAGGTCTGAAAGCCTCCCCAACTAATTAATATTTATTTTACACTGTGGATCCCCTTACATAAGGAAATCTTCCCCCAGGCCAGAAGACTCCCACATTTTATTCCATTTTTAAACCTTCAGTATCCTGCTCTCACTATTTGCTTCACAAAGGAAACACATTAGCAATGACAGCTTCAGTGAGGCTGCTCCTATTTAAGTAGCTGATACTGGGACAGATTCCTCCCTGATGTAACTATTAGCTCGTGCAACTTTACACGAGGGATGAATTTGCCCTGTAGACTACTAATAGTTATAATTGTTGGCAGTTTTCTCATTCTTGAATTACTCTGCCAGTGCTCTGTATGCCAAAATGGGTGGGCATTATGTCTGCAGCTGAGTAAACTAGCTAGCTAGCCACCCAGCTAGCAAACAGTTTAAAAAATTAACGGCAAGCATGCAAGCCATAAAAGCAGATTAAAAGCATCATAAAGGCCATATTTTCACATCTCAGTGCCTACCTTACTCAAGTCAAACATGTGTAGCTAATTATACATGCAAAGCAGACTTTACAAAGCAATTCCAGCCCTTATGGCCAGGGAGAGGCTTCTGGAAGCAGACCTGGTGCAATTTCACTGAGCAAGGATGGAGGGCAGAATTTGGGAAACCATGCGGCAGTTCTGTACCGCCAAATGGCACACAGCCCTACTCCATGGGAGCAATCCTCACAGCAGCAGGCAGAGGACTAAAGGCAAGTGAGATCAGGGCAGGGCAGGGAAGCAGAGGCAGATGTGACTGGGGAGGTGTAAGGCCAGATATCATGCCACTGCACGTCTCTAGTTCTCCACTCTACGATAGAAACACAAATATAATCAGGCAGGTATATTTTAGGGGGTGGACGGTTTTTTTGGGTTTGTTTATTAAATCAGGCCATGATTTGTGGCTGTGGAACATTTTTATTTTAAAAAAAAAAAAGATATTTTTCCCCTTTCCACGAGTGCTGTTCCTCCATTTTAGATAAATGACTTCATTAGATCAACAAGTGTAAACTCTGAATAGTGCTATGTACAAAAACACATACAATAAATGCTGTGCCTTGACCTCAGAATACAAGCAGCAGGCCACCTAACAGATCCCAGAACGCACATGAGTCCAACTAGTTGCATTACATTTATCAATGAAACACAATAGGAAGTAATTTGTTTTGCTTTTAAATATGCTTCCAACATGGGAGAGGCCTGATTGTAAACACAAAGCAAAGGGGATTTGTACTGCAGAACCTGAAGTCCATTGTTTCTTACCAGCCTCAGGTTCTGATTCCTGCTGAGGCTCAGAGTCCTCCTCAGGCTCGTCAGGGGAGGGGTTCTTCAACCATCTCCTCTGGCTAGAGGTGCAGAATCACATGCTCCTGAACCTCTGGTCTTTCAGAGCATTTTCCATGGTCCCAGCACAGCAGCTTCCTCACCCTGGCCCTCCTCAGCATCCCTTTGGACAACGAGGCTGCAAGGGTTGAGGGTATCATGAGCCACTTCAGGCTCTCAACTAGGAGCCCTTGACTTCACCCAGTCAAGCTGCACACAGAAGGGCAATCTACAACATGCCCTCCTCAAGAGACTGTTGGAGTGTTTTCAGCTCCTGTACAGGAGCCTCAAGTGCTTTATGCATTCCCAGCTCTGGGCTGGAGTCCGCTGAACATCCACCTGCTCCAGCCACCATGAAATTTCCTGGCAGATGTGAATGTTCCTGCCGCAGCAGGTGAAATCATGAAGCACAGTGTACTCTGACCACACATTGATCAGCACCCAGGTACCATAGGCAGGCCAGGCAGCTGCTTTCAGAGCTGGAGCCATTGTCACCTGTATTGCAGAGCTGTAAAGAGTACAGTGGAAAGCTGTTGTGATGTGGTCAGCATAGCACACTACTATCAGTGAAAACAGGGGCAGAGATCTTTATAGATTAGGTAAGGGTTAGTGGAAAGGATTCAGTGCATTGTGGGAATGGGGGTAGAGGACTATTGAAACCTGACACTCGGCACACGTCCCTTACCCCCATTCACACTGCAAACTGACAGGGGTATGGGGCCGTGCCACAGCCTAAGGTGTGTACTTACCAAACCCCTCAGGCATGCTAGCTTACTCATCCTTTACTCGCCTTCACACACGGGCTTTTGGGGTTTAGGTAGGAGGTTTAGGTACAACCAAGTGCATGGACACGTACAGTCACTAGTGTCGATATGGTGAAGTATGTTATTTCCTGTAATCCTCGTAACTTGGACAAGTTATTCAATAGCTGGTTATTTTTGAATGGGACATGTCACAAGCTGTGGAAACTTCACTTGACCCTGTAAAAACCTGAAACTAAAAAAGATCTGTGATACTCCAAAAATAAAACAAAATGCCCCCACAGCGAAAGGATGGAGACCGTCCTTCTCACATACTGTGATATTTTAGCTCTTATACTACAGCAGCTCTTCTTGGTCTTGTAACAGGTTTTTCCAGTGATGGTAAAGAAGAAAGGGAAATGAACTGACTGTCATTGATGTTGTATAATAGATTTTCTCAGGCTCTCAGCTCTCACTTGGACTACCCTGTTCCTCATTAGGTATTCATTCCATTAACACAATCTTCTTCTATGACTCTGGGCAGAATAACAGCAGCCACAGCAGTACACTTGGTAATGAGTTCCTCTAACTCATATGGTCGATCGACCACAGAACCTGTGGTTTCTATGAATGAGATGCACAGAAGTACATGTGAAATGTCGAAGCTTGTGGAATGCTGTACGTATAGGTGGAATTAGCTTCATTAATCTCTTTAAATTTGGAGCTGGAATTTGGAGGCATACATACTAGGTGTTCAGTAACACACACACACTCTCACATCCTTGACTACCAGTTACAAGGTATTTAAATTAGTGAGAAGATGTGCTGTTGGGAAAGTGCAGAAGATACTAATGAGGAAAGCTGGCTGTCTTTCCTGTCATGTTACAGACTCCTCACCAATCTAGCACCCACACAATTGCTGTCTGGCTTATTCTAGGGCTGGACTGATGAAATGAGAAATCACATCTCCTCAGAATGGATCAAGGCAGTAGAAGAGGTGACATCTCATTTTCCTGGCTCTGCACCCACAGTGGGAGGTGTAAACTCATTTTGCTTGCTATGTGGGCTATAGGAGAAGAGATGATACCCAGTGTTATGGCTGGGGGTAGTGTGTAATTGATTTTAGTACTGTAGGGCTGCTGGATAGCAGCTTCCTAGCAAGCTGTTTCTCCTCACTCTGAATAAACTGTGAGAAGTATTTGAGGATCTATTTTAATTAAGATGAGCACTTCTGAGCCCCCCTACTGGTGGGTGCGTGGTCATCCTGACAACCTGTGAGATGCTGAAGGTGCATTAACTTCCCTGTAGCCACCTCCAGACAGGGGAAATCCCCTTTTGGGGCAGAGGATGCCCAAAAGATAACAGTACCCAGAGGAAGCCTAGGCAGTTCACTGCCTGGAAGCCAGCAAACGGGGGAACCCCAGAGGCATCAGGAAGATACAGTGTCTCCATCCAGATGGGCTGTGTCTCATTCAGATCACACAGGGTTTGGGGAAGGAACTGCTACCCATTCTGTAGGGGAGACTCCTGCTCCTCCTTCCAACCCATTCTATCCTGCCCTTCCCTGAATACAGCCTAATTATCTCTTCCCCAATTCCCCAGGCTTTCCTCTCTCCCCAAATATCCCCTTCTGTTTGTCCTTCCAAGTTCCCTCTGACACCCCCTCCCCAATCTCTCCAAACATACTTCTGCCACAGAGATCTCTGAAATGTACACAAGATGGCCTACCTTTACTCTACCCTACCCAAAATCCCCACTTGTCTCAGTCTCCTTCCCATCTCTTCCCCCTTAAATTCTTCTGTTCTCCCATCCTCTGTCTCCCCACTGCCAGTTCATCCTAGCTCTTGTATCTACCTTCCCCAAATCACATCTTATAACCCCCAGACTGACTCCCTCAGCTCTCCATATCAATACGTCCTTGATCTCACCTTGCCTCCCCAAGTTTCTGACTACTGTCTGGTTCCCTCTTCTCTCCCCAGCTCTCACTCATCCAACACACTGCTCTCCCCTTGTGCCCTCTCCCTCTAACCCGTTTCCCTGAGGCCCTTGCTACATAAGGAAATTCCACAGCAAGTCATGCTGGCTAACAATGAGGACTGACCCAATTAAACCTTAAAAATTACTCATTTCGCTGAGACAAAGATATCTCAACAGCTGTTACACAGTTTTAATCTCTCCATGGCCCTTTAAGTCAAAGTGTTTGCCTTAAGAGTTGCTGTAGTCATAAAAACAGAACTGAGAACAAACCACTAACATCACCTTAAAAATACCATAAACTCATGCAAAGAAACCCTGAAACTCATCATTGAACAACAACAAAGAAAATGAACAACTAGAAATAGGAAGAAAGCAAGCATGGAGAGAAAGGTGTTTGGAACATGACAAATAGCATAAAGTAATAATTTCACCTCAGGAAAAACAAATTTGTATTATACCTCACACTTCCATTAATCACTCCAGATATATGGTCAGTGCCCCGTTTTTGTGATTTCCCCCCAAGTTCTAAATTTTCAAGGTCATTTGGTAACCAACATGTTTAAATGATCTCAGATGTTCAAAATGAAATATTTTCCCCTCATCCTTTCCATTTACTGTGTATTTTTACTTTTGATATTTTTAAAATTGGATTTTTTCTGCAAAGTTCTCTCGTATCAAATTTCAAACATCTAATAAAATTACTAGAAACTGACAATTTCACACGCCACATTCTCCAGTATGTAACTGCCACCTGTTTTGAAATCATGACTACTGAACGTTATAACCAATATAGATATTAAAATGTGTTTCCTGTTCTGAAGTCTGTATAACTTGTACTTCCTTAACCTTCACTGAACTACATTTAGCTGCACATGCATCAGCTGCGTGTGAATGCGAACATCCCTGTTACTAAGTAACAGAGTCTCTCTCTGGCTGGTAGATAGCACAGTGAATGTTGTAAGCAATACAACACAAGTTGCCAGCTTCATAATTTGGCCAGCGCCAAGACATGTAAGCTAAACATTTTGGATAGGACGCCTTTTAGATCTTTGTAAAACAAATGGGAGCGACAATGACAGACAAATACATTGGCTAGTGACCAAACTTCTGGATAATCCTGCACCCTCTGAGACACACTTCTTCCATATCAGGACTGCTACTGAGCATTTCTGTGGATTAACATACCCCTGAATATTTATCTTAAGTTATGTTTACTCCATTTCCCCTAATTTTCACCTTCCAACCAAATTCCCCATTATTCCTTCCTAGCTATCAATTTTAGATACGTCTATCTATTTAAACTTTAGGGTCATATCACTAAAAAAATACAGTTACGGGGTTAAGTGTCAATGTATTTTTTTAAAAAGTTAACGCGTCAAAGTGCAAGTCCCTCTGACAAACCAGAAAATATATTTCCCTGACAATTTTGGTCAATTTTTTTTTAAACTAGTTTTCAACGGATTAGCATTCTCCCTGAGTAAAACTACACGATCAGACCCTCAAACAATCCTGGCACAGATTAAATCCGTTACACGAAGTCAGTCAAAAAGGGGCTAAATGACAGCTTTAAGAAGGGAAGATGCAGTTAGTAGATGCTACCAAAAATCTACCCCAGGGCCCTGTGGGAGACTAATTTGGAATCAATAAACTGGCTTGATCAAAGTTAAAGAAACTATGGTTAGTTCCATCCAAAAAATCACAAGCAGCTTTTCTGGATAAACAACAGCTCCTTGGGGCACCAACACAGGAGAATTCAGATGTAAAGAAGTCTAACATATATCTTCTCATGTCTAAAATGCCACATCCAGAAAGCGGGCACTTACTTCTCTAGGTAGCAAGTATCAGAGGGGTAGCCGTGTTAGTCTGGATCTGTAGAAGTGACAAAGGGTCCTGTGGCACCTTATAGACTAACAGAGGTAAATTACCTCTAGGTAAATCAGAGGTCCCAAAATGTGGGGTGCGCCCCCTTAGGGGGTATGGAGGAACATCTGGGTGGGGGGCTGTGGCATGGCCTGGGGATGGAGCACTACTCAGCCCCTCCCCGCCCCCAGCTCTGCTCTGGTCCCACCCCCAGCCGCATCCCTGACTCCCAGCCTCAGCCCCAGCCTCAGTGCGGCTCCACTCCCAGCCCAGGGCCAAGGTTCGGGGCTAGGCCGGAGTGGGGCTGCACCTGACAGAAGGCCTGGCTGCTGGCCCCCACCACAACCCGGCTGTGGTTCCACTCCCGCCCCCAGCCTCGGCCCCTGGCCGTGCCCAGCTCCAGGCCCCAGACCCATCCCCAGCTGCGGCCCCAGCCTCAGCCCAGGCCCAGCACAAGCTTTTTTGCCGCCCTAGGCAGCGAAGAGGAAAAAAAGAAAAAAAAACCTGATGCTGCAGCGGAGTTGCTGCCGCCGAAATGCCGCTGAGAAAAGGAGTCATTGCTGCTGAGAAGAGGCGGGGTTGCCGCCGAAATGCCGCAGCGGACTGAAGAGGGAAGAAGGAGTCGCCGCTGAAATGCCACCCCCCAAATCCTGCTGCCCTAGGCGACCGCCTAGGGTCGCCTAGTGGAAGCACCGGCCCTGCCTCAGCCCCCTTACCTCTGTCTGCACCCCGTTCCCCAGAGCTGCAGCCCTGTTCACGACACTGGCTCGGAGGGCGTGGGAGGCAGACAACGGTAAGGGGGTGAGACCCTCAAAAGTTTGGGGACCACTGAGGTAAAGGCTCACACTGTCTCCTTTAATACTGAAAGCTCTCTGTGTCACCAGAAATAAAGGAGACAATAATAGAACTTCATCACTTTCTGAGAAGTTTACTGATCTGACAGTTTTGGCATAGCAGGAATTCTGCCAAGAATCCAATAGACTTCCTTCACTTGAAAACCAATAGACATTTGAACAAAGCCTGCATATTAGCTATTACTTCTTTATCATTCATCCCATCTTTAATGCTGAGTGATCCCGGGTTTCCATAACCTCAGTTTTATGACTTTGTTTTCTGTAACTGTGAAGTGACAAGGTGCAAAAACTCAATGTAGTGCATGTGTAGCAAGTTCTCTCAACCAGGAAGCATCTAATCAATCTCATCATAACAAAAAATAGAAGTCTAATGCCTAGTTGTGTGTGTGTGAGAGACATACCCTACCAATGCATTCCTGGTATTTCCAAAATCTCTTCTAGCACCTACCAAAGATATCTAAGGCAGTGAAAGTTCTAGTGGGACTTCTACAGGCACGTTTTTCCTCATCACTCCTCACTCCCCAGAAAATGCAAGAGGGATGCTTAAAAGGAAGGCCATTTTCTTTAAATAGCCTCATTGCTAAGAACCAAATTTGTTTACTTACAGAAATTGCCATCCTCTTTAGAGCCCCCAAGATGCAGATTCTTCAAACACGGCACCGAGCCTCAAATGCTTTAAAGGTCTGAAGTGACTTGCATGTAATACAGTGTATGAGACTTCGCCTCTGGGAACGAGACCCTCCAGTGAGACAGTGTACACCTAACAGGCCTTCCCCCATTAGGTGATAGTAACAGATGTTAGGAACCTTTCAAATTGCAGTTGGGCTGGTACCAGGCTCTTAAATCTGTGCCCCCTCAAATTTCAGAGATATGGTAACTGGATTCAAATCCCTGAGCCCACATGCTAATGTTTTAGTCCTACATCAGGAAACCAATTTGGAATATAGCCGCATGCCAGGTGAGCTGATTTCATAAATGATTTGGAAGAAGGGGTAAACAGTGAGGTGGCAAAGTTTGCAGATGATACTAAGCTGCTCAAGATAGTTAAGACCAAAGCAGACTGTGAAGAACTACAAAAAGATCTCACAAAACTAAATGCTTGGGCACCAAAATGGCAAATGAAATTTAATGTGGATAAATGTAAAGTAATGCACATTGGAACAAATAACCCCAACTATACGTACAATATGATGGGGGCTAATTTAGCTACAACTAATCAGGAAAAAGATCTTGGAGTCATCGTGGATAGTTCTCTAAAGATGTCCATGCAGTGTGCAGCGGCAGTCAAAAAAGCAAACAGGATGTTAGGAATCATTAAAAAAGGGATAGAGAATAAGACGGAGAATATCTTCCTGCCCTTATACAAATCCATAGTGTGCCCACATTTTGAATACTGCGTACAATTGTGGTCTCCTCATCTCAAAAAGGATATACTGGCATTAGAAAAGGTTCAGAAAAGGGCAACTAAAATGATTAGGGGTCTGGAACGGGTCCCATATGAGGAGAGATTAAAGAGGCTAGGACTTTTTAGCTTGGAAAAGAGGAGACTAAGGGGGGATATGATAGAGGTATATAAAATTATGAGTGGTGAGGAGGAAGTGAATAAGGAAAAGTTATTTACTTGTTCTCATAATAAAAGAACTAGGGGCCACCCAATGAAATTAGTGGGCAGCAGGTTTAAAACTAATAAAAGGAAGTTCTTTTTCACACAGCGCACAGTCAACCTGTGGAAATCCTTGCCTGAGGAGGCTGTGAAGGCTAGGACTATAACAGTGTTTAAAAGAGAACTGTATAAATTCATGGAGATGAAATCCATTAATGGCTATTAACCAGGATAGGTAAGGAATGGTGTCCTTAGCCTCAGTTTGTCAGAGGGGGGTGATGGATGGCAGGAGAGAGATCACTTGATCATTACCTGTTAGGTCCACTCACTCCGGGTCACCTGGCATTGGCCACTGTCGGTGGACAGGATACTGGGCTCGATGTACCTTTGGTCTGACCCAGTACGGCCTATCTTATGTTCTTATTAGACTAAAAACTCTTAAGACTAATTCTGAAGATCTTGGTACCATCGAGTCTAAACCTAAACCCTAATTGGTCTGGAATCTGAAAGCTGAACCATTGCTAAAACCTAATCTAAATTCACATCTGAATTCAACTTCCTTGTCTCACCCACAACTGTAATGTCAGCATTTTTTCTTCTGTTGTCCAAAGCATAGAAATCACGGAGATCAAAGCAAGAACAACATCAGTCTATAATTTGCAAGCCTAAACTGACGTTGTTAGCGAAGAAAGGCAGACAAACTGCTTGAAAAAAAAAAAGTTGCCTTCTCCCCAGCAACTAGTCAAATTGACACAGCCATTGCATAGCAATCACACATCAAGATTTAGCAAAAGTTAATCATTGTTTGAATATGATACATTCTATTTTTTAATTCATTTCTGTTTGACATATAGCAATGTGTACGTGTTCCTGTAAGGATCAGGAGTGGTTTCCTGGGAAGACAGAGAGTACTCGTATATGCAGGATCTTCACTATACTCCGTTAAAAAGATACTAAAATATCCTCAGTTTAATTTCACTTATTTCCAAGTTGTTGACTTTCAGTCTGCCCAAGTTGCTTAGCGGGTTTTTAAAACACAGCTTAGTATTTCAAACTTCATTCCTTCAGGAAGTTTAACTGTAGACACTGAGTAATTTTAATGAAAGCCTCAGCTGTCGCTAAACTATGTACAATAGACAGCTGTTCTTTCTTTCAACAGTTTCTTATGTTCATGTGTTATAATTTCAGTCACCCCTTGTGTGTTAAAGAAACAAACTATTGACATTATGAGTATGACACATGGTGCAGCTACTCAATACAGATAACATTCTCCTGTACCCAGGGTATCTTTGGTGAGAAAGCTATAGCTGTAATTCATGAACAATGCTATGAGCGAGAATAAAACTAACTTATCCTTTTAGAAATCCTGATTGTTAATAGAAATATATTTTAGCACATCAAGAATTTTAATTTTTTAAGAAAACCAAACTACTTTAACAAAAAAGTTACCTTCCAATTTAAAGTGTAACCTGACACAGTGCAGCTAGGGCCATAAGAAATAACAATGGACCCAACAATAGCACAGTACCATTCATCTTAAGGAGTGATGGTACAAGAAATAAAAGAAATAAATGTTTGGTCCCAGAGCATAAGAGAGACAAGGTAGGTGAGGTACTATCTTTTAAGTTGGTCCAATAAAAGATATTATCTCATCTGCCTTGTGTGTCTCAAAGAAATATATGGCATTGAGAATGAACTCCCTTCTCATTCTTTGGGTTGGAGAAGCACGGAGAGAGCTTACACTATCATTTTCCACCCATGCTGTACTTGCTCTGTAGATAAAATAAAACTGTGTGCTAGTACTGTCAACTGGCACCTTTCACAAGCACATGAACCCATGTGTTCAGATAATTTTTTCTCCCACAATGGGCCTGCTTCTGGAAGGGCTGATTACAGTTGGTTGGAATGTTTTCAACAAAATTAATTTTTGCCAAAATATGCTGTTTCATCAAACCTGAAACTTTTCACAGAAATGAAGTTTTACTGGGCAGGTTGTGAACAAGCATGCACACCTGGGAGATGGGAGACCCAGGTTCGAATCCCTGCTTTGCTTGATTCAGTGATCTGGGATGAAAAACTCTTCTCAAAATCAGGCAGCAGAGCAGGGAGTTAAACCTGGGTCTCCCACATCCCAGTCTAGTGCCCTAACCCCTAACCCTGCTACACACTCACACATATACGCACACCCTTACCTCCCTGAATTGAAAAGCTCAGGTTTTGAGCCAGAGAGAGACACTGATATAATTCCATTTTTGCAAAAACATTAAACAAATTTTGTTTTTGTTCCACTGCAGAACGAAAACTAATTTCAAAACCTCAAAAATTGCCATGAAATAGGATCATCATCCACCAGTCAGCTCTAGCACTGAGCACATGGAACGGTCGTTGTTCTCAATGGAAGTTGTGGGTGTTCAGCACTTTCCAGGATCAGGCACAAAAGGAGGATGCCAAGCCACACCACAAAATTCATTAAAAATATTTACCAATAAGGCATTGAAGGTTTAGGAGAAGTGAGACACAGAAATAACTGCAGAAGATTATGGCAGCAAAGGGGCCTCTGCAAGGAAGACAGCGCTCACCTCTGGATCCTAATTATCAGCTGCAGTAGCACAAGCCCTGGCTCAGAAGATTGTGGCCCTCTCCCTACTGGTAGATAAACCGAATAGGTGGCAGAGAAGAAAATTTAACTGGTAAAATGCTCCCAGCCCAGGAGAAGCTGGAGGAGATTGAAAAGGAAACCAGTGATGATAGTACAATTTCAAGTTCAAATCTGCACACAAATATGTTTGCTCAAATAAGATCTCTCATTTTTCCAACCATTTCGATCTTTGGCGGGTGGGAAGGGGTAAGGAATGCACACACAACTGTGTCATGCCTTCCGTGTGAGTGACATTGCTTACCTTCCATTTAGGTTCCACATCTAGTTTCAACAATTAGCAGCTACAAGCAACACTTTGAAGCAGCAGGAAAAAAATCTGACTTTTTCTAATGGTAATTATTTTATTTACTGATTGTAGTCAGCTCCATTTATATTTCATAAAGCTAGACACAAAATATGGTGCATATCCCTGTGGTGTTGAAGCATTATTGGAGTACATTAGTCAAGTCAATGTGTTCTGCTTCAAAATAATGGAAGCAAAGGACAAGTCATTGGAATAGTCAGAAGCCATGTTCAAAGTAGACAAGTCAAAGACAGACAGAAACAAAATCCTCCTCTTGGATGTCATCTTTGATGTTCTGCCCTCCCTATATGCTTGAATCATCCCTGGATGTTTAATGTGAGTTCTGAAGAGGTAGGGAGAACAGAATACTGAAGTAAAATTCAGCTGCATGGATCTGCAAGGAGAATTTGCCCTAAAATAGCTTGAAAACTTAAGAAAAATGATGGAACCTATACAGTCTAAAATAAAAGTACTTACAGAGGATTGATAGTGGAAGAACAATTTCACATGGAGAGAAAGAGTGAAACAACTTGCTTTAACATTCTGTATACTAGTTTAGTGAAAGGAATCCCTCTCACTGTGATGAAAGGCATAATTCACTGAAGTAAGAGAATATGAAGTGACCAGCCATATAAGTTCCATCAGCCTCAGAGGAGGGATCACAGGAAAAACTAGTACTACTGTGCTGACTTGGGAAAGGGGAGATATTTTTTCCTGTTTGTTTTGTTTTTTAAAAGAGGACGTTAATCTAAAAACCCTGAAGTTAAAAGTGAGGAAGTTAAAACCGTCAGACTCAGTGTACAGAAAACTCAATGAACCACAACTGAGTCACAGAGAGAAAACAAAGCAGGAAGGCAGAAAAAGCAAGCATTGTTAAATGGTAAAGTACAATGATGCCCATGTCTTTTTCCTGAGTGGACAGTTCATTAAAAGTTTCTGCTTAATGCACAGTAATGGTCATAACATTTGGTTTACTTTTAAGTGTAAACGATGGGATAAAAAACATGCCATTGTGACAAATATGGCAATTTCCTGCAATATTTTCGGGAGATTTACTGTATTAAGTTTATGTATCATTGTGGGTCAGGGACTGTATGTAATTCCCTGGGGTAGATGACCAGGAACGAAGAACAGTGGAGAGGTGATTAGGCAAAGTCACCCTGGTTATAACACCTCCAGAGAGGTACCGTCATCACCCCAAAGGGCTCACCTATACTTGTTCAAACTGGATTCAAGAGATCAACAGACAAAGAAAAAACTTTTGGATAAACAACCTGAGTTTAAACAGACTCAGGGCCTTCTTTCTGATCCAAAAAACGAACTGGACCTTCTGTCCAAGAGGTGTCCCAATCCTTCCTGGGAAGGGTTGGAAGGACTTGGACCTGCTGAGGTCCCATAAGACTGACAGGTGATATAGAAACATGCATATAGAAACTTTTATTTTTATATATGTTTTCTCTATAATGCTTTTACTATAAGAATAAACGTGCTTGTGTCTTTAGACTGTGCAGTAATTTATAACTGCTGGCAATTACATTGTTCATAGCCTTTGAAGAGAAAGAAAAAGCACATACTGACCTGTTCAGGCAATCTGGCTTGCTGAGGCTATCGCAATGGAGGCAGGGAACTTGCAGCCTGGAAAACCCAGTCAGGAGGAAGAGAGATGCGAGTCTCCACCCAAGAGAGGTGATGGCTGAGAAGCCAGGAGCCTAGAGTTGGTGCCCTTGTGGGACCATAGGGAGACAATATAGGTACAGTTGCCCTGAAGCATGACAGCCATTACATAGATCAATGGTACGCCCTCATCTAGAACGCTGTGTTCATTTCTGTGCACTCTATTGACAACGATATAGCAGAAATGAAACTAATGAAGAGAGAGGCAACAAAGGTAACAGTCCTAGAAATATTTCCAAATTAGGATAAATTGAAAAAAGTGGGACTATTTAGTTTAAAGGAGAGAAAAATAAAAGTGTGATTCTATTTATTCACAGTACAAGAATACGGTAATATTCAAAGAAAGTAATTTTTTAAAAATGTATGAGAGAAAATGTATGTATTTTTATACTACACATAATTTGCCTGTGAAAATCATTGTCACATGGTAAGGAGGCCAAGAGTTTAGGATTCAACAAGGGATTTGACAGTTGTATGGATAATAAAAACACCTACATAAGAATGGCCATACTGGTCAAACCAAAGATCCATCTAGCCAGTATCCTGTTTTGCGACAGTGGAAAATGCCACAGTTAAATTCTATGTTAAAAGATTCATAAGTAATAATGATTAGCTCTTATATTAAAGGGACATAAGCCCTCATCTATCAGGGCAGAAACCAGCCATCAACTGATGCGATTAGGAAAAAAGGTCCTCTATGAGATAATTACATAACAGCTGTCCACTACAGGATTTCTTGCATCTTTTTCTGAAACATGTGACAGTGGCCACTATTGAAGAGTGGATTGTGTATTAGATGGACCTATGGTATGACAATTCCTAAATCATACAATAGCATGCCCCTCACGTGTGGAATTTAGTCTAATCACATTCATTAGGGTGATTGGGCTTGCTATATGGAAAATAACTCTCCTTAAAACAAAGGCTGAAGAGTTCTTATGGGGACTTCCTCCTCCACCTCCTTCAGTGTTATCCAGACTACTGTAGTGTCAATACCTCCCTGAGACATATATGTATTATCACTGTGGTTGCAGCAGGGCTGGCACTATCATTAGGCGACCCTACGCGGTAGCCTAGGGCGCCTGGATTTGGGGGGTGGCATTTCGGCCGCCGGGGTGCTCGGCGGCACTTTGGCCACCGCTTCTTCAACCGCTGGAGTCCTAGGCCGCCACCTAAGGCGGCAAAAAAGCTGGCGCCGCCCCTGGGTTGCAGTGGAACTGCTCTGGAGTAATTTATGAATATTATAAGTTGACCTAGTTATTGGGTTGTTAAATCAACAGGGCTCTTGGGAAACAAACAGGAAGATGAAACAATGATTCTAGATAAGACAGCACCCCAGCAAACTGTTAAGGGGCAATGCAAGATACTTTGATGCTCTACCTCTGAGCCCCTGGGGAGCTCACAAAGTGATTTTGGGCAGCAGTACAAAAGGACCCAAGAAACTGACAAAGGACTGCTGGCTGGATGAAAGTTATAAACTCTCTAGGGAAGCAGCAGCAGTTTGGGAGACAGTTAAGGGAAACAGACTAACATCCAGATGCAAGAAGTTGGGATGACTGAAGAATCTGAGGCTGCTTAGGGTCTCTGTCAAAGGATGGCAAGACTCTAGGTAAGATAGACATGTGTAGACCTTTTGTTGTTTTAAAATCCTATTTTCTTATGCTTTATTCCTACTGTTATGATTAAACAATACTTTGGTTTAAGCAGGTTGTCTGAGCACTATAGTCACACCACTGGTCACAGACTGCTGCAGAGAACCACCACAGGTACCGAATCCAGTCGGACCTGCTGGATAAGCATGGTTCATAGACCGGATAATGGGCTAAAGTATCTTGTGTAAGAGTATGATTCCACCCCAGAGACGGTAAAGGCATAATGTGCAGCTGTAGCCCTGTTAGAGTATCAATCACCATTTTACAAATGAAGAATGTGAGGCGTAAACTGGTTAAGTAGTTTCCTTTGGAACCTACACCAAGTTTGTGGCAACATCACAGAATCTAGGTCTCTTGATTCTAAATCTTGTCCCCTTCCCACGGGACCATCCTAGCACGTCAAACACATTTTCCTTTCTTGTTTTCAGTATCTGTCTTATTTTCAACTCCTTTCCTATTATAACACAAGAAAATGATTAGATGTTTGTGAGAATAAAACAAAATAATTCTTAAGCATTTGCACTTTTTTAAGCCATTTTTGAAAGTTAGAATTGCTCTCCTTTTATCTGTGATATTGATGGACAACAGACGGTCGAAATGAGCAATGATTGTCTATTCAGGCATTTCTACACTGCAATAAAACACCAGTGACTGGCCCATGTCAGCTCACTCAGGCTGACGCTGCAAGGCTATAAAATTGCAAGATAGATGTCTGGGCTCGGGTTGGGGGGTCCCAAAGCAGGGTCCCTGGGCCCAGGCTCCAGCCTGAATCCAAACAGCTACTCTGCAATTTTATAGCTTCACAGCCCAAGCCCCGTGAGCCTGAGTCAGCTGACACAGGCCAGCTGCAAGTGTTTTATTGCAGTGTAGACAGACCTCTGTGACATAACATCACAGAAACAGTTGATGACAGTCACTCATTTTCAGTTTGGAAAGCCACTAATAACTCCCATTAACAGCATTTCCAGCTCTACACTTACAGCTAAGATAAGCAAGTGCTGTTTTAAAAAACATGAACATTTTTGATGCACTTGCACTGAAAAAGCAAGCAAGCTAAAATGATTATTTCTAGTTCCAGTAGCAAGTATCCATGGATTTGAATTACTTTTCTAGAATTATGCTGCCATCTAGCAACAGAACAGGGCATATGCAAAGAAACCGTGAACTAGAATCTGAGTTGTGGATCCATCCTATTTGATATTATGACCCAGTAATATTGTAGGTTTCAGTGTAGTAGCCGTGTTAGTCTGTGTCAGCAAAATGAAAATAAGAAAGAAAAACTTGTAGCACCTTAGAGACTAACAAATTTATTTCAGCATAAGCTTTCGTGGGTTAGTACCCACTTCATCAGACGCATGGAATGAAATTATATTTCAGACAGATATTTATACAGTCAGAGAAACATGATGGTCCAGGTGTATAGACCAATCTTAAGAGGCTAATTATTTGAGAGGAAACATGACAGCAGGGGAAGAAAAAGCTTTTGAAGTGATAAACAAGATGGTCACACAGGTGTGAATGAGGATCGTTAACTTAAGGGAAATAGATTCAATTAACATAATGGCCGAGCCATTCCAAATCTCGATTTAATCCGGAGGCAACGCAATCTAGTTTGCATATCAATTCGAGTTCAATAGTTTCTCTTTGAAGTCTGCTTTTGGAGTTAATCTGTCGCAACACTGCTATCCTCAAATCTGTCATTGAGTGATCAGGGAGGTTGAAGTGTTCTCCTACTGGTTTTTGAATGTTATGATTCCTGATGTCAGATTTATGTCCATTTATTCTTTTGCGTAGAGACCGTCCGGTTTGGCCAATGTACATGGCAGAGGGGCATTGCTGGCACATGATGGCATATATCACATTGGTAGATGTGCAGGTGAATGAGCCCCTGATGGTGTGGCGGATGTGATTAGGCCCTGTGATGGTATCACTTGAATCGATATGTTGACAGAGTTGGCATCGGGCTTTGTTGCAAGGATAGGTTCCTGGGTTGGTGTTTTTGTTGTATGGTGTGTGGTTGCTGGTGAGTAATTGCTTCAGGTTGGGGGGCTGTCTGTAAGCAAGGATTGGTCTGTCGCCCAAGATCTGTGAGAGTGAGGGATCATCTTTTAGGATAGGTTGTAGATCTTTGATGATGCGCTGGAGAGGTTTTAGTTGGGGGCTAAAGGTGACGGCTAGTGGTGTTCTGTTATTTTCTTTTTTGGGCCTGTCTTGTAGTAGGTGACTCCTGGGTACTCTTTTGGCCCTGTCGATCTGTTTTTTCACTTCAGCAGGTGGGTATTGTAGTTGTAAGAATGCTTGATAGAGATCTTGTAGGTGTTTGTCTCTGTCTGAGGGATTGGAGCAAATGCGGTTGTATCTTAGAGCTTGGCTGTAAACAATGGATCGTGTGGTGTGTCCAGGATGGAAGCTGGAAGCATGTAGGTAAGTATAGCGGTCAGTAGGTTTCCGGTATAGGGTGGTGTTAATGTGACCATCACTTATTAGCACAGTGGTGTCTAGGAAATGGACCGCTTGTGTGGACTGGTCTAGGCTGAGGTTGATGGTGGGATGGAAATTGTTGAAATCATGGTGGAATTCCTCAAGGGCTTCTTTTCCATGGGTCCAAATGATGAAGATATCATCAATGTAGCGCAAGTAGAGTAGGGGTGTTAGGTGACGAGAGCTGAGGAAGCGTTGTTCTAAGTCAGCCATAAAAATGTTGGCATACTGTGGGGCCATACGGGTACCCATAGCAGTGCCACTGACTTGAAGGTAAATATTGTCCCCAAATGTGAAATAGTTGTGGGTGAGGACAAAATCACAAAGTTCGGCTACCAGGTTAGCCGTGGTAGTATCAGGGATACTGTTCTTGACAGCTTGTAGTCCATCATTGTGTGGAATGTTAGTGTAGAGGGCTTCTACATCCATAGTGGCCAGGATGGTGTTGTCTGGAAGATCACCGATGGATTGTAGTTTCCTCAGGAAGTCAGTGGTGTCGCGAAGATAGCTGGGAGTGCTGGTAGCATAGGGCCTGAGGAGAGAGTCTACATAGCCAGACAATCCTGCTGTTAGGGTGCCAATGCCTGAGATGATGGGGCGTCCAGGATTACCAGGTTTATGGATCTTGGGTAGCAGATAGAATGTACCTGGTCGGGGTTCTAGGCACGTGTCTGTACAAATTTGTTCTTGTGCTTTTCCAGGGAGTTTCTGGAGCAGATGGTGCAGTTTCTTTTGGTACTCCTCAGTAGGGTCAGAGGATAAAGGCCTGTAGAATGTGGAGTTACAGAGCTGCCTGGCAGCTTCTTGTTCATATTCCAACTTATTCATGATGACGACAGCTCCTCCTTTGTCAGCCTTTTTGATTATGATGTTAGGGTTGTCCCTGAGGCTGTTGATGGCATTGTGTTCTGCACGGCTGAGGTTATGGGGCAAGTGATTTTGCTTTTCTACAATTTCAGCTCGAGCACGGCGACGGAAGCAGTCTATGTAGAAGTCCAATTTGTTGTTTCGACCTTCAGGAGGAGTCCACGCAGAATCCTTCTTTTTGTAGTTTTGGTAGGAAGGATTCTGTGGCTTAGTATGTTGTATAGAGGTCTCTTGGAAAAATTCTTTGAGTCGGAGACGACGAAAGTAGGATTCTAGGTCACCGCAGAACTGTATCATGTTCGTGGGTCTGGAGGGACAAAAGGAGAGGCCCCGAGAAAGGACAGATTCTTCTGCTGGGCTGAGAGTATAGCTGGAAAGATTAACAATATTGTTGGGTGGGGTAAGGGAACTGCTGTTGTGGTTCCTTGTAGCATGCAGCAGTTTAGATAGCTTAGTGTCCTTTTTCTTTTGTAAAGAAGCAAAGCTTGTGTTGTAAATGGCTTGTCTAGTGTTTGTAAAGTCAGTCCATGAAGAAGTTTGTGTGGAAGGTTGGTTTTCCAAAAGAATATCCAGTTTTGAGAGCTCAGTCTTAATCTTTCCCTGTTTGCTGTATAGGATGTTGATCAGGTGGTTTCGCAGTTTCTTTGAGAAAATATCTCTTGCAATATAAGGCACAAAGGCCAGATTTTTCAAAGGTATTTAGGCATTCTTCCACTCAATACTGCAATGCCTAATTGACTTAAGTGCCTGAGCCACATCTGAAAATAGGGAAGAGCAGTGCAATGCCTCACTACCTTTATAAATCTAAGCCAAAATGTCTTGTTTTAAAGCATATAAAGGTGTACTGATGGTTTTGGATTTCAGGGTTTGGCATACATTTTCAATTACACCGCAATAGTTTGGGACAGAAAAAGATCAATAACTGAGTAATGGTAAATGAAGAAATTCAAGCAGATGTTAAAACAATGTTTTCCATGACAAGTTTGGCAGAGACTATAGCTCAGGGGTCTCAAACTCCCGGCCCGTGGGCCATCTGCGGCCCGAGAACCTCCCCAATGTGGCCCGCGGGACTCCAGCAATTTTGGGGCCGGGTCTCTCCCTTGGCCCCACCTGCCGCCCCCGGGCACTCCCTCCCTCCCCCGTGTGTCCCCTGGGCGATTTACAATGGCCAGAGCCGAGTGGCTTCCTGCGTGCTCATTCCATCTGTCTACCAGCCCCTCCCTGTGCCTCCATGCACTGCCCCCACCCCGAGCACCCCTGCGGCCAATGGCCCATCTCGCCTTGGAGCCCCAAGTAAGCACCACACAGCCCGATCCCCACCCCCTCCCCACACACCCCCTCCCGCCCCCAAACTCCCTCCCACAGCCTGCAACTCCCCCCAGCCCCTGCACCTCCTCCCCCTTCCCACACACCCCCTCCCGCCCCCAAACTCCCTCCCAGAGCCTTCCCCCTCCCGCTCCCCACACCCCCTTCTGCTCCCGAACACCCTCCCAGAGCCTGTACCCCCTCCCACCCCCAAGCTCCCTTCCAGAGACTGCCCCCCTTCCCCCTCCTCCCTCCCAGAGCCTGCACTCCCCACCCCTACCCCAGACCTCCTCCCCCACCCAAACTCCCTCCCAGAGCCTTAGGCAGGTGGAGGGTGTAGTTTGGGGGGGTTCTGGGCAGCATGAGTGACATTATTGGACCACTGGGAGGATTTGAGGACTGGCACTGGCCCTAAGGTAAATTGAGTTTGAGACCCCTGCTATAGCTACTCAAATTGGCTCCGTTAAACATCACAGCAAAAGGGAGATAATCAATAGAAACATGTTAAACCAATATTATTAGTTGCATAATAGGATAGTATACTAGAATACTTTTGGAGTTTGACAGGAGGAATGGTGTTAAAAAAAATTTCCATTCCTGTTAATACATACCTCTTACCACAGGAATACTTACTGATGTAATACTATACTAATAGCAACGGTTGATGTTACAACAATATTGTTATAGTTGTTTGTACGCCTACTTTGTTACAATATGCATTTATCATCTTATGTAAATATAACAGTATTGAAGTCACAAAAATAATTCTATGAAGGTTAAAAAGAACTATTCATTTTGAAGGGAAAAAAGAAAGTACGGTAACTTCATTGAATAATGTTAGCACATTGCAAGAAAATAAATATTTGCTTTACTCTCAATGGGAATTAGGACCATGGTACCATAAAGGAGAATTAACTCAAACTGGGCCCAAAAATGTGGGTATTATAAAATAAACAAGTCTAATAGAAATGCTTCGATTTTTTAATTCAAATTAAAACTTATTTTTTATGTTAAGACTCTTCTGTAGCGATTGCAACCTAAGTATGGAATCTGAAAGGGAAATGCACTGTAATCAAAAGTGAAACTGAAATGAGTTGTCTAAACTAAGCCAAAAAAAGTTAAAAGTGGTGAAAAATAAATTGAATATATAAAATTCCAGATTTAGCTATTTACGGGGTGATTTGTAACTTAGCTAAAAACATTTGTTAGTTTACAGTATATTATTTAAGATGACTGTGTCAAAACATGAGAAGGGTGTGATTTAGTGGTTTGAACATAGGACTGGAAGACAAGATCTTAATCTAAATTCTTGACAGTGAACTGCTGTGTGGCCTTAGGCAAATCCCTTAATCTTTGTGCCCGTTTCCCGATTTGTAAAGTTATACCAGGGGTCGGTAACCTTTCAGAAGTGGTGTGCCTAGTGTTCATTTATTCACTCTAATTTAAGGTTTCGCGTGCCAGTAATACAATTTAACGTTTTTAGAAGGTCTCTTTCTATAAGTCTTTTTAATATATAACTAAACTATTGTTGTATTTAAAGTAAATAAGGTTTTTAAAATGTTTAAGAAGCTTCACTTAAAATTAAATTAAAATGCAGAGCCCCCCAGACCGGTGACCAGGACCCAAGTAGTGGGAGTGCCACTGAAAATCAGCTTGCGTGCCACCTTTGGCACCCGTGCCATAGGTTTCCTACCCCTGAGTTATACTAATTACTTCAGAAGGGTGCCCTAAGGACTTCATTTGAAGTCTGTAAAGTATTTTGCCTATGAAAAGCACTAAGTATTATTTCCATCCTTACTGTGAAATAAATACAAGTGTATAGATAAACAAGCTGTTGGCTTAAAAATCAGTCTCTGAAAGATGCTCAGTGGAAATAGGAAAGTTCTTAATTAGTGCTGTCACCATTAACCTGTCCTGAAGATAGATTTATTTTGAAAGCTATGATTTAAATTCCAGATTACTGCTGATTCTTTGCCCAATAACACTCTCCACTGAACTGTTGGTAAAGTGAGGACTGAACATTTATTTAGTAATTGTATATAGATAAGAAACAAAACAGTCCAAAAAGGCAAAGTGTCGTAGATTTCAAACAGAACATTTAAAAGTCTGGAAAGATGGTTCTTTATTTACTTTGCTTACTGATACAATCAATACCACTGATATCAAGATAAGAATGTATAGCACTCTACTACAACCCAAGAATTAGCAAATGTCTCAAACTAATGTATGTGAAATAACAGCAGCGATTAAAAGGCCTCATACAATCTCACTCAGAGATATGCCTTTGTATCAAAATAATCTAAATCTAACTAAGAGGTAGGTTAAAGTAAAGGCAAAGCAAATAGAGTATTTCCTGCTTTCTGCCCTTAACTATAATTGTATTCTACGTATCGTTTGAAGTAGCAGTAGAAAAATCAGTCACACTCTTTAAAAGAGTCCAATCAACTCATTAAAATGATCTGGAAAAAAAGTGTGAAAACAAAGAAACAAATTTCTTGCAAGCCTGAGAGGCTCAGACATCAGCCAAATGACTTGCCCAAAGTCCAACGATATAACCACGTGAACAGATTAAAAATGGGATAAAGGGTGTGAACATCTGCTTTCATAATATACCCCACATCATCTGTTTCTTAATAATTTTATTCATTACAATGTAACAAATACACATCAGAAGTAACAATTCTGGAGTTCTTAGACATTCAAATGATTTTCCAGAATGAAAAAATATTGCATATGAAATACAACTCTAAATGAGCTTTTATGCCAAGCTATTCAAACAGATTATTGATTTAGCTGTTCTAGATGTGGTGAGATTTCATGAGCAAATTCACAATGCATAATTTAACAGACTAACTTCCTCCACTTTGTAATTCAACAGTTTTCTTTTTAATTTCTTAATTATGAATAGTTTTGTGAGCATCTTATATACACTACATGTACAGTCCGTTAGTCTGTCTGGTCAGGTAAATTACATGGCATTGCTACGGCTTTCCAATTAGATGAGTATAACACCATTGATGGCATGAACACTCACACATAAATGAATGAATAAATAAATAAATAAAACAACTATTTTCCACGAGTATGTGTAGGAGGAACAATAATAGATTGAGACCCTTGTTAAGCGCTTTAATATTTTCTCTTGTGCACATATGCTCTTTTAATATATCCTCTCGAGCTATTCATATGAATGATTCCCATTATTTTAAGATTTGCAAATTTTTCATTTTGGTTTTGGAGGACATTTGTAGGATGGATTAAGACTTGGCTCTAAAAGTGTTCCAACTGAAACTTGATATTGACATTGACGATAACCAATTTGGACCAAACACTATGATGCAGTGTTTCAGCACGTGCTAACTAGGCTTATATGCACAAACACAATCCAGTATGCTATCTTTGGTTAAAGCTATGTTCTGTTGTCTGTATGTGTCAGAAACCCTTAAGCATGACCTAAGCTTAGCTTCTCACTTTATAAAATAAAAAACTGACATATGACACAAATCAAAGCCCTAAAAGTTTCAGTTTTGGCCTATTAAATTCTCAAGAATCCTCAATAAGATTAGTTAGTATAGGTATCATCCCCAGCTGCCAGGACCAGCTCCAGCTTTTCGGCCGCCCCAAGCAAAAAAAAAAAAAAAAAAATGGCCGCCGCCAAAGTGCCGAAGCAAAAAAAACAAAACAAAACAAAACCCGCCACCCCAGAATCCCCGGACTGCCACTCCCTACAGGGCACTGCCCCAGGCACGCGCTTGGCCATCTGGTGCCTGGAGCCGGCCCTGCCAGCTGCAAATACAAGTGAAAATATGTGTGCTTACACTCAAACCTCTGATGGAGGCATAGATTTGTCCATCTTTCATGCATCATTGGCATCTAACAAATTAGCGAGTAATCCAGTAAGAATTGCAAGAATGCATGCATTGCTCCTTCTCATTCCAAGAGACTACAAAAATCTTACCTAATAGAATTTGTGGTGTCCATTCACTGGCCACAGTAAGGTGAGACATAATAGTGCATGTCTGTCAGATTGCAGAGATCATTTCAAGTTTGTCCACGTACTACCAAATGTAGGAAGAGTTTAAATGAATGCAGAATGCCAGCTGTCTAATTTTAACTGATTTAAGAAGTCTACAACCCTAATTAGTATTAACTTTGTATGCTTTGGAAAATAAATATGACCTCCCTTGAATTATACTCTGGGGATGGGAAATGAGCAAGGAACATTGCCAGGTACTGGACCGACTGACACAAGTCTAACCTCCATGATTATCTGTAAATTGGTGGGCCAACCCACCAGCCAGGTAAGTGAAACAACACTCCAAAGCCTTTGCTCAGGGCTTTATTAATTAGAAACAGATTTTAAAAAATGAAACAAAGCAACTAACAACAGGCTCACTGCCTTTTAGGGTGCTGTCATAGGGCTTGTCTCCAGGGCTTCAGAGTCCTTTCAGTTTTCCATCCAGGACTTCCAAGCCGTCCCAAGTGGAGACTTCCAGCTCCTCCCATCCAGCTCCTGCTTTTTGAAGGTGTCCTCCTCTCAGACCTTCTACTGGTAGCTGTAGAGCCCCCATTACCTTGCCCTTTTTTGACCCTGAATCTCTCCTAAGAGGCAGGAAGCCTTGTGTTTTATCTGTAAGGCACGTGGCTAGGAAAAGGTGGGTGAGGTAATATCTTCTATTGGACCAACTTCTGGTGTTGAGAGAGACACGCTTTCGAACTACACAAAGCTCTTCGGAAGACATGAAGAACTCTGTTTAAACAAAAAAACTTGTCTGTCTCACCAACAGAAGTTGGTCCAATAGAAGATATTACCTCACCCACCTTGTGTCTCAACTATCCTGGGACTCATACAGCTACAATCATACTGCATACGTGACTAGGAAAAGGTATGTGACCTGGAACTGTAGGTCGCAGTTTTAAAGAGGCTCACTGGAATCCAGGCACATGTGAACCACAACCTAGGGCCCTGCTATATCTGATATGGAAGTCAGAAGGCAAGATTAGTCTTGTAGAATTACACACTTTGTTATGTAACCTCATGTGTGGCGGTGGAAGGGAGGCATATTTTATCTACTACTGGGCTTGATTCCTTTTACAATACTAGTATCTTTCCAAGGATTCAAGCTACCCTACAGCTATACAGTTGTTTTGTTAGTAGCTAGGGCAGGGGTGGGCAAACTACGGCCTGTCAGGGCTTTGGATCCAGCCTGCGGATTTGCCACCCCCGTGGTGCTGTGGGCCCCGTTCCGCTCCAGGAAGCGGCGGGCACCACGTCCCTGCAGCCCCTGGGGAGGGGGAGCAGAGAGCTCTGCGCGCTGCTCTTGCCTGTTGGTACCTCCCACAAAGCTCCCACTGGCCAGGAACGGGGAACCGCAGCCAATGGGAGCTTCGGCGGGGGGGGGGGGGGGGGACGGGTACCCAAAGGCACATGGAGCCCTCTGCACCCCCTCCACCAGGGGCGGCAGGGACGTGGTGCCGGCCGCTTCCCAGAGCGGTGCGGGGCCGGGGCCAAGGCCGAGGCAGGCAGGTATGGAGCCTCCCCTGGCCCCGCTGTGTGCCGTTGCCACCCCAGAGCCGCTCCAGGTAAGCAGCGCTGGGCCAGAGCCCACACCCCGAACCTCTCCTGCACCCTGCACCCCAACGCCCTGCCCTGAGCCCCCTGCCGCACCCCGCACCGGTCCTGCAACCCAAGCCCTTGCCCTGAGCCCTCTCCCGCATTCCACACCCCTCCCTACACCACTGCCCTGAGCCCCCTCCCACACTGTGCACCCCTCCTGCACCCCAACCCCCTTCGCTGAGCCCCCTCGTACACCCTGCATCACTGCCCTGAGCCCCTCCCACACTGTGCACCCTTCCCGAGCCCCCTCATACACCTCACACCCCTCCTGTGCCCCAACCCCTTGCCCTGAGCTCCTTCCTGCACTCCACATACCCTCCCACACCCCACACTCCCTCCCGCACCCCAACCCCTGCCCCAGCCCTACAGTCATGGCCCTGCAAGCAATTCCCCCATCCTGAAGTGGCCAAAACGTTTGCCCACCCCTGATCTAGAGAATAGATTGCACTCCCATTCAAATCAATGGAAAGATCCCAAAAGACTTCAATGGGAGCTAGATAAGGTCCTATGACAAGTTGGAGACCCTTTGCAGTTGCCATAGTTAGATTTAGGACATAGGCATTGGCACACCCAACCTTGTAAAAAACCACAGGATTATTACTGATAAGTAATCAAGACCTCAGTTTCATATATCATCTGAAAAGAACAGACTATGTCAGAGACAGTCTCCTCACCCATTCTCAAGATGCTGCTAAGGCAACAAATGCCAGATGAATGATTCAGTCCTTGAGATTTCTTTTTTACTCAGCAAAGTAATGTAGCAATATATCAGACAGTATTAAATGAGTGAATACTTTTATCTTAATTGCCCTGAATCAACTGAAAGGATAATTCACTTTCTGGTTTACGTGCTGCTCTTTATAAACTGTAAAAGTTAAAACGAAGCTCTGAATCTATTTCCCCAAGATTAAGTATCCTCACATCTTCTTGTCAACTGTCTGATATAGGCTTTCTTGATTATCACTACAAAAGGTTTTTGTTCTCCTGCTGATAATAGCTCATCTAAATTCAATAGCCTCTTAGAATTGGTACGGCAACTTCCACCTTTTCTGTGTGTGTGTGTGTGTATATATATATAAACACATCTTGCTTCTCTGTGTTCCATTCTATGCATCCGATGACGTGAGCTATAGCCTACGAAAGCTTATGCTGAAATAAATGTGTTAGTCTCTAAAGTGCCACAAGTACTCCTGGTCTTTTTAGGAAAATTTTAGACTCCTAGATTAATCCTGAGAATTCTGCCTCCAGAACCTCCTTGTTTCTCTAATTATTTTAGAAGACAATTGTGACCTAACACTTCCATTTACTTTCATCTGAAAGAATCTGATTTTTTATATGAAGATGGGAGCTAAAATACCCATAATAGAAGAATGCAAGAAATAAAGTATTTTCAGACGATTCAGAGAGAGGGCCTAGAACTCTGCGCTGAAATAAGAGGTGTACGAAAGACAGAGTTGCATTTGAAAATGTTACACACTGTAGTCTTGCTTCTCAGAAAGTAAATGTTTTCCATTGAAGTCAGTTATTTTAAATAGACACAGCAACATTTAAAAGACATATTGCATTCCCCCCACTACCACCCTTTTTCCCCTTCATCATTTAGCAGTCATTAGCTTTAGGTTACTGCTTTGATGATTAGTACATGGATTACTGTAGTGCATTTATTTAGATTTCAATGCACTTTAAAGTGCATTCATTTACAATGATTTGCTTCAGCTACCAACCCTAGCAGTCATATCATATGGAATTCCGCTCAACTAGTCTTTGTCTCTCCTTACTACTTGCCATCTGTGAGCATACATAGATTTGGAAAGCAGAAAACCTATATGTCAAAGTGAAGAAAATTGTCTTGTTTGTGATTCCTGTATAGATCAGCAGGTTAAGTATTTTTATCTACACCTTTCTTTAAAAGGACACCATCATTTTATAATAAACAGTTTAAAATTAAAGTAATTTCCCCCTATGTTTTACTTTTCCACTTGACAAATTTCCATTTCCTCTCCTCCTTGTGGTTCAATGGAATGGATATTAACATACCTTTTTCCTTTTAATTGTGTACCAGTATTGAAAATATCAGTAGGGTTTGGAAATCTTTTTTTGTTAGTAAATCTTTGCTCCCTTCTATTGGCTAGTTCTGCAGCAAGGCCTCATTAGCTATTCTTCACCATAAAAGAATAATGGAATCTTTTTAAAAAGCATTTTGATAAGACTTTCTCTGAGACTAACAATATTAAGGGAGGTCTAACCTGAGACCTAAGATACTTGACTTTATCCCTTGAAATAGCCTCATCTTGAATAACACTGAGTGAAAGGTGCAAAAAATTTGAAGTTGTTTCACAAAGACTATCATAGCCAGGAGAGAGTCAATTTAGTAGCTATGTTACTCCTGGGGGAATTCTGCGCCAAAAAAATAAAAATTCTGCGCACAATATTTTCAGAGTCTGCAAATTTCTGCATATTTTGTCAAACTAACACAATATAATCACACCAGTTTCGATTATTTTTGGTCATGTATTTCAAAATACCTGTCAGCTAGTATGTCTGTAACAATACAGACAACAAAAAAGATTCAGGAAATGTTTTTTGACAAAGATTCCTTACTGGGCATATTTATACAGAATGCTGAGTAATAATTTGTTTAAACTACAATACAGAACTGTATTTCCCGCACCCCTTAGAAGCAGTGTGACAGCTTGTGGGAGTCAGGGGTAATGGAGGAGATGAGGGAGAGGGAAGTAATTGCTGGGAAGGAACCTGGGTTTGAACTTGGAGGGTTGTTCGGTATGGGTGGGAAAAGTATGGAACAGTTTTTTGGGGAGGAGCAGGGAGAGATTTTTAGGGAGCTTTCCCCATGCAGACCCTGGCCTACCCCTAGCTCTACCATTCAGTCAGGCACATCTGCCCCTATCCCCATGTGTCCCTCTACCCCCATGTGTCCCTCCACCCCCACTCAGACATCCACTCCCCGCATCCCCATGTGGCCCTGCACCTCTTCGCCCATCACCATGTGGCCCTGCACCTCCCTCCCGCCCAGTGGCCCTGTGCCTCCACTCCTATTCAGCCCCTGTCCCAGTCTGTCCTCCCCCACTAGCCCTTATGAGTCCCTGTCTGACCCACCAGTAGCCCCATGCTGTCTCCTCACGTGACCCAACAGGCACTGTGAAGAAGGCAAGCTCTCTCTCTTCCCTAGCTGGCTGGGAGCTGCTGCTGTTTTATCGCCACAGCGCCCTTTGGTGGGCAAAAGGCAGAACTACAGCAACTTTCCAGCAGAAGCTTTTTCTTAAAAATAAAAATATGCACAGCTCATTAATTATGCACACACAGTGGCACAGAATTCCCCCAGGAGTAATACTATGTGTAAAATGAGCTGCAGCTACTCAAGTTGCACTGTAGTATTTAGTGAAACACTCTGTATTCTGTTTAACAAATGAGTATCAATACAATTAGGATGTTTTTCCAAAATCTGTTTTTGACTCATAAGTTCATAGACTTTAAGGCCAGAACAGACCATCATAATCATCTAGTCTGACCTGCAACCTCAGCCACGCACTCCTGTAACAGACCCCTAACCTCTGGCTGAGTTACTGAATTCTTCAAAGACTTCAAGTTACAGCGAATCCACCATTTACACTAATTTAAATCTGAAAGTGAACCAGACCCCATGCTGCAGAAGAATGCAAAAAAACCCAAGGGTCTCCCCAAATCTGACCCGTGGCCAAATTACTTCCTAACTCCAGATATGGTGATCTGTTAGACCCTGAGCATGCATGCAAAACTCAGCAGCCAGGCACCCGGAAAAGAATTATCTGTAGTAACTAAGGGCTTGTCTACATTACCCACTGGACTGACGGGCAGCTGGATCAACGAGCAGCAATTGATCCAGCTGGAGGGTTGATTTATCACATCTAGTCTAGACGCGATAAATTGACTGCTGAGCGCTCTTCCGTCGACTCCGGTACTCCACCAGTGCGAGAGACACAGGCAGAGTCGACGGGAGAGCATCAGCCGTCAATTTACCGCGGTGAAGACACCACGGTAAGTACATCTAAGTACGTCGATGTCAGCTACGTTATTCATGTAGCTGAAGTTACGTAACTTAGATCGATTCCACCCCCCCTAGTGTAGACCAGGTTTAAGAGCCCTCCCCATCTAGTGTCCATCACCAGCCATTGGAGATATTTGCTGCTAGCAGTCACAGAACAGCTACATGCCATTGTAGGCAATCTCATCATAGCGTCTCCTCCCATATACTTATCAAGCTCAGTCTTGAAACCAGTTAGGTTTTTGCCCCCACTACTCCCTTTGGAAGGCTCTTCCAGAACTTCACTCCTCTGACAGTTTGAAACCTTCGTCTAACTTGAAGCCTAAACTTATTGATAGCTAGTTTATATCTATTTGTTCTTGGGTCAACACTGGCACTTAACTTGACAAGTTTCTACAGATTCATATTGATCAACATTCAGATGTGAATGTTACTGCTAGAAACTGAACACTTAAAAGACTGACTACAAAAATATAATTTAAACTTGGGTAACAGGTACCTGCTTAAGATAACAGAGTGACTCTGTTCATTCTAGTATGCAGTGTAGTTGTAGCCGTGTTGGTCCCAGGATATTAGCGACACAAGGTGGGTAAGGGAATATCTTTTATTGGACCAACTTCTGTTCTTTCTAGAAATACAAACTAAAGAGAATCTAGTGGTTTGCCTGCACCATAGAAAAACCTATGGTCTCTCCTTAGCAATAACAAGAAAAGGGAAAGGGTGAGAAAGATCCTTACAGGAGCGCTGAAACAGAGGGGGATCAGGGGGCCATACCCCACCCACTTTTTGAAAGTGGACAGGCCTGGCCTCTCCACTTTTCCCCCACAGCAGACCATGCCCGCTTCCCTTCCTCTTCCCCCCAACCTCCCGAGGCCTCACCCACTGACCAAGCCAGCAGCTGATAAAGGCTGGTTGGGAAGCCCGGCTGGGAAGCCCGGGCAGTTGTGGGAGCCACACGGACCCTCCACTTGCTCGCGGTGCTGAGAGCAACCCTCGGCCCATATCCCTGTCCTCGGGGCTCCCCGTCTGGCCCAGGGTAGGTGTAGATGGAGGGTCTGTGATTTCGCGCTGGCTCCCCACAGCTGCCCGTGCGGCTCTTACAGTCAGGCTGCGGCTCTGAGGCCCTGTGATGCAGCCAGAGCCGTGTCAGGGAGAACCACGCAGGCATCTGTGGGGAGCCTGGGTCCCTCCACCTGCCCTGGGGAAGGGGTTTCAGGGGGGCTGGGACACGATCAGTGGGCTGCTTTTGGCCCCACCCCACCCTGGGCAATGGGGGCTTCCCGGTCCCACCGTGGCCTCCGGGAGAAGAGGAGTGGCAGGGGCAGGGCCTCCAGGGCACCTAACCCCTTGTCCCCTCATTTTTGGGAAGGCTCTGATGCCCTGGGATCATTGCCAACTAAAAGAGATGCAGCTGGCAGCTACCAGGTGCAAAATGGTTACTTTAGAACTTCAGCTGCTTGGCTCTGCTAAATTTAAGGATTCAGGCTCAGAAAGGCATATCTGGGATAAAAAGAAAATACTATATAAAGCGAACTCTGTACTAAGGAGAGTTCATATGGAACATGAGTCACCACGCAAGGTGATCCTGAGAAAGGAACTGCTTTGCTTCCATGCTTATCCCCACTATATCACATCTATAAAATGAAGAACTAGAACCACTGATCAAAATAACTGTCCAGAACCATCTTCAAAATGAGTAACAGTTCTTAAATTAAAAGGAAAATAAGATGAAGACTCCTTAAATAAGTCGTGTTACAAATGTACTTAATTTTCAATTCAATAAAATATCAGAGTATCAATTTATTTGAAGGTTAGATGAGCTATACATATGTAAACTGTAATATAGTTGGAACATCTGAAATATATTTAGTTTTAAAAAGAAAATCATTCTTTCGGAAAGTATTTAAAATATTGCATTTCTGGGCAGCAAATCTAACGAAGTGCTCTGGAAATGGTGCATTCTCTCTGTGCATTCATCGAGCATCAGTCTCCAAGGCATAAAAAACTAAAATGTTGACAACATTGCATCTTGCTGATGTGTAGACACACAAAAGTCTGTGAGCTCCAAAACAGCAGCACAGTTTTAAGAGGGAAAAGCTATGGTCCTGGTTGATGAAGACAATATGCCTCCCGGAAGTCCATGACACCTTGGAAATAAGCTAGCCATACTGTATACAGTTAAGTCAGATTGTGCTGATGAGTTAGAGAATAAGTCTTTGATTGATAATTTTTCTGTTTATTTCCGCCAAGGCCACTGAAAACACGAAAGCCTTTTCATCTGAAAGGTTAGCATACATGTCAACTTCTTTTTCTTGTTTCTCTGTAGAAGAAGAAGAAAAGTCACTATGAAACAAAAGCTTTTCTGCAGCTCCTGTGTCAGAAGTTCATATATAAGTTACACAGATATTAAATTATAATAATATGGGACAACATATTAGTTTTGAAAAGTGGTATTAAAGACAAGCAGCTCCCATCAGGGAAAAGAAGTCACTGAATCAACAGTCTGAAAATATGACACAAATGCCTAGTCTTCAGTGACAAGAAAAGATGACTCAGCCTAACATCATATGAATGATTCCTAATATACAAATGAGAGAGTAGTTAATGCTGCCTAATGCTTCTTCCTCCAGGTGAAAGACAACTCTCTACACGTTACATTTAAATAGCAACTTTCATGAGAGGACATAAACGATGCATTACAAAATGAAGCTTTCAACACCTGTAAGAAGTAGGATAGTTCTTTCCCTATATATAGGTAGGAGAGTGAGATGCTGAAAGGTTAAATAAATTGTCCAAGATCATTGAGCAGATTAGTGGCAAAGCCAAGAGAAGAACCCAGGACTCATGACTCAAAGCCCCATTAGGAGTTTCAGACTTCCAGTACTTCAGGAACACTAGCCTTTTCCTGACATGGGGCATGTTAATACCCCAGGGAGCCTGCTTCATCCAGACAAGCCAACTGAGAGTGAAGGGGGCTGCAGGTGGGTCACTTAAGTGCAAGAGTGAGCCATCAGTCAGGGAACTCTTATGCTGCAGCGTTCCAACCCTGCAAAGCTCTCCTGTGGGCACACATAAGGTCCATAAAACGAGAGCTCTGTCACAGCCATCTCTTTTAATTCAGCACCCCACCTACCTAACCTACCCCTAAGCTCCTCCCTGATAATTGCCCAGCATTACAGAAGCTCTTTCATCAGCTTCTTTTTGTCAACTAGCCAGAAAGGGCTAAGTAAGGCCGACAGGGACTAGCATGCATTGCAGGAAGGAGAGTATACATGGGTAGTCTAGCACTCCATGAGGGAATCTGCAGGTCCCCTATCATCACCCCCTCAAAGTGCTCCCTCACATGAGTATTTCCAGAGAACTGGGAATGGGGTTCACACCTAAGAGGGATCACCACCCCATGGGCTTAAAGTCTGGTTTATTTTAACCTACCAGTGTCCCTGTAAGTATATAATGGCATCCAGACACATTCAGTATTTAGATTTCAGTCTGGGACCATTTGCTGATTTAAGTTCATGGTGAAATGACAGCGTGAGCAAATCCTTAAACACCAGGATTAAAGACTTCGCCTTTCTGGTCTTTTCTCCCCATTCAATGGCTGAACATTAAAGTCTGTTGAAAGCTATTTAGCAACCTCAAAGCACCTACACAACTATGCTTCCCACGATTCACTACACAGCATCTTGCTTAGTGAGGTACTTGGAATATCAAAAGCCAGCACAGATGTTCTAATGCAAAGCTATGAGAAGGTTGTTTTAGTTAAGTACTAGAATTCGAAACACATTCAGTCTTGGGAATACAAGTCACTTTAGCTGGATCCCTGGTGAGGTGAGAGGCAGTACCATCTGCTGCATTCAGCTTGAAGTCAGGAACTAAGAACCAGAGCTATACCAACAGCTCTTTATCTCTCCCCTGCCTTAGTTCCTCACTCCCCCCATTTATAAAAGAACAGATCACAGGGACACCCCAAGCATTTCTGTACACTGTTCCAGAAGAAAGCATTGTAAGTGCTAATTAATTATTCTGTATGAAATATTTCTCAGATTTCTGGCTTACAAGCATTTTTTTCCCATGTTTCACACTACTCTAACCCAAACAAGCTCAGCCATCCAAAAATGTCAACATCTCCAGAGAAGCATTTCTAAGTTTCCTCCAACTTCTTTTTGCCAAGCATGGTAGGAGATTCGATGTATTCAAAATATACAAAATAAAATGTATTTGAAGTACTACCTTTTCACCATGAACATTCACTTGGAATTCAAATGATTAAAAAAATAATTTTACAGAATTACTGTCATTTATTCATAGGCTTCTTAACCAAGGGAACATTTTTTCCAAGATGTTTTCAAATGAATAGCTGTTCCCATGGAAATACAGTTTTGAAGAACTTATTGAAAAACATTGCTAGATGATCCTACTATGAAGCAGTATCAATCATTAATGCAGAACTTGTAAGCTATAGCCATTCTTACTGCAGTTTCATCCTTCTCAGCAGTAACTATTGCACATACTATGCATAGCCTCCGATTTAGAAAAACAATTTAATATCCTATTAAAACCTTCCTCATTTGAAGACAGTCTGACTCAGTTCTCTATTCTTGAGACTTCTCTACAGGCACGCACAACTATTTTTGTAAGACACCAGAAATGAGAAGAAATCTTTTGCTGCCAAAATAGAAAATTACACACATCAATATTTCAGCACACCATAGTTATCTTATAGTGAAGGGTCAAAACTGTGTAGGGCCTAGCATTGCTGCTGAGGTGGTATCAGAAAAGATTTTTTAAATGCTGAAGAGATACATATAAATGAAACAGCAACACACACCCTTTGCTGGGTCTAGCAATGTGTTCTCCTCAAACACAAGAAATGGCCTGCCATTTCTAGAACCAAAATTCCAGTGAGTTGTGGATAAGGAATTAAAACAAACAAACAAACAAACAAAAAACCACTAGTGAAATCACTATGAAAAAGCAGTTCTTTTGTTTTTACAGTGAAGACAAAATATTTAAGTTTGAAAAGACCTAGGAGGGCCTATTGCATAATATGGACTAATATTCACTTTTTTTTCCTCCCCATGATATAAGGTTTTGAAGTACAAAACAGCACAGAAAAACAGCCCAGCATGGAAAGCTTCCAACGGTGCTGTTTACACTCCAGTAATTTTAAATGAAAGTTCTGGATGTTCTACATCATGTAAGGGGAAATTTGCTCTTTCTTCCCCAAATCCTCATATTTGTATGCCAAGCTTCAGGATGAAGTGTTTATGGCCCAACTGAAATCCTCTAAAAATAAAAGGTAAATGAAACACCAACAGGCTCTTGGTACCACCAGCTCCAAGAGACACAGCCACAAAGCTGCACAGTAAAGGGCTGAGAAGTACTTCGAGATGTGCATATTTGATGTCTTATAGTGGTGTTAAGCATGGAGACCAGGACAGAGCCAACACAAGATAAATTGAGGGTGGTTTTTTCAAAGTTGCATAAATTACTTAGGAGTATTAATTTCATTAAAAGACAACAGGACTTGTGCTCCCAAGTTAACTCTTTTGAAAACCCCCATCCTCTATTATTATTACCAGAAGTATGATACAAGATAGGTCATAATAGTTTGTCAAGAAGCTCTTGCTATTTCTGTCCAATTCTGTCGAATTGCTCCTTAGCAATCCTGACTGTATTAATTATTTTCTTTGACAATTAATCAGAGCAGCCTAGTTTGTCACTGCGGGGCACAAGGAGTTGGTATGTGTTTTCCTCAAACGCAAGAAATACTATAAAATCGTAACACGAATTCCTTTGGCACTCTCATTTGGAGCACTCTTATCTTGTCTGATGTATCATGTGAACCAAGAGCATCTGAAGAGAACTAGTTGCGAGATGCTCAACATACACTCTCGGTATTAAGGAGAGTGTGAATCTCTGACATAGCCCAATATCCCACTTCTAGCAGTGACTTACACTGGCTGCTTCAGAGAAAAATGAATCAATGTGGTCTGCTGTGTAAAGGTTCATCATGGAGACAGCAGGAAGAAGGAAATCCTCTCTGACCCCTGCAGACAATCTGCTTATGCCTAGAAGCCTATGAAGGACCACTGTATCTTATCAGAAGCAGATGTTTGCAACAGTTTTTGCTTCTCTGAAGGAAATGAGTTAGCCTTCCCACACATAACATTACCCAAGTGTTGGTCTGGATAGGAAAACTAACAGTCACTACAGCATGAGACATTTTTTCTCCCTTCTCATAGACTTTAAGGTCACAAGGGACCATCACGATCATCTAGTTTGACCTCCTGCATGTTGCAGCAGGCCACAGAATCTCACTCACCCACTTCTGTAATAGACCCCAACCTCAACTGAGTTATTGAAGTCCTCAAATCATGATTTAAAGACTTAAAGTTACAGAGAATCCACTATTTAACTAAGGCTAGGTCTACACTGCACATCTTACAACGGCCCGGCTGTGTGGCTGCAGCCACGCTGTTGTAAGGTGAGCGGTGTAGCCACTCTTTGTCCCCGGGAGAGAGCTCTCCCAGCGACAAAATAAAACCACCCTGAGAGAGGGGTGGTAGCTTCGTCACCGGGAGAGCATCTCCTGATGCCGAAGCACTGTCCACACCAGAGCTTCTAGTTGTTAAAGCTTTTGTCCTGTGGGGGTCTGGTTTTTTCACACCTCTGAATGACAAAATTTTAACAATGAAAGTGCAGTGTAGACAAAGCCTAAAACGTGTCACCAGTTGGGTTAATGACAGCACATCATTAAAAAAAACAAACCAAAAAACAAAAATAACTTTTCCCAAACAGGTTTTCTAATTCTCATACCTCTTTCTTCCTCATGCTTTTTGGCTGAGGCACTCTTAGGTCTTCCTCGTCCCCGTCTGCTATGATCTGAATGGCTGTTAGATCTGGACCTTTTTCTGTTTTCTAAGTCTTTATTTACTGCAGAATTTATCTTCTCTCGCTTAACTCTCTCTGTTCGTCTCCTTTTGGCCTCACTCTTGTTTTCTGTATAAATGAATAAAGAGAACATTTTAGTGTTGCTTTCATGTCTTTGTAGTTACTTCAGTCTCAGCACTTTCCCCACCCCACCTCTTTCCTTAGATCTCTTAACAAGAATGATTAGTTGCCTGCACAGTAGTCACCGCTCAAGCAGTTCACAACACTCGGCTGCATCTGCACATCCGCTGAGCTGAGCTGAGAGTTGAGCAAGTTGTTTTAGGCAAAGGCACAGACATACCCCATTTTATCATCACAAAGATCAAGTCTTAATTATGATGACATGTATGTAGCATTTTGCAACAAACAAGGAGCATCTATTAGCAACACAGTGCATAGGAAATGCTTAGTTCTTAAGTCAGTGAAACTAACTGCCCAGATCACAGTTTTCAAATGTTCCTGATGTATCATTTCTGATGTACTGAAAGTCACTGCTCTCATTCCAGGTGTTCCCAATTGCTATTAAGAAATTGATAAAGAGGCAAACACTAAATCTTCATTTCTTGTTTTGTTTTGCCATCACTCCTGAAAGCACTCTCATATTATACAGGTTTCAGAGTGGCAGCCGTGTTAGTTTGTGTCAGCAAAAAGAACAGGAGTACTTGTGGCACCTTAGAGACTAACAAATTTATTTGAGCATAAGCTTTCGTGGGCTACAGTACACTTCATCGGATGCACAGAATGGAACATATAGTAAGAAGATATTTATACATACAGAGAAACATGAAAAGGTGGAAATAACCATACCAACTGTAAGAGGCTAATTAATTAAGAGGAACTATTATCAGCAGGGGAATTGGGCCATCTTGATTATCACTTCAAAAGTTTTTTTCCCCTGCTGATAATAGTTCCTCTTAATTAGCCTCTTACAGTTGGTATGGGTACTTCCACCTTTTCATGTTTCTTTGTATGTATAAATATCTTCTTACTGTATCTTCCATTCTGTGCATCAGATGAAGTGGACTGTAGCCCACGAAAGCTTATGCTCAAATAAATTTGTTAGTCTCTAAGGTGCCACAAGTACTCATATTATACAATTCAACATAAGACACCAATTCAACTGCACACGCAGTATTTATGACAACAGCACCTAGAGGCTCCAACTACCATCAGGACCCATTCTGTTAGGGGCTGTGCAGACACGGCCCATGGCTACACTTCGGAGCTTACAGACGCTCTAAGCGGACGGGAGAGAGCTCTCCTGTCAACTTAATTACTCCAGCCCTCATGAGTGGTGGTAACTATGTTGGCGGGAGAAGCTCTCCCGCAGACATAGCGCTGTCCACATCAGAGCTTACGTCAGTGTAAATTACATCACTTATGGGGCTGGCTTATTCACACCTCTTAGTGACAGAACGTATACCGACTTAAGCTGTAGTGTGTACACAGCCTTAGTCAAGCTGCCTTCAGAGTTTTCACATGCTAGTTTTGGGAAAAAGCTTCCAAATTAAGCACCTGAGAGTTTTTGGTATTTACCTGTTGGACGTCATTCTACTACTTTCCTTTTGTCCCACCTCCCAATTTACTGTAAACTGGACACATGCCACAACTAGGCCTTGGCTACACTTGCAGATGTACAGCGCTGTTAGTTAAACCCGTGTTCGTACAGCTGAGTAGGGAAAGCGCTGCAGCCTGTCCACACTGGCAGCTGCCAGCGCAGTAAGGTGGCTACATTTGAGGCATTTGCAGCTGTATTGGGAGCGGTGCATTGTGGGCATTCAGGTGGCTGCAACGTGCTTTTCAAATCGGGGGGGCGAGGGGGACTTTGACAGGGAGCATTTTTGGAGACAGAGTGGGTTTTTGGAATATCCACAGAGTGTCAGCTCATTATTTCCACACCTCCACATCCCCTGCCTCTCTCTCAATCACTAAAAGCAAACAGCAGGGGCTTTGTTTGTTTTTAAAGAACAGATAAAAGAGAGGAAACGGAGCCCCCCCTCCCCCCCGTCTCTGTCCAAGGCAACTTTGCTGCCGGCATTCCTAACGGAGCCCCTCCCCCCCCCCGCCCCACCTGCAAACAGTAGCTGTGTTTGGTTTTTTTGTAAAGCACCTCAACAACGGAGCTCTGAACTCCAACCCGGAAGTGCCGTTTCAAAACAAAGGCAGCTTCGGGAGATCAGTAACTGCGTTGTTCCTCGGCTACACTGAAAGACCAACGTTCCACCCACTTCGCAACAGCTGTTATTCCTGTCGGGGAGGTGGAGTACATGCAGCGCTGTATCTGAGGAGATACACCCTTGCACGTGCCTTGCAAGTGTAGCCAGTTAGTGAGTTACAGCGCTGCAGGCAGTTTTATTGTGCTGTAACTCGTAAGTGTAGCCAAGGCCCTAGATGGCAGGACATAGCTTGTGAATATATTAGACAGGAGAGCCAGATATATTCACTTTCACACTGGAATTACACAAGAGCCTTGCATAATCACAATAAAGCCTTTAATGTATCTAACTGGGTTGGTAACTAGTTTCATTTATCAACCATTAGCTAAACAATGGAAAAAACACCACTCTCACCTTCCAAAACAAGTTCCACAGTCATTCCCCTACTGCCTCCAGCTTGCAACAATCAACATGTCTGACATCACCACTTTATATTTTCCTAAAGCTGACAATTGTAACATTTTCTCTTCAGATTAAATTATATATGCTCTCTAACCGGTAAATCTTGTAAATGAAGAACTTCTACAATTCTAAATCAGATTATTTTGGGATCTTCCCCGGAGGGGATTTGTTCTGACTAATGTCCTATTATTTGTAGACAAACCATTAATAAAGATCATAAAGGAGAACATGAATCATGCTAGAAAGTATAGCCAACCGATTCCTTTGCATATACATCAACAGAAAGCCTCGAATTTGAGAAAATACTTTTTTTTATTTTACGGCATACTTTAAAAAGAACATCTTAAGTAGCTTTTAGTTTAAGATCTTCCAAAATACCATTTGTTATTCGGAGCATTAAATGACATTCTGCTATTTCAGGATTGAGTTAATAAATTAAATGCAGCTCATTAAAAAAAAATACTTTTGAATAAAACAACTTCAGTCATCAAATGCTATGAAATCTGGCTTGTCTAGACATCTTCCAAGTAGGATTAACAGAAAGCTTTCTGTAGGGAATATAATTGCATGGTGAATAACTAAGCAGCTAAAAGATAAACAATGAATGAAATGTCACTACCACCCGTACACAGGAAGTAAGGCTGCAAAAACACCACCTTTTGTCTTTCACAGTTCATGAAAGATTAACTTACATTCAAAGTCTGCCTTGCCTCAATGTAATGGAAAGAAGAACTGACAAAAGTCCAAGTTTATAATACAGCAGGCCACATGCTCTTCATTTTTTTTTCCAAAGCAAAATATGAAAGGGAAAGCCCCTCAGTAAGATTTACCTGCAGTGGGTGGTGATTTCTCAGCACGTTTGGCATGCAAGAGCTTTCGACTAATAAATATGTAGCCACAAGGGCACGATTTGCATGCAACAGGAACCTGAAAGAAAGTGGGGAAAATAAGATTTTGAAATATCACAAGAATTCCTCCGTTAAGAAAAAAATCCGAAATACAAGGCACATGTGACCTCGAAGATATTCTCACATTTTGTTTATACCCCAAACAGTATTCCACGTTATTGTGCCGTTCATAAAGTTTCATAACAGGGTGGATTTGATTTAAACCACTAGTCAGGAAGACTATTTAATCATGGATTTCTACATAAAAGTGCATTCTTGTTGGTAGTTATAACCTAAATACATAGTCTTCACAACTCAGAGATAGATGTAGGTTTCATTTTTAGAAGGTACACACTATACATTTTTTAAGTGATTTATTCTGAAAACTTTTCAGATTAGGTTTACAGCAATATCAAAAAATGAATTATTGTTTGGTTATTTCATTTACCAAAGGTAACTGAAGCAGATATTTATGAAGTCTTTGGGAGGGGAACTATCTTCAATTCAACAGATTAATCATTAATATTTGGAGGATTTTCTTGCCATACTGTATTAGGAGGAGAACATCACCAGACAGACATTTAAATTGTTTTATTTAACTAAAACAATGTTATGTATTCTGAATTTGTTTCTTCCACAGCAAACATATAATATTTTAACAAAACAAGCATATGAATTTTTGAATTTAGTTAAACGTTCAAGTTTTTTAAAATCAGGTTTGTTTTTGTTAAAATTGTTTTTAACTAAAATAGTTAAATGAAATATTTTTAAAAAAATTAAATCAACTATTTCAGCCAGGTCAACATGAGAAACTTAAAATATTGGTTTCTGCAGCTAACTCAGTCTTCTTCACCTTACTTTTTCCTGTTTGTTCATAATCTGGAAAAGAAAAACAAGCTTTCCTGCTTTTTCAGGTCACAAACGATTTCTCAATTTGGAATGAATTAGTCCAAAGGAAGAAAATATTCTTTCTACACTGGCAGAAGAAGCTACTGCTGTTAAAAGTGAGATTATCACTTTAACAGTCTGAATCCAAGTGCTTAAGTGACTTCCACCAGTTCACTGGTGTGACTTTCTTTAAAATATCATCAGCAAACATATATTTCTTGAATGGTTCTTATTTCCAAACTGAGTCTCTTTTACGGCCTGCTGCTATTATAGGTTTTCCTTTCTAGTGAGAGTAGGGTGACCAGAAAGCAAATGTGAAAAATCGGGACAGGGGGCGGGGGAGTAATAGGAGCCTATATACAAAAAAAGACCCAAAAATCAGGACTGTCCCTATAAAATCGGGCCATCTAGTCACCCTAAGTGAGAGAATGGTATAGTAGATCTAAAATCATATGAAGACTACACTCAGAAAGACCTCAAGACTTCTGGAATATGCTTCTCAGTTTCACTTTTCTTTCAACTGCCTGTCCCTCCCTTCTCACATTTATTTCCAGACTTCTTCTTGTCCAGATCTATTCCGCCCCCAATAATCTTCTATTCGTTGAACTTTTTGAAATTTAGCACTTTTAGAGAGAGGTAAGGGATTGACTCTATGTACACAAATTTGCAGAGGGACAATAGGGTTGAGGTCTTATTTCTCACCTCTATATATAATTTATTTCAAAACATTTTTTCTGTTAACAAGCATGTTATCTCTGGAGAGACAAATCCACAGTTTGAGAACTGCAAAATTAAGCGTGTCTGATGGTATCTTCTAGACTGAGCACTGAGTCCCATTGGGTAGATAGAAAGATTAACCTAAATAATCTATACAGAAGCCCCTGGAGTCCCATAAAATTGGGTCCCTAATTCATGAACTATTGGAACGCATTTACAAAACTTTTCTTAAATATTACATGATTGTCTCATACTATAGAATTAGAATTTATGATTCCTATGAGATATCTTTGCACTACAATATATTTTAATTAAAACTATCTTTAGATAGGTTTTTTCCTCAAAAAGCATTTTATAAAAAAAATCCAATTTAAATTTAAAAAATCAATTAAAAAAAATTAAATCATTGATTTTTATCCACCCTGTTTCATAGTAAGTAGAGGAAACCCAGCACTACCCCATCTGGCTGAATACTTGCAATATGGAAGAATTTAGAATTATATGGGAAAGTTCTAGAATGCTTACAGCTACAAGGACAGTAGTGTACTCCTTCCTTATTACAACAAGTTAACAAAAATCCTTTCCTTCAACAATTAAAACAGAACAGAAAAAGTTACCAAAGTTCATCATGTACATTAAACATTTTGCAAATCATGGCTTTAAAAATCAATCAGGAATGCATTGTGCTGCTTTGATTAGGTCTGTATCAAGACAAAGTTAGGTAAAGGACTAAAAAACACAGAGGAAACTAAAAAAAATTTGGAAGAGATTAACATTCAAACAAAACAGTGTTAACGCAGGATACCACATAAAAGAAAAAAGAAAAGAAGTCATGAACATGTCAAAAACATTGAGACAAATCTCTTCAGGTTTGATGCTGCTTCCTAAAACCATGCAATAATGAAAGTATAACACAAGGTTACTGTTTACACTTCACCAGATGCACAGGAAACCAATTTCAGTGTGCTTCTAACAGAAGAACAAATGCCATAACCAAACTGGTACATACAAAGGAGAATTCTCCTGCTATACAGACCACACAAACTGTGTTATTGCTTTCTGTAGCACAGCTACATTTTCTGTGCTTCACTTCACAAGTTTATGAGGATGTCACATTTAAGAAAAGCATTTTTTCATAACCAAACTTCAAGCATGCAGTGCAATTATACAAACAGTACACTTAACTAATAAGCAACGCAGCTCATTCAAAACGCAGTTGGTTATGTTTTTAAATTAAAAGTGTGGAACTGAGGAATACCTCAGAATGAATGGCTTGTATTATTTTTACATTCAACTCACATCTTTTTCTGAGTAAACCTGGCAACTATTTAAGTTTTTTATTCTTTGAAAGGAACACAATTCTAGCAGGTACCTTTTCTTTTCTTTTTTAATGTAACCCTCCCCCACACACAGTTTTAGAAAGCTGCATTCTTTGTAAAGCTGTCCCAGAAGTTTACAAATAAATTTTCATACAAATTTTAATCCTTTTCCATTGTGCAACATCTGATCTCATCCAGACAACTGTGATGTAGTTCTATTAAAACTTAAAAATTCAGCAAGTCCTTGTTTTGCTTACTTGTTCATGTGCCACATCAAATGGGAGCATATCTCTTGGAATAGCTCCAAATGCTGCAGAACCAATACAGGGAGCACAAGATTTGGTTATTGAAAATTAGAATTTTTTTTCTATTGTTTCTATCTGTTATACTTCCAAAAAGTGGTAAAAGGGACAACTTGAAACCTAAACAATTTCAAAAGAGTTAAGTAGTTTCAGTTGCTGCTTCTACCACCAGTACCTCTGCCAATTTTTGTAATTTTTCAATTATTTTTACAAAAATGTCTCTCCCCAATTATTGCATAAAAGACCCCCACAAAAAAAAGGAAACTGATTACACAAGAGATATACTGACCATACTGAAAATGCTCTCAAATGCATAAAATTTAAAAAAAAAATTCTATAATTGTTCAATTATAGTAATCTTAAGTGTCACAATTAAGAGAAATAGGCAAAAAAATGTAGAGCAACTGTGATTTTTAGACTGATGATTTAACTTTAATGGTAAAACTTTTTGTACACAAGGTTTGGCCCACCCCAAAATCTGACTAAACTACCAGAGACTGCATTTGCATTTAATAAACTGATTGTCTGACAACTGTGCTGTAATACCAAGAACCAAAATAATGTATTTCTTTTTAGATATAACTGAATGATTGATATCTGAAGTTATAGTTAAGGTGGCACAGGATTTCCATTCTACTCTGCTTTTGATCACTCCAATTTCGCTGATATTCACCTTTTCAGACTTAGTTTCTGCCTGAAGGACTATTTGGGGAGGGGAGCTTAAAGGGAAAATGATACTAGACCGTTTCGAATATAAGTACAGGTTGAATTTTTACATAGTCACTTTTCAGAGAAATGCTGGGCTCCAACATCTTTGAAAGGAAAGTACATAAAAGTGCAAAATATGGGTTAAAATGCTGTGAATGCTTACTTTAATACTACGTAGTGAATCTATCCCACAATAATAGTCAGAGTTTGCAGGACCATACCCTACCTACTATTCTATGTCAAATTTTCATTTAATTCATTTGCACAACAAATATTAAAAAATTAATCTGTTCTTTTTTTCACCCTATTAACACCATTTGCCTTGGGCTCTCTGATTTACTCAACTATGTGGGTTTGATTTTGTTTTAACACCACATATGGTGAGTGGTTCTAAGCAAGCTCTTACACTTAAGGTGTATGCAGTCAATACACTACACAGCCTCAAGAGTTTGAATGTAACTATTTCCATGAAAGTTCCATACACGCATTACTGGCAGCACAGAATTCTGGCCATGAACCTCAACACCCCTGATCTGAGAGTAGTTGAGAACGAGTAGCACAGCCTGACTGCCCAAGATGAGAACTTCCTCTATGGAAGGACTGACAGATAGCCCTGGGTGACTATTCTGGGGAATATATAACCGAGCCACTTACATATAAAACTGTGGGTTCCATTGGTGCTAAGGCAAAATATAGTTTCTTCTACTGTGTGCCAGGATTTGGCACAAGGCTTCTGGAGCATTGAGAACAATCAGACCACACTAGCAGCCTTTGGACTGGGACAGCACATATGCATGTAATTCCATGCTAGCAGCAGGAAGAGCCTAGCACAGAAATTCTATTCGGACTCATGCATATCATCTACTTTAGGCTGAAAGAGCAGAATGAAATTAGATTAGCAGCACCTTTTTAAAAACAAAACAAATTACTTACTTGCTCTTATAGCATAATAAGCCCCCAACAATATTAGATTGCAAAAAGTCTTACACTGAAATACCTTTATTAATTTTAATTTCTTCTTTTATCACCCAAGATGAGAATTGAACATGTTACTTGCTTCTCCCAGAAACAAAATGTAATGCCAAATTGAACATGTCAGCATTTGCAAGCAATGCTCATATTAAATTTTTTTTATTAATGCTAATGTTAAAATTATATAATACACACGTAAAGGAACCAGTATCTGTACATCTGGATGTAGTGCTTAGATTAGTACAAAATCTGGTTTAAAAGTCATAAAATATATAATCTGCGGTAACCCAAATTTAGGTAAATAAATTTAACGATAGAGTTTAGGATATTATGCTCCAAATATTCAGGTACATCACTCATGAAAAGTTATATAGAGTTGGTTGAAGAAAACAAATATAGGAATCAGTGTAGATTGTCCCTCAGTAATTGAGATTTAGGATAGGTTGTCCTTTAGTAGATATAATCCATCAGAGAAGTATTTCAGTTACTTTCCGATTTCACCTCTCATGACTCAGAATCACAGGACTGGAAGGGATCTCGAGAGGTCATCTAGTTCAATCCCCTGCACTCATGGCAGGACTAAGTATTATCTAGACCATTCCTGAGAGGAGTTTGTCTAACCTGCTCTTAAAAATCTCCAATGATGGAGATTCCACAACCTCCCTAGGCAATTTATTCCAGTGCTTAACCACCCTGACAATTAGGAAGTTTTCCTAATGTCCAACCTAGACCTCCCTTGCTGCAATGTAAGCCCACTGCTTCTTATCCTGTCCTCAGAGGTTAAGAAGAAAAATTCTTCTCCCTCCTCCTTGTAACAACCTTTTATGTATTTGAAACTATTATGTCCCCTCTGTCTTCTCTTTTCCAGACTAAACAAATCCAATTTTTTCAATCTTCCCTCACAGGTGATGTTTTCTAGACGTTTAATAATTTTTGTTGCTCTTCTGTGGACTTTCTCCAATTTGTCCACATCTTTCCTGAAATGTGGCGCCCAGAACTGGACATAATACTTCAGTTGAGGCCTAATCAGCATGGAGTAGAGCGGAAGAATTACTTCTCGTGTCTTGCTTACAAAACTCCTGCTAATACATCCCAGAATGATGTTTGCTTTTTTTTTTTTGCAATAGTGTTACACTGTTGACTCATATTTGGCTTGTGGTCCACTATGACACCCAGATCCCTTTCTGCAGTACTCCTTCCTAGGCAATCATTTCCCATTTTGTATGTGTGCAACTGATAGTTACTTCCTAAATGGAGCACTTTGCATCTGTCCTTATTGAATTTCGTCCTATCCTTCAGACCATTTCTCCAGTTGGTCCAGATCATTTTGAATTTTAATCCTATCCTCCAAAGCACTTGCAACTCCTCTCATCTTGGTAGCATCCGCAAACTTTGTAAGCGTACTCTCTATGCCATTATCTAAATCACTGATGAAGATATTGAAGAGAACCAGACCCAGAACTGATCCCTACGGGACCCCACTTGTTATGCCCTTCCAGCATGACTGTGACCCACTGATAACTATTCTCTGGGAACTGTTTTCCAACCAGTTTTGCACCCACCTTATAGTAGCTCCATCTAGATTGCATTTCCCTAGTTTGATTATGAGAAGGTCATGAAAGACAGTATCAAACGCTTTACTAAAGTCAAGATATAAATATGAAAGCACATACCCAAAAGCCTAGCCTTCCAAACAAGTCTTGAGGATGAACTGAAATGCCTTAAAACTAATGCAAGTCTATTGCAAGTAGAAGCCAGGCAAGAATAAGCAAATCAACAGTTAACTGTCCAACAATTTAAAATTCTTTATTTTTATTTATAAAAATAGGACACTGTCTGATAATACAGGCCTAAAAAATAAATTTGGTAGAGTTGTATAGGATCTAATATGAAATAGAAACACTTTTCAATAAGTTAAAAAATATATTATTTTTATTTAAACATTCTCTTGTAGTGCTGTACAATTCTGCCAGTGGATTAGGAAAGAGTGAAACTGACTAGTCATTTTCATTGTTCAAAATTAATACTATGTAAATGGTAAATAGCATAAATAAGGACACATTAGTTAGAAATAAAATGGTAATAATCTAATTTGATTATTTTTGCTATGTAATTTTTAATGCTGTTGCAGTACAATTCATTCACTGGGCAATACACCAGTAACAGCTGATCAACCTGTGGAGCAGTAGCTCACAAAACTCCCTACAGATTTGAGTCTCACTACACTAGAAATCCTTCTGATTAAGGTCTCAAGCTGGTAAACTGCAGCAAAGGGAGAGAAAACTACTGAATCAGTATCACATTTGAGAGTATTAATCATCCAAGGACAAAGTTGTATTTGTACAGTTAATAAATAATATATTAAGTGTAAACAATTCTATATTCTTCACAAAAGCCTTCAGCATAATATAACTCTATATTGCTAATAAATATTTCCAAAATATTCAGATTGTATTCCAGATAAAGACTAGAAAGGCAAATGCCATATTGCACTTAAACACTGGCTCAGAATTAAGCACCATTTAGAAGTGAGTTTATTTTAAACTAAGAAAGCTAGCTCATCTTTTTCACAACTGAATGTATCTGGGCCACAAACTTCCTGAATTAACCTTGCAAAGGTTCAACATCCAGTCAACGTTGTAACTCAGAAAATCAAGAGATGACTAACTACTCTAGCTATCAAGCAATTGGAGAGTGGACAGAATTAAAAACATTATATTCAGTAAGGAAGTCCTTGTTGTGGAACACATCACAAAAAGCGATCAGTCTTAAGAGTCTTAAGAGAGTAGAAGAAGCCTGTGGAAAGAGGCTGTGACCTTCTGAACCCAATCCAACTAGGTAAGAGGTCAGTCAGGATAAGCACATTGAACATGCCTCCTGCCTTGGGAGCGGGCAAAGCAGACTTTCAATGGGATTCTTGAATGATGATGAATTACGAGGTTAGAAGCAATTACTGAATAATAAATGGTTTCAGAATAGCAGCCGTGTTAGTCTGTGTCAGCAAAAAGAAAAGGAATACTTGTGGAACCTTAGAGACTAACAAATTTGTTTCAGCATAAACTTTCGTGGACTACAGTCCACTTCTTCGGATGCATAGACTGGAACATACAGTAAGAGGATATTTATACATTCAGAGAAACATGAAAAGGTGGAAGTACACATACCAACTGTAATGGGCCATCTTGATTATCACTTCAAAAGTTTTTTTTCCCCTGCTGATAATAGTGCCTCTCAATTAATTAGCCTCTTACAGTTAGTATGGGTACTTCCACCTTTTCATGTTTCTCTGAATGTATAAATATCCTCTTACTGTAAGTTCCATTCTGTGCATCCGACGAAGCGGACTGTAGTCCACGAAAGCTTATGCTGAAATAAATTTGTTAGTCTCTAAGGTGCCACAAGTATTCCTTTTCTTTTTGCTGAATAATAAATAAGACTTCTGTTAAGAAAAGTGAACCAGGTTCTTGTGGTATCAGAATCCCTTTTCCCACCACCTAAGCTGCACTGTGTTACTATTTCATGCTGAGTGACTTAGACCTCGTCAGAAAAACAGAATCCCATTTTATAAGTGGATTCACAGTCCCCCCAAAAAAGAGTTCTGAGTTATTTTAAAAATCCCTGTTCCCCAACCTCATTCTGTGTCCCCACAGCTCTCCTCGGGTCTCCTCAGAGCCACTTTTCTCAGCTCCCAGAGCACAACACTCCATATAAATAGCAAAACAGCGGCATGCCCCTTACCAAAACAACCTTGTAAACCCTAAAGTGCTGCAGTTATAAACGCATCTGTCCCAAGGGGCGTTTTATTAAATAATGGAGGCGAGCAGGGATTGCAAAGGTGAGTCTCTCCTCCCTGCCAACCCCGAGGGACATGTGCAGGGTACTGCCGAGGTTTGGGATGAGGAAAGCATCACTGCACGGGCTTCTCCCTTACAGTGGGGCTGAACGGGGCAGGCTCAGGTAATGGGTGGAGGGGGACCGGCTCGGTGTCCCTTGCCCAGGGAGGTCTCACCTGCTGGTCGCACTCCGGGCAGGACTTGGTGGCCATCTTCACTTTCTTGGCCCTACTCGAGGACATGCTCTTTGCTGCTGCTGCTCCTGGGGGGGGAGAGCGGCCGCCCCGCCCCCGAGGGACACGATAGAACGCGGGGCTGGCCGGCGCGGCGCGCGCCACACACCTCACGCGGCCGCCCGGGCAAGTACACCCTCGCCCGCGCGACCTTAGGACCCGGCTCGCGCCCGAGCCCGCGCCAACTGCCGCGAACCCTCGGCCCCAAGCGCTCCCGCGTCACTCTCCTCCCTGCCGTCAGCAAGCCCCGCCCCCTACGACCGCAGCTGCAGGGCGGGATTTAACGAGACACCGCCCAGCCCGGGCCCGGCCGACGGTCTCAGGCAAGCCGGCTAATGGGGAGCGGGCACAGCGGCGCGCGACGCTCACTCTGAGGGAAGGCTAAGCTGGGGGCAGCGGGCGCGGAACCGGCCCGGGGCAGGGGGTCTAGATCCAGCCCATTCCCGGGCTCCAGCGGTTCCGCGCAGGCCCTAGGGGGCAGGGGGCTGGAGCCTGGCTCCCGTGCCGGGGAGAAGGGCGGACGCTTAGCCGCCTGTCCAGTTCTCTCAGCGCCCGCGGCTCCCGGCCGCTGCTGTCCCCTGGGCCCTGCTAACTGTCGCCCAGCTCGCGGACCCCGCGGGGGTGGGAGGCCGTGTGGGTGTAACCCACACACGGAACAGAAACTCTCCAGGCAGACGCCCACCTCTCCTTGCGCTGTTTGGGGGTGGCCCCACAGTCACCAGGCTGCTAGATGCCCAGCATAAAGCCAACGGGAGAGAGGACAGCGCTGGCGCTGGGGGTTGTAAGCAAAGAGGAGAAATTCGGAGCTGACACATAGCAGGGCCTGTAACCAGGGAGAACAAAGAAATCGCGTACTGGCAACACCCACTGCACTAAAGCGAGTTTAATCTTGTCTCGCTCGTACTGTTGCAAAATTCCTTCTGTATGTAGCCTGGCCAGCCCCTGTAGTTGCTTCAGGGCAGGTGTAGAACTGGGAGTAAGAAAGTGGGTCTCCAAGATTGTTTTCTGAAGTGGTTGAAGCTAGAAGAAAAACAGTTTGAAGATCATTGCGTTGTTCGTTTTTATAAAGCTATCAGCACTCATCTCCCCCTGATCCTTCAATATCGACCTTACATGTAACACGTTATTCAAGGATGGTCACTTTAGGCATCTTCCTTTCCCGAGTGATTGTCCCATAACTATTAGCAGCAATCATAAAATGAGGGAAATTAAAAGACAAGCTTATTCTTATTTCCAGTATTTTAAAGTATGGGCTAAGTATGAATAACAAGAACTGGTGTAATAAAAACGAGTGGAATTACATATACATCTTACTGAATTAAAATATCTTTTATATACAACAAAAACATCTTTTAAGATTTTAAAACAGAGACTATACAAGTCCTTTGCATCAAGAAATCCAGAGCAAGAAAACTCTGGGAGTGAGAAGTGAATTTTTATTTTGTTCTATTCTGTTTTACTTTGATGTTTGTTTATTTATTTTTGGGTGCCTAGTGCTTCAACCTCAATCATGCACATACATGCATTTCCACATTGTCATTGGTAATCTGCTGTTTGGGAATTAATGTCTCTGCATACACTTGCAAATTCAAAATAGATTCTTTGAATCCATTTCAGTCTTTTTTTCTAAATATTGTGCCTGGTATCTGTAGCAAAAAATCAGTAAATCTGTGATTTATTTTTTACTCTGGTAGATTGTTTTTACATATTAGTCTTTTTGAGGGGGGAAATATAGGGAATAAGTGTTTATACCATAATATAAATTTATTGCTGACCAAATTTATTTTTGATAAGCTTTCTAAAATAATTTCACATAATTTAAATGTTTACTTCATGTTTGAAAACTAGGTCAATATATAGCTCTTAGTCTGAAACTGTTGAATTGTAAAGTGCATTTTTGGCCCCTAAAAATGTTTATAGATTAACTTCTGGAGACAAAAAAGAGGGTTATAGTGACAGTACAGACAACTTTAACTATAGCCTTGGATGACTTCTCTATATATTGTAAAGGGTGTAATGAAGAAAGAGAAGGGAAAGTCTATATGGAAAATTCACTCTGAAGATTATTGTTTAAGACAGATTGAAGTAGAGCTGCCAACAGTATTATAGAGCTGTACAGGGACTGCAATGCTTCCATGTGGGTGGCAATTCATGTATTGTAAGCCTGGCTCTGCACACAATGCAACAGCAAATTTGGAGTTACATCTCTATTTTGGACTTTAATTCACTTTGCGTTCTCTAGATATTGAAGAAAATCTTAGGATAAAGGTGATCTTACTAAGAATCTTATCTGTGTTTTTCCTTCAGGCAGAGAAACGTAGGGGCACACTGGAAGATACATGTTTAAAAGCTGATCGTTTGTTGTTGTTGCTAGTTTATTGTTCAGTTAAAGTAATACACTGATGAGCTGGCTTGATGCAGTCATTTAGTTCCTGGTGGAAAGGAATCAATCCATGGAGTGAGGTATTTAATCATTTACCAAGGCAGCACAGCTTGTTTTTTCCACTGGTCAGATTAAAAAGACACTGTTCTTTCTTCAGACAAATCCAAACAGAAAAGGATTAACTCTGTTAACTTCTGTTTACTCCTCATAGGATAGTTATCTCCTTGCTGCCATTTATGCACAGACTAGTGCAGGGAGTCAGGTGCAGTTTAAGCTAGTACACCATCCTATAAGGATTCTTGTTGATTCTTTGATTGTTGAATTGCTGGCAGTGGTTTCAGAGTTTCTTTCTTAGGGGAGCAGGAGGAGGAAGAAAAAACAAAGAAACATCCACCCTGGACTGATCACCACAACTTCCAGAAAAAAAGAACCAACCATAATGGTCTTCTCCTGGAAGCTCATGGATCCAGTCAAGTTCCAAAAAACCCTTTGTAGGTACTTCCATCTGCTTTGTATCCTCTGTTGCCCATGTTGTCTTTTTGGAAAGCAGATGGGCATTGCACAGGCCAGGGGCAATGCTAAAATGGAGAGAGCAGGTATAATGGAGGGCAGGTGTTCTGCTGAAGAGAGCTGTGTCCTGAGCTCAAAACTGGGAGTCCCCTGAGTTCTGATCCCAGCAATGATACTTATGCCCTTTGTGGCCTTGGGCAAGTCACTGAAAACTCCCTGCCTCAGTTTACCCATCTATAACGGTGATGATACTCAGAAGAGTGTTGTGAATATTAATGAATTCATGTTTATAAGGCATTTTAAATATGAAAAGTGTTAAGAATTATTCTAATAAAAAAGGAAGGATAACCCCTGTAGTTGGAGGCAGGGAAACTAATTAAAATTGGAACATATACTCTCAACTAATTAAAAGAACATACATACTGTAGGTCAGCAACATATTTTTTATTGTGCATTTCTGCTAAGTGACAGACTTAAGATGGTTGTGCTTATTTTTTAAGGCAGACTGTGAAAATTTACTATATGTCCTATGAAAAGCTACACAGAATACAAGACATACAATACTCACTCTCATAAGCAGTTTACTACTGGGTGACCTTCTCCTGTTTATTCTGAGGGAGTCCACATACTGATTAGTTAGTACAAAGAAGACATAAGATTAAATGCAAACTATGGCTCAGGAAATAGAGGGCTATCACCACCCTTAGCAATTATTTGAAACAAGGCCCACAATAGCCTCCTTTTGTAACAAAGTCCACAGGAGGATTCTGGAAAATATTTGTGGGGATCCTCTTGGGGAGATTCTCTCTCCTCCCACTCACACATATACTGTTGGGGGAAGAAATTGCCCACCCTTGGGGAGGGAAAGCTGCTGTCCTGTCCCCAAACACAGTGGGTTCATGTCCACTTTTGACCCAGCATGCCAATCCCTGCTTCTCGAATGCATGACTCCAGTAGAGCCACACTGCCAGGGACTGAGGACAAATGCCCTGCCTGAGGGCTCTTAAGAAAAGATAATATAGCCCCAGGGTGGCCATATAGGACTGGAGATGGGGGGTGACTTCTATGACTCCGGACCTGTTATTAGCCTACCCAGCACCTCATCTCATCCCACCCCTTCGCTCTCCAGCCCTTCCCTCAATACAGTCCCTAAGCCATGGAGAGCCTTTTATATTATCTAGAGAAGAGGGGCACATAGTGCCATGGAGGCAACTGAGCCCCTCTTCCACACGGGAAGGGAGAGAGTTCCATGCAGCTGGTAATCTCTTTTCATGTATCTTCAGTGCTTGCAAGGGGTCTATCATAATCTGCAAGCGGTCTAAAGTAATGAAGTCAATGTCAAACTGAATATGTGAGTGGTACAATAAGTGACATGACCGTGACAAACTGATTAATCTATTCATATTTTGTAAGATGTATGGTATAAGGTAAAATAACAAGAAAATTATAAAATCCTAAATGTTAACGTACCCAGGGCCAGAATTGACTCATCTCTAGGATTAAAACATGCTCTAAGAAAAACACAGATTAGGATGTGCCATAGCTATTCTAGTTCACAATGAACAAGTTTTGAATCTACATATAAAAACAGAATAGACAAAGTTTTTATGCTGATGCTGAAAATCTAGGTGATAAGCTTTTACATTATACCCAAAATATCCAGTTCAGATCCAGGCAGGGTGTCAGGTCAATTGAAATCTCCTCGTTGTTGCTGTCATTCCTTTAGGGATTAGTAACACTAATTTCACGTCCTACTTTGTCCACAGTTGCTGGTGTAACAGAAACCCCTATCAGAGATTTTCTATTCTTTCCTATTGCTTCTAGTTTTAGTCAGTCTTTCCTCCTCGTGCCCTACCTATTTCTTGTCCTTGCCTATAAGTTCTTTTGGAAAGATGCCATGGCGTCTCCACCTCTTCCCTTTCTCGCACTGCTGAATAAACTTACCCATCCATATTAACTATCAAGTCATGGTTTTGATTATTCCCAGGTTTCGGCTCTATTAGATCATACTCTTCCATGTTTGCTAGCATCTGTCTGCTGTGCGTCATGTACTGATATAAAGTTACTGAATTGCCTACCCATTCCTTATTATTCCCTTCCTTGAGTGTACATTGAAGCACAGATTCTCAAAGGTATTTAGGCACCTAGAAGTTATGTGCCTAAATGTCTTTAAGGATCTGGGCCCAGGTCTCTGAAATTGACTGTTCTCACAATGCATTCAGATTCAGCCTGTAGCATGTCATTACTAGCGTAGGCCTTTCTTCATACCTGCATAAAAGGAAAGGCATGTTTATCTTTGCTATAAACTGGGATTGTAGCCAAAGGCACAAATCCATGCTATGCAGACAAGAAATTTCAGAGTTTTGTTTCTGAATCAAAATTAGGTTCAATGAGCCAGGAGTCCTATGTTGCTTCTGTTACAAGAGAGAGGGTTTATTTATTTATATGAATAGAGCAGAAACTGTTTTGTCATACAAGATTTCAGAGTCTTTATCAAAAACAAGTGTCCTGCTTTGCATGAAACATTATCCAGTGGAGAATAAAAGTAATACATAAATCCATATAAATCTATTAAAATATCATTTCTATTAGAACAAAGAATTAATGAATGATATACAGGATGCTGATAATGTTCAGTTTACAGTTCTGAGATATCAATTCAACTATACTGTTACAAACAAAACAAAAATGTTTCCTTTACTCCACGTAAAACTGCTGGTATTCATTCTTTAGGCAATTATTCATTACTGAGACCTGAATAATGCATGTAGTTTTCAAATGTTTTCATTACTTTCTGGTTTTCTTCCCTCTTTATGATTGTGTCCTTTAACATACTAAACTGCTTCACATTCAAAGGGAGTTACATTTTTTTAATACTGTACGTGGTCTAGCAGATTCTGTCTATGAAGAAGACAACTCTAAGCTCTGAAAGTCAAATACTAGCACCATTTCAGACAGCAGCCCTGGGCCCAGTCCAGCATCCAGAAAAACACTAAGCACATCCTTGGAGGTACTCAGAATCCTTAGTCTTCAATAAGAATTAATGGCACTCAGTATATCAGTGGAAATGCTAAGCACCTTGATGGACTGAGACCCATATGAAATGTGCCTCACAAGAACTTGAAATAGAAAGCGAAAAAGTGATGACACCATTTCCATCTCATTTCAAATCTCGTATGAAAAGTCTTTTCTTGTCTTTTCCTGTTCTTCTTTGTGTCTCCCTTTTATTAGGTCATGTAATCTGAATACTGAAGTGTTTTGGGATTTAGAGTTTTTCCTTCCTTTTCTGTAGTGCAGAGAGGGGCCTGTGGACCCATGGGATGAAAGGTCACATCTACACTACAAACTTTGGTCAACATGAGTTAGGTTGGTGTACAGCCGCTGAAATTTATATATCACTCAGGTGTGTGCATACTTGACTGCTTGTGTTGACAATGTGTATACTCACCAGGAGTGCTTGTCTTGCTAAACAATGCTGTGCACTGTAGGTAGGTATCCTCATGTGCTAGGCAGTGTTTTGTGGGATAGGGATTTGCCCATGGATTTCTAGGAGCTAATGCTCAAGTTCCCAGCATGCAACTTTTTCCATCCCATAAAACCTTCCTCATCCCATAATTTTAGCACCATTTTTAAAGAAAACCTCAAAGAGCCCACAGAGCTTACTATTATTCTCATAAACACTGCAAATACAGGATGCACGATTCTCCTATATTTGCAGATCTTCAGGAAGTACTGCAACAACTGGGATCACAATAAGGAACATGAGGATTTTTCTAGGAGAGTTTGTTGATGGACGTAGTGGAAAAAAAACTCCAGGTTGCTGGTGGTATTCACAGAGCAGCTGCAGAAGGTGGAGCAGTGCTTCTGGGCCCAAGAATCAAGCACTGATTGGTGAGATCACATCATAATCCAGGTTTGGGATGACGAGCAGTGGCTGCAGAACTTTTGGATGTAAAAGGTCACATTCATGGATGTGTGTGCCGAGTTTGCCCCAGTCCTCCATCACAACAACACCAGAATTGACAGAAGAGAAGCAAGTGGTGGTCCTACTCTGTATGCTTCCAGCACCAGTGTGTGTTTGGATTGAAGTGTTTGTGAAACTTCATTTGTGATAAGATTTGTGCATATAATTTTCTATTAATAAAATTACAGACTTTCTATGAGCTTGTATTGTCCAGAAGGAACTAGCTGGGCAGAACAAGACGCACATTTCTGGGGATAAGTTTGGGACTAGGAATTTGCTGGGGTTACTCTGCAATACAATTCAGAAGTGGCTGGCATGAAGCACTCATAACTCAGCTGGGAGTAATTCACATGCTAGAGGCTGTGTGTGAGCAAGGCCAGGAGTGGTTGATCTCACAGAGAAGCAATGTAAAAGGCACTCCAGATTGGAGAATTGAGGGGACACAGCTGTTCCACAGTCCAGATTTTACCTTGGGGAATGTCATAGCCTGCATCCCCTATGAAATCTGGTTATTGATGCCCACGTTTCTATGGCTGTTCCTTAGTTGTGCTTGCATAGCCTCTTCTCCCCACAGGCACAGGAGATCAATACTTCTTGCCTGCTCCAGGTAGGAGGGCACCGACCTCTTCCTGTGCATGCAGTCATAGCCAGTTGGACACAAACAACACAGGTGAGCTGCTTGGTTCACTCGCCAAGGTGGGCAACCAGGAAAGGACATTTTCAAAAATGGGTTTTTTTTAAGAAGAGTAGTCTGCTGGGCTCCAGTAAAACTGTGACCAGAGCAATCACTGTTGCAGAGACTGAAGTATTGTGGGACAGGGGCTTGAGTACTGTTAGAGTCAACAGACGTAGTGTCTAGACTCACATTGTGTCAATCGAAGTAGGTTAACCATAGCGGTATGGCACTTAGGGAGGTGGTTTTACTGTCTCACTGTAACAGGCTGCTCACATCGGCCAGAGACAAACGTGAGTGCATGTGCATAAATAGGTCAATACATGACAACTTACGTTGACCTAACTGTAGTGTAGACCAGGCCTTAGTGACAGCAACAGGCCAGGGCTGCAGTTTGTATGAAAGATACTATGCAAAACAATGCTGCATTATTTCTGTAAAGCACCATTTTTGTTAATTCTTAAAGAAAACATGATACATTATTTTACATTCCATCTATTCTAAGGTTAGAGTCAGTAAACACTGAGAGATCTAGCTCTTGAACTACATATTTACAGCCTGATTCAAAAGCCATTAACATCTATATGAATCTTTTCCACTGACTTTGGAGCAGAACCTTAAGGCTCACACTTTTTTAATGACACTGCACCCACTCACCATGTTCCAAATTGTCATCAATGGTGGTGGCATTCTTCTGCCTCCATTTGTGCTGCTTGTGTAATAAGGAACCAGTACTCTCAGTAAAGACAGTTATCAAAGCATTGTGCTCTATTTGTTAAGATTTTAAAAAATAAAATAAACCATAAAATAAAAAATATTTCCAATCTGAAGTAAGCTTAGTGGCTCAGTAATACAAACTAAGCGTGAACAGTTTATTTAAACTTCTTTTTAAATTAACTTTTCATTTTTAAAGCATTGATTGAACAATTAGTTTTATTTAGTGCATGTATTTAAATACAAAAGAGCATGACATACATAAATGCTAAACTATCCATATACCATTATTATAAGCATGTGATTTGAACTATACTGCCATTCATAGTAATTTGGTGGAGGTCAATCATATGAGAGCATGTGCTAGATGTAGCTGGTCATTCTGCACATCAAGGCTTTTTTCTACAATTTACTGTCCAGTCTCATACAGTCATGTATGTGTTGCTGCTGTTTGATCTTTCCATCTCAGCATCAGTTTAAAAGATGTTATTCTTTGGTTTTCTTGCAGTTACAAGAAGCTAAATTCTCTCTTACCACTATAGTGAGGACATGGAATAAGGGAATCAATGTAGAACTGCCCTTTGCTAAATACCACTTGCTCCCCTATGTGCTCTACCATGGAAACTTGTGTTCATATGATTTGCACAGAGTACACAGACTGCTGGTTGGTCATGCCAGTTGATCACATGTTGACCAGTTTGCAAAAAGCAGTCACAATTGAAATCTATACATCATGAGCTTGTAATGAATGTATGCCATGGGTAGTTTGGTTCTGTACGACAAAGAATTTTTTATGGAGGACCAGCTACATAAGGATATTTTGCCCTCCCATAGGGGAATCACAAAACATTTTACAAATATTCATTAACTGAACATCACAATAATCTTTGTTGGGGAGATGACCGTTATCCTCATTTTACAGGTGCATACACTGAGTTTGAGTGACTTGCCCAAGATCACAAAGCTCGTCAGTGTTTACTCTTGGGGTGAACACCTGACTCAACTAATGTCAATGGAGTTTTGTCATTATCATCAACAAGGCCAGGATTTCAACCCAGGACTCCAACTCCACCATATTATCTGATAGACACCCCGCCACCTCCCCTCAGATAAAAAGATTTATAGTTAAAAGTACATTAAGAGGGATTACTATACATAGGTATATTTATAATCATAAAACCAGCACTTTTTTACCTATACTATAAAAAAAGTTTATATAATTACGTCTAAAATAATTTTAAGATCTTTTCACTATTCCTTTCATTTTTTATCATTTACTTTTTGCATTTCTCAGCTTGGAGAATAAAATGAAGCTATTCATTTTCATGTCATGTACATTTAATTACAAGTCATTTTCACTTTCATGTTAACAAGCCCTAGTTGAATGCTATAGTGCATGTGTTACAAACACAGAGGATAGTATTTATTATTATTAAAAGGATCTACTGGAATATTAAACAATTGAAACATTTTTATTTGTCTGAAAAAAGCTTATTTTAAATCACTTTTATTTTTGTGCAGCAAATTTGAAACCTTTTATTTTAGAATGTTATATTTATCCAGCAACAAACTATTAATACTTTGATCTTTTTCATTAGTCATCAAAAGCAGGTTTCAATAAATGCTCATTTTTGGATATGTTAGTCATTGCTTTAAAGGAATGTTGTCAAAGTCAACAGGCTGATCTCTCCCCTTTCAAACAATAAAAAAGTAGCATTACCATAGTCTTAAAATCCATTCTACAGTATGGAAGAGGTCATCAGCCTGTACAAGACAGGCTGTAAATATCTTAAAACATGAATGTTTGTTTGAACTGCAACCAAACAAATCCTTCTTCCCAGGAACCTGAATTCCTAACACCTGGTGCTCCCCTGGGTCTCTTGTTGTTGATTACAACACGTTTACAAAAGAACATTGCTAAAGAAGGTTGGAGAAGTGAGTTTATTGTAGAGATGTAATAAGCATCTCAAGGAAGTAAAAATACCAGGAGAGTCTTTGCAGCACATAAAGAATGAACCAAAATCAATGTAGAGCTTACAACATTATACTGCACAGAAGACTATATAGCCCTGGTGATGTAGACAAAGAGAGAATGACCCAACAATCATCTCTATCCTATGGGACAGGGAGAGCAAGTGCAGCTAAAACAGAAAATCCTCTGCCCCAGCAGCTTTCCTTCTATGCATCAGCTTGGAAAGAAGAAAGCAATCCCTACCTCTGGGCCAGGACAACTGAGAAAGGGCCTCCTCCCATATAATAGCCTGGAAAGGGACCAAAGAGACCACATGCACCTGGTCACTTCCCTGTAGAAAGCTCTCTGTCCTGCTCTTGCTCCTACTCCCCCTGAAGTAAGTGGCTAAACTCCAGCTGATTTTAATGAAAATACGAATGGACTCCCAAGAGAAGAAAAGAGCCTTGCTCTTCCCATCAGCTAGTAAGAATAAGGAGAAAGAGAGAGAACCTTTCATTTTCTGAGAGAGGGGGAGCTAGTCTAGGAGAAAATGCTGGAATGGCAAAATGCGTGCCAGAAATTGCTACTGTTTCCTTGAGCACCTATTGTAATTTAACGTCCGTTCAACCTATGAGCTAGCTAATCATCAGCACCCGACAGATGGGGTGATACATAGATGAAACAAGAAATAAACTAGAAAATCAAGTTAAAATTGAAATTCCAAGGATAGGAATCAAGGGCAGGAGAGAGGGGATCTGTTTTTGCCAAATGGACAGGGACAAAAATCAGCAGAGAAAAGATATCTTAACGTTTATAATAGGCTAAAATAACAGAATACAAAAACATTTGAAACAAAAAGTAAAACATGCTTTAAGTCGGGGGTTTGGGAGCCAGGCTTGCTTTGTAACCCTAGGGAAGGCATTTTAACCTCTCTCTGTATCTCAGTTTCCATATCCGTGAACTGGGAATAAGTTACCCCAAATGTCTTTTACTTACCCCAAATGTCTGTGTAGTTTAACGAACATCTGTAAGGGGCTTTGAGACTTTCAAATGACAAATGCAAAGTAATCGTGTTTCTAAAATGTAAGTGTCCTTTTAAACTGCTGCCTTACTCGGTCCTACCTCCAGGTTGATGCAGCAAAGGCTCGCACCAGCCTCCAAACCTGCTGCCAGCTCTCATGGAAATACCGGATATCTATGCTGGTTTTTTCCTCTAACATGGGATGGTAGGAGGGAAATAGCTCCATTATTTATTCGGCAGTCGCCACCTTTAATACCCTACGGCATCTTTAACGTGCATCGACTCCCTCCACCCCTCGATTCCTTTTCAGCCTACAGCCGACACCCAGCAGTGCTTTGAGGAGACTCTGGGTATGGTAGTTTGCTGCCTCGTCACCTGATGCTGTGGGCAGGCGCTGTGGAGAGTTTGTAAGAACTACAACCCCCACCAAGCAGCGCGATTGGTGGTCTGGCTGGTGCAAGCTCTGTTACTTTTGCATGCTTGGAAAGCGGCTAGCAGAGGGTTGAGCGTGTGTTGGTTTGCAGTTCCGAGCTCAATGGCTTTCCCCCGGACAAGACATTAATGTAGAGCTCTTTTTTGCTTTTATTTTATTCCCCCCCAACGCTAAACTATTGCAATGGTGAGATTTATGGATAATCTGGCGGCACTGCAAGATCAGCTGTGTCTATTGCAATTAAGTTTCAAGAATCTGGATGTGGGGGAGATTGCAGAGAACTGAGCATGCACTTGTAACTGTGCCTGTCCAGCGGAATCTCTCCGGGTTGCACCTTTTATTTGTGTACATTTTTAATATTTCCAAATTGTAAAAATAATTTATTATTATTTGGAAGCGGCTACCCGCCAGGAGCATGCATCGGTTTGCAGTGCTTGCCAAGCTAACTGCGGCAAGCCCGGGCTGTAAAGGGCCAGGGTCCTGCAGGAATGGAAGGAGAGACGTGGCTTTGCGGTGCCTTGCCTCGCTGGTGGAGGGGAACCAGCACCGGCAGCGCTTGACCCAGCGTACTCGCCCGGGGAGAGAAGGACTGGTGCGTTGGAACAGCGCTGCCGAGGCCTCTGCGGTGAAAATCAACGAGAAGACGAGCCGGGAGAAAATCCTGACGCTGGAGTCCATGAACCCGCAGGTGAAAGCGGTGGAATACGCCGTGAGGGGCCCCATTGTCCTGAAAGCTGGCGAGATCGAGAAGGAGCTGCGGAAGGTGAGGCACGTGGCGGGGTGAGCCCTGGGGCTGATTCCCAGACCTCTTCCCTACAGTCCTGGGTACCGGGCGATGGGCGACCCCCTTTGTTCTTCCGGCCACTTGGCCAGGGCTTGCGCTCTTTCTGCCGGGGGCCGTGCTTGGCCAGCCCCTGGCCACGCCTCCGCTGCAGCGGCTCCTGATTGGGGCTGGGGGAACCCGGGGAGGAATGCACGTTCCTGCCCGTCCCTCCTGCACGTTGATAACCAGCGGCAGAATTAGCAAAAGGAAGATCACAGCGCTTTCTCAAGCCCCCCACTTCCCCGAAGCTTGCTTCTCCTAAAGTTTTAGGAAATGGCTTTGTAACCATTTCTAGATAAAGGTGAAATTGGGGTGCTGTGAAGTTCTATCTCAATGGACAGTCAGGTTAAAAATTAATACTTAAAACAATTTTCTTACCTTTGTTAGACTCTTACATTAAAACTTAACTAATTTTCACCCCTTACCACTTTTTGTTTGCAGTTGAGTCAGCGTGCTGAATGAAAGCATGTTTTTGTCATCACCCATTTTTGTGAATGGATTTTGTGGGAAATGTTTTGTCATTTTATGTAACTTCACAATACCTATAGGCAGTGGTTCCCAAACTTTAATAACCTGTGAACCCCTTTCACTAAAATGTCAAGTCTGGCGAACCTCCTCCTAAAAATGAATATTTCCAAGGATTTTCTCCTGTAGCTGAGTATAAATTATCATTACAGTATTTTTATGTCATTATGAAAATGGCAACACTCTTCCAAGATCTCGCTTTCGTAGCGTGTATGGCTTTGAATAAACCTGTTATGAGACCAGGCTCCTATGTTTCATCAAGGAGTATGAGATGTGTAACAGCATGAAGGTATTTAAGAAGCCAATTCAAATTGTTCCTCCTACATAAGCATTCAGGTCTTGAGCAGTCCAGGCAAACAATGCATGTTAGAACAAAGCTTAAACTTGTTCTTCATAATAATTTTAAAAACAATACTTACTGCCTATTTAATTTTAAAAACAGTAAAAAATATCCACTTCCCTTTCCATTTCTTATAAGGAGTCTTGAAGTTTAAATCTCCTCAGTGTGATAGATATGCTTGTTTTGATCTGCTTAGCTCTTGGAAGTCCAGGGGCTCTGGGCTGCTGTCCCTAGGAACAGCTCTGTCTGCCATTAGGGAATTTTTCCCCAAGAACCCCCTCTAACATTTCGTGAACCCCCAGGGGTTCATGAACCCCAGTTTGGGAACCACTGCCTAGAGGTATAGCCCTCATCCTGACTGGTGACGTGGATGCTAGGGCAGTAGAAATAAATAATATTAATACTCTCCCCCCCCCCACCCCACCCAAACTCTGTGAACTGTCCTTGTCCTTTTAAAATCTTAATCTGATGTAGTGTTGCACTATATGTACAAGAAGTGTTGTTAATAGTTACAAAACTAGTCAGGCCTCTTTGGAGGTGGAAGAGGAAAAAGACAATAAACAAATGCTCTCTCCAGTAACATTTGTTACTATCTCCTGTGTCATTGCACAGGTCAACTAACATATACACTGTGAAAGTAGTACTGTATTTACTTTTCTTTTTCTGTCTCGGCCCTCTAACACGCTTTGGTCTAATCCAATGCCCCTTTGGTGTTTACACAAAAGGTGAGTGATCAGTTTTCCCTATACAGTGGGTGCATTTAAAATATTCACTCTGATTTTAGAGCTACTATATGTTTAAGTTTCAGTGTAGTAGCCGTGTTAGTCTGTGTCAGCAAAAAGAAAATAAGAAAGAAATACCAATTTTAAATATTGGGAATATTTCTGAAACATATATTATTGCTAGAACTGAAAAGGTCTTAGTCACATCCACTATACCCATCATAGTTTTGAATATTTCAGGGCCCTGCTACTCCCTTCTTTTTTTTTTTAAGATGAAGTCATTAAGACTATGTCTACATTATAGCTTATGTCAGCATAATTTGTTGCTCGGGGTGTGAGTAAACCAACCCCATGAGCAAAATAAGTTACACCGATGTAAGTGCTGGTGCAGACAGCGCTATGTCGGTGGGAGAGCTTCAGCTACTGCTGCTCACAGGGGTTGAAGTAGTTAAGCCAACCGGAGAACTCTCTCCCGTGGGCTTAGAGTGACTACATTAGAGAGCTTACAGCGGCGCAGCTTCACCAAGGTAAGTTCTCTAGTGTAGCCGTAGCCTTAGACTCACATTTTATAAAATGGTCACTGGGGTTGTGTGGCTCCATGTGTATGTATTTTATTTATTCATTCATTCATTTATTTTAAATGTGCCCAACGTGACACCTTGGGCCTGTTTTTTGGAATGTTGAGCACCTACATTTGAGAGTTGTGGATCTTTAGCTTGTTTGAAGACAGGTCCAGAGTGTTCCAAGTTAGGTACCAAAATCAGTCATTGCTTTTGAAAATTTTGGCCTTGACATCTTGGCCTCAGATTCCTCATCTGTAGAATCCCTAACGATGTTAAAAAAACATTTTCGTGATTTAGGCATGGTTATTCTAGCAGTGTTTACACCACAGCTTTCCTGGTCAATGTGGACAGACTTTTATAATCTATAACATATATAATTCCAAACTTGAGGAAAAGTATGAGTAGCTTGAAAGCTTGTCCTTTCCTTGGGCAGAAGTTGGTCTAATAAAAGATATTACCTCTGGTTTTGGTTTGTGGAGGATCTTAGTGAGGTGTCTTGTGAAGACTGATTGATTGGCAAATGTGTGTAGAAGAATACTATAGAAGGGCTAAATACAGCAAATAATCACAGGTTTTGCATCTCCACATTATTTGGTTCCTTTTGTGGTTGTTGAGATGATGGATGATTTGGATTCAGAGAGGTTGAGCTTTGCACAAATGATTTTCTGTGTGTAATTCAGTAATGCTAAAAAGAAACTCTTCAAAAGCCCTTTAAATGTAAACTCCCTCTTTCAGTCATGTCCTGGAGAGAGCTCTAGGGGAGGTCCTAAAACGATGGTATTTTTTATTTGTTTGTTTGTTTTGTTTTTAATTTCACACCTTCATTGAAGGGATGATTTCTCTGCCTCTTATGGAGTTTGCTCCCTCTGTGCTATCTCTCCCATGCATTGCATTTCAAAACATTTCTTGGGGATTCGCCTCTAAAACTCACTTGCAGGATGTCACCGTCACTCTGTCATACAATGGAACTCTGTGCTATCTATGGGTTTAGGAACAAAATATAAACACTTCCAGCATTTTCAGTGACTATACTTTTGCTTTGCTAACTAGTGTTGTCCCCTACCTTGATTATGTTTGGAAAAAGCCTTTTTATGTAACCTGGAAAACAAATGAATATATTTTCCCAGTTCTTCCATCCTTCTCCCTGTAAGCATATGCATCCATGATACACAAGCTACCTCACTGGCTAAAGAGGGTAACCTTTTGAGAGCCCCTTGTTAACACAAGAAAAGGTTACTGCTGATGGTTTTTATAAAATGTAATTTTCAGCTGTTTGGTTTCTGCTTATGTGGCAGATTTTTCCATGTAAAAAACAAGTTTTTCTTTCTCAACACAGCACAATGGAATATTATCAATGGCCATCTGTGTTTAGGTCCACATGACTATGCACCGGCTGAAGACAAATATAGCAAACATAGTTTACTGAGCTAACTAGTGCCTAGTGGGAAGGGGGGAGGAGGAGGATATGTGAGAAAGCTGAGTAAGTGTATCTGCAAAGAACGGTGTGATTCACCTAAATATGCAAAAGCAGCTTCAGTCAACACTTTCCTCTCTTGCTGTTGTACTCAAGTTGTTCGCTTCTTCTTTCCTTGAATCCTTAACAGCATTCTGAGAGGCACAATTATGCACTTTGAACATCTATTCCTTAAACAAAACCCCAGCTAGTAGAATGCTGTTCTATACAAGCAGTGGGTGGCTTTTTATGAACAGAATGATAAGATCCGAGTACCATAATTTATAGTTGAAATATCTTATGTCATCAGATGCCTACTCTAAGTCTATATTTGGCTGCAGTGTCGTCAGTATGTGGTTGGATGACTCTCAGTTCTGTTTCCTTTTCACAAAAAACAGTGCATGCTCTGGCCTTTTACAGGTTTAGGGACATGGCTGAGAAGGAGCTTGGCTGACCTGACTGCAGACAGAAATGATGCTGATGGGTGAGGAGAAGAAGCTTGGAGGATGTGGCAGATGGAGTGTCTGCCTAGGAATGAGGAACAGGGAGAGAAGGGGAAGTGGCTGTTTTCTTAGGAAGTTGCCTTCCCTTCCATCCCCATCTTCTTTTGCATAAGAGGTTGAAACTCTCTCTGTCTAATACAAGGGTGTCAAACTCAAATCACCACGAGGGCCACATGAGAACTAGTAAATTGGCCCGAGGGCCGCATCACTGAAACCTTTTCATACGATGATACAAAAGTATAGTCAAAATTGAAAAAAATGAAAGTAATATAGTATTCTATTAAAAGTCAATGTATTAACTTTTTAAAAACTGTAATGCAAAGAGGGATTTTAATAAAATATAAACACTCAGTAATGTTTGGAGCTTGGCTGCCAGTGGAGTCGACACCTATGGTGGGCCGCAGGAAATAATTCCGCGGGCCACATGTGGCCTGCGGGCCGCGTGTTTGAGACCCCTGGTCTAATATAAACTGTGCCATAGTTATTAAGAAGTGACCAACAGTCTCATTAATTTTTTTCAGTCCAATTACATTTCATATTGGCATGTCAAGCTGAACACATTACCAAAGTATAAAATAAAAAGCCTCTCCCACAGGCAATCTGTCCGGGATAGGTGTCCACTGTGTTTTGGGAGATTTAGCCCGGTGTCTGTTATTTTATTGTACTTTTCTGACATGGTCGCCAGTGGTGTCCTATTCACTTTGCAGTATCATTCTTTCATTTCAGGGTTGCACACAGTTTTTTCTCCTCACTTCTTGACTGAAGAGGTTTTGATTATTTTTGATAATTTAAGGAAATACTTTGTCTTGAACTCTCTTCTATTTTGGACATTGGAGTGGTCTTATTTTTTTAAATTTCTCTTGCAATGTAATGTATGTGGGTCTATTCCTGATGACCACTTTGAAACTCCAGCTAGAATAGAATAAGATTGCTTGCTTAGTTGTGCAGGTAGAGCATATCGTATGTGAACTGCATGGATTTCACTGGATTCCAGCTTACACCAATGTGAAAAAAATCAAGTTTTTAATCTATAGAAAATGGGCTGGCTGAAATGTTAATTTGGTTTTTGACAAAGTGAATATTTTTTTCAAAAAGTGTCTGCTTTCTGCAAAAGATTTTTACTTTTGTTGAAAAACCAAACACCCCAAAAACTTTGGCTGAAAACTAAATTTTTATTCGGAGATGTCACCACAGTAGTCTGGGTGATTTATGCCCCAGTTTTCTATGGTCTGGGCTCCCCAGCTGGGCTATGTCTCCCATGATGCACCAGGTGGCTTAGCAAGCAGAAGACTGTGTTGCATTGTGGGAAATGTGGTCCAGCCAGGAGGACTGCGCCATAGAGAAGAAGTGGGCCATGAGGCACATGGAATGTAGCTCTCATGAAACATTGCAGTGGCATTTTCAAATAGAAATTTTTCAGATTTTGACCAACATTTTCCACAGGAAAAACTTCACTTTCTGAACGGCAAGATAAAATTTCCATGCTTCTGGTCTTGGCTTTACCCTTTCCCTATTTGAGCATCGTTGTGATAATTGAGACTAACTGTGCTCCTTCTGGTAGTAGTCCATGTGGTAGGTTTGAATTTCAGAAGGGCTGGAGGCAGTGTGCTTTCAGGGAAGGGCCTTCAACGTCTATAGTTTGCTTCTCCCAACTTCTAGAAATTGCTGACTTTCGAGGCCTGGTGCAAAGTTCATCTCCTCACTTTGGCGTTTGCCAAGGAGAAGAATAAGCAGCACATGGTGGTGGTATAGTGATTGAAAGAGGCAGGGTAGGGGGATTCTGTTTTGTTGACCCTTTTTAGTGCTGGTTTGAAAATTTATTCTTTAAATAAGATATATGATGGTCATATTTTAAAATTAAAAATTAAACAGAATATATTGAAGAGCAAAATCTTTGTTGTAGAAAAGCATGCTCATTGTTGATCTCTCCTACTTTTCAAATCAACACATTCTTGGAATGGAATTTTCTTTGATCTATTGTTACAAAAGTTAATTTAATACAAATCACCATTGTATTCTGAGGGATTGAGCTCAAAATACTCCCAGTGCTGAGATAGTTCCATCACTGCCACCACCCCAGAATTCTTATTTGCAATATATGTAGGAAGCATTTTCAGACCAGGGTGACTAATGTTCATCCCATTGAACTCCACAAAAGGGTCTGCAGTCACTCACCTTTAAGGAGACAGCAGTGTCCCATCTAATTCTAAGCACGCAATGCAATGTACTCCATTTTAATGCTTTTTTATTGCCACTTTCCAGCAATTGCCAGTGTGCATCCCCCAGCCTCAAATACATTCCCCCTAGTTTAGACAAAGTTTCAGTGCCCCTTTGTAAACCTTTAATAGTCATTAAAAATGTTATTTCAATTCAGGAATTAAGTACCAACTTCCCTGCTCATGTCATCCATTGATTCTTTCTCATGAATTCACCATCCTGCTATTTGTTTAAACCCCAACTTCTCTCTTATTCTAGCTACTGAAATGTGAAGTATTGTACCTACACCTATAGCCATTGGTTTTCAGAATGAGGGGGTGGGATTTCTACCACTAACCCAACATCACTGATATTCTGGTAATTGTGCGAAAGCAGTAACATTTTAATGTCTAACAATTAAAAATATTTCAAGTCATAATCTTTTAAGAGTCCACAGAACATGTTCCTTTTGATTTATAATTTTGAAGAGTGATTATGAAAAAACTCCAGGTTTCATCTGTATTGTGCCTTAATGGTAATGTATCAAAGGGGCTGAAGAAAAAATATTCTCTCTCTTTTTAATGATTGAATAGGCATCACTTACAGCTTTCCTTCTTCCCCTCTCCCATTCCCAATTCACGCTTGATCAACAACAAAGCTTTGGGATGGGGACCACATGGCTCAAGAGATTGGTAATGGGTCCTAAAGCTTTTCACCTGTGGTATGGTGGTTTGGGTTGATAGTGACTGTAAGTGGCTGCCTTCTGATGGCTGTTCGTTGGCTAATCTGAAATAAGAGGGATGGAGCAAGTCCATATCCCAGTAAACATGTGTCCTCATCACAAAAAACACCAACTTCTTTGACACTAACTGGTAGGCCAGGGCTGGGGAAACTCTGGCCCGCGGTCTGCCTCTGGCCTGCGGCTTCATTTCGTCTGGCCCACAGCAAGTCTCTGTGCTGTGGGCCAAAAGCCCCAAGCCTCGGTGCCTCCCCGCCAGGCTGGAGCCACGAGCGCTGGCTTGCCAGCATGTCTCTGCAGCCCCTAGCTGGAGGGGCAATCAGGGAAGCTCCGCATGCCGCCGGCTCCGCAGCTCCTATGGCTCAGGAACCGCAGCCAATGGGAGCTGCAGGGGTGGTGCCTGCGGGTGTGGGCAGCGTGAACCGTGCAGAGCCGCCTAACCCTTCTGCCTAGGGACCGGGAGAGCAGCGCGGAGCCAGCACAGGCAGGGAGCCTGCCTTAGGCCTTGGCTACACGGACGAGTTACAGCGCAATAAAACTACCTGCAGTGCTGTAACTCACTAACTGGCTACACTTGCAAGGCACGTGCAGCGCTGTATCTCCTCAGATACAGCGCTGCATGTACTCCACCTCCCCGACAGGAATAACAGCTGTTGCGAAGTGGGTGGAACGTTGGTCTTTCAGTGTAGCCGAGGAACAACGCAGTTACTGATCTCCCGAAGCTGCCTTTGTTTTGAAACGGCACTTCCGGGTTGGAGTTCAGAGCTCCGTTGTTGAGGTGCTTTACAAAAAACCAAACACAGCTACTGTTTGCAGGAGGGGGGGAGAGGGGAGGGGCTCCGTTAGGAATGCCGGCAGCAAAGTTGCCTTGGACAGAGACGGAGTGTGTGGGGGGGAGAAGAACGGCGGGGGGGGGAGGGGGAAGGCTCCGTTTCCTCTCTTTTATCTGCTCTTTAAAAACAAACAAAACCCCTGCTGTTTGCTTTCAGTGATTGAGAGAGAGGCAGGGGATGTGGAGGTGTGGAAATAATGAGCTGACACTCTGTGGATATTCCAAAAACCCACTCTCTCTCCCAAAACGCTCCCTGTCAAAGTCCCCCTCACCCCCCCGATTTGAAAAGCACGTTGCAGCCACTTGAATGCCCATAATGCCCCACTCCCAATACAGCTGCAAATGCCTCAAATGTAGCCACCTTACTGCGCTGGCAGCTGCCAGTGTGGACAGGCTGCAGCGCTTTCCCTACTCAGCTGTACGAACACGGGTTTAACTAACAGTGCTGTACATCTGCAAGTGTAGCCAAGGCCTGAGCCTCACTGCACCGCTGCCTGGGAGCTGCCTGAGGAAAGCACCGCCCAGTTGGAGCCCGCAACCCAAACTTCCTCCTGCCTCCCAGCCCCCTTCCCCAGGTCAGAACCCCCTCCCGGAGCCCACACTCCCTCCCGCACGCCAACCTCCTGCCACAGCCCTGAGTGTGCTCTCGCACTTCAACCCCCTTGGCCCCAGCCTGGAGCCCCCTCCTACACTCCAAGCCCCTCATTCCCAGCCCCACTCCAGAGCCTGCACCCCCAGCTGGAGTCCTCAGCCCCTCCCTTACCCCAACCCCCTGCCCCAGCCTGGAGCCCCCTCCCATAGCCCGAACTCCTTATTTCTGGCCCCACCCAAGAGCCTAAGGGAAGCCCTGAACCTCCTCCCCCGTTCTCTCCCCTGCGGGGCTGGAGCTGGAAACACCTGCTTGCCCCAAGCCTCTAACCCTTCCCCTCCCCCTGGTGGGGTTGTGTGTGGCTCCCAACTGATTTTTTTTCTGTGGGTCAGTGGCCTCTGATAGAAAAAAGGTTCCCCACCCCTGTGATAGGCAAATAACTGAATGGGCCTGGAGACTGAAGTATGTTTGAGGGGTCAGATCTGCAGGTCAGAATTGAAACATACAATCTGACAATAGTATCTTCTAAAGTGAAACTGTCAAATTAAGTCACATGTTGTATACAAATGATTTTCTTTATTCATGTTGTCAGTATCATGGATGGTTCTCTGAAGATGTCCGTGCAGTGGCAGTCAAAAAAGCAAACAGGATGTTCGGAATCATTAAAAAAGGGATAGAGAATAAGACCGAGAATATCTTATTGCCCTTATACAAATCCATGGTGCACCCACATCTTGAATACTGCGTACAAATGTGGTCTCCTCATCTCAAAAAGGATATACTGGCATTAGAAAAGGTTCAGAAAAGGGCAACTAAAATGATTAGGGGTTTGGAACAGGTCCCATATGAGGAGAGATTAAAGAGGCTAGGACTTTTTAGCTTGGAAAAGAGGAGACTAAGAGGGGAGATATGATAGAGGTATATAAAATCATGAGTCGTGTGGAGGAAGTGAATAAGGAAAAGTTATTTTCTTGTTCCCATAATAGAAGAATTAGGGGCCACCCAATGAAATTAGTGGGCAGCAGGTTTAAAACAAATAAAAGGAAGTTCTTCTTCACACAGCGCACAGTCAACCTGTGGAACTCCTTGCCTGAGGAGGCTGTGAAGGCTAGAACTATAACAAGGTTTAAAAGAGAACTGGATAAATTCATGGAGATGAAGTCCATTAATGGCTATTAACCAGGATGGGTAAGGAATGGTGTCCTTAGCCTGTTTGTCAGTGGGGGTGATGGATGGTAGGAGAGAGATCACTTGATCATTACCTGTTGGGTCCACTCACTCCAGGGCACCTGGCATTGGCCACTGTCGGTGGACAGGATACTGGGCTGGATGGACCTTTGGTCTGACCCAGTACGGCCATTCTTATGTTCTTATGTAACAACTTATATTGGTTCAAGTGAAAATTTTATATTCATTTTACTCTTCACTATTGGTTTACTTTCTGCACTTACCTAGGTTTGCACCTAGGTAAGTGCAGAATGAAATGGCCGTAATTAAATCATTTTCACTTTAATAGTCCTAATTTCAGGTTTCATGTGCTGTAATGTCTGGGTTAAAAATACTGGTGTGACTGTTTGGTAACTCCTTTTTTTTTCTTGTTGAAGTTTTTAAATTGCATGGAAACATCTCTTCTGACTTACTAGCCTAATTTAAGGCTAAATGTGAGTTGACAGTGTCCTGGAGCTGTTGAAAGGTACAACAACAAACAGTTTAGACACTTAGTTTAGACACTGACATGCAGAAATATGATTTGACATTCAGGAAAAACCACAAATGACATGATTTATTGATCACACTCAGACACAGGATGACTAATTTAATATGAAAATTTATGTTTAGCCTAATATGTCCTGAGCAGGGGGAGAAAGCAGTTGAAAAACATCTCCCAGGAGATAGCTGTTGACCTCATCAAGACAGTCAGAACTGTTCTTCCTCATTTGCCTGCACATGTTATGTAATAGGAAGATACAGTATGTAGTGCTCACCAACCTTTTTATGCCCAAGATCACTTTTTGAATTTAAGTGCAACCCAGGATCTACCCCACTCACTCCACCCCACTCCCCTCGTTGCTCACTCTCCCCCACCATCACTCACTTTCTCTGGGCTGGGACAGGGAGTTGGGATGCAGGATGGGGTTTGGGGTGCTGGCTCTGGGAGGGGGCTCAGAGCAGGGGCTTGGGGTACAGGAGGGGGTGAGGGGTGCAAGCTTTGGGAGGGGGCTGGGGGTTGGGGTGCGGCCTCTTGCTGGGCGGCACTTACCTCGGTTGGTGGCGCAGCGAGGCTGAGGCAGGCTCCCTGTCTGCCCTGGCCCCACACCACTCCTGGAAGGGGCCAACGTGCCCCTGCATCCCCTGCGGGGGGGCAGGGTGCACATGGCTCTGCGCGCTGCCCCTCTCTGCAGGCGCCACCCCCAAAGCTCCCATTGGCCATAGTTCATAGAATCATAGAATCTCAGGGTTGGAAGGGACCTCAGGAGGTCATCTAGTCCAACCCCCTGCTCAAAGCAGGACCAACCCCAACTAGATCATCCCAGCCAGGGCTTTGTCAAGCCTGACCTTAAAAACCTCTAAGGAAGGAGATTCCACCACCTCCCTAGGTAACCCATTCCAGTGCTTCACCACCCTACTAGTGAAAAAGTTTTTCCTAATATCCAACCTAAACCTCCCCCTCTGCAACTTGAGACCATTACTCCTTGTTCTGTCATCTTCTACCACTGAGAACAGTCTAGATCCATCCTCTTTGGAACCCCCTTTTAGGTAGTTGAAAGCAGCTATCAAATCCCCCCTCACTCTTCTCTTCTGCAGGCTAAACAATCTCAGTTCCCTCAGCCTCTCCTCATAAGTCATGTGCTCCAGCCCCCTAATCATTTTTGTTGCCCTCCGTTGGACTCTTTCCAATTTATCCACATCCTTTTTGTAGTGTGGGGCCCAAAACTGGACACAGTACTCCAAATGAGGCCTCACCAGTGCCGAATAGAGGGGAATAATCACGTCCCTTGATCTGCTGGAAATGCCCCTACTTATACAGCCCAAAATGCCGTTAGCCTTCTTGGCAACAAGGGCACACTGTTGACTCATATTCAGCTTTTCGTCCACTGTAACCCCTAGGTCCTTTTCTGCAGAACTGCTGCCCAGCCATTCGGTCCCTAGTCTGTAGCAGTGCATGGGATTCTTCCGTCCTAAGTGCAGGACTCTGCACTTGTCCTTGTTGAACCTCATCAGATTTCTTTTGGCCCAATCCTCTAATTTGTCTAGGTCCCTCTGTATCCTATCCCTACCCTCCAGCGTATCAACCACTCCTCCCAGTTTAGTGTCATCTGCAAACTTGCTAAGGGTGCAGTCCACACCATCCTCCAGGTCGTTGATGAAGATATTGAACAAAACCGGCCCCAGCACCGACCCTTGGGGCACTCCACTTGATACCGGCTGCCAACTAGACATGGAGCCATTGATCACTACCCGTTGAGCACGACCATCCAGCCAGTTTTCTATCCACCTTACCGTCCATTCATCCAGCCCATACTTCTTTAACTTGCTGGCAAGAACGCTGTGGGAGACTGTATCAAAAGCTTTGCTAAAGTCAAGAAATAGCACATCCACTGCTTTCCCCTCATCCACAGAGCCAGTTATCTCATCATAGAAGGCAATTAGGTTAGTCAGGCATGACTTGCCCTTGGTGAATCCATGCTGACTGTTCCTGATCACTTTCCCCTCCTTTAAGTGGTTCAAAATTAATTCCTTGAGGACCTGTTCCATGATTTTTCCAGGGATTGAGGTGAGACTGACTGGCCTGTAGTTCCCCGGATCTTCCTTCTTCCCTTTTTTAAAGATGGGCACTACATTAGCTTTTTTCCAGTCATCCGGGACCTCCCCCGATTGCCATGATTTGTCAAAGATAATGGCCAATGGCTCTGCAATCACATCGGCCAACTCCTTTAGCACCCTCGGATGCAGTGCATCCGGCCCCATGGACTTGTGTTCGTCCAGCTTTTCTAAATAGTCCCGAACTACTTCTTTCCCCACCTCCTCCCCATACTGTGCTGCGGAGTGCAGTCGCCTGGGAGCTGACCTTGTCTGTGAAGACAGAGGCAAAAAAAGCATTGAGTACACTAGCTTTCTCCACATCCTCTGTCACAAGGTTCCCTCCCTCATTCAGCAAGGGGCCCACACGTTCCTTGACTTTCTTCTTGTTGCTAACATACCTGAAGAAACCCTTCTTGTTACTCCTAACATCTCCAGCTAGCTGCAACTCCAAGTGTGATTTGGCCTTCCTAATTTCACTCCTGCATGCCTGAGCAATATTTTTATACTCCTCCCTGGTCATTTGTCCAATCTTCCACTTCTTGTAAGCTGCTTTTTTGTGTTTAAGACGAGCAAGGATTTCACTGTTAAGCCAAGCTGGTCGCCTGCCATATTTACTTTTCTTTCTACACATCGGGATGGTTTGTTCCTGCAACCTCAATAAGTTTTCTTTAAAATACAGCCAGCTTTCCTCGACTCCTTTCCCCCTCATGTTATTCTCCCAGGGGACCTTGCCCATCAGTTCCGTGAGGGAGTCAAAGTCTGCTTTTCTGAAGTCCAGGCTCTGTATTCTACTGCTCTCCTTTCTTCCTTGTGTCAGGATCCTGAACTCGACCATCTCATGGTCACTGCCTCCCAGGTTCCCATCCACTATTGCTTCCTCTACTATTTCTTCCCTGTTTGTGAGCAGCAGGTCAAGAAGAGCTTTTCCCCTAGTTGGTTCAGCTTTTCCCCTAGTTGGTTCCCCTAGTTGGTTCCTCATTCCCAGCCTGAGGGGTGGTGCTTGCAGGCAGGAGCAGCGTGCGGAGACCGCTGTGCTGCGGCGGCCAGAGATCGCGATTGACTGGGAGAGTCCCTAGGATCAACCAGTCGATCAAGATCAATGGGTTGGTGACCACTGGAGTAGTGAAATCTTGCTTTCTGTAACAGTGGTGAAAACTGATACAGATTAGGATGAGAAAGTTGAATCGTTTTATGATTTTGCCAAACATTACTTTTTTGATGGTTTTTCTGCATAAAATCACGTTGTGAGTAAAGAGGATGTTAAGTGATGTGCAGTTAGTTTTAAAATTTGCACAGAGAACTTATTTCTTCTGCTTTGATAGTTAAGTGGAAAAACATTCTTCAGAAGCAGATGCAAGTTTTAAAAAAAATCCCCCAAACTTCTAATTTATTTTTCAAGGGTAATTACAACATGCCCTGATAAACACTACCATATATGTTCAGCAGAATGCAATCCACAAGACACAATAGTTCAGTCTTCTCGTGAAATATAATGGCAAAATCTTTTCCAAGTTATTCCACTATAATTTAGGAGTTTCTTTAATGGGAGGCCTAATCACATGTACTGAGTATTATATAATTCCTTTATTTAAAAAATGTTAAAATTAAATCTTATGTATTTTTTAAAAAAAATTTCATGAACATTCCTCTGACTGGAATCTCGCTGGTATATTTAAATAAAAATAATCATCTTTTGCAACATACTCCTATTGTTTGTAGTCTAGCCACTGGCTCTTAGTACTACCAATTACCTCATCCTAGTGCAGGGGACATTAAGGCTCATCACTCTATTTCAAGTCAGAATCCAGACTCCTCCTCCTCCTTCCCCATCAATTACAGTTCTTGTCAGATTGAATTATACATGCATAACACAAACTCAAAGCCATGCTCTGTGGTAAGCAGGTAAGGTTTTTTTGATGCTGAGAGCTGGTTTAATAACAGAAGATTAGAATGCTAATTCAGGCCTTGAAGTTCCTATTAGTTAGGTGCCCGAGGGTGGTGCTTTTTAGGTCTTTTTTTTTTTTAAAGTACTTGGCCTCTGGGGTACCCAGCTCAATCGAGGTGAAAAATTTTTGTTTTCTCTTCCCATTAATTATGTAGCCTTCTCTTATTTGTTCAATCCACAACACAGACAGGCCTGGTTTATGTAAGGAATTAAAAAAAGAAACGGTTCTCTAATGTGGGCACAGCTAGAGAGCTGAGACCTGTGAGAGGAAAGAGGAAGAGCTGGTGATGAAGGTGAAACAATGAGAGAGACAAGAATGGGCAAAGACTGAAAATAAGCATTTGCTGATCTGGCTTCTTAAAGGGATAGTGGGGATTTTAATGAAAGGAGGAAAGCTGCTGGGGTAGAAGAGGCAAACCGAACCTATTCCAAAGGAGATGACACACAGACTGGTGAAAGGGGGTGTTAATGGGGATGATGGAACCTTTTGTTTCCAGGTTGCCAGTTGAAATCCAGCCCAAGAAGTTAGCAACTGAAAGTTATTGCCTATCATAACTTCAGTCCAGTTCCAGTCAAAACTCACCATCCCTGCAATTATCCCTCTTGTTGAGAATCTCAGCAGAAGGGCTAAAGAGCGAGTTTTTCATCCCCAGATTTGAGGTGAAGCACTTGGACACTTGCACAACAGCTTATTGTGTTCACTGGCTCTTAATCTCCCCTGCACCCTCCTCTTCTCCCACTCCCTCAAAAGACCTCTTCAGTATACAGAGCTGTCAATGCAGCATCCATTTCAAGACCTAGACTTGCACATCTTCTGTCACTTTCTTCATTTAAAAAAAAAGAGGGGGCGAGACCTTGAAGGAGAAATGGAAAAAATTACAAGTTGTGTTATGCATAAATTTATTCCTGTTTCCTACATTCCTCTGAAAGGTTTCCACAGCTGTGTTAACTCCAGAGTGAGGAAAGGTGAGGGCATGTGTGGCAGACAGGGTTCCAAGGAACTGATGCTTTTTGTTGGTTGGTTAACTAACTAGGGCTCTGTCTTTACTGATAAAGAAAGGTAGGTTTTTACTGTGGAATAACTAATGTGCATTAGTCATCCAACTGTAAAATCACAGTGGAGACAAGGCACTGTAGTTTTACCATGAAGTAAGTTAAGTGAGGTCAGTCATGGGCAGGAGAGGGTATAGTGTTGACCTTGCCTAGCTACCTCACGGTAAAAACTACAGGTATCTTGTGTCTACTGGGATTTTACAGTGAGATAATTATTGTGCTTTTAAAAAACCACAAACCAACTCCCCCATACACTTTTTGGCAGGGAAGTAATAGCCTAGATTTAAGGAGCAGATAATGTATTTACTTTTCTGAGATTCAGACCCTAACTGCCAAGAAGTTGGCTAGATCCCATTCAACTAATCTCTTCCCCTCCCTCCCGTTACAGTCTAACCTGTGAGCCCTGCCTTAAGTGAGGAAAGGCTAGTCTCTTGCACTTCAGTAGATGAAGAAGTGGCTTCTGTATACCTCCTTTAAAAAAAAACCCAACAACCAAGGAATGCTGTAGCATTCATGGATGAAAAGTGACAAGAGGGGGAGACTCTAGCTGCATGGCTTGTTTGTGTTGGTCATTTGTCTTTTTTGTCAGGATGTTTCTATTCCAGTTTCATTAATATATGGCTGGGGAACTGTCATGTGGTCCCTTTGAAATGTGTTTTACAGCTCAGAACAAGCATAATATAGTGTCTTACTCTAAGGCAAAATTCCACCTCTTACACGGTGAACCAAATCCAGCCTCATTGTAAGCAAGAGCAACTGCCATTACTGTCAATAGGAGTTTTGGATACATTCTCCAGAGCTGATTTTGGCCATTTCTTTGTGTCTTTCTGTTTGTAATTTTAAACTTAAAATCAAATGAAGATGGCCTTTGTTTTCTGTGGACCTCCATCTTATTAGAAGAAAGCAACATATTCCCAATCCATAATTTTATTAGTCAGAAATGATACTTGATGCTGAGGAACAGGAATGGATGTAATCCAGATCTAGTAAAACTACTGAACCCTAAAAATCAGATCTTGAATTATGAAGGATCTGTAATTCATTCCAAGCACTTCTCCTGTCAGCATTAAACCCAGAAGGCTCTGTCTTGACAAGAAAAAAGGGTGTGTCTTTTAAATTGTGTTGTCTTAAAATTTTGAAAAACATATTTTTTGAGTCTATTGAGTCAGGGTAAGGTAAGACCTTCAGCTGTGTCTTGCCTTTCTACCTGCTCCATTTCAAAGGAAGCTTGAATGTTATCGTTTTCCTGTCTCTGAATGGCATCATCTGCAGTAACAGAAATCGACTAAGATCTTAAGAATTCACATGCCCATGTTACCTTCACCACATCTAGTCTCTATGCTATTACCCACTGGCTTCTTGATAAAGAAAGGTAACAGTAACGTAAATCCTGTTCCTAACACTTGATGCAGACAAAAGAAGACAGTCACATTGCCTGTGCACTTAAACCAGTGCACTTAAAGCTTTTTTTTCTATTTTTTTTCCTTTTAAAGAGAGCTCTGATTACAAGCTAGTGTTCAAGTGGTTTCCTTCTATTCTCATAATGGATTCAATTCCTCATAGGAGAAGTATGACTAGAAAAAGCAGCCAGCTGTTGAGATTTCACAGATCAGGCATTTAAAATGCTAGTGTTTTTACTATTAACATTTACATTTGTTAACATCTAAAATCCCCAATCAGAGCTGCACTGTCCTAGTATCTGTGCAAACACATAATATAGTACGACACATTTTCTAGCCATAGAGCTTGCAGTCTAACTAGACAAGACACAAATGTTAATTAGGCAGACAGTGCATAAACAAACAGTCAAAAGACTTGTTTACATTTTCCCCCTGTTTTTTATTTTCCTCAAGTCATCCTGCTTCTCCTCCCTTCCCTCTCTCCTGTTCAGGTACCCCAGCCAACCTGCTTCACCACTGCTGACCCCAATTGCTCTCCTTTCATCCTGCCCACCTCACAGATGTAGTTTCAGGTCCAGTCTGGAGAGAAAGAATGGGGTGGGAAATAAGTTACGGAATGGCCAGAAATGTATAAAGGCCTTGTTGTGGAGGATCTCTAGGTAGATAGGGGCATTATGGTCTCCGTTGCATCATCTGCTGACGTTTCCTGGCTGGCTTCTCTTTCCCCATGGCCCGCCAGCAGGTTCTATAACTATTCTTTTACCTGAGATAATGTTATGGGGCAGGTGTGTAAGACTTTTGTTGCTTTTGGGCAGGATGATTAATGCATGTGATAATGAAAATCTTAAACTGCACATAATCTTACCACAAAACTGTGTTTTGGTGTATTGGACTGCTTGTCTCTGCTCATTTGCATCATGCCCCTGCAAACAAAGCTGTCAATGGATCAAAACTCTCTCAACCCAAAGGCTCAGTCTACAGTGGGGCTTTCAGCTGAGTTATAACACTGCTTTATGAGACTTGTTTAAAGCTGGCTGTGGCTGAGCTGGGTTCTGATTATGACCTCATACTTCACCGCTTACTCAGACAAAACTGTTAGGGTAAGAAGTGTGTGGTTGGGCTCATGATTGAGCTGGCTAGTGTGGACAGGGGCCTGATGGATGTGAAATCCATTTTAAAAGTGTATTGTAGCCTTGATGTCTACCAAGGCCACCATTTAAACTTGATTTTACCATGATTTAGCCGTCAACAGAAGGTGGATCAAACTTTATCTAAAACCCAGTTGGGCCATAATAGAATCTAGCAACTATTGCTAAATTCTGTTTGTTTCATAGTGCAGGAAAGGTTCTCTTTAACTTCTAGGCATTGTTGGCAGCATGGTTCTTTAAACTTGGGTCAATACCTGTGTAGACAAGGCCTAAAAATACTTGTAAAAAATTTCTAAACTGTTCCTAAACTGGTATGTAATAACTTCAAATATGTGCTTAAAGTATATTTCTTTTACTAGAGTTTGTTACTCATTATGCAAGAGTAACACTAAGAAGGTTCACCCAAACCAGTAAGAGGTTGTGTCACCACCTGCAGTGTGACCCTGGGTCCTTGTGTGTTGCAGCATTGGCTCAGAGCCCTGATACCATGCTCACAGCACAATGGCCTCACCCTGGCTTCCACCAGCCTAATTACTCCTTAGGGTGAGACCAACAGCCTTTCCAGTCCTGAGTCTCCCCAAAACCATCTCCCCTGCAGTGTCCAGTCTCTCTTATTGGATCCTCACAGAAGTTAAGTTTACTGCCTCCACAGAGACAGATCACACAGCCTGTTAATCTTTTTATAACTTTAATTACTCACGTCTGGAGGCGAAGTGAAAAATGAGTTGTATTAAAACACAAATCCATATACGCCATTGAATAACCTTTGTACACTGAAAGCAGTTTATTGGAGTATGTTTATCTATGTAAATTTAAAGCGCAATCAAAAATCAACCACAAGAGGGGGAGGTAGCGCACATTGTATACGTGACACTGGAACTTTCAGTAAAATTTAGTTAATAATTAATGTATGTTTTTATTTTTTCACAAAATGTAAAAACTAAAGATTCTCTGTAAAAACACAAATTCCTTGTTTTTCCATCGCAAACGGATTTCTAGGAGCCCTAGTGATAAGTAAGAATAAAAGACACAGATATGGTTAAAAGTAAAACAAAACAAAACATGCTTTCTAGTTATTAAAACTTAACTTCAGCACATTGCAATCTTTGGGTACGTCTATACTTACCCGCCGCGTCGGAGGAGTCCAATCGATCTTCTGGGTTTGATTTATCGTGTCTTGTCTAGACACGATAAATCGAACCAGGAAGTGCTCCCCCATCGACGCCGGTAATCCTGCTCCACGAACGGAGCAGGCGGAGTCGACGGGGAAGCCTGCGCGCCGCCGTGTGGACCAGCGGTGAGTACTTTGAAGTTCGAAATAAGATACTTCGACTTCAGCTACGTTATTCACGTAGCTGAAGTCGCGTATCTTAGTTTGAACTTGGGGGGTAGTGTGGACCAGCCCTGAGTCTAAGCAGGTTTCTCAGTTCCAGCTACTCTTGGTTTTCAGGCCAAGAGGATCCATTTTTCATTAGCTCAGTGGGCACTACTCCCCCTTTGTCCCCTAGACGATATATGCTAACATGGCTCTTTGCCTTTTTTTATACTTCCCAAAGTCTACTGTCTCCGTTTCAAGAGCCAGGAAGTTTTCCTAGGGGTGCAGGCTCCATCTTCCATCGTGATTATTAAAAAAAAATTTCTTGCTCATTTAGCTCTATGACTTTGTTTGCCTTCTATGCAAATGTATCTTTCATTGTCCACTGAGGTATTACCTGGCTCATTTTACGTTGTAGGCACAGGAAAAGAGGCAAAATAACATTCCTTTGTCTAGGACAGGCTGGGCTTATGCATTGCTTGCAGAGTATCTTTTTAAACAAATTTTAAGCACACATTTATAATTCTTTATACATCACCTGCACATACATTATGTGATAATACTAATTACCTGAATATTACTGGTTTGCATATGATACCTAACGTAACACCTTTTATGACAATAAGGTGTTGATTTAATGAATATGTCCAGCCTAATGGGAGTTATGGTATGGTGTGCCCCCTGCTAGTTGGCATTGAAGGGCTCCTAGGGTCACAACAGGTTAGGGACATCTTTCCTTAACTAAGCACAACCACTGTTCTAGCTTAATAATAATGATACAAATTAATAAACAATCATTATTATTATTAGCGGGGAAAGAGGGAAAATTTTTCAAAGGACCTCAAAGTGAACTTTTTTTCTTTGAGTCCATGCTCAGAACTACACACACACATACATTAAAATCCATATTTTGTATTGCAGATCTGCTCTGCACCCACCAGCAGCCAAGTTCCCCGCCCCACCTCACTTCACCTCCTCCTCCTCCCCTGAGCACGCTGTGTCCCCACTCCTCCACCTACCTCCCAGCGCTTGCCGCCGCCAAACAGCTGCAGCAAGCTCCGGGAGGGAGGGAGGGGGAAGGAGCGGGAATGTGGCACCCTCAGGGGAGGAGGTGGGGCTGGGGCAGGGATTTGGGGAAGGAGTCTGAATAGCAGCAGGGAGGAGGTGGAGACTTTGGGGAAGGGGTTGGAATAGGGGCAGGAGGGGCGGGGCAGGGGTGGAGTCGAGCATCCACCGGCGCCAGTAGAAGTCAGCGCCTAAGTGTGTGGGTAAAACTAGAGACCATGCTTTGAAAATGTATCCTGTTTTTCTTTTGTAAAGTTCTTTGAGATCTGTTGATGAAAAATGCAGTGAAAAAGTTAGATATTACTAATTATTATTATTGCATTATAATAAGAAATAAATAAGCAATACCAATATAAGCATCTTTACATCAGTATAACTGTGTCAGCACTCTGAGGTTGTACTGCTTTAATTATAGCTGTTTTTAAACCGATACAGTTAAGTGATAAAATAAACGGTATATAGAAAAACTTGGTGTACTTTAGAACTAACAGTGCATTGTGAATTGTCTCACTTCAGGGAATCAAAAAGCCTTTTACTGAGGTCATTAAGGCCAACATTGGTGATGCACATGCAATGGGACAACAGCCCATCACTTTCCTTCGTCAGGTAATAATTTTATAAAATAATATTGTTTCTAATTCTGTTTCCTCTATAGAATATCCCAAAGTTTCAGACACCGTGATTTGCTAGAGAAATTTGTTGTAGCTAGACACTTGATTCCCCCAATATAACTGTAACGCACAACTACTCAATTGTTTTTTCACCATGTTACCAGTTGTGCTTTGTAGCTTATGCATGTTTCATGCTTAGTTGTTTGTTTGCTTGTGTGAATGGACGTTACTTCCATGCATACATAGGATGTGACACATGGAGCTACCAGTTCAGCTTTTCCAGTAGTGCCTCTATCATCAAAACTCCAATAGTTTGCCTTCTAGTAGTCCCCACTGTGGCCCTCTTTTACATGTGTCCCTCTAAGGTATTCTCCCTCTTTTATGCCCCTGAAATGTCCACCTCCTGGCATGCCTTCTCCTGGCCTTTTGCTCACATCCTCTGCCAGTAAACCAGTTATTGGTAATATAGGTAAGGAAAAAATAGACTATTTTTAATCCAGCAGTATCCTTTTAGGATGTGACTTTTCAAAGGTGTGTACAAACAGTTGTACACACACAATTGCATGTGCCTGATTTGTGTGTTCAAATACCACTTCTGAGCCTGCTACCCAAGTATTTCCATATGCATGTGGGGAGTTAAATGCATAGCAGACCTATGTTCACAAACAGTCAATCTGAGTGTGCACAAGAGGTATTTGCATGCATAAATTGGGTTGCATGAATCTTTTAAAGACCTTAACATCTCTGGGCTAGTTTTGAAGAATGTGTTTAGCATGCAGGCATGAGTTCTATTGTAGAAACTATGCCAAAGCACGAACACCTAAAAACTTGTAGCTACAAGTACATTTTCAAAGAACGTCTTATGCATTTAAGCATATAAAATCCTCAAATTGCATTTTATTTATTAATATTATGGCATCACTCAAAGGTCCCAATCAGGATCGGGGCCACATTGTACTGGGCATTGTACAAACACAGACGATGAAAACAGTGCAGCTCACCATTTTGTAAATATATATAATTTTTTAAGTTATTTATCTTTCATAAAGATAATAAATGACCACAACTCATTATAACAAATTAACTCTGATCAGCTAAAACATCAAATAACTTAGCTCTTAACTAAGGGATCCCTTCTCCCTGTGATATACATACGTGCATTAATTCTGCTACCGTCACTGATCAGCAAGGATACTATGGCCCATCCATGTCATCCTGGTGAATGCATGCAAAATGAGGCAGAGATTTGAGACAAATGAAAGCTGCTCTCCATAGGGACCTCTTGATTTCCCTCATTGTGGCTTAAATTTCTTCATCATAGTATATTTCCTTTATAGCATGGTTCCACTTCTACCCTCTGCTCTCCTTCATTTCTTATTTAAATATCTTTAGCAATTCAAATTAGTAAAATAAAGACTACAAAGGTTATTTCAGAGAAGTATGACTAGGGCTGGGACTCAGGAGAGCAGGGTTCATTTCCCATTTCTTCCACAGACTTCCTGAGTGACCTTGGGCAAGTCATCTTATCCTCATCTGTAAAATGGTGCTAGAAATAACTATTCCTTTAGCCCTTTTTCTGTTGAGATTGTTCATTTTTCAGGGCAGGAATGATCTCTTACTATATGATTGTACAGTGCTTAGCCCAGTGGGGCCCAAATCTCAATCAACTGTAATACAAATATGAAAAAAGGCATTTGCTGCTCTCAGCATTATTAATTAGGTTCCAAACTCTGATGACAAATACTTACACTTTTTATGTTTTCGGGGGAGGGGGAATATTTATTTCAATAGTTTGAGACCTAATCTATTGATATCCTTCATCTCAAAGGAGCTAACTTTCATATTAACAACTTAAAAATAACCAGTGGCATTGAGCAACCAATAGCAATAGTCAGTTTACAAAGTTTTTCTTGGTACTGTAGGTGGTTGCACTTTGTACATACCCAAACCTGTTGGACAGCCCAAGCTTCCCAGAAGACTCTAAGAAGAGAGCCAGACGGATCTTGCAGGGGTGTGGAGGGAATAGCTTAGGTAAGATTTTTATCTAGCATCATTTGTTTTTACTTACAGGTCTGTTATTTTTTGTTTTAATATCTTAAGCTTGTGTAGTGATGGGCCTTTTAGAAAGGATGTAATTAGATGAGCTTGGGTGGGGAGGAAGTGGCCCATGGAATCGTGAACGCGGCGTGTTTACAAGACTCTCTACTAACAAGATGGAGTTGACGAGAAGATGGTAGGCATCCACTGGTGCATGCTGTTGAGAGGTCAAGCAGTAAGCAGACTTCTCAGCAAGATGGTTATTATATACACTTTTCTGGATAACCCATTATCATCGTATAAGGGCACTCAGAAAAATGACCCATATACTGTTCATTTGTCTAAGGCAGAGGTTCCCAAACTGTGGGCTGCGGCCCCAAGGTGGGCCACCAGTGCAATTCCATTCTCCAGTCAAACTGTTCGGTTTCAAAGATCTTGAAGCATTTCTTTGAGTGCATATTGCTAGGGCTTTCTTTCATTATGATTGTTTACATTAAAATGAAAAGGAAATGTACATTATTTACAGTGTTCTAGTTTATATGTATATAATTAAAATAATAATTTTCCTCAAGAGGTGTTAATAGTGAGGCGCAGTGCCTATTGGGAAAATGTTTGGGACCCCTGGTCTAAGGTATATACATTGCACATACACCTGATTGTAAAATGTATTCTACCATTGTCCTTGTAGTCATTCTTGTGACAGCTGAAATCAACCATATTAACAAGACAAAGTAGCCCTAAAAGAACATGTTGAGCTCCAAAACAGTTGTCTTGAGCCTCGTGTCCCTCCCAAATGCCCATGTGTGTATCTACAATATAGAAATAAATAAAAACAACTTGGGCTGTCGATTAATCACAGTTAACTCCCATGATTAATCGCACTGTTAATAGAATATCAATTGAAATTTTATTAAATATTTTGGATGTTTTTCTACATTTTCAAATACATTGATTTCTATTACAATGCTCACTTTATATTATTTTTATTGCAAATATTTGCACTGTAAAAATGATAAACAAAAGAAATAGTATTTTTCAATTCACTTCATACAAGTACTGTAGTGCAATCTCTGTCATGAAAGTGTAACTTATAAATGTAGAATTTTTTGGTTACATAACTGCACTCAAAAACAAAACAATGTAAAACTTTAAAGCCTACAAGTCCACTCAGTCCTACTTCTTGTTCAGCCAAGCGCGGAGACAAACAAGTTTCTTTACATTTACAGGAGATACTGCTGCCCGCTTTTTATTTACAATGGCACCTGAAAGTGAGAACAGGCGTTAGCATGGCGCTTTTGTAGCCAGTGTTGCAAAGTATTTACATGCCAGATATGCTAAACATTCGTATGCCCCTTCATGCTTTGGCCAACATTCCAGAGGACATGCTTCCATGCTGATGATGCTCGTTTAAAAAAAATGTGTTAATTACATTTGTGACTGAACTCCTTGGGGGAGAATTGTATGTCTCCTGTTCTCTTTTACCTGCATTCTGCCATTATTTCATGTTATAGCAGTCTCGGATGATGACCTAGCAGCACATGTTCGTTTTAAGAACTTTCACAGCAGATTTGACAAAACGCAAAGAAGGTACCAATGTGAGATTTCTAAAAATAGCTGCAGCACTCGAACCAAGATTTAAAAATCTGAAGTGCCATCCAAAATCTCAGAGGGACTACTTGTGGTGCATGCTTTCAGAAGTCTTAAAAGAGCAACACTCTGATGCGGAAACTACAGAACCCGAACCACCAAAAAAGAAAATCAGCCTTCTGCTGGTGGCATCTGACTCAGATGATGAAAATGAACATGCGTCTGTCTCCTCTGCTTTGGATCGTTATCGAGTAGAACCCGTCATCACATGGACGCATGTCCTCTGGAATGGTGGTCGAAGCATGAAGGGACATATGAATGTTTTAGCGCATCTGGAATGTAAATATCTTGCAACACCAGCTACCACCATGCCAAGTGAACGCCTGTTCTTACTTTCAGGTGACATTGTAAACAAGAAGCAGACAGCAGTATCTCCTTCAAATTGTAACCAAACTTGTTTGTCTGAGTGATTGGCTGAAGTAGGACTGAGTGGATTGGTAGGCTCTAAAGTTCTACATTATATTATTTTTGAATGCAGTTATTTTTTTTGTACATAATTCTACATTTGTACATTTCAACTTTCATGATAAAGAGATTGCACTACAGTACTGGTATTAGGTGAATTGAAAAAAACTTTTTTTTTACAGTGCAAATATTATTAAAAACAATTAAGTGAGCCCTGTACACTTTGTATTCTGTGTTGTAATTTATATCAATATATTGAAAAATGTAGAAAACACCCAAAAATATTTAAATAAATGGTATTCTATTATTGTTTAACAGTGCGATTAATCACGATTAATTTTTTTAATCGCTTGACAGCCCTAAAAGCAACCATTTCCTACTCAGGGGGCCAGTTCATTTTTGGCCATCCAGCAGCTCAGCCCGCTGTTTGTATCTGGGAAGTCATGTTTGAGTTTTCTAAACATAGTGCTCTAGCCAGGGGGGGTTGCACAGAACCAGAAGAATCTGACAGACCCGATAAACTCCTTTCTGGTATGAAAAGAGACTAAGGGTGACTTTTCAAAGTACATATTAGAGTAACTGATGAGTCTCTTAATTTTTGTGATTGCAGTGCCTCGTTGCTATTGTAGTAGGTTCTATAAAATAATAAAATAAACAGAATATAATTAGTGGTTTGGTTAGCAGTCAGGCACATTCGAAGAATGTCAAACAGTTCATCCAGTGACAGGTTTCAGAGTAGCAGTTCATCCAGTGTCAATTTAGCTTTCATTTTTGTCTTTTTGTTTACATGTAGTTCATAATTTAATCTTTTTTTGCGTTGGTTTTTATGTGGTCATCTGAACTCCTCTCCTAGTTCAATTTAGCAGGTTTTTTGCTTACTGTTTTTACATTTTATGGAATTAGTTATAATCCCATGTACTAAACCAGGGACTCTCACCCTGGTCTGTTGAGCACTTCCTGGTGGTTCATGGAGAAGAGTCTGGATACATGTTGCTGGCTCTTCTCGCTTCCAGCTGCTACATTGCATTAAAAAATAAAAATACTTGAGTCCTTTCCTATTAGGGGTCTCTTGTGATCTCTGTTAAACAGTGAGCCATGCTATGAAAAATAATATGAATCCGTCTGTGGATTAAACTGACCTTTTTGTACAATACGCCTATGCCCATAGGCGCCGACTCCGTGGGTGCTCTGGGGCTGGAGTACCCACGGGGAAAAATTGGTGGGGGCTCAGCACCTCCCCGGCAGCTCCCCGCCAGCCCCCCCACGCCCAGCTCAGCTCACCTCTCCGCCGCGGCCTCTCCGCCTCCCGAGGGCGGGCTCCACCCGACAGCCAAGCCAAAGCCCGCTTTTCCTGGCTCCAGCTGGTCGGCGGCCATGCGCCGCACGCCTGGGGCACTGCCTTGGGGGAGGGGTATGGGGCGGAGGTGGAGCCAGGCCCTCCGCCTCTTCCCCATACCCCTCCCTGGAGGCACCACCCCAGGCGTGCGGTGCGTGGCCGCCGACCAGCTGGAGCCAGGAAAAGCGGGCTTTGGCTTGGCTGTCGGGTGGAGCCTGCCCTCGGGAGGCGGAGAGGCCGCGGCCGAGAGGTGAGCTGAGCTGGGCGCAGGGGGGCTGGCGGGGAGCTGCCGGACCTGGTGGGTGCTCTGCTGCTTCTCCTCCCCTCACACCCCCCCGCCCCCCCCAGACTTGCAAGCTCATTTTCTACTTTAGAAAACTGCTGTACTGGGGAAAAAATAAAGCTCTCATACATCTAAACTACCTCATATGCCACTAACTTTGGAATTTTACGGCCCAAACATGGGCATTTAAGGTTTGTAGATTGTGTACGTTTGAATATCTGCTCATGTTCTCCATTTCTCACAGGGTCTTACAGTGCCAGTCAAGGTGTAAATTGCATCCGTGAAGATGTTGCAGCGTACATTGAAAGACGAGATGGAGGAGTTCCTGCAGATCCAGATAATATATACCTTACCACAGGGGCTAGTGATGGAATTGCTGTAGGTGTTAAAAGTTTGTGTGTACATGTGTATATTCTGTGCATAAACAAACTGTGTGGTACATTAGACATATCCCTTAAGAAATATAGACTATATAGAGCATGATTCTCATCTTCTTTGCATAATTGTATGTCTGATCTCTCACATACGCCACGCCAGTGATTCTGATCTGATTTACATTGAAGTCAGTTAAGTTAGGTGTGAGCAAAAGAGAGGAGTTCTGAAACAGGCCCAATGAATACTAAAATCTTCATATGGCCGTTTAAAGCTTTTTAAGTGACTAAATTTGGATTTAGGAGACTAGTATTAGCCATTTTGGCTAGAAGATTTTGCTGTACACAACTAAGGGCTTGGCTATACTTGAAATGCGTTGCTGTAGTGCTTCAGTGAAGACGCTACTTCTGCTTATGGAAGGGTTTCCCGTCGGTGTACATAACCCACCTCCACGAGACACAGTAGCTAGTAGCTGTGTACACTGGGTGCTAGGTCATCTTAACTGCGCCACTCAGGGGTATGGATTTTTCACACTCCTGAGCAATCTAGTTAAGCCCAGGGCTGTCCCTACCCATATGCAAATTTCCTGGTGCCCTGCGCAGCTGCGTGCTGCTCCAGCCCCTGCCCCACCCAAGCCCTGCCCCCACTCTACCCCTTCCCCAAAGCCCCCGCCCTGCCCCTTCCCACCCCTGAGGACTGCAGCAGGGCCGGGCCTGCACTCACCAGTGGCAGGAAGTGCAGCAACCCAGCCCCAGCCAGGCTCCCAGTGAGTGCTGGGGGGCAGTTCCCCCCTCGTCCGCAAGCCAGCGCCCCCCTATGGGGGGCTGCGTAGCGCCCCAGAATAACTAGGGACGGCCCTGGTTAAGCCAATTTAATTTTCCAGTGTAGACACTAAAGCTTAGAAGAGGATGTTATTCACTTGAGAAACCAGACCCCACAGACTGAGAATTCTTGGGGAGCTTTAAGGAAACCATGTGTTACGTAGATTCAGTGGAACCCGCACTAAAGGCCACCTTCAATAGCCAGCCTTCTTACATTAAGCAATTCACTTTAAAGTATTCCCAAAGTTTCCAAGGCAGTTTTTGTTTGTTCTTTAGCTGAAGACCATCTCTACTAGGTAACTAGTATATGTTGATCCTGAGCATTGTTGCTGAAGATAGATTTCCTTGTATTTGCTTTGCTGTAGTGCATATTTGTATTTTTTTAGCTAGTTTGCAAAACTTTTGTTAAATGACATCTTGTGGCACAGTTTGGTATTACAGTACTCTGATTTACAGCAGCTTCATTGATTCATCCAGTGTAATGGGTTTCACAGACTTTGCAATTCCAAGAGCTCTATTGGCAGTGTGACAGGAGTGTGAGCATCACATGTTTTTCCATAAGACTTTATCAGATATAAATGCATATAACTATATTTGATTATACTGGTACTACCGTTGTTGCTTGTTTGAATTTGCCAGTGATAAGCCTGCAGTTGATGAGTTTCAACTTCAGCTAGCAGTTACAGCAAGAGGGCAGCTGGTGGTTGTTTTTAAAGGACTCTTTATGTTTGGCCATTGTTATGTGCTACGCAATTTTTGTTATAAAACACCTTAGCATTCTCTATCAAACAGTTGGTGTGAGATGTTATTTGACTTAAAAGATAAATGTCCTTCAGTATTCAGAACTAGCAGTGTTACTGTCATGAAGGCTGGTGACTTTGTGTCTCTGTAACTGAAATTTGCCTAAGGCTTTGGGTCCCATACAGCGGGAGACAGTTACACAGCAAGTTGTTCCAAAATATACTGTGAATTGTGCTGTCATCTGTTTTTTTTTTTTTGTTTTTTGTTTTAAATTCCTAAACTTTTCCAGACCATTCTAAAGATCCTGGTCTCAGGAGGAGGGAAATCCCGAACTGGAGTGATGATCCCAATCCCACAATACCCCTTGTATTCAGCAGCCATATCTGAACTAGATGCCATCCAGGTGAACTATTACCTGGATGAAGAGAATTGCTGGGCACTAGATGTGAATGAACTTCGTCGTTCCTTGAATGAAGCCAAAGCATACTGTAATCCAAAGGTCCTTTGCATCATCAACCCAGGAAATCCCACTGGTTTGTAATGGTTTCATTTAAATGTTTCAAAGCTTATTTTGTTCACCCCTTTTTTTCTTTTTGCTGTACATGCTTAGGACTTGCTTGTGACTTATCATTGCACATGTATAGCTGGACTATAATGATAAAATCAGAAATTCCTACTATATAACCAATTTGTCACCTTGAAACTTAGTTAGGCATGTTTTAATTTAATTTACCAGCTAAGCAAGCAAGCCTGGGTTCAAAGAACATACAAACCCGGGTTTAAGTGTTTTGTGTGTGCATGCTAAAGAGGTTTGGGCTTGCCCATGGAAAAAGCATGTGTAAACTGCAATGAAGAACATATCCAAAGAAGACTAGGCTTATCCTCAGCTGACTTGTTGACAGGGGTCTAAAAATTTAATGTCTCACAAATTTGCAGTCTCCTATAATTTAGACAATACATCTTAAGCAATTGTGATTGGAGACTCCCCACCCACCACCCAGACATATTGTATAGAGTAGATATAAAGTGATTGTAATGAGTTTTATGCCCCAACTTCTATAGCTTTTTTTTTTTTTTTTTTTAAAGGCAAGAGGGAGGAACAATTTATTGAAGAGGTAGCAGCCTTCCTGGTTCTAGACTGAAAGACTGTGTACATGTTCTCTACTAATTAACCTGAATTGCAACTTTTCTTCTCTCACTTTAAATTATAGGTCAGGTTCAAAGTAGAAAGTGCATTGAAGATGTTATACATTTTGCTTGGGAGGAGCAACTCTTTCTTCTGGCTGATGAGGTAGTAGAGCATTAAGACTACATACCTTTCTTCGGTGAACACACCTGCAGTGCAGCAGAAGCACTAGGTGCTCAGTTCTCTCCTTTGTGTCCAATAAGTGTGATTGTTGATTTCTAACGTGGAGCATGGATTCTCCCAATGTTACCATGCTAAAAGTTGTGAACAAAAAAGCCAGCTTCTCAATCCTGAAGAGTTAATTTGAAAAATGAGTGTGCTGGACTTGATCTAGGATAAAAGGGTTGTGGTTCCAATAAGGATGTAACTCCAGAAAGAAATTGGAACAACATCCTAGTCTTCACCTACAAAATATAGGGTGACATTAGCCATTGGTTTAGATAATTAAAAGGAGGAAAACTGGAGCAGGAGTGGGGTGGGAATTGAGTACACAGATGAAAAACATAAAAGTTAAGAAATAATATACAAAATAAAAGTTCAATACTCTTCTTGCAAGGGCTACTCAATTAACTATAGCATAAGCTATACATTTGTTATGCTGAAGGAACTGTAACTTCTCTCTTGTAAATGCTTTCAAGCATTAGTACATCCCAAACTGTCTTCAGCAACTTACATTCTGTGTAATATGCCGTCATTTATTCACATTTGGGCAGAGTGCATAATGTTTCCTCTGATTGTGTAGGTTTATCAAGATAACATTTACTCAGAAGAATGTCAGTTTCATTCCTTCAAAAAGGTTCTGTATGAGATGGGACCAGAGTACTACAGCAATGTAGAGCTAGCATCCTTCCATTCCACCTCCAAGGGATACATGGGCGAGTATGTCCATCTTCATTTCTTTATTGTATAACCTCTTGCACAGTATTTAGTAGAATAGCTTCCTCTTACTTTTCTTGTCAAGCAGGATGATTTTTTCACATAGTGAGCTGAGTACCATCTTGAATCTTCTGTTACTGTTACCTAACAACTAGTAAACACAGAAAATGCATGAGTTTATTTTTATTTAATGGAGTAGTTTTTAAAAAAGAGAGAGCATCTATCACAGACCTGCCTCCCATTCCAACACCCCAGTCCTACATTAATAGGTTCGTAAAATAGTGTGTGTGCAGCCTGCCAGGGATGGCACAATGAACCCCTGGACTACTGACTAATTCAAGATTCACTGGATCACCCTGATTTTATAGAGGGGTGGATGTGTGTGTGTTTGTTTCTTTTTGGGGGGATCAGGGTAGGGAAATGCCAGCTTCCTGATCAAATGGATTCTGCTTCTGTACACTTCTGCTCTGAGGAATAAACATCCATGTTAATAGCTAGAATAACCTCGTATTGAAGCTGCATATGTTAATGTCTAAACTTCACACCCAATACTTTCTTTGATGGTACTTAGCTACCATTATACCTTACCCAATACGGAAGAAGATGTTTAAAAATGTAGGTTACATGTATTGGTACTAAGCAAGATGCTCATGATTAATATAAAGTTCAGCTGGATGCTCCCTCTTTTTTCTCTCTTGGGGTTGTTTTCAGTAATTAACATTCCAGATTATATTCATTTTTTTCTCTCTCTCTCTTCTCCTCCCCTCCCTCCCCCCGTATTCTCAGGTGCGGCTACCGCGGGGGTTATATGGAGGTGATTAACTTGCATCCAGAGATTAAAGGACAGCTTGTTAAACTTCTCTCTGTTCGTCTCTGTCCTCCAGTCTCTGGACAGGCAGCTATGGATATTGTAGTGAATCCTCCAGTACCAGGGGAAGAGTCTTATGCACAGTTCATTAAGGTCAGCTCTAATATTGTTTGTGTATTTCTTAACCCTATCCCATGTATCATCAAGGTGTGATGAGAACATAGAGAAAGATTCCATCTCAACCTTCCTTATGGAGAGCCCTGTAATAAAACTGGCCAACAGGACTACAGAGTAATTTCAAATACTCTTTGTACTAGTAGCTTCAACATCTTGGTGGAGCCACAGCACTTCCATCACATGTTTGTGGCTTTTCATTGAGTTCATCTGCTTTTAAATATAATTTATTTCCCCTGTGGCTTCCGTGGTAAATGAGGGCAGCTACTCAATAAAGCTGGCTTCTATGAAAAACTGCACAAGAAAAATGAAACTACTAAATGAGGGTGACTTTGTAAGTGAAACAATATGGTACCCTTATATATTGAATGCATATTTGAACAAAGAATAGTAGCTTCTCATTTGTACAAATGCTCTACCAAATTCAGCTCTAGTCTATAAATGGAGTTAAAAATGGATAAATGTGGCCCATTATTTTAAAAAGAAAAGTTTTCACATTACATGCAAAATCGAGCCCATTGTAGGGGATGTAGTAGAGATCTGTCAAACAGAAAATGCTTAGCTGGTTTTAGTTGTATGTTTTGGTATGTGTGTGTGTTTTTCTTTTTAAAGACAGCTCTTTTTATCTTGTAACTAGAGCCTAGTGAGCAGCCCGGATAGCTCAAGATATTGTTAATTAGACATTACTGGTTTGCCTTAAGATCACCAGCCCAGATTGATGGTGACCAAAAGTCTGAAGAATGCTATTCAGTGACCTTTTGCAAGGAGTTTCTCAGTACTGTTCAAAATGGACAAGTGTTCCCCTCACAAAAGTCCCAGTTGGTAGCCTTGTAGGTAGTCTCAGCAGAAATGCTACAAACTGAATGAGTATGGAGATTGAACTACTCTCTCATTCCTGGAAATTGGTCCTGCCAGCTCAAGATTGAGGCATATTGAAAATACAGTTTGTGAATGCTGACCTGCTGTACCTATTCTATGGATAAATAGAGAACTCCAGGAATGTTGTTCCAGAACCATTGTTCCAGAACCTTTCACAAAAGCTAAATTCAGAAATGTACTTCCTTACAAATGATACCATCTCCCCTCTACGCACAGTCTGTGGACTAGGGCTCCCACTTGAATTCTGGGCCTTTCAAGGATAGTGTCTGCAGCGGTGACTTGGCATCTGCTTTGCTACACATGCAGAACTCCCTCTTGGCCACAGAAGCCCAGAAGCTCTGTTCCAGGGGTTTGGGGCACTTTGATTGTATCATAGAATCATAGAATCTCAGGGTTGGAAGGGACCTCAGGAGGTCATCTAGTCCAACCCCCTGCTCAAAGCAGGACCAACCCCAACTAAATCATCCCAGCCAGGGCTTTGTCAAGTCTGACCTTAAAAACCTCTAAGGAAGGAGATTCCACCACCTCCCTACGTAACCCATTCCAGTGCTTCACCACCCTACTAGTGAAAATTTTTTTCCTAATAGCCAACCTAAACCTCCCCCTCTGCAACTTAAGACCATTACTCCTTGTTCTGTCATCTTCTACCACTGAGAACAGTCTAGATCCATCCTCTTTGGAACCCCCTTTCAGGTAGTTGAAAGCAGCTATCAAATCCCCCCTCATTCTTCTCTTCTGCAGGCTAAACAATCCCAGTTCCCTCTGCCTCTCCTCATAAGTCATGTGCTCCAGCTCCCTAATCATTTTTGTTGCCCTCCGTTGGACTCTTTCCAATTTATCCACATCCTTCTTGTAGTGTGGGGCCCAAAACTGGACACAGTACTCCAAATGAGGCCTCACCAGTGCCGAATAGAGGGGAATGATCACGTCCCTCGATCTGCTGGAAAATGCCCCTACTTATACAACCCAAAATGCCATTAGCCTTCTTGGCAACAAGGGCACACTGTTGACTCATATTCAGCTTTTCATCCACTGTAACCCCTAGGTCCTTTTCTGCAGAACTGCTGCCCAGCCATTCGGTCCCTAGTCTGTAGCAGTGCATGGGATTCTTCCGTCCCAAGTGCAGGACTCTGCACTTGTCCTTGTTGAACCTCATCAGATTTCTTTTGGCCCAATCCTCTAATTTGTCTAGGTCCCTCTGTATCCTATCCCTACCCTCCAGCGTATCAACCACTCCTCCCAGTTTAGTGTCATCTGTAAACTTGCTAAGGGTGCAGTCCACACCATCCTCCAGATAGTTAATGAAGATATTGAACAAAACCGGCCCCAGCACCGACCCTTGGGGCACTCCACTTGATACCGGCTGCCAACTAGACATGGAACCATTGATCACTACCCGTTGAGCCCGACCATCTAGCCAGTTTTCTATCCACCTTACCGTCCATTCATCCAACGCATACTTCTTTAACTTGCTGGCAAGAATACTGTGGGAGACTGTATCAAAAGCTTTGCTAAAGTCAAGAAATAGCACATCCACTGCTTTCCCCTCATCCACAGAGCCAGTTATCTCATCATAGAAGGCAATTAGGTTAGTCAGGCATGACTTGCCCTTGGTGAATCCATGCTGACTGTTCCTGATCACTTTCCCCTCCTTTAAGTGGTTCAGAATTGATTCCTTGAGGACCTGTTCCATGATTTTTCCAGGGACTGAGGTGAGACTGACTGGCCTGTAGTTCCCCGGATCTTCCTTCTTCCCTTTTTTAAAGATGGGCACTACATTAGCTTTTTTCCAGTCATCCGGGACCGGGACCTCCCCCGATTGCCACGAGTTTTCAAAGATATTGGCCAATTGGTCTGCAATCTCATCAGCCAACTCCTTTAGCACCCTGGGATGCAGTGCATCCGGCCCCATGGACTTGTGCTCGTCCATCTTTTCTAAATAGTCCCGAACTACTTCTTTCTCCACAGAGGGCTGGTCACCTCCTCCCCATACTGTGCTGCGGAGTGCAGCTGTCTGGGAGCTACCTTGTCTGTGAAGACAGAGGCAAAAAAAGCATTGAGTACACTAGCTTTCTCCACATCCTCTGTTACTAGGTTCCCTCCCTCATTCAGCAAGGGGCCCACACTTTCCTTGACTTTCTTCTTGTTGCTCACATACCTGAAGAAACCCTTCTTGTTACTCCTAACATCTCCGGCTAGCTGCAACTCCAAGTGTGATTTGGCCTTCCTAATTTCGCTCCTGCATGCCTGAGCAATACTTTTATACTCCTCCCTGGTCATTTGTCCAATCTTCCACTTCTTGTAAGCTGCTTTTTTGTGTTTAAGACGAGCAAGGATTTCACGGTTAAGCCAAGCTGGTCGCCTGCCATATTTACTTTTCTTTCTACACATCGGGATGGTTTGTTCCTGCAACCTCAATAAGGACTCTTTAAAATACAGCCAGCTTTCGTCGACTTCTTTCCCCGTCATGTTATTCTCCCAGGGGACCTTGCCCATCAGTTCCCTGAGGGAGTCGAAGTCTGCTTTTCTGAAGTCCAGGCTCTCTCTTCTACTGCTCTCCTTTCCTCCTTGTGTCAGGATCCTGAACTCGACCATCTCATGGTCACTGCTTCCCAGGTTCCCATCCACTATTGCTTCCTCTACTATTTCTTCCCTGTTTGTGAACAGCAGGTCAAGAAGAGCTTTTCCCCTAGTTGGTTCCTCCAGCACTTGCACCAGGAAATTGTCCCCTACACTTTCCAAAAACTTCCTGGATTGTCTGTGCACTGCTGTATTGCTCTCCCAGCAGATATCGGGGTGATTAAAGTCACCCATGAGAACCAGGGCCTGTGATCTAGCAACTTCTGTTAGTTGCTGGAAGAAAGCCTCGTCTATCTCATCCCCCTGGTCTGGTGGTCTATAGCAGACTCCCACCATGACATTACCCTTGTTGCTCACACTTCTAAATTTAATCCAGAGACTCTCAGGTTTTTCTGCAGTTTCATACTGGAGCTCTGAGCAGTCCTACTGCTCTCTTCTATACAATGCAACTCCCCCACCTTTTCTGCCCTGCCTATCCTTCCTGAACAGTTTATATCCATCCATGACAGTACTCCAATCATGTGAGTTATCCCACCAGTATAGCACATATCTGCAGAAATGATACTGAAATTACAATTATTTTATTCGGGGGGGGGGGGGGGGGGGGGCGGGAATTGCATGTCACAAAACTTGCCCAGACCAGAACAATGTTAAACCTTTGGGTTTGCATCCAGTGTTGCACCAGAGTTATAGGAAATATATGCCTTTTGTCATCTTCCAGCAGCATGTATTTAAGATGGAAACTTAGATTTGACTAGTGTGTGACTGCTGCATTATGATTGACATCACTTTTGGTCCATTGAAGTTTGTCTTGGGTATTTGTTATTGCTAATCTTTGATATATTCTATTTACCCCTTACCTAGTAAGGAGTGAGTTTAAGGAAGCATTTTGTTTTACCAACAGCAAAACTATTGAACCAACCTACAATTCATCATCTAAGGCGCAATTAGACTTTTTTCTATTCTCCCTCCCCTCATTTTCTTTTAAACAGGAAAAGGAGTCTGTTTTGAACAATCTTGCCCAAAAAGCCAAGCTAACAGAAGACATGTTTAATAAAGTGCCAGGAATTCACTGCAATCCACTTCAAGGAGCTATGTATGCCTTCCCAAGGATATTTATCCCTTCCAAAGCCATTGAGGCAGCAAAGGTCAGTCAGCCATTGTCTGTCTAACCTCCCCATATTGTTACGGGTTGTTATCCATGAGGGATTTTTCTGCCCTGGAGTAGAACAAGTGCTTTCCAGCTACAAACAAAGACTGGCTATTGCTAAGAGATTATATCACTAATAAACAAGTGGCAGGCAGTCCTTTCATTTTCTAATTAATTTCTGATTGGGGCTCAGTTATATCTATGTTACTGAGACCAAAAATGGGGTCCTTTGTGAACTTTCTGAGCTGAAATAATGCCTCTGAATCACGTATATAGCCTGGGCGTGTTGATTTGACTAACTTAAAATGTAAGAACTTCCTCCAAATTATTATTCAGGTGATTTACTACTCAGAAGATGTTTTAGGAAAATCCAATGGGACTGTGTAATTATTTGTGCTCTGGGCAATATTGTAAGGCTAGGCATGTTAGGAGTTAATTCATCAAATATTTTTAATACTTTTAATCTGTTAGACACTTCAGTGAAATTAGGTTTAGAACACCAAATAACTCTGTTGCTAGAAGTTTCTAGGTCTCAGTCAATCAAAGAAGGGAGTATTTATGTAAAGACAGAGTGACTGGCTAATTCTGTTCTGTTGAGCTAAGGTTACCATACATCCGGATTCTCCCGGACATGTCTGGCTTTTTGGGTTATAAATAGCATCCAGGGGGGAATGTGTAAAACTCTAAAAAGGTCCGGGATTTCCCTCCCCATGCAGAGCGCGGTGTGGCTGACAGGACGGCCGGGCCGGATTGAGCCGCTCCGGCAGCCAGAGCCCCTCCTCTCCTCCCCTGCTCCTCCCCTCTCCCGCAGCCTCAGATCACCGGCCGAGCCGCTCGCATCGGGGCCTCCGGCAGCTCTAGAGCTCCTCCCCTCCCCTCCCCCTACTTCCCCTCCCCTACTCCCCTGCAGACCAGTGTGCTGCGGGGGAGCACGGTAGCGTGTCTGCGGTAGCATGCCGGGAGGTTGGAGAAGGGGCAGGGGGCACTCAAGGGACAGGGAGCGGAGGGGCTGGATGGGTCAGGGGTTCTGGGGGGGGGCTGTCAGGGAGCAGGGGTGTGAAGAGGGGTCAGGGGGCAGTCAAGGGACAGGGAGCAGGGGGTGTTAGATGGGTCGGGAGTTTCGGGGGGGCAGTCAGGGGACAGGGAGCAGGGGGGTTGGATAGGGCGGAGGTTCTGCGGGGGGGCAGTCGGGACAGGCAACAGTTGGATAGGCGTGGGAGTCCCGGGGGTCTGTCAGGGGGCGGAGGGTGTTGATAGGGGTCAGAGAAGTCAGGGGACAGGTAGGGGATGGGGTCTTAGGGGAGCAGTTAGGGTGGGGTGGTCTTAGGAGGGGGCAGTCGGGGACAAGGAGAAGGGAGGCTTAGATAGGGGGTGGGGTCCCGGGGGGTGGTTAAGGGCAGGGGTCCCAGGAGGGGTGATCAGGGTACAAGGAGCAGGGGGGTTGGACGGGTTGGGGGTTCTGTGGGGGGTAGTCAGGGGGTGGGAAGTGGGAGGGATTGGATAGGGGGTGGAGCTACCTCTCCCCCCCCCCCCCCCCCCCACCATGGAGTGTTCTCTTTTTTGGAAGTTCAGATATGGTAACCCTAGTTGAGCTGGACTGATTGAGAGCCTGCAGTGTGGAATGGATCCATTTCACCACCATCGGGAGTTGCTGTCCATCCATGTAGTGAAGAAACGAAAGTGCAAGAGAAACATTTGGAAAGAAAAATTACCATAAAACTGTATTTTGTGCATTATGATTTCATGTTACGATTTGGAGATGAAAAATTACTTCAAAAATTCAATCTCTTTTCTCAGGCTCATAAAATGGCCCCTGACTTGTTCTACTGTATGAAACTTTTGGAAGAAACTGGAATCTGTGTTGTACCTGGCAGTGGATTTGGCCAAAGAGAAGGAAGTCACCACTTCAGGTGCAGTATCTGTTTGTTTAATAGCAAAATACAATGTACTGTAAGAATCCAGTTGTTACAATCTTTCTCTTTACTAAATAAATAAAGCTGTTAAGGTTCTTACAGCATGTCCTATATAAAAACAGACTTGGACTAATTCACATTGTTTGTGATACCAGCCTTTTTTTTTTTCCTTGGGCATACTCTGTGTAGCTAATAATTATATCTAGAGCAATAGAACTGGTTTTTGCTGTGTCATTCCTCGGCTTCATACAGTATTTCCCCAATTTGCTGACATCAGTTCCAAATAGACACCTCACTGTGCTCTGCTCTGTATAAGTGAACACTCAGGGAATCAGAAAATACTGGTTCTTAGAATTCTGCTGAAACCGTGATCTACTTTTTAAATGGTTATTTGACAATATGACTCTATACTGAAAAGTGATTGTGAAAATTGCACCACCTCCTCAACAGTTGCAGTTCCTGTGTACCTTGAGTAATGTGTGCTCACTTTACTGAAATAAGGTTGGGGTTTTTTTTAGCTATTTTTGGGCCTGACTACTGCCCTTACTTGCACTAAGCGGCACCTTACTCTGTAAAAAGTGTAGTTATCTTTTGGGGACTACCTGGGGAATATAGTGCTGCTGAATGTAAGTGTTGTAGAATCCAGACCTTTGTTAGCATTGCATAATCAATATAACGTGGAAAATGAGATGGATTGTATTTTGACTTGCCCAGCTCCAACAAAACTGTTAACTGAATTCCAGTTGTAGGGCCAAATTTTGCCCTTCATTATACCCGTGGAAGCCCATGAAAACAATAGGGTTGCCATGACCCAAGGATCTCTTGATGTCAAGCACAGGGCATAGGAGTGCATAAGGGTTACAGGGTCCCCTAGGTCTGATATTTACATTCTAGTTTACCAAAGAGTGTCATGTAAGATTTATACTGAAAGCCTGTGTCACACTGGTGGTCATAATCTTAGTGAAATGTATGTGTAGATATATATTGGAAACTATATTTGTAAGGACTTTTAGTTAAAGGCAGGTCACCCAGAAGTGTAGCATGTCTTGAGACAGAGTCCACCAAACAGGAGGTGGGAGACACTTATCTCCTTAGCTGATCATTGTGTATTGTGTATCTTACAATAGAAGTCTTTTTGCATACTAAGTCAAAAGCTAATGAAGAGATTGCTGGGACTTCAGGAGGCAAATTAACAGGAAGAGGTAAACAGTGGGGGATGAGAGGACCCTATTTTAGAGGTGAAGAACAAAGGACTAGGCTAATATATCTAGGGGTGCAGAAAGATGTGCTGGGGGAGACAAGTTGCCAGCAGGCTTGATCTCATGAAAGGAGAGTCTCAGCCATGCTGGTTGAAAAACACTGTGAGGAGTTGGGGGAGGCAGTACCCTATTAGACAAGAGGACAGCTTGTTAGTTGAGTTTAAGCTTTAGAATTTGTGTTATGATTTTGTTTTATATGTAATCCTGTGTTTCTAATATTTCTGTTTTATTATCCTATGAATCTCTGTGTTAAATACATTATCTTGCATTCTCTATAAGCAAATCTAAGTGCTGTGAGTTAAGCGGAGCTGTGATCTGAGGTGTAACTAGTAAGCTGTGATGTACTGTTCCTGTGGGAACAGAGGATCTAGTCATTCTATGAGTGTCCAGTGGATAAGGGGCTGGACATTGTACAGGGACGTTCTGAGGACTCAGGGGTTAGAGTGTGGCTATCGCTAGCCTGGATGAGGGACAGCAGAGCCCAGGTGGACTGAGAGGGGTGTGCTTGTGTTGCCTATGGCTGGGAGAGTCAGCCCTGGCAGGTACAGACAAAGTTTCCTCACTCTAAGGTCAAGGGTGCCTCACAAACCTGGCAAGTGTCACAGTTGTACCTGTGTAACTGAGAGCAGAATTTGTTGTGTAGAATTTTTTTTACTGGTGAGAATACAAGAGCTGGAAGGAACCAACTCCACTTGCAGATAGCTGAGTTCTCAGGGCTGGCTGTTAGAAAAAACACATTTCACATGTAAACTGAACAAGCTTGATACAGAAACATTAAAATAATAAACATAATAGCCCACAATGTAATTTTTGTAGTCTCTTTCCAGAAGTAAGATTCACAAATGAAAAGTAGACTGTCTATTGCAGGGGGCACTTAATGAGGTTTTGTTCTATTTAAAAAACCGAGATGACAAGCCCCTGAATTTTAGTACACAGGTCCATCAAAACCAGGTGCTCTATGTACAGTAACTGTAGCTGTAACATACATTCAGAAAATAAGGGAATCTTTTTAAAAGCAGGTTGCAGGAAGTTAAAAGTTCTACTTTCTCTGCACCATTTGGGAAATATATCTGGGGGAGGGGGGAGTTCTCTCTTTCTGGTTTCCATTTCTTTAATGTTTATTACAATGTATCTTATCAGTTGTTTTGCAATACAGTGTTTCTTCTCTTTCCCAGAATGACCATTCTCCCTCCAGTAGAGAAGCTGAAGATTGTGCTGGAGAAAGTGAAAGACTTCCACATACAGTTTCTTGAAGAATATGCATGAAAGAGATGCAGAATCCTATTTCCCCCCCGCCAAAGCAAACGCAGAAAATGAACAATATATGCTGAGAATGGGCTGTTCATCTAGTTAACTGCATTTACAATAGATAGAGCCCATATGTGGGTAAAACTTACACTTCTTCCTGAACAATTAAACCTAATGTCTGGTGTGGGAGATATTGCTATACAGAGGCGGGAGGGAGGAGGAACATGAAGAGGGAAGGTGAAGAGAGAGTCTAGTAGACTATTTTGTGCCTTGACTGGAAGTTATATTCTTGACTTACACTTCTGGCCTAGGTGGTTGTGGAGGAAAGTCACATATGGAAACTATTGATGATATCGCCTTCTACAAAGCAGAAATGCAGATAGCCAACATATTTGCTCAGAAACATCCATTTCCCGTTTGAAATGTTACCCCAAAAAATCCATGGGTGTGGTTGGTTTGTTATTGTTTTTGAGTATAAAGTGTTACTCACATCTGATCAAACTGGCAGTTGTTAGAATGTTCATAAAAATCTTTGGTAGATCATTTTGTGTGACTAAGTTCTATTGCATCTGAACTTTGCATTATTTCTAAATAAAATCTGAGTAGAGCACAGGCTGTTCTGAGGGCAGAGATAGTGCATATGATATATTGTGTTTTGAGTTTTAGTTTAAGAAATTGAAACTCAATGAATTCTGACCACGAACTAGTTTATCCACACACAATTCAAGCTAGAGTAGACCAGTACGAGAGAACAATAGCATTGAGCTTTTCATCTCATAACCACTTTGTTAAAAAAATAAAAAAGCTGAGGAGTCTCCTGTTCACATATGCCATTTGTGTATATTGACTATTACAAGTCACCAACTTCAAAGCAAATGTGAACACTGTTAAGGCTTAAAAATAATAAGGTACAACACAAAAACTGTTAAAATTGCAGCACTTCTTGATCCTCTGAGAATGGATGGTTAGGAGATTAGTTATGGGAGAAAGAGTCCTTCACTTTTCTGGTTACTGGTTTGAATGTAGCCCAACTCTGTAAAGACTGAAAGATGCTTCCATCAGACAAACGTTTATATGTAGCTTAAAGGAAATTAATTGGTGATTTCAGTCTTGTTCCTAGTGAAACTGTCTATATTGCACAAACTACTATGTATGGCATCCTCAGCAGGTAGGGTAACGGCTGAATGGACATGCAGGCTTGGGCACTCTTAACTTGAGAGAGTTCTTCCAGAACAGGATGAGGTATGGTGGCACAGCACTGTGTAGTGCTTGCACCACCTGTGCCATTCTTATTTTGTGGAGGAACAAAAACAAATGTAGTCTCTAGGTAAGCTGTCAGTTTGTCACCTTTTGCCAGCACAAACACAGAACTGAAAACTCCCACTACCAATCATGGAGGTATTAAGTAACTTCATCAATCATTGTCTGAGTAGTTTGTGCAGATCACTGTTTAGCAACAGCATCTCATTTATTCACTAATTAATTTAGATCTTATTCTTTAGGAGTAAATTAAAAATCTTATTTGTTTACTAACATTATTTTGTTAGTAATACCTAGCTCAGCATGTGGTACTAATAAGGAAGTTAAAATCTTGGGAGTTGATTCAAGTACAGGAACTAGTGAATTAACACGTTGGATAAAAGGATGCGTCAGTCTAGTGCGTTAAGGATAAAGATGATTATTGGCCACATCTCTTACAACAGCATCAACTGGCCTATACAATAGTACTGGAACAGACTGCACTTAAAAATTATAAAAATAGCAAAAGCATGCCCTATATGGAATGAATCAGTGGCTTCCTCTCACTTCCTAGTGGACAGATATCCAAAATGCAACCTCAGTTGAAAATGGTACACTGGGGAGCAGTGTTGTCATAGAGGCCTGGAGACTGAACTAAACTTTTAACTTTGGAGAGATGGATCTCATCACATCAGTTGTATTTCACTGGGAGGGTAGTCTGGGAAAGATTGTGTTGCTGCTTCCCATGGATAAACAGAACACTTCATTGCCAGCTCTCTGGCATCTTTCATAAGCACTAATATAACGCTACAGAAATTTAAAAGTAAAAAAAAAATGTAATAAGAGGTCAAAACATTCACATTTAAAGAAAAAATAAAAATTATCCAAGAAATTACATTTTTTCTTACTGTTGAAATTAGTCCCCAAGTCAAATCTGGTTTGGGGCTCACTGCTTGGAAGTGGCTGCCATAACGAACATGTAGTCTGAAAATTCTACAATCTAATAATTAAAGTTGGTATATTTTTTTACACTTTTGTAACAGCAGATTTTTTTCATGGGGTAGTATTTGTAGTCTAAAAAAAACAATAGATTTTATATTTACCTTGTGTTTACACATGATATTCTGAAAAACAATCCAAGGTTTACAACATACTAGAGACATTCTATATGGGTGTTGGAAGCTGCTTTTTCCCCCCAGTCAGAGCAGCAATCCTTACAGGTAACTTTTAAATCAAGGGTAGTGACCTAATTTTAGTTTTCTAAACATTATATGATGGTGCCTTTTATGTTTCTGACATTGCAAGGGAAAACATGTTTTGTTGCATCTCCTAGAGAAGGGTGGGAGCTTTCTACTGTTCATCCACAATATATTAGTATGTACTGTGGCAAGCTACAGTATACAGGTACGTTTTTGTGGGACATAACTGAAAAACTAACAAAGACTTACATTTTCATTGTCTTCAATGTTTAATAGACAATCTCTACTTTTTAATGCATGTTTCTAGGTTTTGTTTACCTACAGGTGCTCCTTAATACTGTACTTAGATAAATTTAGATGTATGGAAGACTTCAGAACAATAAAATAGATGTCAAAGATGTGGTAGTATTTAATCTTCTGGGTCATTTGAAACCAAATGTCCAGTTTGTATGGGAAATATTTATTAACTCCATGGTCTCTCACTATAATAAATCATTTCATCAACATCATGTATGGTTGATTTCATACTTCCTCAGATACATCATTCAGTGCACTTGTCATAAACTTCTGTTTCCCATGCACATAGAGCAGAATTGCACTCCTGTAGATGGCCTTAATTAAGAATCAATTCAAAACTGAAGGGGGCTGATGTCAGAAGATGATACTGAAGTCAATTAGCAGCATGCAAAATTTGGCCTATTGATGAAAAGAAATCTATATAATTAATTTTTAAAAAAACAACCCTTAAGTACATTTTTAAATTCAAGACCTGGGCTGCATTGTACTATATATGAAACTGAGAGCAGCAATTAATCTCCAGAGCTATTCCTGGAGCCAAAGAAGAAAAGGGGGCTAGATCCTTGCAAGTCAGTTGAAGAGTCTAAGTGTACTACTTAAGCAAAAAGCCAGTCCTTATTTCCCTAAATACCTATATGTAAGCCAGCAAGCTATAAAGTCCTTGCCTATCATCTATAGAAGCTCTTCAGGGAAACGTGGCAAGGGCTTTTGGAGCAGGAATTATGTTTATCATCTGTTTGCAGTGGGTGTAGCATAATACCATCTTGATCCTAATGAATGATTCACCAAATAAGCAATTTGAACCATCAGTTAAAGAGATGGGACATCCTAGTACCACTTACAAATTAATTCTATGTAGTTGTGTTGATGCTGTAAAAGACAGAAAAAGTTCTCTGCCTTGATCATGCAGTATAATGAGACAGACCCAGTGCATGAAAAGGAAATACATCTTGGACCCTTTAAATGGATTCCTTTCTAAATCCCTGCTCCAAAGAGTTTAGAATCAGGTTGTTAATAACATGGTATACTCCAGCCTGCTAAAATAAAACAATTACCTATCTTCCTTTATTCTTCTGTGCTGAATAAAGAGGAAGCTGCCCTTATTTCTGCAGTCTGAAGTCTATAAGTATCAGTTTGTAAGCTGATATTAGGTCAAGAGGGTAGAAGGAAAAAGTCTGGCCAAAAAAAACTAGGTAAACAAATGTATTAATGGGACCATTGCCTGGACCCCCAAACTCATAATATTAAATGAACAAATGTCCAATCACACACTCTTTACATTGTTATGCTTTCAGATTGAAAAATAAAGGGGAGGAGGGTTTATCCCTCCTAGCCCTGGGGAGGAGGTGGGCTGATTCCCAGTGCGACCCCTCCGCGGCGTGGAGCCCCGTGGTCCCCGGGTGGGTGTGTCCCGCCGCCGCGGGGGAAGGAGAGGAAGCGCCGGCCGCGGCTATAAGCGCTCCCCGGGCGGAGGAGGCGGCTCTCGCTCGCGCAGCCATGCCGCCGAAGAAGTACGTTGCCGCGGGCAAGAAGCGCAGCGCCGACTCCGGCGTGGAGACAGAGCGGGGCGCGCTGACCCAGGCGCAGAAGGACCAACGGATCGGCCTCTTCCTCAGGGGCTTCAACCAGCAGGGTGAGGCGCTGCCCCGTCCCGCGCCGGCCGCTTGGGGGGCCCGTCCCCGGCGGGGTACGTGGGTTGGAGGCCGGGGGGCTGCGGCGGCGGCTGCTGCTGCGCCTTGGGGCCTCAGGCGGGGGCTGTCCGCAGGTGGGGCTCCGTGCGGAGGGGGCTCCGGGGGAGGCCGGCCGCTCTCCCGCCACGGAGAGAAGCTGGACTGAAGCTGCTCGCCAGGTTATTCGGCTTCCTGGGTATTTGGTCAGATCTGATCCCTCCTGCTGCAGGGCCAAACCGGAGCAAGCGGCCTCCCCTCAGCAGCGTTACTATGGAGGGAGGGACCGGGGGGGGCGGGCTCCGGGCCGGCCATGGCCCGCTCTGCATAGGGAGGGGGGCGCTGTAAGGGACAATCCCGGTGACTGAGGCTGGTCTCCTGATGCTACTGAATCGCTAGTGTGACGGAGGAAGAGGGATGTTGATCACACGTACCAAGTGCATCCTCGCTCGTGTGGAGAGATGCTGCCAGTTGTATTAGCTCCGAGTGGCTCACTTCCCATCCTCAGCTAGAAATGGAGGCACGTAGGTGAGAAAAACAGCACAACTTCCAGTTAGAAAATACTACTTCCATGTTTGGTTTGTTTTCTTTACAATCCCTTCCTAGATTTATTTCAGTGTAGTAGCCGTGTTAGTCTGTGTCAGCAAAAAGAAAATAAGAAAAATACTTGTGGCACCTTAGAGACTAACAAATTTATTTCCACAAGTATTTTTCTTATTTTCTTTTTCCTAGATTTAGTTCACTAAAAGGCTGGTGCCTTAAAAGGGGAAATGGAGAAACACTTGAAAGAAAGACACAGTGACAAATGGAAACTCCTATTTCTTTTAAAAATGAACAAACATATGGGCACTAGTAGATAAAGTTTGGATTTGTGCAAGCAGGCTGTAGATAATGGGGATTAGCATCTTCATAGAATTCATGGGTCTGTTCATATTCTTATGAATGTGGAAACTTTCTAGCTGCACTTTCAACTTAAGCATTGGGGCACAGAACTACCCTGTACAACTTCTATTGGGATGACTATTGTCTGCAGAACTAATAAATACAGGTATTTACATTTGATGTCTAACTACATAATCAATGTCTATTTCAAAAAATGCATGTGACATCAGTCCTGATATGTAAGCTTCTTATTGACGTTATCAGAGGCAACAAGCTGACTTCTTATGGTCTAAGGATTTCTAATGAAATAAGTTGAACTAGACTTCTTGGAACTAGTCTGTTAAAAATCAACAGAGGCCTTCTAATATTTACTGACCAACTGCACTGAAACGAATGGAAAATGGCTACTGAAATCTACATTTGATCAGATCAGTCTGGCAATTCAAACAGCTTGCAATACAACAATAAAGAACTATAGCTTTGGCAAATGCACAACTTACTAACTGTTAACTTTTGATATTGTAAACTGCCTCTCAAGGCACCTAATGACTAGCCACCATTGAACAATAGTCTTCAAAAGAGGCCAAACTACTAGTTTAAGTTGATAGATTTGTTCCACACCTTTGAAAAATCAGCCCTTAGACTTTTTCTCCTAGGTGTGACACTACAAATTGGTTTGCTAACTCATATGCAGGCAATGATAGCTTTATCATCCCTCTTTAAATAACGAAATACACTTTATTTACCTGAAATGTTGTTAAACTTAATTTTATGCAATTTCTTTCCTTCTCTCCACTTAATGGCTAATTTAGGACTTTTCTCTCTGGGAAAGATTGTGTGTGTGGGTGGTTACAGCACTGGAGTGGGATGTAGAAGATCTGCTTTCAGTTTGTCTTTATCCGGCTTGCCCAAGGTTACAATCTCTCCTCTCATCTATCTGTAAAAATGGGATGGTAGTTACGTATTTTCCAGGGGTATCCTGAGGCTTAAGTAATAGTGGTGAGACGCTTGACTATTAAGGTGATGAGGGCATATAAGTACTTAAATAAGGATAATGCTACTTTTAAAATGTTGAATTGTTTACCAGTTTGAGGACAGCCAGATTCTAGGAACATGTGGCATTGCATAATTTAAAATCTACTTTGAATTAAGCTGAACTTCTAGTCAAACTGACTGACCCCTGTAAATACATGATCTTAATTCTTTGACTGGAACAAAGGCAAACTTAGTGCACTTGGAAGTGTATTCTACACGTAGCAATGAGTGTTGGGGTTGTTTTTTTTAATTATTATTATTTTATTTGAAGCCAAAGACAATCTTCAAGAAATGAAGAAAGAAATTGATTCACTTATGCAAACAGCTGAGAAAGCATTTAGAGTGGAGTTACTGAAGATGCCAGTTGCTGTCAGAAAAATGAAAAGAAAAGACTTGCTTAGTAAGTGTGGTTTTCTTGGAATGCACGCTTGTAGACAGCATGGATAACACTATCTACTTTCAAGTCTTAAGTGTAGCTCTAAACATCCCTGTAGACCAGTGTTTCTCAAATGGGGTCCACGAGGGTACTCGAGGGCTTCCGTGGGCCTTGTGATCAACTCCTCCCCTTTCCTCCCTCCCTCAACTCCTCCCTCTCTCTCTCAGCGCCTGCAGGCTGGGGAACTGTTGCATCTCCCAGAGGCTACTGAAGCCAAACCGGGAGATATTAGGCACTAAAAGTCCAGAGGCATAGTGAGGTTAAGGCAGGCTTCCTACCTGCCCTGGCTCTGTGCCACTCCAGGAAGCAGCTGACACATCCCTGCGGCCCCTGGGGGAGGGCCAGGGGGTCTCCGCATGCTGCCCCTGCCCCAAGCGCTGACTCTGCTGCTCCCATTGGCCGGGAACTGCGGCCAATGGGAGCTGCAGGGGAAACACCTGTGGACAGGGCAGCGTGCAGAGTCACCTGGCTGCGCCTCTGTGTAGGAGTGAGAGCGGGGACATGCTGCTGCTTCTGGGAGCTACTTGAGCTAAGCGCCGCCCGGAGCCTGCACCCTTGACCCCCTCCCACGCCCCAACCCCCTTCCCCAGCCCTGATCCCCCTCCTGCCCTCTGAACCTCTCCGTCTCAGGCGGGAGCAACCTCCTGCATCCCCAACCCCTCAGCCCCACCCCAGAGCCCGCACCCCCAGCCAGAGCCCTCACCCCCTCCTGCACCCCAACCCCCAATTTTGTGAGCATTCATGGCCCGCCATACAATTTTCATACCCAGCTATGGCCCTCGGGCCAAAAAGTTTGCCCACCCCTGATCTAGAAGCACATGGACCATAGTTAAGTAAATAATAGTTACTGTAAACAGGATGTGTGTGTGGTTTTTCTTGTGTAACAGACCTGCAAGGAGGAGAGGAAGCTGCTGTTGTAGCTGCCGCTGTTGTAGCGGTAAGTGTTTGTAAATTGTGGCAGAACTTTAAATATGGAAGATCTTAAATCCACTGACAACACAAAGGAACTTTAAAAGGAACATTCTTTGCTATTAGCTTAATTTAAGGGGGGAAAAATGCCAAACAAAAATATGAGGCAGGACACACTGGCCTATAATAATGTGAAACTACTGCACATTGTATCTGACCCTTTTAAGGTTACTTACAGATAGATATTGTTACCACAATTTCAAGTTTAGTTATTCACTCCCATCCTGTCTAGTGCATGTGACTGAAAATGGATTTGCTAAACATAATCTTTACCTCCTGCTGGAAACCGTCACTGAAAACACCTTGTATGACTTCACTTTATGAACTTAGTCACCCTCTCCCCTAGGCTAATATAAATATGTATCTTGGGGAAATTGACTGACTGAACAGATCTCACTTTTTTCTTTGAATATCTTCTAGAATGACTGCTCTGTAGGGGACATTCCAAATAGCAGGCTGGTGAGGAATTGCAGCAAAAGAGGTGAATGATTTCATGGCATGGACTTCTACTATCTGATCTATTTTTTTATTATTATTAATGGTATGAATTTAGTGACTGCAAAAGAAGTATTGTTATTAAGACTCCCTTTGGTACTCCGAGTATATAATTTATTACAGTAACGCCTACATAAGAACAGCCATACTGGGTCAGACCAAATGTCCATCTAGCCCAGTATCCTTTCTTTTTACAGTGGCCAAAGCCATGTGTTTCAGAGGGAATGAACAGAACAGGTAATCATCAAGTGATCCATCCCCTGTTGCCCATTCCCAGCTTCTGGCATACATAGGCTAGGGTCACCATCCCTGTCCATCCTGGCTAATAGCCATTGATGGACCTATCCTCCATGAATTTATTTAGTTTTTTTGAACCGTGTTAGCCTTGGCCTTAACAACCTCCTCTGGCAAAGAGTTCATAGAATCATAGAATATCAGAGTTGGAAGGGACCTTAGGAGGTCATCTAGTCCAACCCCCTGCTCAAAGCAGGACCAATCCCCAATTTTTGCCCCAGATCCCTAAATGGCCCCCTCAGGGATTGAACTCACAACCCTGGGTTTAGCAGGCCAATGCTCAAACCATTGAGCTCACACCACTGAGCTATCCCTCAGTGGCAGAGCTGGGAGTAGAATGCAAGTCTCTGGGGAGTCCCATTCCAGTCACCTATCTGATGGACCACTCTGTCTGTAAAAGAATAAGTGATCACTCTGTATCTGACCTGTCAGTCCTCATCCTCAAAGGAAACCTGCACACTTAAAAGGTGAGTTTGGGCATTTACATTCATGACTTTATTAAGACCTTGATTTTTAGTGTCTAGCAAAGACACTGGATTTATGGCTTATTACAACAATGTGTACTCCACTAACACCCTTTTGTCCTCTGACTATAAGGGTGTTAATGGGCCACTTCACCTTGAATGGTCCCTTAGAATATGTGATAACTACTTATGCTCAACTGTCTGTCTGACCTTGTAGCTAAATACAACAGTCTTAGTACCTTTCTCAGACCTGAGCTCTGTGTAGCTTGAAACCTTGTCTCTCTCACCAACAGAAGTTGGTCCACCTCATCTCTGTAAAAGAGTTTGTGTTTTTCCCTCTCTTTAATCTAAGAACAGGTTCAGTGGAAACAGTGCACCTCTGTCACAATGGTCTGAACCTACTCTGGAGGGGGTCACCTCTAAGGGTGAGAGAGTGGCTTGGTATCCTTGGCATCCCAGATATGTCAATGACTGAGGGTGGAGATCCATATATAGTAGTTATGATATTGGACACACTTGCAATCCACCTAAGCATTGAACTCAGTGCCAAATGGCCATCAAATGGTGGAATCAATTGCTGTTTGTCTACTAACAGTCAATGTAAAGCTAAATTGGCTTGTTGTGGTGCTCATTCCATGTATTTCTAATCCACTTTCAAGTGTCATTTTATTTATTTATTTATATTTTTTTTTATTTTATTTTAACTTTTAGTTAAGGTAACTACAATTGTTGAATATAAAGATGAGGAGAATGTCCCCTCCAAGAAAGCCTCTCAAAAGGTATGTGTTTAAGGAAAATAACCAGGGCTAGATCTGTCCTGAAACCTGAGGCTACCTCAGTTGGTCTCTGGTGAGTTGTCTACTTGTCATCTTAAAATAAACTGTTTATTAAAAAAAAAAAAAAAAAAAGTATGAACTATTGTTCTTAATTCAGAATTAGCTGCGGTCCAATATGCTTATTTTAATTAATTACATTATAAAATCCTATTGTGAACTAGTTTGGTAGTCAACAGATAATGAATTAATAAAAGTATGTACAACAATCATTGGCTGTAAATTCAGTACTATTTTTTTAAGTCTCCTTCTGAAATTGAGTAACTCCCTAGAACTGGAAGGACCTTGAAATTTATTCTAACAATGCTTAATTTTTTATTTATTTGTTTTAAGGTGTCTAAAACAAAATCAATGGTTTCTTTAGCTTCTGGCATACATCTCAAAGAAAACCATTCTCTTTCTAGGTAAGACCATGATCTTTAGTAGTTTTTGTAATTTATTTGGACTGAGTGGCTTTTCAAATAAATCGCAGTGTGATTTTTTTGAACTCTGCTAAGAAGAGAATTTAATGAACATTACACAAAACTGGATCAGATTTTATGTGATTTACTCTACTGAAGTAAATTTTAATCAGATGACACCCCCCCCCCCCCCACACACACACTAAAATGAGGTGGCTGCTAAAGGGATATAGTGCAATCCACTTGAATGTATACACTTGTGCATCCAATTGTGTGTGTAATATAAAAATATCTAGTTAATCTTTAATTGTAGACCACATTTAATGGAGGAAAGTAGCCTTTAGGTAACCTGAAATGCTTCAGTTAACAAGAATAACAAACTCTACAGTAATACTTTTTTGCTAATTTTAACATCTGAAAGGGATTTGCATGAATATCCATAATGGAATATCTATTTGAGCTACTTCTAGCAAAGATGAGCCAAAGTCTACTCTTCTTTGATTTGCAAGTCAGAGGAACTGATGTCTCCAGTCAAATTGGCATAAAAATCTGTGCAATTATGTGGGAGTGGGTGCGGTGTGCAGGAAGGGGGTTGCAGAGTGCAGGGGGTTGCAGAGTGCAGGAGGGGGCTCAGGGCAGGGGTGCAGGGAGGGGTGCAGAGTGTGTGAGGGGGCTCAGGGCAGGGAGTTGGGGTACAGGGTACAGCAGGGGGCTCAGGGCAGGGAGTTGGGGTACAGGGTGCAGCAGGGGGCTCAGGGCAGGAGGTTGGGGTGCAGGAGGGGTTTGGGCTCCAGCCCGGCGCCGCTTACCTGGAGTGGCTCCAGGGTGGCAGTGGTATGCACCAGTGCCAGGGCAGGCTCCCTGCTTGCTCTGGCCAGCCCCGTGCCGCTCCCGGAAGCAGCTGGCACCACATTCCTGCGGCTCCTGGAGGAGGAGGGGGCAGAGGGCTCCGCACAGTGCCCTTGCCTGTGGGTACCTCCCCCAAAGTTCCCATTGGCCACGGTTCCCCTTTCTCAGCCAATGGGAGCTGCCGGGGGCGGTGCCTGGAGGTAAGGGCAGCGCACAGAGCCCTCTGTCCCCCAGCCCACCAGGGGCCGTAGGTATGTGGTGCTAGCCTCTTATGGGAGCGCTGCGGGGCCCGCAGCACCATGGGGGTGGCAATCCTGCGGGCTGGATCCAAAGCCCTGAGGGGCGGGATCCAGCCTGCAGGCCGTAGTTTGCCCACCCCTGCTCTAGATGTTGAATCAATTCATACTGTACACGAGAAGAAAACTAGAAAGCCTTAACTAGGTTTAGTCATTCAGACCCCTAATTTAGGATTACAGATAATCTTCAAATTCCTAAAACTGACCTGTAAAACTAGTCAGATCCCTGGGTAGGCAAAACCTGTTGTCAGTCTCTGGTGCATGACTTTTCCCTAATGTTCAGTAGCATTTTGTTCACACCAGGTCCTGAAGCGAACTCTCTCAATTCTGTGTGTGGGGAGGGCTTCAATCCCTAGCTCCAAAACAATATTTATGGGCCCATTAGGATTCAAATCTGAAAGTGGCTGTTCTCTGGCTCTGGTTCAGATGTGGCCTCAAGAATTCTTGTGAGAACTGATTTTAGGAAAACTCCCTCCACTTTTGATTAAAACTACCAGGAGACTGAATAGGAACCTCTGCTTAACTGTGTCCAGATCATTGTGCTCTCTCAACCAAAATAATCCTATATTTCTTCTAGCCCCCTCTAGATTGCATAGGCTACATTCTGGTGGATGATAACTTGCTGTGTAAAGGACTTCACCTTTGCTGTGCACCCCCTCCCCCCCCACTTTTTTTTAAGCAACATTAACTAGATAACTACAAACTACTGTAACATTATCAAATTTACCAGCCTTCTGCTTAGGGGATTTCAAATCTCTGCTTCATAACTGGAACTCTCTAGACTAAAAGCACTGTACTGTGTAAAAGCAAATGCTGTTTTTCTGGCAGATCTGCATGCTCTACTCCAAATGTGAGGCATTTTAAGGCTCCTACATCTGATCGCACAGCTGCAAACTATAAATCTGCTCCACGGGTTTCTAGAAGGTAAGCCTTTCAAGTCCTAGCACAACTGATCTCTTCTCTTTTTAAACTCTTACTACCATACATATCTGGATACCAAATAAGGAATGCTCCTTTGAACAAGACAATGTGAAGTGTCTGCCACCGCAGGATTTTAGGAAAGGAAGGTGGCTTCTATCTATAAGAGTTCCTGTTCATGGAGGAGGGTTGGGGAAGAGACTGAAGTGGATACAGTTTACACTTGTGCTGAAATTCTGGAGGTACTGGGCTATGCTTTCATAATTAAAGTTACCTTCTGAAGCTGGCTTAATGGTGCACAAACTACTAGCTTTCTCTACATGTGTTGACTATAGTTTACAGAAACACAACAGTTTAGAAACAAGTTTTCAGCATTCTAATTTAGCTGAAATAATTCACTCTTGGTTGAAAGTACTTGCAACGTTTAGTATAAATTAATACAAATACTTCTAATCAGTTAAACTATACATTGTCGCTGGAAAGGTTCTTAAAACTGGTCATTCTGAACTTGTTTCCGGCAGAAACAACCTGCTGAATGAAGTGAAATCCTTTACAGTAAGATAGCTAAAATCAGCCCTGAAGCCACAAAGTGGTTCACAGCATTACCCTGGTCTGCTATTATTATGCCATTGTGTCAAGCGTCTGTCTCTTTGGGCAGGTCTACACTAGCCCCGAAATTCGAACTAAGATACGCGACTTCAGCTACGTGAATAACGTAGCTGAAGTCGAACTATCTTAGTTCGAATGAAAAAGCACTTACCCGGGGTCCACACGCGGCGCGCAGGCTCCCCCGTCGACTCCGCCTACTCCGTTCGTCGAGCTGGATTACCAGCGTCGACGACGGAGCACTTCCTGGTTCGATTTAGCGCGTCTAGACAAGACGCGATAAATCAAACCCAGAACATCGATCGCGCACCTCCGACCGGACGCGTAAGTATAGACGTACCCTTTCAGATTAAAGATGCCTAAAACATTATACTTGCTCTCAAGTATTGGAACCTGCCTTTGACTACAGTACAAAATAATGTTAAATACAAGGGAAATATAGGAATTCCATGTCGCATCTGAAAGTAGCCAACATCAGATGCTTCAGAGGGAGGGTCAAGAAACCCTGCAGTAGTCCAATCCTGGATAATCTGTTGCTAATGAGTCTTTTCCTACTCCCTAATAATTAGATTGTCTTAAAAACTGATGCTTTAGGGTGAGTGTTAGTGTTCACTGTGATAATTGGAGACTGTTCTTCTCCATGTAAATATCCAATCCCAACTGAAGGTTGATCATTGGCCTAGAATTTCTCCATTGTATTGCACTCTGCCAGAATGGCAAAACATTACCTGGTGATGCCAATAAACATGACTACCTTCAAGACGTTTGGGTTTTCTTTAGTGTTCGTTCTAAACAGTTTGTAGAACAAAGTAGAAAATGAGCACCCATTAAGTGCACACATCACAAAACTGCCTGTTGCTGAATCTCTCTGGCTCAAATGGGTCTCTGTAGGACATGAAAACGCAATTTATTAGAGGTGAAAATTTGTTCTTGTATTCCACTTCTAGACTACCACAAATGGCTGTCTCAAGAACTGTACCTATGAGAGAAAAAGTCCAAGCCATGTCACTAAGAAGTAACTCAGTGCCTCGGGAAAAAGCTGTTCCATTTGTTAATATACCTCTGGCTGACGGAAAGGTAGTAAACCTTAACTTTTCAGTTTTACCTGCTTTAGATGAATCTGTCTGGCAGATATATAAACAAAAGGGTATCTGGAAAATGTTTTTTTCCTGTCTTTGCCAGCAGTAGCCACAGTTAAGTGAGCAGCTTGTAAACAAAATGGCTTTTCAAAATGGTCACTTTCTGAACTGAACATTTCTATTAACTTTCCATATTATAAGAACGGCCATACTGGGTCTGACCAGAGGTCCATCTAGCCCAGGGGCCAATGCCAGGTTCCCCAGAGGGAATGAATAGAACCGATAATCATCAAGTGATCCGTCCTCTGTTATCCATTCCCAGCTTCTGGGAAACAGAGGTTAGGGACACCATCTCTGCCCATCCTGGCTAATAGCCATTGATGGACCAATCCTCCATGAACTTACCTAGTTCCTTTTTGAACCTTGTTATAGTCTTGGCCTTCACAATATCCTCTGGCAAAGAGTTCCATAGGCTGACTGTGCATTGTGTGAAGAAATACTTCCTTTTGTTTGTTTTAAACCTGCTGCCTATTAATTTAATTTGGTGACCCCTAGTTTTTGTGTTATGAGAAGGAGTAAATAGCACTTCCTTATTTACTTTCTCCACCCCAGTCATGATTTTATAGACCTCTATCATATCCCTCTTTAGTCATTTATTTTTTCCAAGCTGAAAAGTCCCAGTCTTATTAATCACTCCTCATATGGCAGCAGTTCCATACCCCTAATCATTTCATTTCTGAACATTTTCCAATTCCAATATATCTTTTTTGAGATGGGACGACCACATCTGGATGCAGTATTCAAGATGTGGGCATTCCATGGATTTATATAGAGGCAATATGATATTTTCTGTCTTATTAGCTATCCCTTTCTTAATGAATCCCAACATTGTGTTTGCTTTTTTGACTGCCGCTGCACATTGAGTGGATGTGTTCAGAGAACTATCCACAATGACTCCAAGATCTCTCTCTTGAGTGGTAACAGCTAAATATTGCATTAGTGTCAGTCTAGTAAATGACTTAGTCCAAGTGTTCAGACAAGATTCTATGATGTTTTCTACGTACCATACCAATCACTATTTCACATCACTAATCCTGGTCAGTATAAGCATTTGATGCATTTCCCCTATGCCTTCACTAGGCTGTACAGTCTAAAATAACTGAACACTTGAGCTAAAGAAACTCTGTGAATAACCTGTTTGTCTGCACTACTGCTGATTTTGAAAGATGGGGTTCTGGCTGTGAAAGTTGATGGATATTGGTTAGCTAACAAGACTGACACCTCACTGTGCCCTGGGTGTGCTTGGAACTCTTGTGTCTTGAATTATTTCCACTTTAGATTTGGCTCCTTGACCAGCAGCAACCCTAGTTTAATGGGCCATTAACTAGTGTTCAGAATGTCAGTCATAATTAAAGCCAGTGATAAGTTGGAAGGAGACATGTGCAGACTAACATTTTTGGGGCAGGATGTTTTTTGAGCCAATAAAGCTGTTAAACACATGCCTCAACTCAACTTCAGTGCATGGCTGTAAGAAAAACTGATATGATGATTCACATGAAACGTGCTGAATCGTTTTATCTCAATTAATCACTTTGTGATTATGCTCAGACTCTCTGTTCTGCTGGTGAAGACCTCCGTAACATCAATGTCGAGTTGCTTAATGATGACACAGTTCAGCATATTCATAATCTAGTGGTAAGTTTATAGAACCAGTAACTTGTAAATAGTCTAAGATCACACAGAAGTCCTGGCACTTAGTCTTCAAATCACTTATGCAAGGAGCAAACTATTTCTAGTAAGGGAGAAATGTTGCTTCAACTTTAACTAACTTGAAGCAACATTTTTCCCTTACTAGAAAGAGACAGACTTTGTATAGGTCTATTTTGAGTCCTGTCAGTGACATTGCTCCCAAAGAAAGGGCAGAAGGCTTCCTTCTCCTCATGTCTGCCTGCCTGGCATGTGAGGAAACTCTTCTATTCTCACTAATATCAGTGTCTAAATCTGCAAATCAAAACAGACAGCTGAGTTTCACATTATGTATACTGATGGAGGGAATTGTACATCACTCTCCGAATAAGAACTATAGGGGTCCGTCAAATCTGTACTATGCTTGGACAGTAACTCTTCCCCCTACATTATAAAGGTGTGCTTATATACCCCTCTCCAGGAGAGAAATTGTACTCTGCTGTTAAACATCACTACTAATTTTATGCCAACTAGAGGCCCTCCTCCAAGAGGTTATTGTAATGGGGACTCTAAGACCTGGCTAATATGTAATATTAGAAATACAGTTGAAATATCCATAGTTATGAGTAGGTAATGAGTATTATGTGGAAAAGTGACACACCCCTATAGGCGATGGGACCTTACTTTGTTATATGAATTATAGCAGACTGAAGATTTGACAGCTACAATATGGCATTCCTCTGCCTGTATTGCAAGCACAGGGTGGGGAGGTGTCTCTAAAAAGCTAAATACCGGGCAGCAGCTAGATTGTTCTGCCCTCTCTGCTAATCTGTACGTTATCTTACTACTCTACTGCTGAAGATTTGTTCCTCAATGTAGCTGTCTTGCAGAGTTTAAACAACTCTAGTTTTAATGTCTGCCAGTAAAGTTGGTCTAAAATGGCTTTCTTTCCCCTCAGAGCCAGTTGACTGTTTTATGTGGAAAAGCAACAGTTAAACCAAGTTAATGGAGTCTACGTGCATATCTCTTGTTCTCTGTTGTGTATTATATAAATATTCTGTGCAATTACCACTTGTCTGTTTTAAATGTTTACATAGAACTTAATATCTTTTTAATAAAGTTTTATACTGCATATTAAACTTTCTATGTATAGAAAGACTTAATGATCACATTGCTGTAAAATTAGTATGTTTTTACAACCTCAAAGCCACATTACCAGTTGCTTCCTTAACTGAAAGATAAGACTGCTTCCTATTCATATGTTAGTTTAATGAAGGGACAATTTTGTATCCTTTCCAGATTGCTCATCTCTATTTTTGACCTCCTGTGCTCAGGAAATTATACCTAGGAATATACAGTAAAATACATCTGTTACATCAGAAGCTATTTCCCATCATTCTGAAGTCATGCAGCAGTGCCACCTTGCATAACCACTTCAAGATTATGCAAGGTGATATAAACTCACTCTTTTAGACCCGCTTAGACCAATCTATGTGAAAGTCTCATTTGTAACTTGTATACTGGGACGTGCGTGGAGGGTGTAATGTAAATTAAAGAAGGGTAGAAGTCACTCTAAACTCCTGTAGGCTGTCTTGGTATTTCTCTAGTCTAGCCCATAGTCATGTGACTAAGACCAGGCTACACTCAGAGTAAAACCCTAAATTAAATGAAAGGCATTCGGGCTCAACTGTATCAGATCAGTTTCTCACTAGGCTTTCCTAAATTCATCTTTGCAGCTGTCCTAAAGTTTTTCTGTTTCGAAACTCCTTGATGCAGCACCCTGAAGCTTCACTTGTGTATACTATGTTAACACAAGCTTCCAGTACTTTATCTTGTAACTGTTTTGGGGTGAATGAGCCTGGAATTAGATTATAATCAACAGGATGTCATCAACCACTTGTGGTTTCTCTCTTGATCCAAAGAACAGTTGTCCCTAGCAATCTTGATTATAAGAAGCCTCCATATTAGAAGAAGCTCTTCAGGTTCATAGGGTTGTTTCTTATCGATTTCTTTCTGACCTCAGGCTGTTGGATAACTAGTAGGGCAATAGTGTAAAACTAGCACTGGATTGTTTAGCAGTTCAAGAGTAAAAATGTTCAGAAGGTTGCTAGTTACTTTGACAGTCTGTCTGTTAAAACCTTCCACTTCAGTTGACTTTCAACCAAAATTGTTTGCATAGTAGGCTGTCCTGTCACTCCCATTCAAGTTTGGAGCATAATTTACAGAAGCATGTTCTACTAGCTAGCTTTAGTGTTGCTTCTCACAACAATCTAGCTTGGGTGCAAAGATGAACTGGGCCTCAACACAAGGGTCTGTGTTGGAATGAGAGGGACCGAAGCCTGATCAGTCTTATGAGAACTGTAATGGCTCACTGTCACTTACACTTTCCTTTGCTTTTAGCAAGGGTCCTGTGGTGGCTTTTTACTCTGGTTTCCCTTAAATGTACACTTATTATTCTGCATGTTTCCTAGAGTAATTCCTTCACTGGAAATAGGCATAGGCTTAAGTATGGTGAGAGGCAAAGCTGTGCTGCTAGAGTAGCTTTTTAAAACTAAGGGCTGGTCCACACTGGGGAAGGGGGATCGATCTAAGATACGCAACTTCAGCTACGTTATTCACGTAGCTGAAGTCGAATATCTTAGATCGATTTTTAAAAGTACTTACCCCGGTCCACACGGCAGCAGGCAGGCTCCCCCGTCAACAGCGCTTCCTCCGCTCGCAGAGCTGGAGTTCTGGTGTCGACAGGGAGCGGTTCTGGGATTGATTTATCGCGTCTAGATGAGACGCGATAAATCAATCCCAGAACATCGATCACTACCCGCCGAATCAGGCGGGTAGTGTAGACTAGCCCTAAGGGACTTTCCTAATACTCTGCCTCTGTACAGATCTAGTGCTGCTCGTGGCACTCTCTGTCCTCTAGTGGTAGAGGATTAGGAGTGGAAAGGCTGAGCTAGTTTCTCTGTAACTTCAGTACCTGTTCTTATGAACCTTTTCATCTCTGTTAAGAGCATAGGAAACTGTCACCTTACCTCTACATAGTGCAGCTTTTGACACTTCTGCATCACTAGTGACCCTTTCCCACTAGAATCTTTACTTAAGAGGCATATGCTGTTTGTCATAAAACTATGTACATAACAGCTTCCCCTTCTGATTACATGTTCCAGTTAATGAAACTAGATAATTTTACACTGCAGAAAATAGAGATGAAAATAAGGCAATTATAATCAAAGGGAAATAGTCCTTGCAGACTCTCAAACATTAACAAAGGAGAATGTTATGTTGGGAAGTTAATGAGAATATAAAAAAGAATTGTGTTCTCTCTGTTAGGTTGGGTGTGATTACCATGGCATTACGGGGAAGAGTTGGTTTATTTATTATCAGGGTTTATGTTCTCCTCCTGAGTCTCAGTAAAGTTTGCAAGAGCTTCAACCTTGACCATATAGTTCCTATAGTTAGTAGTGATAGACTGTTTGTGTTACTATTTCACTTCTTTTAAGGGTAGTTCTCACACCTTTTGTATTTCCACTCTGAGGGCTTTTCTACACATGGAGATTTTCCTTATTAACCCTGGAGGTGGACACACTCTTACTCTGGGAATAAATGAGGAACAAGTCCAGGTGCAGACAAAACCTAAGGTAAAAGTGGGGAAACTCTTTTGGAAGTCAGAATTTTGGTACTTGTGATCTGTCAAAACAATCCTACAGCTCTTGACTGCCCCATTCAATGCTAGTACAAACCAAATGTCCATGTCCTGATTTGCAAGACCCTCCCCCCCACCACAAGATGATCCAAACCATGTCAACAATGATATCTCCACCACCTCAACAGGAAGCATATCTCTCTCTAGAGATGATGTACAGCTGTGGAAGTCCTGAGAACCTATTACCCCACATCTTGCCATTAATTTCAAAAATGCAAGACCTCCTTTTTCTTATGTTATCTATTCCAGAAATTGCAGCTATACTATCAGGTGGTGGTAGGGCAATGCAGTAGGGGGAAGAGGAAGATGAATTAGAGAAAAATCCTTATGCTCACAGAGGGATGGGAAAGGAGTTACAGTGATTAGCTAGAACAGCTCAATTTTGATCAGTCTTGGTAACCTTGTAGGTGCTCAAATACAGCAGTAATATATAGTGTACATTAGCAAAGTAAAATAACTATACCACATTTCCCAGAATATTATTGAAACTGTTTCTTTAGGGTTGAAAGAAGCTTTTAATCCCTCTGTATGTGGTAGCAACACACTAACCCCTGCGTCTGCACTAGGAACTTAGATCAGTATAGTTTTATCGCTGAGGGGTGTGAAAAAATCCATAATTATACTGCTGCCAATTCCTAATGCGGCCACTAGGTCAACAGAAGAATTCTTCTGTGGGCACAGGTGCTGCCTATTGGGGAGGTGGATTACCTATGCTTATGAGAGAAGCCCTTGTGTTGCCATAGTTAATGTCTATGCTGAAGGGCTATCAAGGTGCAGCTGCAGCATTTTTAAGTGTAGACATACACTAGTAGTCTAGGCTTATGGAGGGGGAGTTTGTGACAGCTGGGCAAGATAAAGATGAATAACTTGGCATGAATGGTGAGTAGGTACTCAAAGTTAACACACTGTCTATGCTGTTTAATCATAGTGGACCCAAATAAGTAATTCAGAAGAACCAAATTGTTGTGAAGTGACATTATCAAGCTTGTTAGGACAATGTATCCACAACACTTAGTGCTTATCTTCAACCTGTTTTGCTGCACAATTGTTGCTACGGAAGTATGTTTACATGTTTAAACTTGATGTACTCTAACAAGCCTACACAAGTATTATGAGCTTAAGCACTGATGTGAGAGAAGCTGTAGAGGGAGGGAGTCATGTGCAGGTCAGTTCATTTGGAAAAAATAGACTGCCTATTTAAACATGAGTATAATGAGTACTACTATTACTTCCCTGCCTACCTCAGCAACCCGCGCTGATCAATACCATTTTTAGTCAATGGGTGGAAATCTAGACACTTAGAGAGAGTGAACATGCTTGCTCTCTATGCTGAGTACTTGTAATGATGCTGCATTATCTTGGTTGCAGTGAGTAAGCATAACCTCACTAACCTGAAACAAGCAAGATCATCTATATCAGGGGTTCTCAAACTTCACTGCACTACAACCCCCCTTCACACAGCTGGAGCCCTGCTGCCAGGGGTGGGAGGGAAAAGGGGCTATAGGCCAAGCCCTGCCACCCTGGGAGGGAAGGGGGAGAGCTGCAGCCCGAGCTTGGGCTTCAGCACTGGGTCCCAGCAAGTCTAATGCTGGCCCTGGTGCCCCCATTAAAATGGGGTCATAACCCACAGTTTGAGAACCACTGACCTACATTTTTAGAAGTAGGGAGATGAGTATTACAACTCAATTTAAATATCTTGATGGAAATACAAGAATTCAGTGGGGACATGCAAAGCTAAAGTTTGTCCTGTCCTAGTTCTCTAATTACTGCTGCAGTATGTACTTTGGAGGATCCTCTTCATTTTTTCCCCAATGCTTTTGAGGGAGGCATTTCTACAGGGTGCTGTTACAGTAACTCCTCACTTAACGTTGTAGTTATGTTCCTGAAAAATGTGACTTTAAGCAAAATGATGTTAAATGAATCCAATTTCCTCATAAGAATTAATGTAAATAAGGGGGTTAAGTTCCAGAGAAATTTTTTTCAACAGACAGAAGAGATAGATAGATACACACACACAAAGTTTTAAACAAACAATTGAATACTGGTACATGATGATAGTGAAGCTTGGTTGAAGTGGAGGAGTCAGGGGGTGGGAATTTCCCAGAGAATGCCTTACTAAATGAACTAGCACTCCACTGAGCCCTCAAGGCTTAACTCTCACACTCTACAAGCCAGCAGGAAAGATGTGTTTTAGAGATGTGAATTTCCAATTAGGTATCAAGAGTGGGGTCAGAAGTACACTGCCTTGTTAATTAGATCAGCAAGCCCTGCAGCTTCAGCTTCTGCCTAAGGCAGCAGCTCCCTCCCTCATGTGTCCCCCCTGCTCTATGGAAGATGGGGTAAGCAAGGTGCAGGGGGACATTAGCCCCCCTCTCCCACCACAGCAAGCAGGCATTCAGACATTAGCCCCCCCTCTTTTTCCCCTCCCCCCACACAGCAAGCAGGCAGGAGTCTCCGAGGGCAGCACATGGCAGTGAGGGAAGGGACAGCTGAACTGCCGCAATTGATAGCCTGCAAATGACCATTAGAAGGGAGCATTTCACAACTATAAATGAGCATGTTCCATAACTGATCAGCAACTAAGAACAAAACAGTGTTAACCGGGATGACTTTAAATGAGGAGTTACTGTATTTATCCCTTCTTGTCTCCCTTTACAGGTTCTCAGAGTAATCTCATTAAGAAACACCAATTAAACTATCTCTGCCTCCTGTCCAAAGTAAAATCGCACCCTGACATCTTCTCATGGATATCTGGCTGCAATCTTAAAACTCAACAGAGCTAATATGGAGCTCTTAATCTTTCTCCCCCCTTGCTGCTGCTACTTTCTTAATCACCGTGGACAACACCATACTCCTGTCTGTCAGCCAGGCTTATCACATGGGTGTATCTTTCACTTGAACCTCTCTAGCTCCTTGCATCCAGGCTGTGTCTAAATCTTATTTTTTTCTGCACCTCTGTAAGAGATGTCCTTTTTTAATCATTCACACAGCTAAAACTCTTGTCTAAGCTCTCATCTCACAGCTTGATTACTGCAACAGCCTCCTGTCTGGCATTGACAATGTCTGAATGGATATGAGCAGAGCTAGAATGATGCTGCAAAGATCATTTTCTTAGGCTGACATTTTGACCATGTCACCTCTGCATTTCTCCACTGGTTTCATCACTGTTGCATAAAACAAGCTGCTTGTCTTTACTTTGAAAGCCCATCCCCCCATCATCTTACCTTTGCTCTTGAGATATTGACTCCTGCCTCTGATTAGCCTGTTATAGCAGCCTCCATTACACACACACATTACATTTTCAAATGAGTGTGTTCAGGTTTTCTCTTATATTGACTTTCCTAGGAGGGAGGAGCTCCCTGTGAACATCTGCAAAACTCCAGGTCTTTGTGTAGGACTCCTAGCTACTATGGTAATATAAATAAATGGATATACCACAAGCCTTGATTTATACCACTATTTATATTAAGTAGGTATATTTTGAAGATAGTTTAATCCATGATCCTTGAATTTTATTTTACCTCTGCCTACATGAAGAGAGTTCTATCAAAAAAAACAACAACAATGAAAATTGAAAGTAATGTTGTAGCGATGAAATTGTTCTAATTCCCATCTGATGGTTTTGATACTGCTGTTTTTTCCACCATGCCTTACAGAAATAGGGAATGCGGTGTAGTTGTGTCTCTCCCGGGATATTAGAGAGACAGGATGGGTGAGGTGATACCTTTTATTGGATCATCTTCTGTTAGTGAGAGACTAGCTTTGGAGCCCCACAGAGCTCTTCTTCAGGTCTGAGAAAGGTGCGTTTAACTGTGATGCTCAAAGTAAGGTGGAACAGACTGTTTAGCATAAGTAAGTAAAACATAGGCTAAGGGTCTGTTTATGCCAAGGGTTAGGCTAGATGACCATATACAGTCTCTTGGTATTTTGAAGTCTGAAATTCGTGAAGTCACCCATCTTCAATTCTGGAAGGATGTCAAAAAAGCCTTGTTGCTAATCTATGGTCAGTGGATCAAAGGGGCACTAAAAGCCAAGAGCTGTTAAACAAGGAACAACATTCTTAACTTTGAGAATAAGCAGGATTTCTTTTTGGATGTCAAAGCTATTTTTCTAGCATCTCCATAGTGAGAGGTGAAATCTTTTCACGCATGTGTAAAGATTTAGAAGGCAAGAAATTCTAGTGTAAGATAAACTACCTGTGTGCAGGCCAACCAGTTCTTATGTTAATATTAAATCAAAGTATTTTTTAATTTAAGGAAAGCTGCATGCAGGTAAACTTTAACACTGAAATGGTTTTTCACTTGATTGTGAACGCTGTGGGGCAGGGATGAAGATTGTACAGGACATAGCCATTGTACTAGGACTCCTAGGCAGTATAGTAAAACAAATACAAAGGAACTAACCCAGTTGCACTAAATTTGATTCTATCCTTTTAGATAAATAAGTGTGACAAGGGGAAGGGAGTATATTATACACCAACTGCTTTTATTTACTTTCAGAAACCTCACAAGATGGTAAACTTTTACAACCACTTCTAATTTAGTCTTCCGTTGTTCCCAGTCAGCTCTAAACCCATTATGTGTAAAGCCCATTTATTTACCATGCATCTAAAGTGATAGATACAGGCTATGACATTCTTTATTCTATTTGTAGCAGCTTACGCAGGTGCAGCCAAATACCAAGCCTCAGGACAAGTTGTACACAAACTTTACAATGTAGAATTTGAATTTAAAATATGAAACGTAAAATCTACACAACTGGTAAAAATCAAGCACAGATACGAGGACAAACTTAAAACCCATGTGAAAAGGAGTCTCGTCTTCCTTTCAAGTGCTTTATTCTGCTACAGAACAGTCAAAATGAAGATGTAAGCTTTGTGGTTAGTTTAAATTATACACTCTGTAGATACTATAGACCAATTTAAAGGTTACACATACAGCAATAGATGTCCATCGGTTCATCTGAATTGCTTATACAATCCAGCTAGATTGCTGAAAACAAGTCAGGCAAAACTTGAAAGAAAATCCTTGTGCAACATTTTAGACAAATGTTTACTGATGGGCACACTGTACCCCAGGTCCATGATGAGTGCTTTCTTCATCAGAACTATCATTGTAGGCTTCACGTCTCTGACCACCACCTGACCCACGAGTGTTATCAAATTCCTGAAGATCTACCTCTTCTGTATCGCCAATTACAGGGGGCTCTTCTGGTCTAGATGGCAGAAGATCTTTAAGTTCCTGCCAATAAAAGGAGTATAGTTAGTGGTGTATCAGAAAGCAGAGGTATCAATATTTGGCACACATCTCCCCTTCATTCTTAGGCCATCTCTATATGATTAAGTTGCACCAGTTTAACTAAAAAGTGTTTTTTTAAAAACAGGTGCAAGTCCCCGGGGGGGGGGGGGGGGGGGCGCATTAATGTTAGGTTAAGAATGTCTTGCATAGTTATCATAAATGGATTAGCAATCTTAAAATTCAGCAGGTGTTTGCCCCAATTTACATTGGTTAAAAATCAGTCCTTTTAACTGGTACAACTTTCTCATGTAGACAAAGTCATAGTCAGCAAGAACTGATGAATCAGAAATCAAAACAGCAGCCACCTTCTTTCATTTGTCCTCTCAATATAGTAGCTATTACTAGAGCAGTTTTCAAATGCTTCTATATTACACCTACACCCCAGAACACTAACCCTCCTGTGGTTTTTCATGTAAAACTAACTAACTTCAATGGAAGGTGTTTAAATCACTTGTGCATTATAAACTACATGGTTATTTCAATTTAGCTATACTCAAATCCAAATAGAACTACTGGAAAGAAAGTGCGTGGGGCACAATACAATGAACCCTTAAGACACCATATCTCAAAACCACATTTTTTATCAAACTGAAGGAATAGTTACTGAGAGCTTTTCTGGGCTAATCCAGTTATTTTCAGGAAACTGCACATCAAACTTTATGTAAAGATCGCCTTTTTCAAAGGGATTGCGATATTGTGGCATTCCTTCACCTCGAACTACACGAACACAACCTATAATTAAAGGCAGAAAAAGATTAATCAGTTTAAAGGAAGCCTGTACTGTACCAGCTTTCTGTCTGACAAAGTAATGTCTCTGCATTTCTATGACAATGCCTACAAGTTGCAAGAGCATGAGAATAATTTGATGATACATTTCAAATAGTACAACCACGCATGTATCTAGATACATTTTTATATCAAATCAAGGTTTACCTGGTTCAATTACTTTTCCAGGAGGATATTTCACCACAATCTGACGTCCATCTAGGTGTTTGAATGTGAACTGAAATCCACACAGTGCTTCAACAAGTCCTATCTTGTGTGTCATATGCAAGTCATTTCCTTCCCTCTGGAACACCTAAGAATGAGACACTAATCATCATCATCTGCATTCTAATACTTCTTAATGCCAGATCTCCACCTACCCACACACCCTGGTTTCTCCCAACAATTCACTCTTGTTATATCCCGCAAAAAGCAAAGATACTCTTAGTTCTACTTACAGAAGTCCTTGGGAAAAATGAAGTGTTTCTTAATATAATCCTGCAGTAATAGAATCCATAAATTATAAAATTGCTGTCTTCAAAAGTTAGCACTCATGTAAGGATCAAACTCCAGATCTACACCCGTTATAGCTTTCTACAATTAAGCAGGTCCTAAGAGTTGCATGTTGTGCAATATGCAGTAGTATATAGATGTTTATTTCTGAGACTCCGGTTCCATATTCATTAGAAACAAATTAGAGCTGTAAAATGCTCTGTGACGGTCTTTCCCTGAGCCAAAGAGCTTCTAATCTAAAGACAAAAATCACAACACAATGGAGATCCGGTAACAAAATTATATATTTAAAGACTATTTCTCTTAGCCTCAAAATGTTCATATAAAAGCTAGTTGTTGATCATGCCACTATTTTCAGATTTAAAAAGGGGGGGGGGGGGGCAAAAAGACAGTCCACTTACAATTAAAAGCTTTAAGGTATTTTACTCCACTAGAGTAGTATTTCAGACTCACTGCTAAAGTGCTGCAGCCCTTTTAAGCATTCAGTTAACTTTAGCATGAAGTCTTTCAGAAGTATCTTCAGTGCAATAGACAAACTGGAAGTGTCTTATTCATGTGGTATACATGAAATAGGAGTGTTGTTCCACGTCCTCAGGACTAAGCCCAAACCAGTTGTGGATAGTTCCTTTAACTGTCATCTATGTATTCAAGCAAGATTACAGCTGCTTTAAATGATCTGCAACAAGGCATTTACAGAGGTGTGAAGTGAATGAAGGATTGTTAGCCCATTGGCATGAATCCAGAAAGGTCGCTCCTTTTTCCCTTTGCACGTCTAGTAGAGATACCTGAAGTTATTTACTACTTGCTTGCACACAACACAGAGATATTTAGCGTAACAGCATATAAAACTTGGTTCATGACTTCATCCTCAAAGTTATCCTTTCTTGCACAGCAAGAAAAGACTTGCCAGAGTTTTTCTTCAGCATTAATGTCTGTCCTTGAAAATGAAATACAGCAACAGTTTTATGCTGATGTTTGTGAGAAGACGGCTGAGTTTCTCCCCAGGAGCAAGTACTTTTTGGAACCAGGAGATATGTTTTAGTCTCAGCTGGCATTTCAACCATGACAATTTTAGTAGTTTCATGCTACCTGCAGACTCAAACAAACAGATTCAGGTAAAAGTCATTCTCTCAGCTTTTAAACCCAAATTTAAGAACATGCTAATGTCTTAGTTTCTCCCATCTTGGAAGAAGTCACCCAAGTGACTGAGAAGCATTTTTCAGTACCACAGTTGAGCTATTCAGGCCTCAAGCTCCAAATGCAGTTTAGCTACAATGATTTTACTTAAAGAGTCAAGTGGCAACAGTCCACCTGTATTCACCTTTCCTCAGGCCTTTCAGTACATTGAAACTATGGCACCAAAATGATTTAATGTTTTAGTCGGCGTTTCTCAAACTGGGGTCTGCGAAGGTACGCCAGGGGGTCCACGGGCCCCGCTGCTCAACTCCCCCCTCTCCTTCCCTCATTTCCTCCCAGCACCTCCAGCTGCTGAACAGCTGTTCCCTGACATGCAGGAGGTTCTGGGAGGAAATGAGGGAGGGAGAGGGGGGAGCTGAGTAGGACCATTGGCCCCGGGCCCCACTGATCATCAGCTCCCCCAGCATGCAGGAGGCACTGGGAGGGAGAGGGGGCAGAATCATGTCCAGGTCTCCCAGTGCCTCCTGCATGCCAGGGAACAGCTGTTCAGCAGCATGCAGCAGGCGCTGGGAGGGAGGGGAAGAAACAGGGATGGGGCATACTGGGGGGGGGGGGGGTGAGAGGGGAGAAGATGGGAAGAGAGGGGCAGGGGTGGAGATGAGGCAGGAGTGAGGCCTTAGGCTGAGCAGAGTGTCTGGGGGGGTGCAAAAATGTTTAAATCAAAATGGAGGCCTTTGGGTTGCTAAAAAGTTTGAGAACCGCTGCTTTAGGTTCCTCTCAAGCTCATATAAACAAACACCTTACAATATCACCATTTCATCACCATACTAACAATTATGCTAGCAATCTTTTCTCCACATATTCATGAACTGCAACATGCTTATTAAAAAGCAACTGAGGACTGACCTACAGAGTTACTAGTAAACACAGTCATAGCAAAAAGGAGAAAGCCACAATATGTTTCACTGTATAAGACAGTACAGTAGCAGACATAGCTAGATCAAAAGGCCAAGACTGAGAAGGCCTCTGCTTCAAATCCTGGAATATCTGACCTGTCATTAGTGCTAGTAGTACCTGACACTTGAAGTCACATTGCTTATCCTAGTAGCCTTCCTTTCCCTTCACCCAACCACAGCCAAGAAGTTGGGAGGAGCACAAAGTTGCAACTGAGTACACAGGGAAACCAGACAGACAGCTGTAGAAGAGGCTGGGTCAAGTGCTTTGGTGTTGGAGTGCTACTCCAGCATGAATCATTGTAAAGATTTTTCAGATACCGTATTACTTCAGTTTTTAATTCAAAGCTTTCCTGATGGACAATGACTAGAATTTGATCAATGAAATATATATGAACTTAAATTCACAATACTGCATTTTGTTTAAGGAACACCAGAAAAGGAACAGCTTGCACCCCACAATTTCACACAATAGTTTTACATGCTGTTTTCATAATACTGAACCACCACTTATATCTGCCTCTGGACATTTCCACTGCTTGCATCCGAAGAAGTGGGTATTCACCCATGAAAGCTTATGCTTCAATACCTCTGTTAGTCTATAAGGTGCCACAGGACCCTTTGTCGCTTCTACAGATCCAGACTAACACGGCTACCCCTCTGACACTTATGTTACTTCACCTAATGCGCTGAACCTTGCCAAAAATAGTTACCACATTAAAGCATGGAAACATTCTCCTGGACTTTACTGTATACTTCAACTTTCCTTAACATGTTCCAGTAATTTAGCATAGTATACTGTGTCAGAATAAGTTTTATAGTACTTAGCTCAAATGTATGAAAACCAATATTCTCCAAGGTACATACTGTGTAGAAATATAAATGTACCAAGACAGAATAAAAATGAAATTAGCCAAATGCAGGTCTACAGTTTGGGTAGATAGGAGGAGGGGTCCTAGGATGAGTGCAATATCAGCATGACCATGCTACTTATCTGGGATAATATTTCCAAACCCATTTGTCACTCTTCCTAGGTTAACAGAAGCAGAGAGCACAGTTTACAGCAAGTGAAAATTGAGGGAGTTGATTCCCCATTTTCATCCGACAGCCTTTGAAAAAAACAGCTGGCTTTATAATCAGCTTTACGTACTGCATGCCAGGGTTGAAGCAGGTGCACAACAAGGACGACAGGACATTCATAGTGGTAAGTCTGCCAAGGGTAACCCCTGCTTCAGTTAGGAGAGTAACTTTTTATGACCATATCGAGACAGTGGGATGCTTGGTGTGCTCCTCTGCATGTCTAGAGACAACCTTTTAGCTCAGAATTATAGCAGTTACCACTAGGAACAAGCCATGTATGTGTAAGTTCAGTTTCTCTCCCTCAACTGTTTGTTTAAAGTAATCTAGGTAACTGTATAAATGTCTGTACTCCATCCCCCCCAGTTAAATATTTCCAAGAAATATCAAAAAACCCACCAACTTTACTTCACCTATCAAGTCACAAGTTACCTCATTCTCCTTTTCTTGGAGCAGGAGGACAATATCTCCTGGTTCCACTCCTGGGGCCTGATCTGCTTCTCCAGTAAATGTAATCCTCTGCCCATGTTTCATGCCTTTATCTACATGGACTTCAAGGATCTTTACTTCTTTGATCACCTTCTTCCCTTCGCATTTTTTACAACGGTCTTTTTCATTAATAACTTCACCTAGAGAAAGAAGGATTGAAAAATCTAAGAATATTTTTCTTCCTTATTTGAGGATATAGTGCCACTTATTTTACCATACACTAGGGAATGTGTCCAAGAGAACCAATCTCAAATCGCTTTGGAAATTTTTTTTCGTTTACTGTTATTAGTGTGTCCCACAAGGGGAAAGCTAATCTAATGAGAAGAAAAAGACCCAAAGGCACTAAGAGGCATGAGATCATCTGCAATTCCACAAAATGATTTTGAAGAGTTAGAACTCAGATTGTAAGCCTGATGGAACAAGAACCATTACTTCCAATTCCAAACAGCATGAGCATTTAAAGGAAACCTGGTAGGCAAATAAGTTTTGTCTGTGGCTTTTATTGCTCTTCATGTATAAAAACAGCCCATAAACAAAAAGTAAGTTACAAGGAGTCAGGTTTTTCCTTTTCTCATTTTGCTTGGGGAACCTATGAAAAATCTTTGAGAAACCTGAATGGTAATGGGACATAACTGAAACCAAGTTTCTCCTTTCTGGGATGTGGAGGCTGAGTTTCAGACTGTGGGGAAAGGCTCTGGCAGAAGGAAACGACACTGCTAAAGATAGCAGCATAAACGTGGGAGGTACTGCCTGGGTGCGTAGAGAGCAGTGTAGGGTATTTACCTCTGGCAGTTTAGGTATGTAGGGCACTCTACTCACCTAAGCTGTCTCTCACCATCTACACTGCTATTTATACTTATACAGATGGTGAGAGACATCACTGTAAGTGTAGACGTAATGGTGGGGGGTGGGCAGGAACATGAGGGAAGAGAAGAGAGAAAAAGCAGCAGGTGAGGTTATAGCTTAGCATGACACCACCAGTCAGGTTCTCCTGCAAAGAGGACTTGACATTCTTAGTGTATATGTTCACTTTTAAAGCATTTTTTACACCTTGACAATCAGTAAAGAACCAACAGCTGTACTTATGAGGAGAATTGCCTTCTAGAAGACTGCAGAGTGGTTATCCAAAAAATATCCAATACTTCTTAAGAGGCCTTTTTGTTTTCTAGTCTATTTGGATATACTTTTAAAGGGCAGATATTTAATATGGAACTGCCTTCATTATAGTAGACCAGAATAACCAGAACGTACTAGGCAAAATATCCTGTACAATCCCATCACTTCAGTTGCCGGTACAGTGCCTATTGCTTCTTCTATTTAAGAACTGCAAGCAGAAGCAATTGTTATGTTCAGATATTTAGCTATTCAGAAATTAAAGCCATACTCCTATGTAAAACAAGTGTACAGAACATTAGGATGCAGCAGATGTGTCCAGTCCTACTGGAACTATGCATTTACATTAAATCAGGCAAAGTAACAAAGTAGCTATAAACAGGAAACCACACAGTTTTTCAATTCTTTGATAAAAAGTTTGACTGGTTATAGAATAAAAACAGACCGCCAAAAAATAGTACAAGCACAAGATTTCAGACAAATTTGTTGTGTTGTGTAAATTAAGAAAGATCCAGGAAATATATGCAAGGAAGAGGATGTTGAATTCAGTACCACATATGTGCCCAAATCAGTAAAGTAATATAGAATGTAACACTATTATTTCCATCTTTCAGAAAGTTAAGAAAACTAAGTTTTATGTGGATTTTAACATTTGTTTCTGAAGGATAAATAAATTGATAATATTTTGGAACGCTGAGAGGAGTAGATACAAAAATCAATGATTTTTGTATCCAAAAAAACCCCTTAAATTAAATTCGGGTTTATTTTTAAAAATCTATTTAAAACTAAATTCGATATGACATGTAAGTTTAGGCCTAAATTTACTATAATCATTTCAAATAATTTAAAATAAAAAATATCAAGAAGTATGTTTGAGGCCTAGTTTCCAGGAAAACTTGTTTTCCTGAAAGAGGATGAGATCTACTAGTTCTAAAATTTTGAAGGACATGACCCCAGAAACAATCAATTCAATTATTAATTACAAATAATACTTTCTTTGTTTAATAATTGTAAATGCAAAATTGCTTCCATTAACTTTCTGTCATATTTCCAGCACACTGAAGGTAGTTTTATTTAATAAAGCTATTTAGTGTATTTAATTGAATTCAAATTTCCATTCAGAGATTGACAAAAAATACAAGTAAAAAATTAGTCTAGTAAATAAGAAATGGATCATTCACCATTTTCTATCGTCATAAAAATTACAAATTTGAATGCAAGTTAAGCTAATAATTGCGTCAGTGTATAGATATAGTGCATCCCCTGGTTAACAAGAAACAGCACTCAATTTAATGGGAAGGCTATATATAGTTGCCAATCAACATATTTTAATGGTTACAAATAAATGACAATCACCCTCTCATTAGGAAAATAACCCAAATGAACAAATGCAAAACAGTGATTTAAATCAAAGCATTTTAGAGCAATCTATCCTGATGCTAAATTAAATTTATCCCATAAGAGTAAATGGTTTTTATATGCTAGCACCAGACAGCAAGACACTGGGGCAAGCATGTTCAAATATTTCCAAGCAATAATAGCACCTGCTATTCAGGTTCCAATCCTCCCCTAAGCAGACTGCAAACTTGGCCAAACTGTGTTCCTGAAGATACATGAAGAAATATCCTTTACAGACTAAAATCAAACTTCACTAATTACAAACAAAATCTAATTCAGAAATTCGCCAGATGATATAATTTACTATTGAACCTAGATTCTAACCACATTAAACATTTTTAAAAGCACAGGAAACAGTTGGCCTACCTTCTCCATTGCAATCAGAGCACACAGACTGCATTTGCTGAACCATCCCAGGAGCCAGCTGTCTGATCATGATACGTACACCTCTACCTCGGCAAGCACTACACTTCTGAACAGCTCCGGACTTCCCACCCTGACTAAATTGGAAAGTGCCAGTTAGATTATAATTGAAGTTATTTTGAGAACATATGGAAAATAAATACCAAACTTAAGTTTTACACCGCCAACTGCACTGATGCAGTGTCAGTTGCAATTAGGCTAATTTATCAATAAGATACAGAGGATGTATTTTCAAGATTTCGCAAAGAGTGCCATTAATTGCATTATAGGTTAGATTTTGGTATCTCCATGAGTCAATACTTGAATCTGTTCCTAGCTTACATGTGAAGAACTACTACACTTAATTCAAATTGGTATATAGCATGAACAGTTTAACACATTTAAGAGTAAAAGCAGCCAAGAAGTTCTAGCACTGTTAATGAAAAATATAAAACTTACCCATTACACGAACTACAAAGGACATTCTTGCTAAGCTGTAGTTTAGTTGTCTTTCCATTATATAGATCTTCTAAAGACACTCTAGAAAATAAAGTAAGTTCTCCAGTATTAGCATTCCAATAATCACTTTGGGAAAAAGTAATTTTAATAGTCTAGTTTAGGTACAAGCTATTGTCTAAGACAATTTATGGTACAATTAAAATCACAGCAACCTTCAGCCTTGTCTACAAATACTTCTGAAAAAAACAAACCCAGCCATATGTAGAAGAGACGTTAAACAGGAAGTTTTTGAGCAAGTAAAATTCTGTACACTGACACTGTAACAAAGGCTACATTAAGATAAGCAGTTATTAAAAACACAGAACCCTATCTTTTAGGATTTTAAGCCAGACTTTGCAGAACAGTTTAGGATCTGGTGAAATCCCATTAGAAACTATGCAACTGTAAATGTACATCAAGGAAAAGCTTTAGATTAGTCAGAAGCCAGAGCTGAGGTTAGCTGTCTAGTAGAGGCCAACAGGAAACAAATTAGCCTAGTCGTCTGAAAAATTAAGGCTTTAAAGGAGATCTAAAACAAGCCTCTCAGATGGGTTAACACAAGCAAGACAATTCCTAGCAGTTCTGGATAATACTTATAGTTTAATATTAATTTTCCTTAAGAATTTACACTAGGAGTTTAATTTTGTCTTATTCATTTCCATTGGAAAAGTGTTTGTGTTGATATATTGTTGGTATGTTCCCATGACCACTTTACCAGTCAGATTTGCTAACGTTGGATTACAAGGTATCTAATGCACTAGAAAAAAAATTAAAACCATTTGGTTCTCTTATCAGTACAGTCAAGCTACTTAAAAGTAGTTGTCTAACAACATTTAGTTCAGAATTTTGCATATTTCCAGAGACTTCAGAAATCATTCAATAATAAATGCAACTCAGTTTATTTTGAACTGCAAAACATTGCTTCTGGTGTCAATGTTTAGAAAGAAACAACTAGTTTGTTTGTACAGTACTAGTTGCTAGACAAAGTAGCTGGCATGCAAAAACAGATATTACACTAAGCACTTAATGCGAGGAGTGGCCAAGTCCACAGTACAGCAGAGGTGGGGGTGAAAAGAAGCTGCTCAGCCTGCAGAAAAGAGCAGTGAAAATAAGGTGTAGGCTTATGAAGATGAGCAGGGATCCTAAAAATCCATTTGCCATGGAAAAATGCAGAATTTGCTTTTTACAGAGAATCTTTAGTTTTTATATTTTGTGATAAAAATAAAAACATGAACTAAATTTTTCTGAAATACCAGTGTCACTTATTCCAGTGGTGCCCAACCTTATTACACAGGAGAGCCACATAAATTTAAGCACAACCTTATGTGCACCAAACAGATTCTACATATTTAATAACATTTCAGCTGACAATGGGAACTTTATATTTTGTGGATTTAAACAAAATTCTGAAAATATAGAATACAGACAGATATTTGGTATATGTAAGAAATGCAAATTGCTATTCTATAAATTTTATTTTATTATACTGATGGCACTGTTAGACTTCAAACTTGTTTAAATATTGTGTATATATATATATATCAATCAATAAAACTGTGTTCAACTGATATAATATATATATAGTGGGTAGGGAAACTAAAGATCAGCGTTTCATTTTAATCATAGAAAAACATGGATTTTTATGTTTTTTTAAATTGGAGAATTGTTTTTTTTTAATCATGGAAGACTAGGGTGACCAGACAGCAAGTGTGAAAAATTGGGACGGGGGTGGGGGGGTAATAGGAGCCTATATAAGAAAAAGACCCAAAAATCGGGACTGTCCCTATAAAATCAGGACATCTGGTCACCCTATGGAAGACTAGGATACCTGAAGATGAGCAGCTGCAACTGATTTGCTGGCATTATTACCAAAGGCAAACTTTTAATGCAGGAAGATCAGTTTCTTTTAACTTTTGATGAAATCGAGAAGTAACGCTTTCAATGAATTTGAGTTGGAAACAGTAGAGACCTTTTGAATGAGCTGACACCCACTAGAGCATCAATGATTATCAGACCAGGTTCACCTTCACCATATCTTTTTGGAAACCTAAGTGAGAAGAATCATAGTATCAAGATACTCACTTAAGTGGATGCATCATATCTTCTCCTCTTCTTCTACCATTGCGACTTCTACTCTGACTACCCATGAAACTGAACAATCCACCACCAAAAATGTGGGAGAAAATATCGTCCATTCCACCACTTCCACCGCTACCTTCTCGAAGGCCCTGTTCTCCATATCGATCATATAACTCGCGTTTCTCAGGATTTGACAGAACTTCATAGGCAAAGCTTATTTCTTTGAACTGAAAAAGAAGTCAGGGAAAAAAAGCCTGTAAGTTACTTTTACATACATAAAAACAGATTTACTTAGAAGATAGTCACAAAGGAAATGCTAGCATTGGATTTATAGCCCCACTTCATCTTTTTATGCATGAGGGAGTGTACAACCCTAAATACTCTTCCACATCAAAACATTCCATTGCAGTCTATATTTTGACCTTTAGAACAGGTAGATTTGGCTGTGCTTGTATGCATCCAACTCTTTTCTTCTGTTTTACCATGAAGGATGAATGCATCATCCCCTTTACATCTCTATTGATTTCTCCTTCACTGCCCAAGTACAAGCTTCTTATCTTTATCAGTCTAAGGTCCTGTCTTGATGGACAAAATGGATGTTTTAATCAGGTTAGCTTAACAACTGAAGAGCCCTCAACAACAATAAACAACGACTGTGTAGACTACAATAGGTTAACTAACATGACTTCAGATGTGTTAGTCTTCTTAAGTGTTAAGAAGACTTTTCCATCATGTTAACCCAACTCATTTGAGACATCACTGAAACATCTTTTTCTCTCTCAAGACAGGTTACTTAACTGAGCCCTGCATGTCTAATCTATTTTACCTTGAAGGTGACCCCTGTATTCATTGTTTGCATCTCTTTCAAACACCTCCAATTCTATCTCTTATGAGGGGAAAACATGAAAGATCTACAAAACTGCTGCCTTACTCTTCAGATCCCTCCTAAACATTCACCTCTCCCACAATACCTCAAAGCACAGCCAGCTGACCCCAGCTAGGCAGATGGTGAATGGAGGCTTTTGCTTACTATACAACTCATTTTTATGTTACTTTGTCCTGGGCCACATTTGTCTCATCCACTTCAAAGACTCTTTCATAAACTAGATGATTTATTTGGGTCACTGTCTTTTTGTTACTGTGTACAGTATATGAATAAGTCCTAACATAGCAGGGCCCTGAATCTCTGGTTTGGTGCCCCTAGATACAATGGCAATACAAATAAATACATTTCAAGATAAAAAAAATCTTACTTTGTCTCCTGCGTTTGGATTCTTATCAGGGTGGTATTCCTTGGCCAGCTTTCTGTATGCCTAATTGACAAAAAAATAACACAAGTCATTAAGTCTGTGATGGATTCCAGGTTTCAAAATAAATCAAGTTCATTAACCGAACCTGTACTCTTCAGAGAAAGATACAAATGTCTCCTGTAAGTGTGCAACCAGCACCTACTTAAGTCAATAATCGGGTACAAATATTCCAAGGTCAGAAACCAGCCATAAAGCAAAAGTCCATTAGAATAAAACAAATTAGTTGAGTCCTTTACAATAAAACAAAGTAGCTGATATTTTATTTTACTGACTCAGTATTAACTACCCATTAATGGACTTGGCACATTAATGCAGTGCATAGAGTAACTGAAGTGCTACAAAAACTAGCATTTAACTTTTGATTTTCTGTATTCTGGTTTAGGTGTTACTAAAACTGAACGCAACCAATTCTTTATACAGCATTCATTACTGACATAAAACTAATGTCCAAATATGAACAACGGATGAGGACTGCCATTAGCTAGAGGGTATGATTTGCATACCAAAGTTATTAACCAGGGGTCAGCAACCTTTCAGAAGTGGTGTGCCAAGTCTTCATTTATTCACTCTAATTTAAGGTTTCGCGTGCCAGTAATACATTTTAATGTTTTTAGGTCTCTTTCTAGAAGTCTTTAATATATAACTAAACTATTGTTGTATGTAAATAAGGTTTTTAAAATGTTTAAGAAGCTTCATTTAAAATTAAATTAAAATGCAGAGCCCCCGGACCGATGGCCAGGACCCGGGCAGTGTGAGTGCCACTGAAAATCAGCTCGGGTGCCGCCTTCGGTACACGTGCCATGGGTTGCCTACCCCTGTATGTTGGATGTAAATCCTGTCCTGATTTGTCATGCCCCTCAGGAGTCCATCAACAAAATGGCTGCCTCAGGTTCTCACCCAACCCAACCAATCAATCCACACTGATAAGTTTCTTTATTCTCTTCCCTACATACTTCTCAAGGAAGATTAGCACCACTTTGAATTAAGTACATAGACAGAAGTATGCAGACTCTAATCTTTTAATTCTACTGTTCTGAAACAGTAGCACAAGGAAGTAAAGCAGGTTCTCTTAGGCCTTGGCTACACTTGCAGATGTACAGCGCTGTTAGTTAAACCTGTGTTCGTACAGCTGAGTAGGGAAAGCGCTGCAGCCTGTCCACACTGGCAGCTGCCAGCGCAGTAACTACCACTGACGTGGCTACATTTGCAGCACTTGCAGCTGTATTGGGAGCGGTGCATTATGGGCATTCAGGTAGCTGCAACGTGCTTTTCAAATCGGGTGGGGGGTGAGGGGGACTTTGACAGGGAGCGTTTTTGGAAAAAGAGTGGATTTTTGGAATAGCCACAGAGTGTCAGCTCATTATTTCCACACCTCCACATCCCCTGCCTCTCTCTCAATCACTGAAAGCAAACAGCAGGGGCTTTGTTTGTTTTTAAAGAGCAGATAAAAGAGAGGAAACGGAGCCTGTGTTTAGCAGCTGTGTTTAGCAGCTCAAGAACGGAGCTCTGAACTCCAACCCGGAAGTGCCGTTTCAAAACAAAGCAGCTTCTGGAGATCAGTAACTCCGTTGTTCCTGGGCTACACTGAAAGACCAACGTTCCACCCACTTCGCAACTCCACCCACTTCGCAACAGCTGTTATTCCTCTCGGGGAGGTGGAGTACATGCAGCGCTGTATCTGAGGAGATACAGCGTTGCACGTGCCTTGCAAGTGTAGCCAGTTAATGAGTTACAGCGCTGCCGGCAGTTTTATTACGCTGTAACTTGTAAGTGTAGCCAAGGCCTCAGAAGTGGTTTTCAAACCGCTTCTTTCCTTTTGAACACTTCTGGCTGTACCTGAGCAACAATATTTTGCACACAGCTTAGCATAACTTATTTTCCTGCTACCACTTCAGAGTTATGGAGCTGAATTTAGTAGTGAAGAGTTCACTACACTGTCTCAAATCAGTTACAACAGTTACTTGTGATTTAGAGGGAAGAAACTTTAGTAATATAAATAACGGAGTACTTGTGGCACCTTAAAGACTAACAAATTTATTTAGGCATAAGCTTCCGTGGGCTAAAACCCACTTCATCAGATGCATGGTGCGTAGAGACTGTCTGGTTTGGCCAATGTACATGGCAGAGGGGCATTGCTGGCATATATCACATTGATAGATGTGCAGGTGAATAAGCCCCTGATGGTGTGGCTGATGTGGTTAGGTCCTATGATAGCATCGCTTTAATAGATATGCAGACAGAATTGGCAACGGGGTTCTATTTTTTAAAAATATATGTATTTTTTTAAGTTAACTGCTCAGAGAGTAGAGACCTAAACTTTTCAAGAACATGAAAAAGCAGGGTGCTGAGAAGGGTTTACATATGGTTTTTCCTTTCTATAGTAGTACATAAAATCTCCACATCATTTTCACTGATCTATTTATCTAGAATGCTGCATTTGAACTATATTTGTATTATTTTCATTTAAACTAAAAGTTCTTGGGGTAGAGAACACATCTCCCTCTTTTGTGCAGGGATGACTAGAATGATACTTACTCCTGAGGGAATTCTGTGTCAAAAAAATTAAAATTCTGCACCTAAAAATTATGTGCACAATATTTTAAAATTCTGCAAATGTTATTTGTCAATAAATAAATGAGGCTCCAGCATGGCAGTGGGGAGCACAGGCCACTGGCTGCAATGAGGTGGAAGATCACCCTGAAGACCCCACCTCCCCCAGTACAAGGACTCAGCAGTGAGGCTATACCTGACCCGGATGCAATGCAAGGGCTGGGCCTGCCCCAGAAACACTCTGGGGCCCTGCCCCACTGTGCCAGGTGTATCAGGTGTGGGTGGATAGGCTCAGCCCAGCAGGATCCAAGTATGGGGTGAGAGGTTTCTGTATGGGGCAATCTGGGTGCGGGTGGTTCAGTGGGAGATCTGGATGCACAGGGGCTCATTTGGGGGGGGGGGGGAGGGTGAGGGAGAAGGGGGTTCCCAGATGCAGGGACTCTGCAGGAGATCCAAGTGAAGGTGGTTGAGGCTCAGTGAGGGGGTCTGGGTGTGGGGAGATGGGGCTTGGCAGGGGGTGGGGGCTTAGTAGTGGGGTCCGGGTGCTGCGGGAGTGGGGATCTGTGGGGTGGGGGTCTGGGGGTGGGGGGGGCTCAGAGGGGTCCAGGTGTAGGGGGGTAGGGTTTGTCAGGGTGAGGGTTCGATGGGCCTGCTTAATGGGGGAGCCCCAGCTGCTGCCGAGGGGATGCCGCATGCTGGGCTCTCACTTCCCCCTGCAATTCTATCTCCTTTTCTTCTCCATCCCCCTCCCCTCATTCCCACATTCCCTTCCCCCTGCCCTATTCCACCCCCCCTTCATTCCCCACTGCCTCTTTTTCCCACCCTACTTTATCCAGCCCCACCACCAGCACTCACTGTTGCACAGAAAACAGGAAGGCTCCCAGCACACAGAAGGGAAGCACTAGAATCTAGGAGGCAGCATTTAGCTGGGCAGTAGGACTGGCGTTCAGCTGCAGAGTCAGACGCAGCCTCCTTCAGCTGGGCAGCTCTGTGCTTGCAGAAATTGGGGTGAGGTGGAGGGGGGGGGGGGGGGAGAGGCATAGTGGCATGTAACCTCATGTGCTCCCCCTCCCCCCATGCCTCACCTGTTTGGAGGGGAACAATCCCCACAACTGCACCCCCGGCCCAGCTTCCCTGCCGTTTTCTGTAGGGAAGCTCAGGAATTCTGCTGGGGGGCATTTTCTGCAGGCGCGCAGTCACACAGAATCCCCCAGGAGTAGATACTGCTTTATAACTATAGACCTATCTTTTTACTGCATAATTATGAAATATTCTGCATTCATGCATGTAAAGAGGGGATATGAATGCTTACTGTAAAACTTAGCCAGTGTAACAAAACAGAGCCCTGATTATAACTGAAATATTCTCGAATACACTGAAAAAGTCAATTGCAAAATCCCCAGGCCTTGTCAACATGGAGTATGCCAGTATAACTCACAGTGTGGATACTTTTATTCTGGTATATGTGACATAAGCAAAACCAAAAAGTCACTTTTATACTGGCATAGAAGAATGTCCACGTAAGGGGTTATACTGGGATAGTTATCAGTTTAAAAATAAAATCATGCCTTAGCTCATACTAGTATAACATTCCTGTTTAGACAAACCTTTACTAGATCACTATGGGTATGTCTACACTGCAGCTAGGAGAAAGCCTCCCAGCCTAGCTAGACAGACTCCCACTAGTGTGCTAAAGATAGTAGTGTGGACACAGCTACTTGGACTCTTGAGCCCACCCAATCTCCTGGGTCCGAGCTTGGGTGGCTAGTCTGAGTCAGCTGGAACCACCACAGCCACACTTCTATTTTTAGCATGCTAGTTTGAGCCATTTAGCTGAATGGAATTACTCAAGTTCATAGTTACTCAGAAGTATTTTCAGGATCTGGGCCTATATTAGCATTCTACTGCAGCCCTAGAAGATAAAAGATAGTACTTACTGCAAATTAATCAGCATTGAAGATAGTTTTGCCATCTCATCAGCATCATAATGATAAAGCTATTTTGCTTTGCTTTCACTTTCTTTTCTGCTTTGGTGTAAGGGCTTGACACCAGATTAAAACAGTATCTACATACATTGTCTCAGTTGCATTAGGGTAGCTTGCAAGTATGTTCTCAATATTTGGACACTCAGTTAAGTCTAAACTAATTAATGAGAGATGATGCGCTTGGCACTGGTAGAGACAGTTGGCAACCTTACTATTAACTGCTAAAGTACATTTTAAGCAATGTTGACTCTATACTTTGGACTATAAAAAGCACTTGTTATATAAGTATTAAACAGTTGTGTTCCCAGGTTCTCCATTCATGTAACAAACAGGATACCCTAAACCGATTTCTTTCTGTAGACCGTCTGATCATCTTTGGGTGTGATCAGCTCATAGCTTCCTTTCATCAAGACACCTCCCCTTTGTTGTTTCATAATGATCAATACCAACCCCAAACAAATTTGGCTATCACATGGAAATGTATATAGTTCACAGTAGCAGTACCACCCATCATTGCAAGCAATCACAGGCAGTGAATAAACTACTTAAAGAAGGCTCTGGTGTAGTTTTTAAGTGATGGGTGGTGCCGTTCTCATGGGGGGGAGTGGCTTGTATACTACATTAAATAGAACCAATAAACGTTTAGATATCAGTGCTGAGTACAGGGTAAAGAAGATCACAATACTCTAGGCTCTTTTGCTCAGTTTCTTTGTTTATTTTCCCTAGGTGCTTTCAGCCTAGGAAAGATCAGCTCTATAGGGATGGGACAGGAAGACCCTAACGGAGCCTGTGCTGTTGCTGAAGTAGGTCAGACAATGGTACTGGATGGAAAGTATCGCACTTCAGCGGGTTTTACAGGTGAAGCCTTGAATAGTGATGGGATCGGCCAACAGAGCACCCCGGAGACCCTACCTTACAGGGGAACAGGAGATTGGGGGCGTCTCCCCCCGGTGCCCAGTCACCATTCTGGGCATCTCCCCACACTGGGCACCAGGTGAGGAGACAAGAGCAGGCGGCTCTAGGGCAGGGAACCCTGGCGATCCCCTCAGGTACAGCGCGGATCCCGGAGCTCCGGGCGCGGATCACGTCCTCCCACCGGCACCTGCGCCCCAGCTCCCTCCTGCAGGATGCCTTGGCCTCCCCGCGGCCTAGTCGCCTCCCCCAGCGCCGGCCTGGCGGGCAGGCCCCGACCGGCTTCACCGCGCGGCCTAGCCTGGAGGCCTGGACTCCAGCCGGCCTCCCGCCCAGTCTGACCCCGGCCGAGGCCCACGGCTGCCCGGCCCAGGGCCTCCCCGCTTCATCGTGACCTCCCGGCTGCCCAACTGGGGCCTTCCCGGCTCCGAGCCTCCCCCGCCCCGTCCGGTACCTTCTTAAGCTCGTTGTCGGTGGCCCCAGGCGGCACCCCCAGGATGTCGTAGAGCTTGGTGTCGGCCACGGTCGCCATCGCGGAGGGACGGGGCGGGTTGGCGGCGCAGGCAGGACAGGCCGAGGGGCAGCGAGGCCGAGACCGGGACCAGAATGAGAGAGGCCGCCACGACGTCACCCACGCACGTCCGACGTCACCGCGCCGCGCGACGCCACCACCATCCTCCTGCTGCAGAGCCCCGCCCCTGCCTATCCCTCAGGCACGCCCCCTACTGGAGAGCCGCGCCTGCACCTCAAGGCCACGCCCCCTCCCGGCTTAGCTCGTGGGTCGGTTCTGTCGGGGGGAGCAAGGCAGCGGCAATGCCCTGGGGGTGTCCGTCTGTGGGCGCGTCGGGGGTGGGACAGACTCCCCGCCCCTGACTTCAGGCAGCTCTAGGCTGGGGGAGGGCATGGAGCAAACCCTGGGCGGAGTGTGCGCTCTCGCAGGTGTAGTGAGTAACTGCTGCGCTGCACCCGGAGTTACACTCGGGGGCGTCCATTGCAAAGGGGCGGCTTTAGCCGTAAATGCCTTTTGACCGTTCGGCATGTCGTGTTCCGTGTTACCTCAGCCCCCAGTGTTTGCTTCCTTCCACCTTTCGTAAGCGTCACTGGAGTTTCCCCTGAGACGTGGTTAGATTTACCTCTACCCCACAGACGCTGGCTGTTATCTCACAGTAAACAGCCCACAGGAAAAATGCCAAGTCATGGAACAGAGGTTCTAGAAAACGTTCGGTGATGTTAACAAATGAATCCAATAGCACTTCTGCATTTTTTAAACCTTCAGTATCGTCCAGGTTGTGTTCCCTCATTTTGTGTCTTAGGCATGCATGTTAAAGGAAGGGGTCACACGCTAGGGTTTTCGTAAGTTATTGAAACCTATGGTTCCTGTGATACGATAATCTGTGAATAAGTGGTAAACAATGCCTGTTATTTTAGGGAAGTTTCTGGGTTAGCTCATTCTGGCACATGACATGAATCACAATTTAGAATGGGGTTTAACCATGAGATTGGAAACCATATCTGAGCTTTTGGATAGGATGTTGCTACACATGCATTTTACAAAGATGGGTTAGTCTGTGCTGCAAAGTTTGGGTCTAGATGTGGTCCAAATTTCTCCAAAATACAAGAAGTTCATATGTATCACTAGATAGATATTATAGGTGATTATATTGGATTCTTATTTAGTGCCATAGACTTCATTTTTTGCCTCTAGGATTGTACTCACTGCTTCAGAAACATCTTCCTAATATCTTGGTAGTTATTATAACAAATTTGTTTTGGCACCTTGTGCAAACATTAGGTATTATGGCAGTGTTGCACTGGCCCACAGGAGCACAGAGTAATCTCCCATGAGGCTTCAGGCAGACAAGTCTCTTCCTCCCCCCAAAATAAGTGCGGGGAGGAATCCTGATTGCATTTGATGAAAAGCTTCTCTCTTTAAATCTTGCATAAAGGCCAGCTGCTCAGCTTTCTTCCCAGGTGAACCTCTTCAGATGTGTTTGCCTCATTAAAGTGCTCTAGTATGCAGTGTAGGGGCTAGTAGCTCCAGGAAGGGGAAGCTCCAGGAAAGCAGCTGTCCGCCTGCATATGTGCAGAGTAGTTTTGTAAAGAGGGGTGAAGAATTATCCAGCAGCCCTTCTCTTAAGTTTTGGGGGAGGGAGTTGGTTAAAACCTTGAGTTTCCCCCAGTGTGTGAAGCTTGAGGTGAAGATGTTCCTACTGGTACCTTCCCTACTGTCTAGGGAGGAAATGTGAAGAGGTTAAGCCTTCAGAAGGGTATGCAGGACATGGAGAGCTGAAAAGCAGGATGTTCTGTGCAATATGGCCTTGAAGAGAAGACCTTAAAGGTATTTTGAATTGATTTATTGCTCTGGGGTATGGGTATTTGAATTGATTGGCTCCTGTGAGAGAAGTGGATTTGAATTAATTCAATTGTCTGTCCTGTTTCCCCTCCACACATACACACAATAACCTGATGGGGATGTACTGGAAGAAGCTTCATGTCTCCTCCCCCTAGTTTAGGAGGAGGGAGAGGGAATTTCTGCCCCTTAGGTAATGGATCCTGCTTGTAGGCCTAAAAGCTGTCATAACTTGTTTATTATGGTGCTTTTCACATGAGACAGCACCTTTTAAAGTGAGGCAAATGATAGCACTGGGGGGACAAGACAGCAAGTACAGAGAGGCCTGTCTCACATTTGAAAGAGACATGCCTCTCTAGAGAATTTCCCTTTCCCCACCTGTATGCCAGCCTACCACACTGCAGACTATTTGAGGCATGTTACTTCTTTCCTGGGAGGCCCTTGTTGCCTCCCTCCAGTGCTGCATTATGCTGTGCATAACCAAATGTCAAACTACCACATAATCCAACAGCAAATACAGTAAGAAAATAACTTTGAGAGATGAAAGTGTTTTGAGCCTACTTTGAAATGGAATAAAGAATCAACAGCCTGGATGAGTAAGGTTTTACCAAACTGAAATGAAATAAGCAAAGGCCAAATATGAAGGGATTTCCTTCTGCTGGTATTATTGCCAGCATCTGTCCATCAAATATCTAGGTAAAATATAAGCCATGTGCTAAATGAAAATATAACATTTATATACCCCAGGTATTGTTATCTTTGTTCTGGTTCTGTCTCTACCCATTCTTTCTCTCATCCCTCCCATCTTCTCCTTCACCCCTCCTACCCCCCCAACAAATTGATAGTAAACAAATATAATAATGCACTGAAAGGGAAATGCATTAAAACCATAACAGTTGCTACATCAAGTAGCTGAGGAATTTCCTTAGTATTACCTTTTAAAATAAACGATACAGTCTTTACCACTACCAAATAGGTTGTGTACAGCAGGGCTCAGTAAAAATGAATGTAATAATTTTATTAAGATAATGTTAAAAATAAAAGCAACGGTACAGAGTTTAAGCGTAGAAGTTTCTGGTTATCAGGGAATAAGGTACAGATTATCAAGGGGAGTGAAGTTCGGTTTAGGATCAAATGATGTAAGAAATACATAATCTGCAAAATCCCCAATTGGGGGTAAAGGCTTAATGGGTCAAAGTACAGAGATTGAGATATGAGGGTAAATTGGTCATATATAATGGCTATGTTCAGGTGTGGAGTAGAATGAGTGGGTACGATGATGAGGATGGATTTACCCTCATTTGGTGAGATTTAATATTCAGTGAGTTTATGGTTCCAGTTCATATGGTCCAGACAATTCAAATCTCTTTCAGCTGTTGTTTCAGGCTATCTGCAGACTTAGGTAGGCATTGGGTAGAAGCATTTTTTTTAATTAAAGCTGAGTTTCTAATTTTATCATGTGATTCCAGAAACTGCTTATGACTTAATCTGACCCTGGTCTGTACCCAGATGATCCTGTCCAGATTTTACACTGAGCCCATTACAAGCTGGGACAGAACTTTGTGAGTTTAAGGAGTAGATGTGAAGGCTCAAGCTCTGTAGACTTGGTGATCAATAAAGAATTACATTTGCAATTATATATTGTACTGCTGAGTCTCAGTACGATGGTTTAAGGAGCTTCCTGTAGCCAGGGTTCACAACAGATAGCACTTTGCATTAAGCACCCAGTATCTTGAAGGATACCTAAGTGGCAGCATGATAAGGGCCTAACAAATAAAGGTAAAAGACAATTATTAAAAATTATTTAAAGTTTCAAATATAGATCCTGCTCATTCAGACACTTAGACACGTGCTGATCTTTTAAGCATGTGAGTAATCACATTGAAATGAGTTGCTTAAAGTTAAGTGTGTATGTTAAGTGTTTGCAGGTGGGGACTATAGTTCCAAATTTCAGTCTCAGAAAATGTAGCTAGAATTCTCATGGGAAGTAACAGTACAGGCAAGATTATAAAAGAGGTGGTTCTATTTTGCATTCCTTGTAATCACCAAGCTCCCATTTGACTCAAGAGGATTTTGTTTAAAAAGGCTTGAAGTTTCATACTTTTTTCTTTTTTTTTTTTTTTTTAATTAAAAAAATGTGCCAAGTGATTTAGCAAAAAATCTACTAGGACTAAGAATGGTTTTATGAAACCTTTTTTTTTTTTTTTTTAGAAATGTTTGAATGAGAACAAGATTTATTTCCCTTTTCAAATTTTAAGCATTTCACTTTGGTATTAGAAACCCAGACATAACAGTGTTGTGTTGGAGAATTAGAAAGTGAAACTGATCTGTCTTGTTTCACTGTCAAAGAAATGCAAAGTTCATAAAGTAAATAGACTGCAAAAATGGTCAAATATTTAATTTTTTAACATTTTTTAATAGTCTACAGTGCTACTAGTAACACATAATAGTGCTCCTTTCTTCCTTTCTCTCCCTCAAAAATGAGAGCTGGTGCAGTACCGTAAGGGCCTGATTGGCCTTTGTCCTGCCCCTTGTGTAAACATTATACCAGTGCAAAGTGGGTGTAAAATGATACCAAATTAGAATGTTAGCATTTTACAGCCACTTTTTAATCACTTTGCACTGGTGTAAATAATGGCACAAGGTGCATTTGGTTCTAAATGTTATCCCTATCAATAAACCTTGCAATGGAAGAAAAAAGTTTCTCTCCATTCCTACAATATTGCAAATGATAAGGCCATGTCTACTCTATGGGTGCTGTAGCTGTAGCACCATAGAGTAAATGTTTCCTACATTAACAAAAGGGGTTTTTCCATCTCTGTAAGTAATCACCTCCCTAAGTGGTGATAGCTAGGTCAATGGAAGTATTTTCCCATCAACCTAGTCACATCTACACCAGCTGTTGGTTGACATAGTTACAGTGCTCAGAGTGTGAATTTTTCACACCCCTGAGTGCCATAGCAATGTGGTGCTAATTTATAAGTGTAGATCAAGTCTAATTTTTTGGGGCAGATTTCCAAGTACCAAAATAACTGATATAAATAAACTGAACAGATAGATAAAAGACAAGTTATTTTTTGAATTCTTTACAATATTCAGGGAGCAACTAACAGGATAGCAAAACCCAAAGAATTTTTAGAAAGTCTATCAGAATAATAATTCTAACTCCTTTTTAAGCATCACAACACACCTAAAGGTAATTATGTATTTTATTCATTCGAAAAAGAAAATAAGGTAACATCAGCAAATAGTGAAAAGTTAATTGCTTGGATGGGCTAAGGGGGGGAAGAGAATCCAGGGGCTTCTTCCCTCTCACTCAGGATTTGTCTTTAGTGAGAGTTAGTGGGCATAAAGCTGGGGTATAAATGTACAGTGCACTAGCCTGCTGTGCATTAAGTTGTCCTGTGGACCCTGCTACTGTGCACTAAAAGTTCTGTAGTGTACTTTGATGTGAAGAAAACAGCAGTACGTTATGGTGCGCTACACAACTTTTAGTACACTATACAGGGTTCACATGATCAGCTAGTGTTCTGGAGACTTACATCCCTGCTTCCCATGCATACACCTGGTCTACACCTAAATATTAGATCAATCTAGTTACGTCATTTATGACTGAAAAATGTCACACCCTGTGTGACTTGGTTAGATTAATTAAACCCTCACTGTAGATCCAAAACTCCTGTCAATGGAGGAAGTGTCTATGCTATAGTTGCACAGCTGCAGGGCTGTAACTGGGCTGCTGTAGCTGCTGTGGTATAGATATAGCCTAGGGTCTCCATATAGACATGCCCTCAGCTATGAGAGAGGTTTTGTGGAGTTTCACCTTTGGAAGAGGAATGATGTAGGCTGTGGGGGCCTGCAAGGCTCTGCCGTATTTTCTCTGCAAAGCCACGTCAAAGCCTTTCAAGTTACTGTAGATAGAGTTTACTTTAACTTGTTCAGACGCCTCAGGTTGGGTGGCAGGAGGGGATGAGGTGGGAACTCTGGGATCAGCTGTGGTCAGGAGAGCACATTACATGAGCTGTACCTTCAAGAGATGGCAACATGGAGACAAGGGGGGATCATTAGATTTCTCCCATGTGCCAGAAGAATTAGGAGGATACTCAATTCTCATAGCATTTCCAGGCCATATATATGGGTTATTCTCATGGGGGAAGAAGGTAGAAGATCTACAGTGAACATTCAGCATCTTGTAGTGAGAGCTTGCTGAACACAGCAAAAACGTATTTGCAGATATTCTTGCAAATAGCCTCCCTCTTTTCCATATGACTTTGTCCTTTTCTTTCCTGTTTGTTTGTTCTCGCCACCTATTGTCTCTCCTCATATGCTAAGTGTCAGAGTAACTGCACCTATATTCCCCCTCTGGGTCCTTAAGGGCACCCACTTAAGGTTTCCGGCTCCCAGTTGTCACCCCTCTTGGGCGGAGACCTGCATTTCTCTCCCTCCTGACTGGGCATCTCCCTGCATGAGGTTGTGGCAGGGCCTGTAGTTTGCTTTTTCTCCCAGGGCTATGAACCATGTATTGCTGGCAGTTACAAGCTAACACACAGCCCTTTCTAAGCCAGCACATTTATTCTTAAGGTAAAAACATTATAGAGAAAACTTAAACAATAAAACCTATCCATCATATGTGGCCCAAGAAGGCCAAAGTCATTCCAACCTTTTCACAAGTCCATTGGCTGGATTAGAAAAAAGGACCCAAGTCAGTTTAAATGCAGCCTTTTAAAGCCAAAAACCCGTTCTTTGCTTTCCTAGTCTCTGGAAACCCAGTTTAAACAAGTATATGCAAATTTTCCCAGGGGGCGGTACTTCCCTGAAGGTGTTTATAGTGTGAGTGATTCATCTTAATCACTCCTCAGTTTTAATGCCTGAAGGTGCTGTGGAAACCCTCCCCCATTGGAGAAGAAAGCAATTGTACATACAATCCCTAGACCTCAGTGGTACATAAAGATACTGCATGTGATCAAAGTATCTTGTCACGCTAAGATTTTATGCTTTTGGGGGCAGCAACATTTTTTAAAAATTATTACATGTTTGTACAGTGCCTAGCACAAAAGGGTCCTGATCCCTGGTTGAAGCTCTTGCCATATAATAAGAATATTTACAGAAAACGAAGTGTTGTGAATATTATTTTGAATAAATATTCAGAGAATGCTTGTCTTGGAAAGGCTCTCCTGCCTATTTTTTGAAAGCTCTTTCTATTCACAGATTAGATTCCTCAAACAATTTATGAATGTTTGTGGATACCTTGCACTTAGAAAAGGAGCTCTGGTATTTAAGGACTAGGTTATCCAAGTAGAGAAAAGAAACAGCACTGAATGACTTACTGTGTGGCTTCCCAACTGTGGCTGTGAACCACCTGGTTATCTCCTGCCGCCTGTAGCGTGAGAAAGCCTTGTCTCTGTGCTTGTTGGGGGTCAGCTCCCCACCTCCACCAATCAGGGGCAACACAAGCACTTTTCTCTAGGCCAGGCCTGCACATGCTCAACAACTTTGGCGGCGGGAGAGGGTTTTTTTTTTTTTTGGCTCAACAACTTTCCTCGCATCTGGTCACGCTAGTTTCGGCCCTCGTCTGTTTTCTTTGGAGTAATATGGCCCTCACCACTTTACGAGTTGTGCAGCCCTCCCCCCCTCCGTCTTCCCCTCTCTCCAGGTTAGCGTTAGACACACTCCAATCTCTGGGCATCTTCCTGGAGTGTCCAACCTCTGGTCCACTGGACACTCGCAGTATTCACTATAGGAGCGAGAGCCTGGTGTAAGACCTGAGGGCTGAACCATAGTCACCAAAATCAGCCTATGCCGTTAACCAAAGTCAGGCCATGTATTAAAGCAGATGCTTACAAATTCACTGTCCAATACATGAAATTGGCAAGGGCACTGCTATCGTTGCTAAAATACAGGCACTCCTAAGAAGCAACAGATACTGGGTATGTACGTGAACACATTCCAGAAGAGTAGGCCAGGTACATCCCCACCTAACACCAGATAAGAGGGTTTGATCGAAGTGATTAATAGGGATGTTTTGCCTAAGACATTTGGAGCAAGGGGAGGTAACAAGCAGATGTCATGAAACATGTAAGGTGGTATGTAACTTTGTCTCAGTCCATAGGCGCCGACTTCGTGGGTGCTCCAGCCCTGGAGCACCCACGGAGAAAAATTTGTGGGTGCTCCGCACCCACCGGCAACTCCCCGGACCCGCGGCAAACTTACCGGGACCGGGAGACGTTGCAGGGCCCCGCCACGTCACCCGGCGTCGGGGGCGGGGCCCCGCCACGTCACCCGGCGTCGGGGGCGGGGCCCAGCGTCGGGCGGGGTCCCGACGCCGAGTGACGGCACCCACGGGAGGAACCGGAAGTCCGCGCCCGTGTCTCAGTCTATAAATGTCGGGGTACCTCACCGTAACCCTTTGTGTGGCTTAGGGGACAAGAAAGTCCTGCTGCTGACTGAGCCACTCCTTGCCGCAGGGCTCTGAGGTGTTAGCGAACCTATAACGATGGAGCCAGGGCGCTAGGACTGAGTCTTGATGGCAATAAACCTGGCTGAGTGCCTTGGTTATTGAACCATGCCTGTGGTCTTTGTTTATGAATAACATCGAAGTCTGCTGAATAAGCAGGCTGCATTCTCTGCTCGCGCCAGGAACAGAAGTACTGAGCAGTTCTAACAGCTTAGCAGCCTGGATACCATTCTTCAGCAACATTCACAGATTTTCTCCTCCCAAAGAAGCAGTACCCCCCTAGCTTCCCAGTTATACCTTAGATCACCACTCCATTTAACACACAGCTCTTAGATAAGTTTATAGTGAAAACAAGTAAAAATTTATTTAACAACGTATAGAGATTTGAGTGAGAGCAATTAGGATTATTAGGAAACAAATGGTTACATATAAAATAAAATTATAAGATGCATTCTAGAGCCTTGAGTTAATTACAGTATATTTTCATATCTCAGAAAGTATTGCTCAGTGTTTTCTGGTCAGACAGGCCATGGTCCCTTGTTCCTTGAGACAAGCCACCATTGTCAGTTTATCTCCTAGGTGAGGGATACAATCTTGTTCCCTCTCCTCATTTCTTTATGCAGTTAGACTATTTTCTCTTTCCCCAGGAGGTCTCCTGTTCAGAGACTTATTTTGGGGTTCCTTTGTCTTTGCAAATTCTCAGGCTTGCACCTGGCCAAGACATTAAACATAGCCTGTGTTCACGAATGTTCATTGTTCTGTAAATTGATGGATTTATCTCAGAGGCTCACATGGACTCAGATGACGACAAGCTTTACTTTAACAGTTTTGGAACTTATTATTTTACGCATCTCTTAAACAATTTTCTGTATAAACATCTTTCAACTATTATGACAACCAGTGGGCCACTGACTCTTGGTAGAGACCTTACATGCCTTCGTTGCGTGAACTTAATATGTGTATATTTGACCCAGGGGATCCCTGAAAAACTCTTTGTATCCCTCTGCCAGGTGGCAAGAAGATGTTCCTGGGTCATACTTCTGTAACATCATATGTAGCAACTACTCATAGGATCCAATCCACAAACAAAACATGCCTGAAAAAAATTATTACAAAACTAACTGCAAATGAACAAATGTGTGTTTTTTTAAATTGCTTTTTCACAAATAAGTTTAGGCAGAAAGAAGGACTACATTCATCAGATAAATTATTTGCAACGAATAACTCAACCAACCCTATTAGACTTCTGGAAGCTCTCATTCCAATGGGGCTTTATTGGACCAATTGGTCCAACTCTGGACCAATGTCAGCTACATTCTCCTTCACAGAGCTTGCATTACCAATGGGGATTATACTAGACAACAAGTCTTAAATAAGATTATAGTGGGAAATAAATAACATTTTAGTTTATTAAGACGTACAGTATGAAACCGTTGAAAACACTAGTAATGGATCTAACACAGGGCTCAAAATTATCCATGCCACTGGTGTGAAGTGGTATTGCCAAATTTTGTACATTTTTTAAATTATCACCTTTAGCAGTTTAAGTGGGTGGTTCTTTAATCAGTTTTCTGTATAAACTTTTTATTCTCTTATCTTTTCAGAGTTTGCAGCAACAGAGTTTCTTTTGTTAAGGAAATCCTCTAGCGTTCCCACACTACATAAACATTTGAACTGTAAGTACCCAGTCTTTTAATATTTTTCAAAGTTTTGTGATTACACTTGTCTGCACCCTTGGAACACTTTATTTTAATCTAATGTCCCACAGATCCCGCTGCAACTCTTTCCTTGTAATTCTAATGAGGAGTACCATTGTTTCCATTCCTAGAAGAAGAATTTCAGATTGTGATAAGGTGCTCAGTATTGAAGTGTGTGTGTGTAAAAGTAGAAACTCTGCACATATACAGCCCCTGATTTGCATGTGTGTAAATGTCAGAGGTTGCATAAACATAGGAGTTTGTACACTCAGAAGTCAGGGGTGCACAAAAATGCTTGTTTTTTTTTTAATGTACACTTCTGAAAATCTGTCTCATTAGATATTGTAGTCTGCAGACAATACAAACTGGTTAAATTATGAAGGGAAATATTCCCATTGTTTATTTTTTCTGAGGTTTATTTAGTCTATTATTTAATCTAGCTGTATGCATATTGTGAATAATTGTTGTAATGAGCCATACATTCAGTATCTTTATTAAATCCATGATTTTTTGGTATCTAGCAGAGTTATGAATTTAAGTTCCTAGGTTGGTCTTTTGAAAATGTTGTGCAGTTTTCCTTGGAGGAAACCTGTGTGGGTCTTACACATGCCTATCACAACATGTGGAGTACCTCATCCAGTGCAGTAAATGCCTCAGCAATCTCTATGTAGGTAAAAAAGAGACAACTACTACACTCTCAAATGAATTCACCCAGAAAAATGATAAAAGACAAACACACCATATCACCCCGTGTGAGTACTTAAATGATCACTCCATATTTGACCCCTCTCCTCATCTTCAAAGATAGATAGCATGGAATGTCTTGTTCCTAACATGATAGTGCTGTCATTTGCTCCAGAAGCCATCCTCACCTTTGTGCAGTGTGGCGCTGAGAGAACCTGTGCAACAAGTAGACAGGAGATTTGTATGCGCCAGTGCATGCAACTGGGACAGTGATGAGTGTAGCAACTGAGTATTAAACACAACAGACACACATTCTGAGGGGGAGTAGAAATGTTTCAACTATCTGCGAATTACTGTGACTATTTCTGAGAATAAATATAGCTTGAAGGGGTGTTGTTTTAGACAATCATAGTTGTATGTAGGGGTTACATAAGAGTACATGGTTATACTTTATTCATACAATATGATCAAACAAAACATTCTACAGCCCTTCCTCTAAGAGTCATTATTGTTATATAAGTAATGTACTGTCATATTCAGTGATAGTAAGATGATAATTGCAGTTGAACTATGTGTGTTAGACTTATTCTCCAGCCAAGCAGATAACATCAGAAATGTATGTTTTATAATTAGGGGGTAGGCCCTGTTTCTATGAATTATAGCCCTTTTTGTGATTTTGTTTTTTAAATGATTTTTTTTGATCGTATGCCCAATAATGTTTAAACATTACGTGATATAGAAAAACTGCACCACTTTCAGCATCTCCATCGACCCTGGTGCTGACTACCAGATAGGTGCCTAATGCAGTAGCAATGAAATTTTCTAGCTAACTAGAAACTAAGGTTACCCCTTAGTGCCCAAAATGGGTTCAGGCTGGTAGACTAAAACAATAAGCAGGGAACTGGAAAAATGCCCCTTGGTGATAATTGGGTATTGTGACTATACACAGCAGAGGTACCCTTTAAAATATTTCTTTTGTACTAGGTCTACAGGACTTTCTAGGCTCAGTTTGCATAGCTTTTATCCAATCAGAAAGGAATTTCTCATTGCTGGGAGGGAAGAGGGGAGAGCATTCCAGTTTCCCATAAAATTCAAGGCAAACACAATATTTCATGATTTTGCAAAACCCTGATTTCTCACTGCTTTCACCTGCACAGCTCTGCTGCTAGAACAATTCTCATCATTTTACTGATAGGGCATGAGAAAGTAGTAACCAGTTTATTAGAAGCTGAAGGACATCAGTGAGCAACTATCAAGCATTCAAATCTTTTTGTCATGAAAGCTTTCTAAGGAGTACTGTCTGTCAAAACCACTAGCGACTTAGGCATTCTCTAGCAATAATGTGTCTAGGGCCAAAACAGTTTACTTAAAATCATTTAATTCAATGAATTCAGTCAGTTCCAGACTACTGTCAGCAAATATTGCTTTACTGGTTTACGAAAATGAGCAGAGAGCCTTTTTGCTGTCTTCCTTCAGTCACAAAGCAACAATTTCGACTTCTAGAGTTTCATTATTTTCTGGTGAGATGATCCAATAAAAGTCCCATATTGGATATAGAGTTCCATGTACTGATACCTTAATGTAGTGTATAGTCATGTTGTAAGACGGTTCCGCTCTGGAAAACTCCAAGCCAGGGGCAGCATTTCTCTAACCAATTAAGAAGTGGTGTTTCATAGCTGTACCCTAAAGGGCAAGTCCAGGCTCATACATGAAATCTTTATGAGCTTATTGAACCACCCCCCCCCCCCCACACACACACACACTCCATTGGCATTATTTGTTTTAGCTCTAAAGGTTACATTGTGACTTGCACTTCAGCAGAAGCAAGACTCTATCCCATGACAATTATGGTACTAACCTCAACAGGAGCAGGAACTGGCACTTTAACATGTCTCTCCTGGGTTTGCAGAATTTCAGAAATACTTTTTAATAACTAATATTAGAATGAGAATACATTTTATCTGCAGTTTATTTTATAGCATGGGCCATGTGTCTAAAGCATTGGATTTACCCCCTTGCTCTTAACTGCCACCAAACCTCATAGACTTTATGAGCAATACATAACTTATTTTAAAAATCTTTACTATTAACCCTCCAAGTAAAACAAAATAAGTCTTCAGATATTCTTTATCATTTAAAAAAATGAACTACTAGCTCACACATCTATTCCCTTTGTGTTTTCTGAGAAAGCATGAAAAATAATGGTGTTAACTTATGTATATATCCTCACACGTTCCCTTGACTAATGAAAGTCATTTTTGACCTATAGTGTATAAAAAAGCCAGAACATAAAGTCTGTTTTCTACCTTAATGACCTTCTCTGCAGTTCCAGAGGGAAAAAGGCCTGCAGCAGACATACAATAAAATCCTTTTTCCCACCAGCACAAAATACAATAAACTTTAATAAGGTCAGACAGTATTCTTTTCAAATAGTAGCACAGCTTGGTTTTCAGACCCACAGTTTGTTGCATTCTTCATTTCAATGGATGGCAAAAGATGACTGAGAGGATGCAATGAGATGGTTCTTTCAGAAGGTCAGAGAGCAAATCATCTTCTGAATCCCTATCTACAGAAGGCTGGTTTCATTCACAGACATGAATGCTACCAGCTATAAGTTTTGAAGATTCCTTCTCTAAGGCTGTTATGGTCTGTGGTCCGTGACATTTCTAGGACCATTTAGGTGGCAGGTAGTGCTCTAGAGAATTTTCCCCAATCGCTGCCTCTTGCTGGATGCTGGAATTGTTCATTTAAAACACTAAAAAATTATGCTCCTTTTCACTACAGTATTATAATGGCTGCAGCCTGTGCCACACCACAAGGTATGTAGGAATGGCAGATGAGCCCAAAAAGAAGAGGACGGCAAAGGTTTCCTCCTTTTGCTAACAATCATCAAAGAAGATTTCTGCCTCTTTGTCAGCCTGCAGACAAGCACATTAATAGGGTCTCAAGCCAGTCTGGGATTGTTTAAGACAAGTCTCCCTTGGACATGCAAAGAAGCTTCCTTTTCCCCTCGCTTTAGGAGGCTGAAAACTTCCCAGGGCCATTTTGGCAGCCAATGTTCCTGATTACAGACCTTGTCTCCCACCTTTGCCTCCCAAGCCAAGGTATAATTATTCAAACCAGAGAACCTGCACAGACACCTAGGGTGACCAGATGATAAGTAGAAAATATCGGGACAGCTACAGGGGGAGTGCCTTTTCAATTGTTACACTCACCCGGCGGCACTTCGGCGGCGGGTAATAAGTCTTGCCACCGAAGAAAGAAGTACCCACCGCTGAAGACTGTCAGGGACTGAAGGACCCGCCGCCGAAGTGCCGCCGCCGAAGTACTGCCGGGTGAGTGTAACAATTGAAAAGGCTCTCACCATTCCTGTCACCGCCGCCTAACCAAAAAAAAAAAAAAGGGAGTGCCCGAAACAAAATATTGGGACAAATGGCGTCCCGACCGTACGTCGGTCGGGACGTGGGACAAAGTGCTCATTATCGGGACAGTCCCGATTTTATCGGGACATCTGGTCACCCTAAAGACACCTGACAACTCCCACCAACCTCCTGGCCCTACGCCCTATACATGTGGTAGACTGTGTTCGGCTGGGCTACTACCTACTTTCAGTTAAAACATCCTCTGGATTACCCTGTTAAGGCTCAAGCTAACAGAAACAAATGTCATGGGGCAGGCACCCTAAGGAAAAGCTGCAACTCATCCCCTGGGATATCCACAGATAAACCCCTAAGCTCCCAGCCATTAGTTCCATCAGGACAAGATAAGAGATTCCAAAAGACATGATAAAAATAAGGGCAAAAATATCACTCCTCCTAAACAGTGAGCCGTGTATTTCACACACACCCCTTCTGAGTCTGAGCCAGAGGACTCCACTTGAGGAAAAGCTGCCCACTGTGACTCTAATTAGGAAATGCTCCACAAAGAGGTGAGGGTGGTCCTTTTTTCTTGGATTTCTGCAAAAAGGGTGATGGGATGTTAGAAGTTACTACAGATAACTTTTTCCTTGGTGTCTGGCTGTTGAGTCTTGCCCACATGCTCAGGGTTCAGCTGATTGCCATATTTGGGGTCGGGAAGGAATTTTCCTCCAGGGCAGATTGGCAGAGGCCCTGGAGGTTTTTCGCCTTCCTCTGCAGCATGGGGCACGGGTCACTTGCAGGAGGATTCTCTGCATCTTGAAGTCTTTAAACCATGATTTGAGGATTTCAATAGCTGAGATGTAGGTCAGAGGATTATTGCAGGAGTGGATGGGTGAGATTCTGTGGCCTGCATTGTGCAGGGGGTCAGATTAGATGATCATAATGGTCCCTTCTGACCTTAAAGTCTATGAGTCTGAGACCCTGTTTTAAAGTTATTGATTAATGTAAACCATGTCCGTGTGATAGTGATTTGGAAGACTTCCTCATACTGATCTTTATTAAAGCTATTTGAATTCTATTGCCTCATAGTGATGGGCTCTTATCTTTCCTTTACTATTGTGTTTCTCTTTTTTCTCCCTATCTTTCCTCTTCTCCTGTCACTAAAGGGGTGAGTTTCCCTCTGTCTGTAGTCTCGAGACTGACTTGGAGAAAAACTGAATCAGAAAATACTGTGAACTCTTGCTCTTTGATTTTCATTTAAATAGTTGTTGTCAATCTTCCTTTGATCTTGCCACCAGAGGGAGCTTTTGTTTGCTAAATAATTTTACACACACATGCGCAAACACACTTTAATGTCAAAAAAGAAGGAAAGCTCAGCAATTATTCATCTGTTGAAATTCAGCATTCTGGTATTTTTGTCATAGCTGATAATTTATCTCCACAGCAAATTTTAAACTTCCCACATCCCCTACATACACTTAAGAACAAAATCTCCTCTGTTATATCAAATTAACTCCGGAGTAGTTCCACTAAAATTGGTGGGATTTCTCTTCATTTATGAAAGTGAGATCAAAATCTGGCCCATGCTAGCTGGCCAAGTAGGTCTGGCAGTACATTACATTGTACAGTGCAGAAAATCTGTGTTTGAATGCAATCCATCAGTCCCACCTTTGAGCTGGCATGGAAAATAGTAGCAAGAAGAATAAGGTCAGAACTTCAAAGAAATCTAAAGAATACAAGCTAGAACCCTATAGGTAAGATGTGGAAGGAGAAAATTTCCTTGATGAACTTCAAAAGATTGGAATTGGGGATCTGAGATTTACTGACCGATCTTTGGTATATATTTTACAATAAACCACAAATTTAGAAATGTGCAAGTGCAGTAGCATACAGCACAAGGGTGCCCCCACTTTGGGTACCATTAGCTAGGCAAGATGCTGATGCTTTTTAATTTTGTTTGTTTGTTTAGTGTAAATTGTAACCAGTAATGATGTTTCATCGCTCATGAGTGTAGCCAGGGCATGTAACATCCCATCCCCAGATACCTTTGTTAGACCCTAATGTTATACACACAGTCCTGGTTTACACTACGAGTTTAGGTTGAATTTATTAGCGTTATTTCAATTGATCCGTGCACCCGTCCACACGACGAAGCCCTTAACATCGACTTCTAGGGCTCTTAAAATCGATCTCGCAACTCCACCCCCAACGAGGGGATTAGCGCTTAAAGCGATATTGCCGAATCGATGTAGGCTTAGTGAGGACGCAATTCGACGGTATTGGCCTCCTGGATCTATCCCACAGTGCAACATTTGACCGCTCTGGACAGCAGTCTGAGCTCAAATGCTCTGCCCAGGTAGACAGGAAAAGCCCCGCAAACTTTTGAATTTCATTTCCTGTTTGGCCAGCGTGGTGAGCTGCAGGTGAGCGCAGATCTCATCAGCACAGGTGACCATGATGGAGTCCCAGAACCGAAGACGAGCTCCAGCATGGACCAAGCGTGAGGTACGCGATCTGATCGCTGTATGGGGAGACAAAACTGTGCTAGCAGAGCTACGGTCCAAAAGAAGAAACGCCAATACATATGCCAAAGTCTCCAAGGGCATGCAGGACAGAGGCTACAGCAGGGACGCGCAACAGTGCCGTGTGAAAATTAAGGAGCTCAGGCAAGCCTACCAAAAAACCAGAGATGGGTCAGAGCCCCAGAATGGCATGCTGCTTCTATGATGAGCTGCATGCCATTCTAGGAGGTGCAGCCAGCACTGACCCACCCATGTGGTATGACTCAGTATGTGGATCATCAGAAACCACAGAGGAGCATGATGATGATAATGATGCTGAAAATGGCGCCCAGACACAGCAAGGAAGCGGAGAAGCCCTTTTCTCCGACAGCCAGGAACTCTTTGTCACCCTGGAGCCAGTACCCTACGAACCCACCCAAGGCGTGCTCGATGCAAGAGAAGGGACCTCTGGTGAGTGTACCTCTGTTAAATTAATACATGTTTTATAAGCAAGCGTGTTTAATGATTAATTCGCGGCCAGTACAGCTACAGCTACTGGAAAAGTCTGTTAACATGTTCGGGGATGGAGCAGAAATCCTCCAGGGACATCTCCAGAAAGATCTCCTGGATGTACTCCCAAAGCCTGTGCAAAAGGTTTCTCGGGAGGGCAGCCTTATCCTGTGCTCCGTGGTAACACACTCTACCACGCCAGGCCAGTAGCACGTAGTCTGGAATCAGTGCTTTGCAAAGCATGGCGGCGTATGGTCCCAGTGTTTGCTGGCATTCAAGCAACATCCGTTCTTTATCTGTCTGTGTTATCCTCAGAAGAGTGATATCATTCATGGTCACCTGGTTGAAATAGGGGAATTTTATTAAGAAGGTATTTATTAAGAGGGTATTATTAAGAGGGGGTCCGTCCCTGCTGGGCTGTTTGCCTGTGGCTGAACGGAAATCTTCCCCGCTGTGACCCACGCGGTGGGGGGAGGGGGAACAGCGAACATCTTGGATGTGTGTCTGTGTGTGTGGGGGGGTGTCGATTAGGTTCGCGCTGCACGTTAACCCGAAAACCACCGCCCCTCCCTTTTCAATTGCCAACCAGTTTTAAATTGCCAGCCCAAAGGCTGTTTGTTATGGGAAATGAGGGGGTTGCTGTTTGAAAATATTCCCACATGTTATGAAGGTTAAAGAAGCCTATAGACTGTGGCTTACCATGGCTGCCTGCAAGCTGAATTCTGTTGCCCGCCGGACCTGTTTGTGTGATCTCTCACACCAAACCAGCAGACCCTCAATATAACAGGCAAAGTGCAACCTTGGACCAAATGCACATGTGATATGTAATGTTTGGAGCATTGTTCTCTAATATGTGTCTTTTAAACTACTCCTCTCCCGTTTGTTTCCTCCCGCAGCTGCAAATGTTTCAACGCCACCCCTTTCATCACCGTCCCAGAGGCTAGCGAAGATTAGTAGTAAAAAAAAAAAGGAATTGAGACGATATGTTCTCAGAACTCATGCAATCCTCCCACACTGAAGCTGCCCAGCAGAATGCGTGGAGGCAGACACTGTCGGAGTCCAGGAAGGCAGAATTTGATCGCGCGGACAGGTGGCGTGCTGAAGACAATGACTGGCGGGATGAAGAGAGACAGTGGCGGGATGAAGAGAGTAGGTGGTGTCAGCGTGCAGAGAGAAGGCAGGATGCAATTCTGAGGCTACTGGAGGATCAAACGAAAATCCTCCGGCTTATGGCTGAGGAAAGGCGTAGGGTTCAGGAAAGGCCGCCTGAGCCCAGACTGCCACTACAACCCCTGTGTAACCAACAGCCCTCCTTCCCGAGTCCCATAACCTCATCCCCGAGACGCCCAAGAACGCGTTTGGGCGGCCTCCGTGCACCCAACCACTCAAGCCAAGAGAACAGTCCAAGCAAGAAAGGGCTGGCATTCAATAAGTTTTAAAGTGCTGTGTGTCCTTGTCCTTCCCTCATCCCCTCCTCCACCACCCATCCTGGTGCTTCCCTTCCTCCACCACCTATCCCGGGAGACTGTGGCAGTTACCCCCATAGTTCCCCCTCTTTGTTTTATGAATTAATAAAGAATGCATGATTTTTAAGCAACAATGACTTTATTTCCTCTGCAAGCGGTGACCGAGGCGGGGAGGGCAGGGCAGTTTGGGTAAAGGGAAGTAGAGTGAATGAAGGGGCGGGGCTTTTCATTACTGGGGAAAAACAGAACTTTCACACAGCATCCTGGCCATTCATGAAACTGGTTTTCAAAGCTTCCCTGATGCGCAACGCACCCTGCTGTACTCTTGTAATAGCCCTGGTGTCTGGCTGCGCATAACCAGCGGCCAGGTGATTTGCCTCAACCTCCCACCCCGCCATAAACGTCTCCCCCTTACTCTCACAGATATTGTGGAGCGCACAGCAAGCAGTAATAATAATGGGAATATTGTTTTCGCTGAGACCTAACCTAGTCAATAAACTTCGCCAGCGAGCTTTTAAACGCCCAAATGCACATTCCACCACCATTCTGCACTTGCTCAGCCTATAGTTGAAAGGTCCTGACTACTGTCCAGGCTACCTGTGTATGGCTTCATGAGCCATGGCATTAAGGGGTAGGCTGGGTCCCCAAGGATAACTATAGGCATCTCAACATCCCCAACGGTTATTTTCTGGTCTGGGAAGAAAGTCCCTTGCTGCAGCAGCTGAAACAGACTAGAGTTCCTGAAGATGCGAGCGTCATGTAGCTTTCCCGGCCATCCCACGTTGATGTTGATAAAACGTCTCTTATGATCCACCAGTGCTTGCAGCACTATTGAAAAGTAACCCTTTCGATTTATGTACTCACTGGCTTGGTGGTCCGGTGCCAAGATAGGGATATGGGCTCCGTCTATCGTCCCTCCACAGTTCGGGAACCCCATTGCTGCAAAGCCATCCAGTATGAGCTGCACATTTCCCAGACTCACAACCCTTGGTACCAGCAGCTTGGTGATCGCCCTGGCAACTTGCATGACAACAGCCCCCACTGTAGATTTTCCCACTCCGAATTGATTCGCGACTGACCGGTAGCTGTCTGGCGTTGCAAGCTTCCACAGGGCTATCGCCAGTCGCTTCTCTACTGTGAGGGCTGCTCTCATCTTGGTGTTCTGGCGCTTCAGGGCAGGGGAAAGCAACTCACAAAGTTCCATGAAAGTGCCCTTACGCCTGCGAAAGTTTCGCAGCCACTGGGATTCATCCCAGACCTGCAGCACTATGTGGTCCCACCAGTCTGTGCTTGTTTCCCGGGCCCAGAATCGGCGTTCCACTGTATCAACAAGCCCCATTACCACCATGATGTCCACCTTGCGGGGGGGGCCTTTTTTGAGAGAAGTCTGTCTCCATGTCCTCATCACTGTCCTCAGGGCGCTGCTGTCGCCTCCTCGCCTGCTGTAGCTGTAGCAGCTCCTGGTTCTCGTTCTCCATATACTCCTGGACAATGCGCGTGGTGTTCATAATGGCGAGAACAGCCGCAGTGATCTGATCGTGCTCCATGCTTTCCCTGGTATGCTGTTTGCAGGATAGTAGAGTGGGAGCAGAAGCGGCGGGTGGATAACAATGGTGTCAGCAATATGCTGCCCGCATGAAAAAAGGCGCGAAAGGATTTTTGGCTCCCCCCTCAGTTGCTTTCACAGAGGGAGGGGGGAGCAAGGGTTAGGCTCATTTCCTTCTAGCTACAGATGGTTCAATAGGCTTGATATCCATCATCATCTCCTGGCCCCCTCAAGGATTGAACTCGCAACCCCGGGTTTAGCAGGCCAACGCTTAGTCCGCTGAGCTATCCCTCTGCCCGTGTTCCAGGCAGTACTGAATCTCCCTTAAAGAACACGTAAAAAAGAGAACAACCAGAGTCACTCTGGTCACTCCCATTTATGTCCAAGCACCCCCGGCCAGCCACACCATAGGCCGCCGGCCAGGAGCACACGAATTTCAAGCATATTGTATGATCTGCAGCTGTCTAGTCCCACGACTACGATCATTTATGGCGTATTGCACCATCTGCAGCTAGAAGGCAAGGAGCTTATGCTGTGTAGTCCCGCAACTATGACCATTTATGGCATATTGCACCATCTGCTGTTAGAAGGCAAGGAGCTTATGCTGTGTAGTCCCGCGACTAGCAGCCTCAGGCAGAATGGCCCCTCAAGGATTGAACTCACAACCCCGGGTTTAGCGGGCCAACGGTCAGAACGCTGAGCTATCCCTCTGCCCTTATTATAGCACGACTGAATCCCCAGTAGACCTAATGTCCAGGCGTACGCTGGAGGTGTACGGTAATTGTGTGCTGAGCAGGCTTCCATAGCAAACCCGTAAACCCCGGAAAAAAGGCACGAAAAAGATTGCTTTCACGGAGGATGGGAGGGACGTTTGATGGCTTGACGACATGTACCCAGAACCACCAGCGACAATGTTTTCTGCCCCATCAGGCTTTGGGATCGCAACCCAGAATGCCAATGGGCGGCGGAGACTGCGGGAACTGTGGGATAGGTACCTGCAATGCCACGCTCCGAAAGTCAGCGCTAGCCCCGCTACTGTGGACACAGTCCGTCGACCTCAAGGACTTAATGCTCTTTAGTGCTCTTTAGTGGGGACACACACAATCGATTCCATAAATTTGGGTTTTAAAATATTGACTTCTATAATTTCGACCTAATTCTGTAGTGTAGACGTACCCACAGATTTGGCTTCCCTTCAATTCCAATTCAGTCACTTAGGGAACGGGAGGAAGATTTGTCAGTCACTGACACAGGAGTGGAGAAGACTAACATCTAGGGGACAAGGAAGGCCCCTAAGAGGAGGGCTTTAGGCCTTTTTTATGTAAAGGAGAGAGGAGGTTGTCAGAATTTGAGGAGACTCCCAAAGTAAGGCTGGAAGAGCCGTAGCTTAGGCAGTTAGTAGGCAGCCCACGGAGTTGGGAAGTCCTGGATGGAGAGGAGAGAGACCCTGTATGTTTTACTTTGCATAAGATTGGACCTTCCAAAAGAGTTGGACTTCTTGAGGGATTCTGTCACCTTATGTTCTCTTGACAGTGAACCTGAACCTTCTTGTGGACTTTATTCCAGTATCAGTACATGCACTAAATAGTTCAGCCCCATAGAGTGTCAGCAACTTTAAGTGCTCTAAACATTTTTAAGCAAGATTAAACTAGTCAGGAGGATTATCATGTATGAGGAAGGATTATGGCAGCTAATATACATGAGAATCACATTATAATGCCTTTTAGGGCTTGTGGTGGTCTTTCGAGGTTTATTTTCCCCCAGTTGAAAACCCAAGGGGCACATTAAAAATTTAAAAAAGAAATAGCCATTCTCAAAATGGGAGGAAGATTTATTAATGTTTCCATTACAAGGTGGATGCCAATAAGCACCGACGGGCTAGTTGTACGAACATCCCCTACAAGCTAATTGAGCTGTTGAGAATGGAGACTGTGTTCCATTCTGCCACCCTAAAGTGTTTGGGGAAATATCTTTTGATTTTTTTCTGGTTTTAATTAAGTAAGGGGGAGAGCTTAAGGGTCTGATGAATGAAAGGCTGGGGAAGAAAGTAAAAACTGAGAACTAAAAACTTTGACACAGGAGACCCAAGCTCAGAAATGATCCCAGGACTTCTGTTTGCTAGGCCATGGACAGAGGTGATCCAAATGGCCAGGGTGGTATGAATATCATCTTTTTCTATAGTATTCCAGACTGTTAAGGACCTTTGCTCTGCCCTTTTATAGAAATAAACACCATAATTGTAACCATATGTGAGTGGGAGAAATTAGAAGAAAATGGTTTTAATAGCTCCAGAAAAAAAGAACTGGGGGAAGAAAAGAACCCCACTCCATGGAAGGTCGAGTTTGGGATAATAGAATTTAAGGAGCTACCGTTCTGATCCTTCAGTTAGGATGTTGAGCACCCATCCTGAAAATAACATTTCTTGCAAGTGTTTGTTTCTGAAATTGTTAGTAAAACAAATATATCTTAATGTGCCATTAAATTTTATCACATCAAGAGTGATGATAAAAAACAGTTTGAAACATGAAAATGGAGCATAATAGCCTTTTTACTCTTCTCTCCATATTCAGCTATAAGTTGTAAATATCTTCTCTTCTGTTTCCAAGAAAAAAACAACATAAACAAGTATGGTATTATATCAGTCACATTTTTTGCCATCTTTTTAGCTCATAATTAAACTAAATGTGCCCTTTGATCTATCACAGTTATCTTTTCAGTGCTAAGTCACTTTATAGTTTTTGGGGTTTTTTAAGCCTGGGCAAATTATATCTTTTTGTAATTTAGTTTTCACTTAGTATGTGTGAAACTTCAGCATTCTGATACTTTAAATTGGCTTATCCACATACTTTTGTTGGTATTTTGGCTCTATTCACCAAAATAATTAATGAAATCACTTTAAGAGAGATCTGGGGGAAAAAATTTGTCGTGGTGGAATTCCTCTTATATGGTAGCTTAAAAACAATTTTTGCCTGTCTTGTACCGGGTGCTGTTTTCATCTAAATTACCCTGTGAAATTAAGAAAGTTGGTTTTTTCTATTCTTTTATAGGCTATATATGCATAAAGGAAAACCAAGTAAATCCAAACATTGCAGTTGTAATTTAAAATATTCTAATGAAATATCTACTATCTGGGTGCTGGACCAGTGAAGGACTATGATGGGTGTCACTGAGATCTGAGTGCCTGAGTTGTAAACACATTATCAGTCTCTCTTCACAAATTGGTGTATGTTGGACATCTGGAGGGAATTAAACCAACATATAGGGGATACAATAGTTGTTTGCATATTTCTAAAGCCAAGTTTACCCCGGGTAACTCCATTTAAATCATTGTAGTTGTGTCCACTTAGGTCAGTGGTGAATTTGCCCTCTAGAATCTACATTTTGGGGTGTCCTTACAGGATGACAAATTTTGTGAGCAAATTCTGGTTCACACATAAGAGGTTAGCATGCTCACACTATATGCTTAATAATTGCAAGGGATTCATGTGTTGTGTTCAATCAGTTAAAGAGAAAGTTATCTTAGTTGAGCCAACAACCTAGAAAAACTCTCTGCATTTTATAATTCTCTCTGGGACTGCTAAAAGATGAGGATCCTCAAGGACTAGTCTTTCATCTTTAGTAGTTTGTCAGCTAAAACCTGCCTGAAGTGAATTTTGTGATAAAACTTTAGAGTTTGATGGCCCTTTTTAGTATCCCGAACCACACAAGTTTGTCAGATGTTTTAAACTCTATGCAGGAAAAGTCTACAAGTGGTGTAGCAGACAGGTTACAGATCAGGCCCTTAGTTGTGCTTACAGAACTATGAGGAAGGATCCTGGTTAGCCTGTAGATGATTACTTTTTATGTGCATTACTATTAATTTATTACCTTATTAAACTTTAATAGAGGTTGGCTGCTAACGCAACAGAAAAAACCAACAGAATGTCAATGGCCTCTAATTCATTCAGTTCTATTAGTTAAAACCAAAAACAATCACGTTTAATCAACAAGCTGATTTTACTCAGTCGATGCAATTACAGTACATGGATTTGGCACATAGTCAATTAACAGAGCAGCTGGCCTACAATGACTGTATTGCTAATCTCTCAAATGAGATGCCCTGGCAGAGATAAAGCCTCATAACAACAATAAATATACTGCTTCCAGATGGTGAAATGAGTAATGAGCCCGGATGCCCTCAGCACTGCTCAAGCCTGCAAATGTTCTACCTTCAGCACTGAGTTTCTTTGTCAACTGTGGGAACCTATGGACAGTATTAGCTAATGCTCCCGAAAGGAAGCCATCTAAACTATTAATGTGTGACACAGAAGGGTTATAGACCGGTACTGTCATAACCCCCAGGGGAGTTCCATTGCTAGTGTCAAGCTGACAGAGAGGGCAAAGAGCCTAGCTGTGATGCAGCATCAAAGTGAGCAAAATCAAATAATAATTTCATCCCTTGCTGGCAGAGTCTGTGACAAAAGAAGTGTGATGTGACTAGGGGGAGATCAGTGGAAGAAGGAGCTGTCTGTGATTAATGTTTTAATATTGCTTTGGCAAGGAAATGTGTAAGTTCCGAGAAACAAGGTTTACAATAAAAATGATTGCATAAAAACCAGAGGATATTTTTCTGGTAAATATTTGCTCACCTTCAGTGTTCATTATAAGTGAAGAGTTAGTAGTGCTGGCCTGGCAAAATGGAGGAGGTGCTGTTCCGAGCTTCCTCACACATACACTTGCCAATACTACTTTGCTGGCCTGCAGTTCCTTTGCTTTCCTAGTTCTGTGCCTCTGCTGAGCAGGGACAACCTATGTAGCCAACTTGTGGTGGTTCGGAGATTTGGACAAGCATCCACTGGCAAATAGACTGAGACCAGATTTCACATATGGGTTCCAGTCTAGGTTAGCTTACATCCCTAGAGTTAATATACAAATGCATTAGCCAACTGTTCCAGGGGAACTCATTACAATGGATTTTAAAGTAATTTAGAAGTAAGACTTGAGGCTTTCTAACGTGTGGACAAACACCTACCCACCAGATCCTTGGGTGTACTAGAAAGGAAAGACTATAGGAAGACTGTTCCATCTGTGCAATTGCAAGAGAGGATTCTAAACTCAGTGCGTATTAGAGCCAAAATGGATACAAATGGATAATTCTTAAAAATAAATAAAAGGATTTTTAAAATCCAAATTAAATACAGTTTTTTAAAAATATGCCTACTTTAAATTTGAAATTTACAACCTGTGTTAAGCCCTAAATTTAGTGTAATCTATTTAAACCCATTTAAATTAAACACACAAAATAATACTAAGTACTACATGTTTGCGACCAAGTTTTAAAGAAAGTCAAACCACTGGGCTGGTGGAAATCACTGACTGAGCACCTGGAAACAGAGTTTGTTGAAGTGCTAAAGCAGCTTTTGACAGCAAATAACCTTTGCAGACAGAATATTTTCTTCATTTTAGTTTACTCAACTAGTTCAGTTTAATGACTAGTTCATTCAAAGTTAAGAAATCAATTGAGAGTTGAAAAAGCACGAAATTTGTTTTCGCTCTTCCAAGAATAAAATAAGAGAGAAAACTAGATGTGAGAGGATAAGATCTACTAATTCTAAAATTTTGAAGGACCTGATGACCAGAAACAATCAGTTCAATTCACTAGCTACAGCTAATTCGTTTAGGGTTGCCAATACTCCAGGATTCTCCTGGAGTCTCCAGGAATTAAAGATTAATCTTTAATTAAAGATTGTCATGTGATGAAACCTCCAGGAATACGTCCAATCAAAACTGGCAACCCTAAATTCATTCGTTTTTCTTAATCAATTTTAAACGTAAAGCATGCTTTAATAAACTTGTAAACTTTTTTCTTACGTATCAAGCATGTTTAATTTGATAAAATATTTAAAGTGCTGGTTTTGTGCATTTTTAATTTAATTTGAATTTACATTCAAGCAAATCAATTTTTTTAAAAAAAAGTCATCTAGTAAATGTATCATTCACCATTTTGTAACATAATAAAAATGTAAAAATCAAGAATCTGAATACATGTAAGTTATACAGTTTAAATAAATGTGTATAGGTATCGTGTATCCTCCAGATGAGCAAAAAAAGCTCCAAATTTAGTGTAAAAGCTATATTTAGCTGCAAATCAACGTATTTTAGTGGTTACCAAGTGATGAGAATCAACTTTTCTTTAGGAAAATAAAGTGCAAATGCAAAACATGATTAAAATCAATGATTTAAATCAAGGGGGTTCTTGCTTGCTGTTTTAAATCATGATTAAAATCAGTAATTTAAATCTTTTAAATTTAAATCCCATCTTTACCCTGATTGGAGCAATGGGACGAGAAATGACTGTCAGTGTAATAGTCACAGGGGACCCTGGCAGCTCTGACCAGGCCGTTAAAAGTTGGGCCCCTCAGCCCCAACCCAAAGCCTGCAGCCAGAGCCGGCACCCCAATTCCCTGCCCCAGCCTGGAGCCCCCTTCCAAACTCTGAACCCCTAATTTCTGGCCCCACCCCAAAGCCCACACCGCAATCCTCTCCCTCAGCCCAGTGAAAGTTAGTAAGGGTCGGGGAGAGCGAGCGACTGAAGGAGGGCGGGATGGAGTAAGTGGGGGCAGGGCCTCGGAGAAGGGGTGGGGTGGGGTCCTAGGGCGGGGGCGTTCGGTTTTGTGCAATTAGAAAGTTGGCAACCCTATGTATATCACAGGCCACCGATAGCACCCACACACTAAATCAAAAAACCAATAAGATGACAATAAGGAGAAACCCTTAAATCCTAAATCCTCTGGCTTGTCCAGAGCTATTCCTTTTAAAGCAGATCTGTGAATAGAGTACCAGCCTGATGTACAGTCTGCATGCATTGGTGGCATAAAAGCTCCCTTTCTTAAGTATCCAAAGCACCTTTTATGGCTACTGTGGTTTAAATACATTCTTAAATCACCAGTCAAAATTCAGTACACAAACTCAACAAAAACAAAATAAAAATGGCCATGCCAACTTTAAATCCACCAAAAAAAATCAAATTGAAATGAATCAATAACAGATGGCTCCAAAACGTGCCAGTCATCTTGCATTAGCCATTTTCATATCACATGGATGCATACTTATACACCTCAACCTGCTCTAGGATGCTCTGGGACTCCAGTCAAGAATCCCATTCATGGGGAAACGCCAGGAATGTGCATGAACTCTGAAAATACTGAAAATTTTAACGAAAATTAAAATTGTGAAACAACTAAAATTCACATTAAATAAATGAAGGCATTTCAGCCATATTTCATCCATATTGTCACATGAACCTTTAAAATTAAAATGCTGTTTCCCCCACAGCAATAAGTTGTTTTTTATCTCATAAATTATTCTATATATAAAGTATTTATGATATTCATGGCAGAAGGGGTCTGTATGTACAATATACACCACTTTAAGGCTTGTTAATAGTCTTAATTATAGAGTCTGCTTTCCTTTCATAAAAAAGGCAGACTTAATTATAGGGCCAGATTGTGAAAAGTGATATAACTACCTCTCTGTTTTTCCTATACATGTTTTTCACCATGCAGCTTTTTTTAATTTATAAATAGACACTGTGAGATTTGTGCATAAGTAATTCATCTATTTAAGTACAAAACAGTTTTGGACATCTAAAAATCTTTATATATTTCATTTAACTATATTATGGTATACTCACCTTCTGTAAAATCTTCCAAACAAAGCAAACTGCATTGCAGGAGGCTTAGTGACTTGATAATTGTCATATTAACCTGCAAAAATTAAGGCACTCTGAAAACCAAAAAACCAAAGCCATGATGCTTTATCATCTGTTCACAGAAATAACTTAGAAACTAATCATCACCCAGACAGCAAAGCCATGGAGAAAATTCATTAACAGATCAGATTTTATGTAATTTAAAATAGGGCATTAGCAAATTGAGTCTTTCACATACACTGTTATGTTGACCCTATGGGTAAATATCAGAAAAGGTTTGTACACAGCTCCTGGCTACTACTTGCATTTGGGGATTCTGCTCTCCTCTCATAAAAAGGGAATCTTAGAACACAATTGGGCTTGTTTTTTTGGTCAATAAAATAGGGGTTTTTTGGGGTGGGGGTGGGACACATGCCCAGCACTACATTGTGTATTCTGTTCTTCCTGCTCTTGTACTAAGGGAAATAGAATAGTTATTGAATCAAACTTTTTGTTCTGTCTGTATAAAATGGACAGTTGAGAGGGGAATTGAACTCTCCCAGACCTGAACAATTTCAATGCTAATTCAGTATTATGAATGATTGTAAACTGCTTTGCTTTTGTGTTTAAAACCCTTATATATCAAGCTTAGCTGTGTCAGATGGGACAGAAGAAACAGTCCCCTCCAGCAGCAAAATATTTAGGGCCTAAAAATGTTCAATTGCATATTCAGTTTGTGTAACTGTATGCCTAATTTACATATATTTTTGCTTCAATTGCACCTGCAAACCTGATGTTTGCATGTGACTAGCCAGTCATACTACTAATTATTAGTTTAAAATATTTTAAAAAATGAAGATTAAGGGTAGGTCTACACTTACCGGCTGGATCGGAGGCGTCGGATTGATGTTCTGGGTTCGATTTATCGCGTCTTGTCTAGACGCGATAAATCGAACCAGGAAGTGCTCCCCCGTCGACGCTGGTAATCCAGCTCGACGAACGGAGTAGGCGGAGTCGACGGGGGAGCCTGTGCGCCGCGTGTGGAGCCCGGGTAAGTACGTGTTCATTCGAACTAAGATAGTTCGACTTCAGCTACGTTATTCACGTAGCTGAAGTTGCGTATCTTAGTTCGAATTGGGGGGTTAGTGTAGACCAGCCCTAAGAGACTGTAATGATCAGATTCAGTTTTCCCTGAATGCCACATTTGGTCTTCAAATATTATGGAACATAAGAACGGCCATACTGGGTCAGACCAAAGGTTCATCTAGTCCAGTATCCTGTCTTCCGACAGTGGCCAATGCCAGGTGCCCCAGAGGGAATGAACTGAACAGGTAATCACAAGTGATCCGTTCCCTGTGGCCCATTCCGAGCTTCTGGCAAGCAGAGGCTAGGGATTCCATCCCTGAATGATCATTCATTCTTAGTAGTTCTGCTTTATGCATTTAGTGTGAAATTCGCCCCTAAGCAGAAAGTCAGACCAAAATTTATGCACCACTTAAATCCAATTTAAGCCCTGTATGTTGCATGGGCCTTATTCTAGCAGTCTGCAAAGAGGTGAATTTTACCTTAAGGACCTGATTCTGCCAACCTTAATTTGAAGTCAGTGAGCTCCTTGTGATGTAAGGTACTACTTTTATCTGAATAAAGGTGGCAGAATCAGGCTCCAGATTATTTCATATGAAGTCTGTGTTAAATTTTTTTGTAACATACAGCATACAACTAAATGATACCTACATATGTCAATTATCCCCTGCACAAATATGTTCATAGCCTAGTCACTAACCAGCTTCTAACCCACAGTTAAATAAAACCGCAACAGACCATATCAAGCCAGGTAGATATCACACACAGATATTAGTTGTAACTATTTTCTATCTCTGATATCCATAAACTCGTTTTTATAGCTAATGAACCTTTAAAGATAACTTATCATGTCTCTGGCCAACCAAGAGGCTAAAATCTTCCTTATGTCCTAGGCTAATAAACAGACTTGCAGAGGAATTACCATACTAGATAAGACCTATGGTCCATCTAGCCCAGTTTCTCATCTCTGATAGTGGACAGCACCAGATAGTATAGAGATAGGTAGGTAGGTAGGTAGGTGCAAGAAACCCCATAGCAGGCAGATGTGAGATATTTCTTATAATGAAAAGTCTCATTATAATCTCTAATAGTTAGAAATTGGCTTACAGTGTGAAACATGAGATGTTATGTTATTTTCTGATGCACTTATTTTTTTAGCACTGACTAATATAACTCTGGGTATTCTTGTTATCCATATAATAATCCAATTCCTCTTTGAATCTCGCTAAATTATTGGTCTCAAATAATTGGTCTCAGTATTCCATGGCAATGAGTTGTAAAATCTATCAGTATTGCAAATTAATGAATGAAAGACCATTAATACACATCCATGTAGGGCCTAATCCTCCAGTGCTAATGCAAATAAAACTCCTACAGGCGTTTTACCTGCCTCAGGACTCCAGAATTAGCCCCAAGAGTTTAAATGAATCTTTCCCCCCCCCCTCCCCCCCCGCTCAGTTATATCCCTGCCTCTTGATTCAGTGCAACACTTCATTTTTTTGGTATTTATTTGTTTGTTTGTTTATGGATGTCTTTCAGAAGGTCTCTCTCTGACCCACACCCTTTATAGTTTTGGCATAATTCATATATGCTTACTGCTGTTTTTGACTGGCTTTGCTGAAAAGTGAGCAATTATTACCTCCCACCCCAAAAAAACCCCATGAAAACAAACAAACAAAATCCCCACCACCTAGAACAAAGGAAAAGGAAAATTGGTAATGCTTTTGCAGTTACATTTATGCAAAGGTTTGTCTGCCATTTGCTGACCTTCTCCAGTGTTGCGATTAAGATCATTTTCCATTGCAATCTTCTTCAAAGCTTGACTGGCTGAAAACAACAACATACTCATCTTTGATCTTGGTAAAAGCACGTTGTCTCTGCTGGTGCCGCCTTGCTGATGAGGTCAGGGAGAATGTGAATGTTTTAAACCAATTTCCTGAGCAGGGGTAGGATCCAGGGATGAGGAGGTCTGTGGAGTGGATTGCTGCTGGGAGCCCTCCTCTCACAAGACATCTGAGTTGGGTCAACTGGGGAAGAATCGTGGGAAAGAAGTGAGTCTGAGAACTCTCAAGTAGATGGCCTGGAGAGTTGAGTCCTGGGACAGGGGCACAGAGACTGGGAACAGACTGGAGACAGAACTCAGGAGGTTGAGCTGGAAATGATGTGTCTGTAAGGAGCATGGAAAACTACTGTGATTCTGTTGTATCCTGGAATTTTGAGAAGTGTGGTTTTATCACAATTATTCTGCAAATTATATCATGGGTACATGAATAATTTATGCATAAGGTGGGACTTTGAATGAACATCAAGAGAAGCCGTGTTCCTTTTTTGGAGGGTAAATGAAGGGGAAACTGAGGCAGATATAATGGGTGTGCCAAGGCCTGCCAAAAGGGGATGCTTGAGATAGGAGAGCCATCTCTTTTGAGATGTATGCATGAAATGTGTGAAAGAAGAGCTAGATGTTAAGGGATACATAGGGTGTGTAGGTCCTCTGCACAGGGTGAATTTCATCCTCTGTATATAGAGGATAGCTTATGAATCTAATTATCCCTCTAGTCTGGTTTATAATGACATCAACCTGAGCGTGAAGTTACAGAGGAACAAGGTGGGGACCATAAATCTTCACTGAAGAAGAATCCTGTATCTTCTCTGGTGTTAGGAATGTTTTTATCACTCAATTATTACTTAATTTGAAATTTTCAAAAAAGACTTGAGAAAACTGAAGGGGAAATAAGAAAACATGTACCTAAGGTAAAAGAGCAAACTATGTCTGAAAGATCTTAGGGTCAAAAGTTCAAATACGATCTCTATTTATGGCATGCAGTTTTTGTAAATGCCCAGTCACTTTGTGCATGAAAGTGGAATAATTTTACATGAACAAACCTCATTTGCATATTCTGCTCCCTTTGTCTGCAGATTAAGTTTATGCTTCTATCACTTGCATGCAGGTGAGAGCAAAGAATATTGCATGTGTATACAAAACTGTGTGCCAACAAATAATACCCACATTTTGAAAATTTGGTCTTCATTATCATTTTGTCTAGACATTTGCTTCCTAACAGGTGCTGTCTGTAACAAAGTTAGTTTTGAAGAGAGGTATTAATAAAATATGTTGCTGCCACCACTCTCTGATTGAGGTTATATTAGTTATTCAGTAAAGAAAATTCCCTGATCCTTCTTAGATCGCTCTTATAATGCAGCATGATATTATTAATGATCTGGACGCTGGGATAGATTGCACCCTCAGCAAATTCACGGACGACATTAAACTGGGTGGAGTGGTAGATATGCTGGAGGGTAGGGATAGGGTCCAGTGTGACCTAGACAAATTGGAGGAGTGGGCCAAAAGAAATCTGAGGTTCAACAAGGACAAGTGCAGAGTCCTGCACTTAGGAAGGAAGAATCCCATGCACTGCTATAGGCTGGGGACCGAATGGCTAAGCAGCAGTTCTGCAGAAAAGGACCTGGGAATTAAAGTGGACGAGAAGCTGGATATGAGTCAACAGTGTGCCTTCGTTGCCAAGAAGGCCAACAGCATATTGGGCTGTACTAGTAGGAGCATTGCCAGCAGATCGAGGGAAGTGATTATTCCCCTCTATTCGACACCAGTGAGGCCACATCTGGAGTATTGTGTCCAGGTTTGGGCCCCCACTACAGAAAGGATGTGGACAAATTGGAGAGAGTCCAGCAGAGGGCAACGAAAATGATCAGGGGGCTGGGGCACATGACTTACAAGGAGAGGCTGAGGGTACTGAGCTTATTTAGTCTGCAGAAGAGAAGAGTGAGGGGGGATTTGATAGCAGCCTTCAACTACCTGAAGGGGGGTTCCAAAGGGGATGAAGCTAGGCTGTTCTCAATGGTGGCAGATGGCAGAACAAGGAGCAATGGTCTCAAGTTGCAGTGAGGGAGGTCTAGGTTGGATATTGGGAAACACTATTTCACTAGGAGGGTGGTGAAGCACTGGAATGGGTTACCTAGGGAGGTGGTGGAATCCCCATCCTTAGAGATTTATAAGGCCTGGCTTGACAAAGCCATGGCTGGGATGATTTAGTTGGACTAGATGACCTCCTGAGGTCTCTTCCAACCCTAATCTTCTATGATTCTGTGATATGGATTGGAGATCACAATTAGCTGAATAATTTTCTCTAAAGGTTCCCTTAAAACTAAAGGTGACACTTTATTGCGAAAAGACACGATGAATACAAAGGAAGTATGCAGTATAAATGTATACTAAAAAGTGCAAGCATGTGTGACTGTTTAAAACAATCAGGAAAGGATTAATAATTGTATACCTCTCACATGACCCAGCAGCAGGAGATTTAAGGGAACGGTGTATTGTCCTTCCACCAGTGAAGACAGGCAAGGGTCAGGGAAAAGCCTCTGGGGACTGCAGCCAGTCAGGGCAGGGACATTGGTTTGTTTTGGTGTTACTCATAAGTGTTCTGTTTAACCAATAAATTGTGTCCTAAGGCAATGGCATGACAGTGGTTTGTTCCAGAGCTGGTGAGAGAGCCCACTAGCCTATGCCATGCCTAATTATATTTGTTCTACTTTTTAAAATATTTAAGTATTGTGTACAACATCAAGCAAGGAAACAAAATAGAACCCTGATTTTCAAAACTTTAGGCATGCGTATATGTATGCACACCTTATTTGCATGTGTGCTTACATGCACAAATGCCCCTAATTGGTCATTGTGAGACCAAACACTGTACAATGGCAGTAATTGTACAAGTAAATTTGGGCAAATGCACGCACAATTTTTTATGAATTTGCATAACTAGTTGAAAATTAAATCCTCAGATCCATACTGTACAGCAGGATTATATTAAAATAAAGTAATATTATATGTAAGGCTCCACCAGCTGGTCATTAACATTACCTAAAATACTAACTCCTGGTGAAAGTTACTGACTTGTTATCTTTTCCCACATTATATATTTCTCTGGGTAATCTGACTCCTTCCTGTCTGACCTTCACCCCTTGTCTCAGATCCAAGAGACTGCCCCTTTCTTTAGGGCTCCCGAAGGACTGATGTCTAACAGGCCTCTCTTCCTCCTTTTAATGAATTCTTTTGGTTTTCCAAGCATCTTTCTTTCCTTTGCCCTCTCTCTGAGCTGTATTGGTGGCACGTGGACCCCAATGCAGCTCAGTGTCACTCGAAAACCAGCTCAAAAATGCAAAATCTGCATACTGTGGTTACCTTAGCAACCCTCCAGTGTTATCCCTTTGGAATTTCCAGGGCAACAGCGCTTCATTCCCTCTTACACATAAACAAATTTTTGATGATAGTTCAGTCTCTCAGTGCACTGGCTTTTCACTCTGGAAATATGGGTTCAAATCTGTCACAAAAGGTGTGTTTGGCTGTCTTAGACATCCTTGTTCCTAGTGGAGAAAAATATTTGCTCACATCACAAAATCATTTGGTTATTTGGAACAGTCTTGTACAATTGGCAGCCTCTGCTTGTACAGTTGGCAGCTCTGCTTGTCAGAGCTCCAGGATCTGAAATAACATGGATGTTGCAGATCAAGATTGAGATGCATGAGCACAGCTTTCAGGGGAAGCTTATTCAGCACCTGTCTCCCTTTTGCCTGGTTTTAGATAATGTGTTTACAGTATTGTTGTTGGTCCCAGCATATTAGAGAGACAAGGTGGGTGAGGTAATATCTTTATTGGACCAATTTCTGTGGGTGAAAGAGACAAGCTTTTGAGCTACACAGAGTTCTTCAAGAAGCTTATCTCTTTCACCAACCTAAGTTGGTCCAATAAAATATATTACTTCACCCACCTTGTCTCTTTAGATAGTGCTTGTAAATTAACAGCACTATGTTCTCCCTCAAATCTTATCAAACAAAATAAAAAGAACGAGTTAAAAGCTAAAGAAGAAGTTCACCTTCTGTGTGTGTGTGTGTTTAAAAAAAAAAAAGCATACAGAGAAACCTTTGTTTTATTTGTGTCCTTTTGAGTCTGCAGTTCAATGCAGGACAATGCAGCCAGCTTTGTAAGAAATCATGTTCTGGGTGTAGGTGTAGTTTCAGAATATAAACACACAGTATCCAAACACTTTACATACAGATTTACAAATTAGGCATTAGATTTGTTTTCCCATCACCAGGCTCTGTGTGCCAGGACAGTGATTTGACAGCACAGCATTCAATATATAATATAATATATATAAATCGTGATGCACTGAATTATGGGTAGGGTTACTATTAACCCTGCTTTAAGTGACTACTCTAAGAGACCAGCAAAATGTGATTGCATGAGTAGAGGCTTTTGTTTAAATAAAGATCAAACAGAATTGTACTGGAAACCAAGACCGAGTCAAAGGTGAGTCTGAGGGAATACGTTGCTGCAGTTTACTTCAGGCATAGTTAGTATACAGTCTATAGAAAGAAACGGCACAGGCCAGAATATGCAATGCACATTTTACATGGTGCTCTCAATCAGTAGAGGATGCATGGGAGCTTCTAGGTTTCCTGAGAAACATGAGGCAGAACATTATTTTATGAGCCTACCTCACTATTTCATCTCTTCTCACTCTGTACTTTGATTTGGACCAACTGAGTTTCCCAAAGGATGATGATCTTTGTATCTTTCTGTTTCTATGTGGCTTGTGATAATTGGCATGTTCTCCCAGAGCCTGTCTGCCATATGTCCTCCCTTTTCCTTCAAGTCACTCTTTAAAACACATTTCTTTCAGGGAAGCATAAAACTCTAGACACTGCCTCTCTTTTAAAAAAAATAATAAATGAAAAAAAAATCAAAACCAAAAACTCATCACTAATAAGCAGCTTGCTGCACATCTTATGCTTTGGGTTCATTCCATTTCCCATCTCTTGTCTCCTCATTATCTATTTAGACAGCAGGCTCTTTGGGACAAGAACTGTTTTTGTCTGCAATGCACCATATACGTTTTTGCTGCTGTGTTAATAATAACTGAAGCTGCTTATACTACTTGTTATGATACCTGGTTCCACAATGCAGTCTTGAAAGATGTGGCAAGCGTGCTTTGCCAAGGTGAGGATAATTCTCCTCCAATTCCTAAACCTGGATCTGTTGTTTGAAATGAGAATGAAACACCACTAGCTATTTCATGTCTGTGCCAAAATAACAGTCTTGTTCCAAAATAACACTAACTACATTGCTGTGGTAGGACACTGTTACTGAGGTTGTCTTGAAATTAACAACAAGGGGCCAGATTCTGTTCTAATGTACATCAGTGTAATCTGGAGTAATTTAATTGGATTTACATCATACTTAGATCGGAATCTAGCCTAGTCATTAACTGGGAGAAACTATGTGAAAAGAAAAGACACATGGAGCCTGATACTCCATTCACTTAGAGATATTTCCATTGAACTCAATGAAATTACAATGGCATAAAACCAGAATAAGTGAAAGGAGAATCAGAGCTCATGATGGTGGGGGTGGGTATTTGTATCAGATATTTTGGAAACTGTGTAAATGAGCAGTTAATTCTTTTTTGGCAGTACAGTCCTTGAAATGGTGCCAGGGTTGATGAGACCCTGAGATCTCCTCCTGCTAAAGGGTTGATTACATTCAGGCTTCCTGGATTTGTCTTAAACCTGTGATTTCAATGCCAAGATCCTGGGCCTCACCATGGTTCCTTTGTAAGTGGCTTAACCAACTAGTGGAGGATCCACTCCCCCCAGTGTGTGGGAATCCTGGGGCGATGTAGAGCTTTCTGTGCTGACTCTTACCACCTCCCTCACAGTCTCAAACATAGGAAATGTTCTGGGGCTGTACTACTGCATTCCAGTAATCCTCAGTTCACATAATGGCTGGCATGAGTGGCTGCCATAACTTGGTCCCCGGTATCGGAGGGTATAAAGGTGCCATAAAGTCCCCTTTCTCCTCTCAGCTGAATGACTTAGAGGAGTGTATCTGGAGCTGAGGATCAAGCCCACAAAGTATTTGAGAAGCATAGAGGCAAACTCTAGTATCCTGGCACAGAGTGCCCATTGGCATTAATTCTTAAGTAGGTTCCTGAGTCACAGTTCATCAGGAACGTACATTGCAGTTCTGTTTTAAATTCAGCTTTTGGTTTTATAACAATACATAAAATTAAAGCCCTGTCGTAGCACAATAAATACTAAGGTAAAACAAGGAACTCTGACCCTGAAGCAAAACCAAAAAGTAAAGAAGATAATTCTCTGCTCCACAAGCTCCTCCTTTAAAAAAATAAAATAAAAAAATCAATCCAGACACCTGCCGTGGGTAGTTGCCTCCTGCTGTTCCCGTTGCTTTATAATGGTTTCTTGGATAGCCATTAAGCAGATATTGTAATTACAAGATTATCCGGAATCCTCAGTTGTTGGTAATGCCATTAGCAGTTACCATTTTGTCACATTTATCCCAAGTGTTCTCATGTTGTTATAATTGCTGGGTTCTATAAACCCCCGTGGAGGAGCAGACGACAAAATAGTCATATCAGTGAAGTCTCAACATGGCACAATTCAAATAGTGATAACATTGCCTCCCAGTGCAGGGGAGTGCCACAGACGAAAACAAAACAGTAATGTGGGGGCAAAAATGCCCTAAAATCGCTGGGAGAAAGAAACTGTGGTTCCACACTATTCTTCCCTCTATTTTCAGAGACTGCTGAAGCCCCTCTATGTGCACTATCCAGGGTAGGCTAGTGAGAAGTTGATGCCATACACAGGAGCAGGCAGAGATGTGGAACAGCCTCTTTCCCAGGTATGCCCCTGCTTTCTGCTGAGTTCCACTCCCCACTTCCCGCAATCTCCTTAGAAGGAGAGGAGTCTTGGGGATAATATTAATAAGGATGGGCCCAAGCACAAGGCATTGTAGTGCATCCTCGCACTGGAGTCAATGGGAGTTTTGTCTGCCAAAGGGCTTCACGATAGGACCCAAAGAGATGCAATGAACTGGACAAAAGGAATGTAATGATTGATGGTTAATGTCTGTTACAGCTGTCCCCCTGCTGAATTCCCTTTTCCCCCTTCCTTTCTGTTTGTGCTAAGTGGCCGCTCCCCCCCCCCCCCCCCCCCCCCCCAGCCATGGAACTGACCAAAGTCACAGCCTGGCCCTGCTCATGGAAATGGCTTGTGCAAACTAACTGGAGCCATTGCTCTGCCTGGGGGGGGGGCTTTTCGCTCCTTTGTCTAGCTTCTTTGTTGGGACCCGGCTCGGTGTAGGGGTGCTCTGCCCAGGTATGCAAGACCTAAAGTGGCCACATAGCTGAGCATATGAGTCATACCTGTGGCTCAGAACATGCCCAGGCATGCCTATGCTTACCTATAGTTTTCCCTGCCTTCTCTCCTCCCCCGTATTACGGGGAACCAGACATTTTCTGATCAGACCCCCGGAGAAGGTCCTTGCTTTGCCACCTGGTCTGATCAGCTAGGGGTCTTTGGGGTTCCCTCTCCCCGCTCTCATTTGTTTTTGAGCGTACCCCCGTTTTAAACTCCCCTCCCATGAACAACGAATTTGTGCCTTGAGATCTCCTGATCATTGTAAGCAAATCAAGTCTTCTCTGCATCCTCTAATGCTGAAACTGCTGTTCCTGCTGCTGCTTTGGGGATTGGTAAGAAAAAACCTCTTGCACACTTCCCTTGTTTTGACTGCTGGCTTTCTTTCCCCAGCAGGCAGACCCAAGCTAACTCCTTGGTCTGTATGCTGGGCACACACCACTCTGCCCTTTGGAACTACCCCTAGTATAAGGTGCACCCATTAGGTTTAGTCTTTAGTCTAGATAAATTGTAATTTCATTTTGCATAGCTGTGGTTAAGTTAGCTTTAAAGAATTGTTTGTATTGTGCTCTGTAAGTTAGGTGTAACAAGTTGTTGCATTGTGTTCTGTTACTTGCTAACTTGTGTAATCTTGGTTAAGATAGATCATAGATAAGATTTTGCTGTGTTCTGTATAAACCCCCCAACCTCATTCCTCTACTACTGCCTCTCTCTCTCTTTCTCTCTTTTAATCCCTTCCACCACGTGCTCACCCCCCCTCCTATAGCTGCCAAACCTCAATTGCATTACTAAAGTCTAGCATAAAAACCCCATTGGTTACCTTTTTTCTCTCTAACACACCTCACATTTTACATTTACACCACTGTGACACATTTTTACCTAGAGTTGTTGGTTATTTAACACATTTTACCCATAACTATTAGTCGGTTATATGCTGCTGTGACACACCCTTTACATAGAAATTATTAGCTACCTGTTACATTTATACTTCAGTGTTAATTGGTTACCAACTGTATTGTACCCCACTATTGAAACCCCCTATCCTGTTTACTAAAAGAAACCCCTCCCCAATTGTCTACCTTAACAAACCCCATACCCCTCACTATTGAATTTTTCCCTGTTTTTATATTTTCTTAATAAAGTTTATTTTGCACCCCACCAGTGCAGTAATTGTCCCCCAAGATCCCCTACCTGCTGGCAGGGACAGTTAATAATGATTGTAAACACACAATGCTTCAGTTAAATAACAATTATTCTAATATTTATATATATGCAAGAATGTATATGAGGACATTTCCACTTTGAGCTTCTAACAACAAAGCACTGGGGGAAATGTTCAAAAGTGCCCAAGTGATTTAGGAGCTTAATGGCAACATTTTTTAAAATGCCCAAATCCCATTTTCATGAGATTTAGGCTCCTGAGTGCCTCAGTCACCTTTTTAAAATGGGACTTTGGCTCCTATATCATTTAGACACTTTTGAAGCTTTTACCCTTAATCTCTGCTTTTGGGATTTATATCAGTTGAATCCTTGGATGAATTTTGGAGTCTCTTACTTCATGTTTGCATATCCATTCTTATAGTAATCATTTTAACTTCTGTAGCCCCTACGCTGAATTTTACAAAGTTTAATTAAGCTTTGACTTTTGAGGTAGTATTGTTATCCTCATTTTACAGATGGGTAAATTAAGAGCTTTGTCCAAGGCTATGCCGTGAACTAGGGTACGTTTAATCTAGGAAAAAAGTATTGTTTTTTTAAAACCCTAGTGAATACAAGATTGATTGCCTCAACCAGCTAACGTGCTACAATACAGCTTGCATGTCAACACTGTCAGGTTTTAAAAACATGTTAGCTAACTTTTTTTTTTTTTAAACCAATACTTTTTTTATTTTAGCCTAGACATATTCCCAGGTCTGCAATTGCAGCCTTACTTAAAAAGATAGGTAGGCATTTGCCCCATTTGATTGACAGATTTCTTAACGGATACTGAGTAGGGTTTTGATTATGAGCAGTGAAATGATGCACAGAACACAAAATTCAATCCCAATATCAAGTGAAATATCTGTAAGCAAATTAAGACCTAGTCTATAAAGAGAACCGATTGCAAGAAGCACAACAAGCTGAATTTCTGACCTAATAATTTAAAAATAAGTACTGAATTAAAGAGAAGGAGCTGGAATCTGTCCACTTTTCAACAGAGAAAAAGAACCATTTTTTCTGAATAAAGATATTTTTTGAAGAAGTTTTTAAAGCTGTTTACTTAGGAAATTAGCTTCATTTGACAAGGTTCCCACAAATGTAGCCTATTAGCTTATGGAAGTTTATAAATAACATGGCTGACTGAGGACTTTGATTACCGAGAAACAATAGAAGTTCAGTTCAGCTATTTACCAATTAGCTAATTAAAATAAGGTCTATGACACTGCAATTTACTCTGAACTCCTCTCACTTTTAGTGAATTTGGCTTGAGAAGCACTTAAGGACAGCTCACTAGCTACATAATGATCTTTATATAGACAAGAACCTCCTGTCACTTTCCCTTTCTCCCTACACACAAACAATGCTGCTAAATTTAGTGGTTCTTATTTCCACCCACAGTGACTTTTTTATTGGGTTCTCAGGTTATACAGACAATAAATATGTGAAATCCAAGAAGGTAGGAGATGGTTAAATCAATATAATTGTATGCATCAGGCTTGATACTACATACATAAAAATATTTAGGTTTTTTATGTATGGTGGCAAGTCAAAGCTGAAGGAGAAAAACAAAATTAGATTGGGAAGTAAAAATTGCTCACCAAAGTAGAATATAAGCATAAAATAAAAGCCTAAAATAAGCTAACAAAAGTAATGGACTCTATACTGCTGCAACTCCATTGGGATTAATGGGGTTTCTTCACTCTAATGAAGAAGAGAATTTGGTCCATAAACTCTGTCCCAAATCCATAT